>CM042809.1:0-1200000 GCA_009982885.2 Hyles vespertilio | reverse complement strand
TTGCTGCTAATACGAAAAAATATAATTAAATGTTAAATTACTTTTTGCGAGTTTGTACAGGGCGTGCTGGTGATGTGACTCTTGTTTTACAGAGCTTACGTAATTGAATTTTGGAACTTATTTTATGAGAATATACAGGTGTAAATTGTTAATTGTGTACTGAAAAAGGTTTTTTTAAAACAATAAGGTACTCGGCTGTAGTTTTGAGAAATTGACGGTTTTTAATACAAAGTTCCAAACGTTCGTAACCTCTTGCTGTTTGAAGGTCTCAGGATGGCGAGTGGAGTGGAAAGTCAAGCATTGCTTTGTTATTCATGCTATTGTTTGGTATTGCCACTGTACATGAGCGGTCGTATCGGTTTTATAAACGATACCACCAGGGGATGGCATGTTCGTCTCCCCCCTTACCTCGCAATAAAAAAGAAACCACGTCGTGCAAATTTGTTTTGGATCCTCAATTTTCCGGTTGATACAGAGTGAATTGCTGACTTTTGATTATTTATTATTATTATATGATAAAAATAAAGATTTTGACCTTTTCTCTTTTATTGTCAAAAGTGTCCACTTCCAATCAAATATGAATCTCGGTACTTAACCTTCTGCCACCTGGATTATTATGTTTACATGGACGAATTATCATTAATTACACCTTTTTTATTTCAAAACTTTTTACATTCAAATTAGTTTCTCCAAACTTATCACTGTTTATAAGGCTTGTTTAATAACATAGTAATGAAAGATTTGATGACCTGCAGTATTTTTGAATTGCGTTATATACAACATTATATATTATAGTATTATTATAGTGCGTTAAATGTTACAATCTTAAATAATCTCGCACTTAGTATTACACAAGATGCAAAACACACCGCTCAGAAACAGTTCCCACTTACGGGCTGTATAGTATGTTTAAAAAGAAGTTAACCAAAAGGATTTATAAATAGTCACTTTGGTTTATCTGTATCTGTATCAGCCCATATACGTCCCACTGCAGGGCACGGGCCTCCTCAACAATCGACAGTACGATTGAGAGTCGTTAGGCCATATGGACTATATGCCACCACCACCACGCTGGCCTAGTGCGGGTTGTTTTTTTTATTAATGGGAATTAAAAGACGAGTGTGGACGCTTACTGGTTTATAAATACGCTTGCCTATAAATAAATCCATCTTTGTTTTCTTACAATTAACTCTAACACAAGGGTTGAAATGTTTAAGGAAAATTAGAATCGCTTAAGCTATTTCTATGAACACTTATATTTTACCTCCTAATAACAAACCAAAAATAATATTATCGTGTGAACATTTAGGAAAAATCACAATATTTGGGTAAATTACAAAGGAAGAAAAGATTAGTATGAAGGCAGTAGACACACAAAAAGTGTTAACAAAAATTATAAAATAATACTATTAACCCGAAAATCAATTATTTTGTGTGTTCAACATACATATGTATTTGGCACTTTTTCACATTGAAAGGAATGGATTGAGATAGTATAGGCCGGATGAAATTGTACAAGAGAGGAAAGGATTGCATGTCTAGAGTAATTTCGCGTTATCAGGCGGGAAAAATTAGGATGTAAGTTGTAACTGAACGGGTCCGGAGAAGTGGTATAGAGGCCCATCCTCTTCAGTCACGTTTAGTTTCACTACGTCATACGTCACAGCGAATTATAAGGATTTTGGATTGTTATGTTCTAAGCGGGAAAATTGTTATTGATAAAGTAAGTAATATACCTTTCGTTCTCCTATTTAAATATCCATCCCATATGGTTGCCTGTAAGAAATTACCTAGTGTGATAAGGCCGCCACTTGTACTATTATTATTATCATTTGATTTCTTTGTTGTTTCTCTGTACAGTGCAAAAAAGAATTGAATAAATAAATAAATAATATACCATATAAATTGGCCATCGCGAATAAATAAAATAATATCATTCGTGGTTTTAGGTTTTCTTCTTTTGGGGGGAGAAATGGGGGTGCAATAAGGTTTTATCTATCGATTTTTAGGTGTAGAAAACAAACATAGAGTATGAGATATAGTTAATCAGGCAAACGAAGTTGGAGCAAAAGCTAGTGGATTTATAAAATAATTTGTTTGTTAGATTTAGGATGTCGGTAACTTATCGGTATACCTTTGAATAGATAACATTTAAAAATGATGTGAAATACCCTAACGTGAGCTTTCGGGTAAGTTTTTTACGGTTTTGGAATGCCTATTTAACTGCTTTGTAATTTTATCAAGAACGTATACCAAGAAAATCCCATATAAATGCAAACATTCTCGGCACAACGTATATAAATCCGTCTAGTAGGGACGCGCAGTAATTTTTATATTTACGACCAACTGGAATGTTCAGTGTCGTTATTTTATATCTTTCCAGTGGTTTAACTCTATTTATTGTACATTTTATTGCGATATTTTTATGTACGCTCTATTGGGTGGATAACAGGACGTTTATTTGTTTCATTAGATTCGTTTCGATTTTCGTTTCGATTCGTAAATGAGTTATGGCTTTTTAAATGTTACACATTAAAATTTATACATAATAGTTTATTATATATAAATTGAATTGGAGTAAATGAATTGGTTCGTAGCAAGCGAAAAAGCGAGCTCTTAGAATATTCTAACATATGTTTGAATAAACGGTTAGTTATACTTGAATTATTTCGGTTGACGGTACATAAGGCAACGCATGAACAATTTCGTACCTAAAATTATCCTTTATTTTTTATAACTTTAAATACATATATCTGAACTTAAAAACAAAAGACAAACACAAATGTTTTGGATTTATACAAAGATCATACTCGTAAATGACTGCCCATTCGCCTAATGGTAAGCGATACAACCGCCAATGGACAATAGCAAAGCCGAACAACACCTTGAATTAAAAAACCAATGCTTGGCCTTCCACGGACAAACTAAATCTCAATATGTCCAATAGTTATTTTGGCTAAAATGTCCTTCAACCGAAACAAAGCAGAACATTTGCACTGCTGTTTAGAGGGATAAATACAAATGGAGGTGGTACCTACCAAGCAGACTCTGACATATAATGAGAAACCTACCACCAGTATTCAGCTCATATCCAACTACATGTTATGTATTAATCATAGTTTCAAAATTTGCCCGAATAATTGTCACAAAACTAATTTACAAAGCTCTCAGTTCATATAATAATTGATCAATAAATAATACTATAATAGCATTCAGAAGCTCGTCGCAAAAGAAAATTAAAATAAAACACGTTCAATGCAAATAGCAAGAGGAATCTATTCACTGCAAAAATAACCATCCAGCAGTTTTCATTATGGTCCTCTCTAACGTATTGAGCTCTGATGAATATCTACAGGGACGGAATTGGGGATACCAACCGGGGATTTGACCCCAAACAAAATAAAGAGGAGTTAAGTTATGAAGATCGACTGCTTGATTGAGATGCCTTGTTGCAGGATAGTAACAGTAGTTTTAATAAAATATTTAAGACCTAATTTTGAATTCCTAGGAATGAACTCTTCTCTCCACTTTGATATAATTTTTCAATACACATGATTTTCTTGTTTAGATATTTTTTTAAGTACCTCTGAAATGTAGTCGGTTATACAGTCATGAGGTCATTCCATCAAAATTACGAGAATGCATGATGAGATTGAGGAAAATGGACGAAGCGAAAGTAATGTAATAAAGTAAAAGATCTTGTAAAGCAGGGATTCATATTTTTTATCTCAACGGAAAGGGTATATGCCTGATGGTTATATCTATAGTGTGTTTTCAAAAGACTCGTGTTATATTATGTTTCACCAATTCTATACACTCAATTGTAGCACCACTACTCTCAATTGTACCATCGATTGTAGAGGAGGCCAGTGTCCTACAGTGGGGCGTATATGGGCTGATACAGAATTCTATACAAGCTTATGAAACTACACTTCCAACTACACTTCCAATAATCTGTATATTGACCCTACTTAAACGTCTGAATGCGCTCCTATGGACACTCCAGCGCATTGAACGCAAGAGCCGTATTGAAACAAATGCAAATGATTTTTTTACAATCGAAGAAAATAGCACGAAGAAATCGTTCATTATCCAATCACGTTTTTGTACTTGCAATAAAACTGTGAGTGCCAATGCTATTTTCGGGATTTTAAAGGTCGCTGCACTTTTGAGATTGCACTGAACACTCTGTCAATAGCCGAAAAACATTTTAGTGGTTTTGCTTTGTTTGATCAATGGTTTAAAGTATAAGTCGGCTGGGAAACGAATGTCTACAGATATTTGTTATTTATTTCAGCACTCGACAAAATATGAACCGCAAGATTGTTGGAGGAGCTGATGTTTAAATTCTGTCTCTTTAGTAAATAAAATCCGAGATGATTTTTTGACAAAATCGTGATATTAGTTTCGATTGTATTTTCACTATTAATTTGCACTTGACTTCGATTCGGGAACTTACCTGAGCGATAAAAAGACCGCACCTATACGGGTTGATCAAAATCCTTGAAAACTGAAATTGGGATTTATCACTAATCTACTAGGCAGTTTTTTTTTATAACTTGGTACGATGTTACCTGAGGTAGTTATTAACATGAAGTTTAAATTAAGTAACATATGTCAATATCACCTTGGACATCTTATATTAAATAACTTCAACTTATATATTTGAACAAATTCATCCCAGGAGTTCATAGTTAATAAATAAATAAATATGTAATAGAGCCTATCGCCACACCGGCACAAATTTTTGTCTCCGGGCAGATAATGCATAGAAAAATCCAACATCACTTTTACTGATCCTGGATTCGAACCCAAGGCCTCAGCTTTGTAACTGTATCGTAGTACAACTACGCCACCGAGATATTTCACAGTATCTTTATGTTAATATTATTTATTAGTATCTACAACAAAGAAAACAGTCTAAAAGCTTTGCTAATGTACCGTTGCAGTTTAAACATTGGGTTTCTTCAATTAGAGGAAATCACTACACGCAATAGTACTGAACAACAGGAACGAACTATGAATAAACTATAAATAACTTATTCATAAACTAGTTTATTTAAGTTTTGTATTTTATTTCAGTTTTTTCAGTTCACAGCCTATTTATACGTCCACTAAACTCACTCAAACGATTGCAATTTAATAGTAATTTGTATGTCTTCGCCTAAAAGACTAAATGTTATATTAATAAAGTCTTTCCAAGGTAAATATTTTCCGCCCCGGGCGCCTCGCTTTCCCACTACTCAATTCACTTAATTATGGACCCTCCCTTAAAATTAAATCTTTCGCGACGCAATTTTAGTTAACAAATATATTTAGTCTGGTGTGTGCTTATTTTAATAATGCTATTTATTAAATTGTTAATTGAGAAGTCTAGATAAATGTTTATAGTCTGTGAACTATAGAGTTTTGATTTCAATACGCAATGAGAACAATTATTTTCACAATGTTTTTTACAAATTTATGCGCGATCTGCACAATTTTTATTTTATATGCATTATCATACTTAGGAATTAGTATTGTTCCCTACAATCTGTGTTCTTGGCATAGATATTACCAGGTAATTCGAACTTTCTTTACTTAAGAATCGAACCTCGACTTTATAGGTATAGTAAACAAACTTTAACACTAAACATAAGAGTTAATTAAGTTATTTACTTTACAATACAAACTAAATCAATTTGAAAACAAAGCCACGTTATTATTCAAAAACAAGCAGTTACATAGAATTTCCGAAAACAATGGTTATGAATAATAATACGAGTATACAGTCTATTGTTGGAATTATCTAACTCTCCAAATCTCGAGGACACATCTTTATTGTGATGGCTGGCGTAACACCCTCAAAACCTTGGCGGGAATAACACAATCCTCTGTAAGCGGCTGTAAATTGTAAAATATTTAAACAGTATTTTAAAACTCCTGCACGCATCCTGACTTATCATTAGCTATTTTAGTATTTCATTTCGATGTAGTCGTAAGAAATAGGTTTGTTTACATCATCGTATAGATGTTGCTACTAGCGTATGGGGAAAAACTCGTTTTATATTGTGGATAATTGGGAGATCTTTAAATGTGAAGTCTATCAACAGTATAATAAGTCCAGGCTTTTAGCTGGTATGAATATTAACCAAGTATAAAATTATTGTGCAAAATTATTATAAAGATCTCTGCAGAAAACTCAAGAAGGATAATTGAACAATGTATATAAGCCGAAGTATTTAATAAAATAATTTCATAACATTATAGAAATCCTTGATATATACTTTGAATATGATTTATCAATTTTAATTTATTAAATCCAGATATTATCAAGGTATTTGTAAACGACGCCGACATACCGATTTGATAGGAGCCCGCGGCATTAAATTTCGGCCTGTTGTTTGTGATTTTGGATTGTCGTGTTTAATTCAACGAAATAATTCCATTTGCTGTGTTATTGATTTGAACTGGTCCATTATTTTATTCTGTTTAGGGCATAATAATATTTATTGGTACTAAACAAACTTGAGGAGTTTCAGTACAAAATAATCACGTTATGAAGTATTAGGGTGTCATCAGATATTTTTTTATTCAGTAGTATGCAAATGGAATACTTATTGTCCTGGTTTATTACGTACGTCGTGGAAATATTATGCAATTTTAATTATGGTACCTATATACCGCTTTGCACGGAGGGAAGTGGACAATAATTTATTTCCAACTCCTCCTATTCATTTAACTTTCTGATTAATTTCGTTGCGGGTTAAAGACAAATTAGACATTCCCGGAGACTCGCCGAGCTTCAATGCTCGGTGTCATTACTTTGCGTGCCACTGTTGATCCTGGCTTACAGGAGTTACAGTGGTGGGTTTGAGAGCGGGACAGTCTCCTATGGTACCTATATCATTATTATAATTACGTTAAATAATTGTCAGAATGTATGGCCTGACCTCATTTTCTTCAAAGCCATTATTACTAAGCAAATAGTACACCAAAGGTCTTCAAAATATCGTTTGTATTTCAAACTAAGTCATTACCTTGAGACGAACCATAAATACCCAGGTTTCATAGGTGATTGATTAAAACATCCCCCAATTCCACTATCCTGTTTATATTAAGAGCTTACAAAGCTTCCGGAATGAACTTTCGGATATTTTAATTTTGTTATAAAGCACATGTCAGGGAATTAATTAGGTGGTATACTGAGGTTTGTCGGATAAAGTTAGAATGTGGCGTGTATGTTGTTTAAAAGCTTTGTTCGAAACATTAACGAGTTTTGTACTTGTAACAAAATTGGGTAAGTTTGCCGATGGAATGCTTTATTGATGTGGTCTATTAAAATTTTAGGAAGAAGAATGAAGTGATATATTTTTGGAGATTTTATTGTTATTTTGAAGAGTAAAACATTTGTAGAGATGATATCGAATATGACTTATACAATAAATTGTAATATTTTTTGTATGTTTTAATATCTGTGTGTTTTAAAAATTCGTCCATTTAACCCTACTTAATTCTTTAATCAAAACCCTCATTTTATAATTGATAAAAAGCCTAAAGTTAAACTTTTCTACTGTGTATTCTGAAGCTAAAATCATTCACACAAAACCACCAACATAGATAAAATCAATATAAATGCACACTATTGAGCCTTGAGAAATCGATAGTTTCCTAAAACATGTCCAGTCCAGCAACGTGTTTAAACTTGGTGAATGGTTGACAAACGCTAAGATCCGGCGCATCGAAGTTCCCAGGGAAAGTTGCTGCTGATGTTGGACAAATTGCAGCAACTTTGAGACGTAGGTACTTGAAGCAGAGTTTATTCGGAATTAAAACTGCTGTTTGAATCTTTGAAATATTTGGTTTTAAACATTTAATGGTAAAGTATTGTGTAGTAAGTATTGAAGTATTGATCTCGGGTTCGAATCCCAGGTTTGGCTAAGTACTATTCGATTTTTCTATTAATTATTATCAGCACATATTCAGGAATTTGTGCCCCATATAGCGATAGGCCATCACATCGTAGGACAGAACATACAAGGCGAGATGTGGGTTTCCTGGCATATCTGCCTTCCCCTTCTGGGAAAAAGGCGTGAGTTGATGTATGAATGGTAGAGTATTGTTTGGTTTTGCTTACCTTACTTATTGATTGAACGAGGTTATGGTCATATGCCTGAGCATTGAGCAGAAAAGCGATATTGCCACTTAAAATTCGAAACCTCATTTTGGCCCTGTGTGCTCATGTCTTGCCTCAATAAGTGATGCTGGTCAAACCTTTAGCTATAATTTTGACACAAACGAAATAAATCACCTTAAAATCTGAACATAAGACATCATGTTTCAAATCTTGCATTTAAGATGCTGTAGGTTGGTATGTATATATATGTTTTGACAATCCATTTATTTTATTTACGGTAATAAACACACCAGTGCACATAAGACTTCGGATATGCAGTAAATCACAATAAATAAAAATTGGCTTAGGTACCAGACAGCAGATCTAGATCGGTCTAGACGATAAACTAACACTAGTTATAAATATTGAATGACTGCAGTACGTCTGCGACTTCGGCACTTTCGAAAGCAGTTAAAACTGTCATTGGTTTGCAGATGCGTGGGTGAGGTTTAAAACCATAATTCTGGTTAAGTCACTAAATTCAAGATTATAGGGATGTCGACTCATTATCAAATTAACTACCTTGATAAAATATTTATGGTTTTATGTTTAGTAAGAGTATCGTAATAAGTTCACTATGCAGTTTATTGTGACTGTCACTACTACACTGTCATATCTTGTTAGATTTTTAATACGATACTATAATGTATTATGAATTTGATGGCAAGTAAAGTGAAATTTAAATACATTGTCCACCAATGTAGGATATAATTATTATGTAACAATGGACTAAACTATATTGCTGCTTGATTGTAACTAAGATATAAACAAACAAATCCCAAATGAGAGACTAATTGAAAACAATAATATAAAATGATGTTTTCATTTTTGGGGCTTTTTAGGGCTATCGCACGATAATAGAATATTTTTTTAAAGCTAGTCCTAAGTATATACATATACTAACAAGGTAGTTATAGTGACTCACGTCATATTGCAGTTTTGGGTTCAGCTTGTATATTTTACATACTATATCCAGACTGCGACCGAAAACGAGGGAAATTGGTTGTTTTAGTGACTTCAGACAAAATGCAACTAATTTGTAAAATAAGTGACGATCATTTTGGATTTTTGAACGTTCCATCGTGTTTGGTTTGGAAATACGTAGTTTTATAAAATAATAACGTACACCCTTTTATTTTTAAAGACGCAACGGTATTTAGTAGTTACAATTATTATTTTAGCAAAAAATATGTATCATTGAAATAAAAAATCGTTCCTCTTATTCCGAACTGTTTAGTTGCATCGTATCTGAAGTCACTAAAACTACTACCCGGCTGCATTTTCGTCGTAGTTTAGATATACTGTATATATCTAATTTCGAGGAGGGCGGCGTAAATATGTGGACCCTCTATTTGCATTACGCTGTCCTTTTAAAGTGAAATGTGGTCACTTTGTCGCGCCGCTATTTATAGAAATAATCTCAAAACTGCAGCTCATTAAGACTGTTCATCTCTCAAAGCAACTTCAAAGTTATTTAAATATAAAATCCTACAGAACCAACTCTTGTGACTTTAAAATTTTATGGAGTGCTAAATTTAAGAGGCGTTTACTGCTTTCGTATCTAAGTTTTAATGTTTCCACCGTTTGATATCATTCGAGTGTCTATGAAATGGAATTTTCATTTGAAACCAACCGGTTAGATGCTTACAAATGAATAACTAACAACTCACAATTTATTTTAGTGAACATTTTGTTTTATTCACGAATTTCCAAGTTTATGTTTTCGCTTTTGTTGCGGTAATAAAATATTATTTTAATTAATTTGTTGATTGTTCTGTTATTGTCATATTGTATTTCTTTTTTGTGAAACAAATTAATTTTTAAATAAATTAAAGATATATTCCTTCTTTTAAGTTAGTACATTTTCTTTCAATGGAATGAAGATAATAGAATGGAGGAAAAAGTTATCTAAATCTTTACATATTTAATGTCACTTGCCTCGAATACACACTTCAGTTGGATGATTCACAAATCTCGTGAAATTCTAGCATCGATTTCTAGGGTTTAATCCTGTAAGACAGTTAATTAAAGAGATTAATATCGATACAGTTCTTTTAAAAAGTTTTATACCTAATTAAGATAACTTATAATCTCTTCTAATTCGACATAAGTTACAAAAATAGATTTAATTATTTACGCTTTAAATAAATTGTATGAAGGCAGACTTAATGACTGTTTCGGTGCGGGGATCGAACCCGCGGCCACTTGTTTCATAGCCGGCCGCTAACCAATTACGCCACGGAGGCTGTCGAGACAGGCTCTAGACAGGTTAGATTTATTTAGATCACACAAGATAGATCAAGAAAAAGTATTGGATTTTTCTCCTCATTAAATACTGAAATCTTTTCTATTCAATTCGACTATAAGTTAGTATATTTGGGTCCTTAGTATTTTGGAGCGTTCTTTGTGTGAAATTAAGGTACGAATGGCGGATGTTCGAATTTGTGAGGCAATTTCCGAACCCTTTTTCATTTGGAGCTCGAAATTGCCAAAGTTATCTGTCGGTGATGAGACTACGAGATTGATCTTTGAACAATTCACTTTTGAAAGTTTATGATAAAAAGAAATCTGATATTATAAATATAACATAATATACTTTTAAAATTGAAAGTTATAACTACTGTCTTACGGATTTTTTTAACTTTGTGTCGTTGTGATTACTTCACCACTTTCGTGGTCATGGGCGGCGAACTGAGATACAGTAGCATCTCGATGTCCCGAATGTCAAGAAATGCAAAAAGTTTCAGTCTTAACGAGAAGTTCTAGATATGAAGTATTTGATGGCATTTCGACTTAAGAAAGAGGCTGTTGAGTCAAAAAAATTTATAAAATTTTGATACCGGCCAATTAAGTACGTAGATCGTAAAACAAATTTAGGTTTGTTCATCACCTTATAGTATAATACCTGTATCAGTCATTCTTGAAGTGATTTCTACAATAATTACTACATTCTAGTGAATTATTAGAAATACAATGAGTTTATGTGGCCTTTTTTAACAAAAAATGTAATACGTAAATGTTAAAAATACGTATGTGCCATTTTTGTATTTGAAAATGCTCTCTTTTATCTTTTATGTATGGTCCTGTTATTGTGTCTTTGCACTTACAATATCCATTAAGTAAGTTATTATAAAAATCATCCTAGCGCTAATATGTATATCAGCGTTTGCAGATAATATTAACGCGCCAGGCCCTGGATTGAACACTAATACAATTTTATACTGGCGTTATAATTGTAATGTAATACTAATATTTAATATTACTGGTGTTCGTAAAAATGGTATATGTTACCACTAACACTAAATTATTTGGTTAGCTTACCTTACCTTACTACCTTACCTTACCTTACTTTTTACTAACTTACCTTACCTTTACTACGGAACCATTGCATGATATTGGTCTATGGTATTTTACATCTGGTTTCTCCAGTTGCATGTTTTTTTTAATATTAATAAATGGCGAGACGAGCATATTTGACTTTCACTATATTTTAAATTAACACATTCAATCTTTTGACTATTTGACGTAGGCCGCACTTAAAAAAACTGACATGAACAGGTTTTCGCTGTGTTCTTGTTTCGTGTGCTGTGATCGTGTTCGCATTTTATTCTACTCGTAATTGCTTTAAAAAGAAAAAGAATAAACAAGAATTGCTAAGAAATAATAATTCTTAATTTATCTTACTTCTACACTGATCAACTTTCATACACAAAGGAAGGAATTACTCCCACGATTTCAAGTGTTGCATTTGATATAATTTATCAACTCTACACCTACATTATGATAGAATTTTGTCTGAAGTAAGTGACGTGGGATGTACATGTCGCGAATATAAACTTTATTAATTGAATTTAGTTTGCTGTCGGTGCTTTGTTGAGATGTCGCGTAAATGCATTCCATTATGTGAGATTTCTAAAAGCGAACGTAACCTTTTTGGGTTAATAAATATAACACACAGTCCAGAAAGTAGAATTAAATATTATGTATCTGTGTAGTGTATATGTGTAGTGTTTTCCTACAATCATCACTCACTATAACGGTGAAGGAAAACATCGTGAGGGCACCAGCCAACCAGCATAGCGATTTGTGAGAATTTCTATCATAATATGTAAAGTTTGCCAACCTGCACTAGGCCAGCGTAGTGGACTATATGGTCTAAGCCCTCTCAATCGTACTTTCGATTGTAGAAACTCGTGCCATGCATTGGGAAGTGTATCGGCTGATACAATACAGTATACAATAGGTGTCATAATTTTTGAAGACTTTTAGGTGTAATGCTCAAATACAGATATATTTATGTCTGATCACCCCTATATTTTAAAAAATGAGGTCATATGTGCCATTCATCCCTTTAATATTTCGAAGTTCGCAGCCATGTTACGTACACGTTAAAAAATTCAGGCCTGATCAACTCATATGAGATTTCTGCTAATACAATAACTGGAAATAGACCTCAGGTCACCACACTTTACACTCTGTAGTCTCTCTCTCTCTCTCTCTCTCTCTCTTTATCTCTAGAGAATTAAAACCACGAAACATGAATCTGGAATATACGTTACGAATAATTGTTCCGGAATATTAATTTCACATCCCCTACGTTTAGGTCGCCAGTTCCCGGAAAGCGGTTCGTACCACATAAGGTTATATCGCCCAGCCTTTTCGTCTAATTGTCCCGTCACACTTCATATTGAGGTTAAGAGTCAGGCCATGTTTATTACGCACTCAAATTGCGCTTTAATTGATGTGGTTGTGTCCTGCTTTCAAGAATATGGCGCTTGGACTTTAATTTTGTAAATTATTTGGGAACTATAGGGACATACGGGTTAAATTTTATTTTTTCTATTTAACTGGGAACAAAACTGATTATCGTTAAAATGTACCATTAATAACTTTAGAAGAAATTCTATCGTATGTGAGGTCCAACAAATACAGTATTAGGCTCTGAAGCCTATCACAATATAGACACCTAAGCCCTCTTAATGGTAGAAAAGGCACGTACACTGCAATGGGCTGTGTATTGTCCATTTTTTTTTAATTACCCGATATTTTTTACTGGTGGTAGGTATATGGTATTGTTTCTTTTTTTTATTGCCGATTGAGCTAACCGTTCGCCTGATGGTAAGCGATACGACCGCTCATAAACAGTAGCAACATTCCACTGCGCTCGCCATTCTGAGACATAAGATGTTAAGTCTCAATATGTGGAGTAGTTGCTCTGGCTACAATGTCCTTCAATCCGAAACACAACAGTGCATTTAAGCAGTGTTGTTTCACGGGAGAAATAGACATTGCGGTGGTACCTACCCAGATGGCCTCTCACATATGAGAGACCTACCACCAGTAAATATATAGTGGTATATAGTAGGTAATTATGTGAGAGGTCGCCTGGGTAGGTACGACCGCAATATCTATTTATTTCGCCAAACAGGAGTGTAAATGCACTGTTGTGATTCGGTGTGAAGGAAATTATAACCAGAGTAACTACTGGACATATTGATACCTAACATCTTATATCTCAGGAAGGCGAGCGCACTGGAATGCCAAGCATTTTTTTGTAATTCAAGGTGTTTTTTGGTTTTCAGCGGTCGTATTACTTACCATTAGGTGAGCGGCATGCTCTTCTACCCATTAAATGCAATAAAAAATGCGTAATTCTAAATAGACTCCTCGCCTCAGCAGTCCGAAAAAAATTATATACCTATTTTTTTAAGATCAAGTGTATGTGAAACGAAAATCCTACACACAGCTGTCGATACACTGGCTAAAAATAAATATCCGTATTTTATGTTTACCTAAAGTGGAATACGGGGGAGATCACGTACCAAATATTAGGAAATACAGCATGTAGATGGAACGTGAAGGGTGAAAATATTTTGTAGGATAGTTTTTTTATACATTGGTACTCCTGCGATCAATACGACGATTTTTATTGTTAGCACACTGAAGTTAAATGCAAAATAATGTCATAATACATATGTAAAATATGACAGCCTCCGTGGCGCAGGCGGTAAGACACCGCCTGTGAAACGAGAGGCCGCGGGTTCGATCCCCGCACCGAGAGAAATGTTAGTGCGGCCCACAAATATTTCTCTCGGGTCTGGGTGTTTGTGAGACCGAAAAGTCTCTCGTAGTTCCTGATACCCACGACACAAGATTCGATCTTAATGTGGGGTCAGGACTATGTATGTGACTGTTGGGTGTTATTATTATTATTATTATTATCATACGTACCACTGAGATTCCGCTCTATTTACCAAAAAAAGAATTTTCCAGTAATTTGTGATTTTATACTAAAGAATTCATACGATGTGTAAACCAACATAGGGGTCGAACCCAGAGCTTTTAATCGCCCAGTCTATAAATGCTACCACTAGACTGCCAAAAATAAGGCAAAATTCATTTTAAATAATATATAGAAAAAGGAGACAAATTCAAGGGTAATTTTCCCTTAGTCGCAGAATTGTGCGTAAAAAAGTTCTCCGAGAGTATCGCACCGGAAGTCATAATTCTAGCGGCTGCGACAAGCCTACGATATTTTATTTTTTCGCTCTGTTAGCACTTGGATG
This sequence comes from Hyles vespertilio, assembly GCA_009982885.2. Lineage (NCBI taxonomy): Eukaryota > Metazoa > Arthropoda > Insecta > Lepidoptera > Sphingidae > Hyles > Hyles vespertilio. The sequence goes on along the minus strand of CM042809.1, from coordinate 1,185,279 downwards.
TACTGCCTAATATCGTAATTTATATAATAGTGTTTGGTTGAAGTAAATATATTTAATATATTGTATATAAGGCATTTGTGATTGTTCAAGGGCGGTGCTTATCAAATGAAAATAGCTGTTTATTACGTTTTTTTATACATAAAATATACTATGAATGCTAATAGTTCTTTATCAGTATGTACATCTACCTGGAAATAGAACCTACGACCTCATGCTTTTCAGCCTTCTCTTGAAATCGATGAAAATTAAAAGTAGCAGAGTATTTAACCTAACATCTTGAAGCTTAAGCCTAATGTAGTTAAATTTATGGGCGCCACTATAACTAAAATTAAAACCAGCATTTCGCGTAATTTAATAAATCATTATTAAGCACGTTCCTAATCCAATGCCGAGCCCAGCTATATTATATTATTTTATGAATTTGTGCTAATGAAAATGATTTTTTCTACCGACACTCTAGTTTAATGATAAATTCTCATGCTTCTACACTGAATACTGTGATTCGCTATATCCTTGATTCGATAATCATTTTAAAACGATTATTTTTTTGCAAAGTACTGACGATTTCTATAGTGTGATTTATTTATTTTAGAGTTACCAAGAGAAGAAACATATATCACTACAATTATTACAAATAAAAACAAAGTAAATGTATTGTGGGTGTTTAGGGGTGACGGTGACTACTTATTAGGAATCCCGTTTGCTCTTTTGTCTAAATAAGTTATAGTATAAGGTGTTCTTAAAACATATATTATATATTTATATACACCCAACAGTCACATAGTTTATAGTCCCCACCCCAGACTAAATTGCAAGTCTTATTGCCGTGGTTATCAGAAACTACGAAAGACGTACCTACACAGAGACCCGAAACCTGCCTGCGTTTCTCACGAACATTTGTATCGGTTCGGGAATCAAATCCGCCACCTCTCGTTTTACAGTCATCTATCCAACGGCACAAAGACTATCAACGGTTCTAAATATAATTATTGTCACACAACCAAAAAAAATATTGAATTCAAACTCCGAATAAAACTTTCGAAAAATTTAATATCTGGAGAATTTCAATTACTCTCCCCTGAGGTGATTGAACTATTAGTAATTAGTTGCGAAGATTCTTCGACCATCACAAAGAACGCGCTTGCCCTTTGAAACAATAGCGGTTGACTGTCAGGGTAATGACCCCACGAAATTAACCCGACACGATGGGGTTACCATTTCCTATGTTTATATCGGGCAACAGAAACTGTGCCAAGTTGTGGTACTTTGTTATTGAAAATATTAATTACCTGAAATGGCTTTCCTACTCTGACAGCCAACGTGGCGCGAAAGGATATCGTCAATTGTGAAACTATACACTCCGGGCTTTATGACAAATGTTCGTGTGATTCACAAGAATTTGGTTTGGGTATAGAAGTGATGCAACCAGCGTCTGCCAGAGTTTTAAAAACTAAGTATAACACAAAACTTGTATTAAAAATTTGGATATTAGTTTGAGCTAAGTGTTACGTATGTGGTGTCGATTTATAGGAATGAAAAAAATTGGCAATCGGATTCGGTACATAGATTGAGCTAAGTGTCATATATATGGTGTCGATATATAGCAAAGAAAAAAATAGGCAATCGGATTCGGATCTATTTATTTATTTCTAGGATCAAGCGTGGTATTGGGCACAACGATCGTTCAACAATAGTGTTTGTAAGCAATTCTAAGATAATTCATTTGTATTGGTCGGTAGTGTCCGATAGTATTCAGGTTTTGTTACCTATAACATTAAGTGCCAAAAGGCATTATGATTCTGATAGCTATTCTTTTCTTCCTAGTTCTGGTAACTCGCCAACATAATAATATAATTTAGGCATAATGGGTGCTGATGTGTAGTAGCGATGATTTTTTATGAGGTGAGTCGTTTTTTTAATCGAAAGGAAAATTGGAGGTCGCGAGTTCAATCTCTTGATCCAAACAGACTTAGGTGTATACTCGTAATGGATATTCATAGATTAAAGTTGAAGTTATAAAAAAAAAATCTGCAACAAGCCTAAAACATAATGTTATGGTCATCCCCATGTGAGAGTTGTAGAGCAGACAGATGAAGATTAATATTGGAATAGCAAAATTATGAAATATAAGTCCAGGTCTATCATGTCTTATTTCTTACGTTTTATGAGAATTTTGAATATTAGTGGTATCCGCCGAGAAACATACTTCTTATTCTTCTTTTATTGCAAATGTCCAAAAATAAATCCAAGCCTCAATGGATTAGCAGTACAAAGTTAGCCAGTATCGTGGATAAAAGCAATTATAAGTTTAGCGGAAGTTTAGGTAATCGCCAGGTAAACGAACTTCTATGGTTACGACGTGTTGGGAAAAAAGTTAGCGGCTTATCGCACTTTTGCGTTTTCAGCAAAACATTACTTCTATTATCTTTGCGGTAATAATGGAATAATTGCTTTTTATTTTCAAGGTTTATTGCAATCTAGATAAAAATATTATGCGTGGAATCATTGCTTTAAAACTAAGGATAGGTATTTCAGTACATTTGGAGTTTCGAAAAGATGTTTCGTGAAAATCGCGGTACAATAAATGTGAATTTATTTAATAGATTTCGTCTATACGGTGAAAGGAATTATTGTCTCTTTTTTTATTAAACTTTCTGTAAGTAATTTGAGAGATCTACTACCACCATTTCCATTTTATTCTAAACCTTATTTGTTACTATTGTAATGTTTTCACAACTGTATGCCTATTTAGTGTAAAATTAGTGTGTTTTGTGCGGTTTCTGTGTCATAGGGTAGGAATGTTTTTATGAAGAGGTTATTAATTCTAATACACAATGCGTATTATTATAGTCGTACTTTATATGAAGTTGATAACGTCAAAGTAACACAAAGCATTATGTATTTATTGTCAAATGCAATTTTTTTAGTTATTTAACTTTTAATATAATTTATTCTTGTGATAATAGACTATGATGAAACTTAGAATAGTATTTGTGTATGATTTTGACTCTTTCTATAATTTATTCTTGTGATGATGATGAAACTTAGAAAAAGTATTTGTTTATGCTGTTCATAATACTCATTGCATATATAATAATATTAGTAGGTAGCAGAAATTTTGCAATAATACATTAAGCTCACCCACAGATGCCTGCAATATTATTTCCCAACATATTATATTTCCTATAAAAAGTCTAGGCAATGTTTAAAAGCACTAGAACGTTACATCTCAATTACGCGGGGAGTACATTGAGACGCACAAACACTCAACTTGTTTGTCCTCAGTTGGTAATTGAACCCGGTACGTTTGCGTCACAAAGTCTGTAGTTTATAGCCAGTGTTTAAAGGAAGTGCGTGGATCTGTTTACTTGGCAATTGTAAGGTTTTTATGGTGTACAAGTTAAGGTTTTTTTGGTGGTTTTTGTAGACTAATGTTATTTAACCATAATATTAAATAACTTACTACTAGTTTTGCTATATTTGGCAAGAATAGTATGCCATTCGCCTGATGGTAAGCGATATGACTACTCATGAAGAGAAGTAAAACCAAACAGCACCTTGAATCACAAAGCAATGCTGGGCATTCTACTGCGCTCGCCATCCTGAGACTTATGGTGTTAAGTTTCAATATCTCTAGTAGTTACTGTGGTTACCGCTACCGGAATATAACAGAGCATTTACACTGCGGTTTGGAAAGAAATAGACGTAGTGTTGGTACTTACCACCTCTCACATATGAGAGACCTACCACCAGCTGAAAAAATTAATATAAGTAAGCACTACTTATATTATTTAGTTTTGTGAGTTGTTATTTAAAACCACGTTAAGGATTCGTTAGGCTATTTAACCGTTAAAGTTTTATGCGGAAATAATTGAGACTAATTGTTATATTTGGTCTACGAGAAGCGAACCGACTTTTTATATGAACACACGACAAGAAAATGTTATAATAATCGTGAATTTTCTTATTCCAACTTAGCTACGAGTAATTCATTCAATTTGAGTTATTTAACACTAGAGTTTAAGGTAAAATCACAGAAAAGAAATTTATCCAACAACGTTGCAAGATTTTACGATTTACCCTAAAAGGGTCCCACTACTTTGGCCATAAACTATTTTCGTACATCGACACAATCCAGGGTCGAATTAAGAACTAAGATGTAAGGACACATGCATATCATTTTAGTTCTTCTGTATCAATTAACAAAATAACTGTTTATCGGGATTAACTGTACCCATACACGTCCCACTGCAGGTCAGTAGCCTCCTTTACAATTGAGGGTTTTATTGAGACGTGTAGGCCATATAGTCGGTAGTAATAATTTCTGTACATTATTTCTTAATATAATTGTGATCTAAATATGATATAGGATTAAATAACTAATTCACAACTTCCTTAGAATAGTGTATTAAAGCAAAAGTCACGAGTTTGATCGCGCTTGAAAAAAAAAGGAGATTAAAAGGGTCGATTTTACGAAATTCCGCCAAATTTACAGATCAAATAAATTGTCATTAAAAGAAATGACAAAAAAATAAATTGTAATTTAATCCACACCATGGCTAGTAACAGATCCGCCCCTGTGAATACGAGGGCGTGTCGTAGAGAGGAAGGAGATGGTCGTGACAGTTCGACAGGAAACCCGCCTCGTGACCTTCGTGTCTAGGATTCAATGCTGATTTGGACATATTTGTAGATATACTATTTGTTATTGATTCGATTAAATTATGGATTGTGAAAGAGGACTTGAATGCTATTGCTATGTCTGGTTGATCTGTTTGAACAGATATTTTTGCGTGCTGAATATTGAAGAATTTGTGTTCGATATGGCGATAGGCAAGCCTATCACATCATGGGACGGCACATACAAGGCGAAATGTAGGTGTTCTGGTACCTCTGCGTACACCTTCTGGGAAAAAGGCGAGAGTTTATGTATGTATGGTTATTTACTAATAGCCTCAACACTAACCTCGACCAAGGGGTAGATCAAAGAAGCTCTGACTGTCGTTAAGGAAGGCATGAGAGTAAATGGGCCTATATAGAAGGAAATCAATTTACTAATAGATATTTGAATCTCAACGTAATTTCTTTATTTAAAAGTAATTTTCCAAATATGTTATCAAACATCGTAGTTGCATAAAATCTAGCTCTGGTGTGATTATCCGATCGAGGGTATTTCTGCAGCGTTTAGAATAAAACATGGCTGAAACCCACGCAGTGTAAAGTAAAGCTAGGTTGTACACTGTAAAACTTCATAAAAGTAGTCTTAATGCCTTAAACTTTTGCTAACTCACGCAACACCAGAAAGCGTGGGCAGGAAAATTTTCTGCCGAGCAAACCTTATTATTTTAATTAAATCTAGAATAAATTCTAAAACATTTCCATACATCGTAAACAAAATACATCATTAAACGTATGCAGAAAGACCAATAACCTTTGACGAGATGAAAGCCAAGTATCAAAGCGCTTTTAACATGTAAACGATCTTACAAAAAGCGGATGTAAAAAATATTTTAAACGTACGCATTTTATTTCAGACGTTTGTAACGCCCACGATCAATATGTGAAGTCTTATTCGGAAATATAATATTCATGAGTAAATACTTCTATAAAGTCTAGTGACATTTTAATGCAAGAAGGTCGTGATTTTAGTGTAGTAAATGCTCTTAGTCTGCAACTAACAGCAGTTTAAATTGACTAGAGACCTAGAGAACTACCTATAGAATTCTGTTTACAGTAATTTTGTGTAGGGTTGAATAATATTAAAGGTATTCTGGGCGAAAATTACATTTCTATTTATTTGTCTTCTTTTCATCCCTATCCACAATATTCTTATGCATTGTGCAGACAGATATAACATGGAGATGTTGACTAGATAAATGGTAAACGAAAGTTTTCTTTTTACCTGACAACCATTTTATGTATGTAATATTTATAATTTGATATTTATAATTTGATTTTTCGACTCACGATTTGAACCAGGATCAGAGATTCATTCATTCGCCGGGTCTTCTCAGGAAGGGCTGCGTTGGATCCGGTGGTAACAATAAACCGCTACGCACCGTTGTAATAATATTCATGGTCCACTAATAATTAAATTTAATTTGACTAACGTGAATAATGTATTTCTTTGACAAATAAATTACCATAAAGTAATAAATAATACTTTAAATAAAATATGAATAAAAACTAAATAAATAAATAAAACTAATTATAAATAAAAACAAAATTAATTTAAAAATAAATAAATTTAATAAATAAATTGATTAAAGCAAGTAATTAAAATAAGTAATACTGTATCTGTATCAGCCCATATACGTCCCACTGCAGGGCACGGGCCTACTCTACAATCGAGAGTACGATTGAGAGTGGTTAGGCCATATAGTCCATATAGTGAAGTAATACTAATTATAGAAAATATATTGTATATAGAGATTAAGTTCTATGTGTATTGACTTGTCATAAGAGCTCTTAAATTGCCTACGTGACCAATAAATACATTTCATTTCATTTCAGAATCAAAGCAACCGTTAGACCGTAAACACAAAATCTTCTCTTAAATAAAACAAGAAACAATTGTAAAAAAAATCCTCAAATCTCTCCGATTAAACTACAGAACGAAGTCTTAGTAATCTGGTGTGGTTTAGTTCATGAAAATGTAAAATACAGTCTAAGGCTGCTATAAAAACTTTCGATTCAATTTACTTTGTCTTCCGTCCCTCTCTCTCATGTGTATAAACTATATCTCTGTCTGCAGAGATTTAGGCCATATCACCTATTTGTCTGGCCTTTATGATGCCCTCGAAATAGCGGTCTATGACTATTTAATTCTTAGCTGTTATAAGATTACTTTCGGGAAGTATCGAGTGACGTTCATACTCTTGGATTTTGTTGAGTGTTTCTTTGTTATAATAACAAACATGACGCTGAAAAAAGGAATACTTAGCCTTACATTTTTTGTGTTTAGGGTATGTTCGACGGTAGCCTTTTTTATAGGCAGATGATAATGATAAGTATAACGTAGGGAACGTGGGGGAATGTGGGCGTTCTTCGTCTCTCTGCTCATCAGCCATCGTATTTCAAGAAAATAAGGTTCGGTATGCACTCAATAGATTTTAATGAAACTAATTAATTCACTTCACAATCGAAATATGCACACACAGCTCGGATGAAAATGGATAGTTTTCGGAACGCGGCGAAGTCGGACGTAGGTTAGCCACACTTGTTTCCTCCGCTGTGTCTCTCTCCAAAAGAAGTCCGTTGACAGCTCCACGTGCGCTTATATTCGCATCAAATGACATTTACTACCGTCAGCTGCCAACCTTAGTGTCACCTAAAGTGATTTTAAACTTCGGGATTACAAAAAGCTCCCTTGGAGCTAATCAAACATTTATTAGTCTTGTAGAAGCCAATTGGACTGATTGGTTCCAGGTTTTCACAGATGCTTCCAAATTGGAGGGTACAAACAATTTAGGGGCAGCTGTATGGTTTCCAAAATTTCGCATAGCACTTAGATTTAAATGTCCATCAACATTGTCTGTGTTTTCTGGTGAAGCTGTTGCTTTGTTAGAGGCAATATGCTTCATTGAATCACACAGTATACCCAAAAGTATAATATTTTCAGATTCTTTAAGTTGTCTCCAGGACCTTCTAAAAAATCCTTTTCGGAGTAGAGATAATTTTTGCATTACCTTAAAAATACGGGAAATGTTAGCTAAATGTGAGTCTCATGGCTTAAAAGTTGTATTGGCGTGGATTCCGTCTCATTGTGGTATAACTGGTAACGAGATGGCTGACAGTCAGGCTAAGGAGGCTGTTAGTCTGGGTCTTGAAACCTATGGGGACAGTTTTGGTCGTGACCTTGCTAATGAGGCGAAACCACGGATGTTGAGGCAATGGTACGACATTTGGGCTGAATCTTCCGTTTTTAAAGGGAATTATTATTATAATATACAGCGTTCCATTCCTGTTAAGCCATGGTTTTTTAAGTTTCGGGCATTTTCCAAGAAAGCCATTTCAATCGTCATTCGGTTGCGTCTGGGCCATGTTTGCTCTCCGGTTTTTTTGAATAAAATAAGAGTTCGGGATCACTCGTTGTGTGAGTGTGGTCTAGAAGAAGGCACATAAATAAATAAATAAATAAATAAATAACACCCAACAGTCACATACATAGTCCTGACCCCACACTAAGATCGAGTCTTGTGTCGTGGGTATCAGGAACTACGAGAGACTTTTCGGTCTCACAAACACCCAGACCCGGAAGAAATATTTGTGGGCCGCACAAACATTTCTCTCGGTGCGGGGATCGAACCCGCGGCCTCTCGTTTCACAGGCGGCGTCTAACCAACTGCGCCACGGAGGCTGTCAAAACAACATAAACATTTTACAAGGAAGGATCATATTTTTTTTAACTGCAGAAATCTCCACTCTTCTTTATATAAGTTTTTAAATTCTGATATCCCTAGACCAGTCAATATGTCTTTCCTTCTTACTCTCACCAATACTTCATTCATTCATACTCTTGTTAAATTTATTGAAGTTAATAATATTAAACTGTAATATTTTGTTGTAATGGTATTTAGTCCAATGGTTAGTTATTTTTTCTCTTTATGTGAATAATTTCGCTATGTTTTTAATTAAATGTATAGTTTTTTTTGTGTTGTTGTTTTAGTTTCATCAATGTTTTATTGTTTTCTCAATATTAATTAAGTTTATAATTTTTTGTTCCGTTTTTTATTTTCCCAATTTATACGCTTTTTATTTAATCTGTGCTTTCCAACACTTGACATTGGCAAAATTGTCGAGTCTGCGACAGAGCCATTAAAAACAAAACCTCATAACTCATAACCTTAGTGTCGCCTACCCTCGTATCCGAATACGCCCAAATCAATTCAGATTTGACGCTCCGCTTTCCAATCTCCGACAAGTATTTAATTCCCGCTAAGTACAATTGTGCGGATTGTTGTCTATGCTTGTGTACCTGAGAATTATAAAGAAGAATTTCAAAGGTGTGTAAGGTTATAGAAACTTCATTAGTCCACTGAGATTTAAAATAGGGGTCAAATCTTAAAATCACGAACCAAATAATTCTGCACGACTAATGAAATCACATACTACCGACCTCACAATTAGAGGATAAGAACAGGCGAAAGAATAACTCACATAAAAACCCCATACAACTTCACATATTTAAAACAACGTTACACTTGTTGCATTGCCCCATTACAAGTCTAATAAATAAAGAATAACCCCCATTGCGCAACACTACGGCACCCCGTGACCTACATTAAGGGGTGAGCGACCTCCCCTACCTCAGGGTAGTTTTACCTCTAACAATTACCAATAAAACGGCCGAATTGTACGAATAGTAAATTTAACTTGACTACGAAATGCAGGTGATTTTAGTTATGGTTAAATTTTAGTGAGTTGCTTAAATGAGATTTTATAATGCATAAATTCGATGTATAGTACACGAGAAGTCTAAATGGTAGTGACATGACTCAGAATGACTGGGCAGGCTCGTCAGGGGCGGTATCTCTATCTCACAGGAGATCGGCGTGAAGTAATACCCCTTCCCTAATCTTTTTTCCACAATTTGGTGATGCATTTGAAGGTTTAAGCTTTAAGAAATTTATTTCTTCATAAGAATTACATTCATTTAACCAGAGGAATATAATGTATTTTCATGTTTCAAAAACAAAAATAAGGATTTATCTGTATCGCATACCTTTTTTTAAGAAGATAAATATATATACTTAATAGCTTTAAATTTTGGTTTATTAAAAGTAAAATTGAGTCAAAATAGTAGCTGTATAGTGATTTATAAACGGCTTTAATTCACCGGCATTTTTCAAAAGTGCCGCGCTGATGTAATTGCGCTACAGTAAGATTATAAAGCTGTTGGTTTCGAGTCAAATCCCGGGTCGGACAGAGTGATATTGATTTTTTTATTCATTATCTATACATTAATAGCCGATGCGAAATGTAGGTGTCCTGGTTGCAATCTACCTACCTTTCTGGAAAAAAGGCGTAAGTGTATGTCTGTATGTATGAATTATTTGTCAAGAATAGTCAGGTTATAACGACCAGCTGTAAGTGACCTTATAAAAGCATACAGTTTTAGTTCACTGGAATATTTTGTGGGTGATCTTCTATTCTAGTAAATTGCCCCAGTGTCCTACTAATGTCTTTTTTACCCCAATCTGTGTATGTAGGCCACCTGTTCACCGCAGAATTAATTGTGGGTACATGATTTATCAGTTTCCTTTCATCAGTTTGTGTACAAAGGAGAATCTGGGCTTTCGTGAGCGAAAAATTAGGAATATCCGTTTATGTAAGACTTTGAAAGCGGTTATTTAATAGCGGTCGGGTATAGTAATTAGTTGTCTATTTCTTATTATTCGTTGATACAGATTTTTTATAGAGAATTTTCCGATGTGCATGTTCCCCCTATCTTATTTTTGTGTACTATTTTTAATTAACCATTATATAATCTATACATATTTTGTAACTTATAAAAGTAAGTGAAAGATTTGAACCCGCAACGTCTAGTCTGCTAGTCGGAACCTTACACTAATTTAGTTACACATCGCATTTTTCATTGCAGTGAATGACGTGATGTCTATGTCAGTCACCTGATGGTAAGCGACACGACCGCTCTTTAACAGTAGCAAAACTAAACAACGTCATGAATTTCAAAGCAATGCTTCTCATTCCACTGCGCTCGCCATCCTGAGACATAAGATTTTAATTCTCCATAAGTCTAGCAGTTAGTCTTTTGCTTTATCGATCTTATGTCTCAGGATGGCGAGCGCAGTGGAATGCCAAACATTCAACGTATTGTTTAGTTTTGCTACTGTTCATGAGCGGTCGTATCGCTTGCAACCAGGCGAACAGCATGCTTGTCTAGCCGTTCATTCCAATAAAAAAAATACAATATAAAATTATTTAAATTTCCACTATATTATCATCATCAGCAGCAACAATCAGGGTATACAACCGAATCTACTCTCACATTTCTGATTTCGAACATACAGACTTCTGTCACCCAAAATCACCAACTCAATCTGTCGAAATGAAACACACAAAATAACCTAGATGTTCACACGCAGATAAATGTATGAGACACAGCTGTCACCGATCACATTTTAAGGTCCAATAAATATGGAGTGGAGTGGCCTCGCGACAAACATTACATTGACTTATATAGGGGTCGCAGCACCGGATTTGGGTTAGTAAAGCTGTTTTAACTTGGATTTTTACTGTTTACATTCATAAACTTACGCATTTCTTTTTCAAAAATGCTACCAAGACACTCACGTTTTGCCTTGTGTGTTTCGTACTACGATGTGATAGGGGGCGAGCCTATCGCTATATCTCAATCGAAAAATCTTTTATTGGAACTCAAGACCTCATAATCGCATTCATACCGTAGTACACGCCCTGCGCCAACAAGGCATTTTTACTATTTTATTGAATAGTTATTAAAAACGTTTCAAAAATACATCCAACATTCAAACATCCCTTATTAAAGTATCTCGTTTTATGGCATAGATAAGAAACTACAGCAAAATGTCTGGTCTCATAATGACCAGACTATTTGTGATTCCGTATTTCGTCGAGTAGTATTTAGTTAGGAGCTAAACATTTAATAATTAATCCAGAAAAAGCACGTTTTTACTGATTTAGCAAAGATACCCCATCTAAATAAATGCAATGTCAAAATACATCAAATCTCGGCTAAACAAATATATTTCACAAAATTCCATTTTCATATAATATCACAATTTCCTTAGCTCAGTATTTAACGTTATCTTTCCTCCTGTCATCATCTATATATAAGTATAATTTGTCACGGTTAATCCATGTATTAGCATACGATGGAGTGCAAGTTCAGGCTGATGCGTCGGGTGCAATGAACGGAGGCTGTATCGAGCGGCGCGGTCGACGACCCGCGGCATGTACAGATTCATTCATAAGTGTTATCATACATACATACATACACAAGTTATCTTTTATTTTATAAAATTAATTATAAAATTTACAATGCAAACTTACAACATAATATGCCAACACGTTTATATTAAATGAGGTTATGCTCACGCCTTTTCCCAGAATGGGTAGGCAGAGGTGCCAGGACAATTCGCCTTGTATGTTCCATCTCATGATGTGATAGGTGGGGAGCCTAAGTAAGTATAAGTGTTATCGTATGAGGAATAGCCTTGCTGTTGATAGATTAGACAATTAATTGAGCTGCAACTCCTAAGAAGTAGACATAGATGCCTTTAGAGTCACAGAAAGTCATAGTGAGAAAACTAAAAGCGTGGCGGTGACAGATGTCAGTACTGAGTAAAGCGAATGTTTTTTAAATCTCAAAAATAAAGTAGACTGCCTGAACTGGGAATTGAACTCAATATCTATGAGGTGCTAGTGCTATAAGACTAACCAGACGTTTTGGAGACGGGTCTCATCAAGTTTTATATATAATAACTGCATCAGTAAACATTCTTGAAGTGCGTGGTGGCCTGTTGGTAAACGGACTAGACGCGACTGCCAACATGTTCACGGTGGTCGCGGGTTCGAATCCCAGGGCACACCTCTGACTTTTCGAAGCCATGTGTGTATTGACAGTCAATCACCACGCACTAATACGGTGAAGGAAAACATCGTGAGGAAACCTGCATACCATAGCGATTTATAAAAATTTCTATGGTATGTAAGTCCGCCAACCCGCACTAGGCCAGCGTGGTGGACTATATGGCCTAACCACTCTCAATCGATTACAATTGTAGAGTAGGCCCGTGCCCTGCAGTGGGACGTATATGGGCTGATACAAAAAAAAAAAAAAAAAAAACATTCTTACAAAGTATAAACACCTGGACTTGTACTGTTTTGTTAAAGATTGTGATTGCCCATAAACAACTACAAGACCTCAAAGATTATTATAATTAAGGAGCATCCGCCTTATTTTTTTATAGTTGATTATGGTCATGGTATGATATGCTGGTATTGATAATTTATGCGTGACTTTAGGTATTTATGATAAAAATATATCATAATATGGTAAATAAATAAATAATAAAATACTTTATTGAATCTTTCCTTAACCTAGGTAACAAACAAAAGATTTTTACTAAATTTAGAGGTGCTTAGGCTTAGATAATATCCATGATACTTAGTCATATCGTTAATATTTAAAAAAATCCTTCAAACCACTTACATGATTTCAGTATCTTAATGAAAATACCGGGTATCTCAAGACTGCTACCGAAAACGAAGCCGGGTGGTAGTTTTAGTGGCTACAAACACAATGCAATTAAAAATTTCGCATAGAAACGCGACAATTATTTTTTATGATTTTTTAAATATCGTCATTTTTGGGTGGTAAATCCATAGTTTTTGCTAAAATAATAATTTAAACTCTCTTATATCTTAGAGTATTTATAAATTAAAGGGTATACACTATTATTTTAGGAAAAAATGTATTTACCACCAAAATATGCCAACAGGAAAAAAATTACAAAAAAAAAATTGTCGTTTTTTTTTGCAACTTTTTCTGTTGCATTGTGTCTGAAGTCGCTTAAACTACCACCCGGCTTCGTTTTCGGTAGCAGTCTTGATATACCCTGTATAATGTTTTTCAAGTTTGCCTTAATGCTCTAGAGAGCTAAAATACCCGCCCCTTAATTGTGTCACTTGAGAATACTCGAGGCAACGCATAATGGTATTTTTAAATAAATCAATATAGTTGATATTTTTAGCTTCCATATATCTTATATAATTAGCTGTTGAATATAACCATAGTATGTAAAGTGATTCACATACTGTGAAGTACTGTGTGTGTGTTTGAAGTGCGTGGTGGCCTGTTGGTAAACGGACTAGACGCGACTGCCAACATGTTCACGGTGGTCGCGGGTGCGAATCCCAGGGCACACCTCTGACTTTTCGGAGTCATGTGTGTATTGATAGTCAATCGCCACGCACTAAAACGGTGAAGGAAAACATCGTGAGGAAACCTGCATACCATAGCGATTTATAAAAAAATGTATGTAAGTCCGCCAACCCGCACTAGGTCAGCGTGGTGGACTATATGGCCTAACCACTCTCAATCGATTACAATTGTAGAGTAGGCCCGTGCCCTGCAGTGGGACGTATATGGGCTGATACAGATACAGATGTAAAGTGATTTGGAGATGTGATAACATTGTTGAAATCAAATATAGAGTATGTTATTATTTCGTTCTCATGCCTACATATACATAAACTCACGCCTTTTTCCTAAAAGGGGTACGCAGTGATGCAACCATGACATCCACATTTCGCCTTGTATGTTCAATCGCACGATGTGATAGGAAGCGAGCCTATCGCCACATCGGGCCCAAATTCCTTGTTGTAATAATAATAATAATTTTTTTTTTATCAGCCCATATACGTCTCACTGCAGGGAACGGGTCTAGAGTAGACCCGACCAGAATCGAGAGTACGATTGAGAGGGGCTAGGCTATATAGATTAACATTGAAAAATAAAAAGACATTTTGAATGACACAAGTGTATAATTGAAGTATTATAACTAAGGCTAGAAAACAAAAGTTTATTATAAAAATTAGAACTTAATACATTTTTCTACTATCTAGTGTTAATCTATAAAATAAACACAACGGAGATTACATTTCTCCAACATTCCTGACTACGGGCTGATACTGAATAGAAAAACCCAATATCACTTCGATCCACCTGGGATTCGAAACAAGACTAAATTATATTAAATTATTATTATTGTTGTAATAATAATAATAATTTTTTTTTATCAGCCCATATACGTCTCACTGCAGGGAACGGGTCTAGAGTAGACCCGACCAGAATCGAGAGTACGATTGAGAGGGGCTAGGCTATATAGATTAACATTGAAAAATAAAAAGACATTTTGAATGACACAAGTGTATAATTGAAGTACTATAACTAAGGCTAGAAAACAAAAGTTTATTATAAAAATTAGAACTTAATACATTTTTCTACTATCTAGTGTTAATCTATAAAATAAACACAACGGAGATTACATTTCTCCAACATTCCTGACTACGGGCTGATACTGAATAGAAAAACCCAATATCACTTCGATCCACCTGGGATTCGAAACAAGACTACATTTTCATAAGATACATTATTATCGAATATAATTAGTATAAAATTGTTTTTGAATTTCCATATTACACTTAATTTTTTAAAGTATGTGATTGACTTGTTCATATTAGATTATGGTATTTTGTTAAAACACCAATCAGTGTACAACCATAATATTTAAAACAGACCTATATTATTTAATGCTAAAATCATTTATTGTATATTATATATTGTATAGGAATATTTTTTATATTTTTGAATTTAGTTCTTGATTATTATAAGCTTCCAGTCGGACTTAGTCTAGAAAACCACTACACTTAAAATTGTGAAGTCCCTTGTACATTGTCCACATAAAAAAATAATCTCTTTGCCTACGTTCAAAAACGCACTCTCATAACTCAGTATAACACGAACTAAATTAAAAGAGCTTGTATTAAAATATACTAAAACAGGTGACAGGACCTTGGGATTTTCATTAAATCTTATCTGACTCATATTGACCAGATATTGACCTAAAGGCTATTAAACTGAACGACCCAAAACCCTCTAAAATTTCAAAAAACTGTATGTTGTATGTGTATGTGTACTGTATGTATTTAATAATTATTATATTTTATTATTATAAAAATTAAATAATATTATTCTGAAATGTGAAATAAAATGTTGTTATTATAGGTGACCTTTAAAATTAGAAATAGGTGAACGATTCAGGTCAAAGGTTTGACGTAGATGGGGATGTAAAGGTCATCTAAATTCTAGACCCACGTTAGACCTTTACCTTATTGCGTTCTTGTATATTAATTGATCTTTTATAAAAGGATGTAAATGGGTTGCAGATACATTTTATTTTTTAATTTTATTGGCTTTAAAAAATAATACTTTTATAATTGCGATGTATTGTATGTTTAGTATTCTCAATCGTAGGTTGTGATTTTTATTTACTAGTGGTATGTCTCTCATTTGTGAGAGGCTATCAGGGTAGTGCGTGTTGGCCTGTTGGTAAACGACTAGACGCGACCGCCAACATGTTCACGGTGGTCGCGGGTTCGAATCCCAGGGCACACCTTTGACTTTTCGGAGTCATGTGTGTATCACCACGCACTAAAACGGTGAAGGAAAACATCGTGAGGAAACCTGCATACCATAGCGATTTATAAAAAATTCTATGGTATGTAAGTCCGCCAACCGCACTAGGCCAGCTTGGTGGACTATATGGTCTAACCACTCTCAATCGTACTCTCGATTGTAGAGGAGGCCCGTGCCCTGCAGTGGGACGTATATGGGCTGATACAGACAGATCAGGGTAGGCCCCTCCATACTACCAAATAGTCGTGTAAATGCACTGCTGTGGTCCGGTTTGAAGGATATTGTAGCCTGAGTAACTACTGCATATAATGAGACTTAACATCTTATGTCCCAGGGTGGCGGGCGCAGTGGAATGCCAAGCATTGCTTTGTAATTCAAGGTATTGTTTGGTTTTGCTACTGTCCTGTCTGAGTAGTCGTATCGCTTACTCTCAGGCAAATGGAATGCTCGTATCGCCATTCATTGCAATAAAAATGTATAAAAAGATAAATTGACACTGTTTTCGTTAACAGTGTCAAAGACATGAATTAATGCCAATTAAGTGGTTTCTCAGTATAGATTTTAAGAAGTGAATCTATTTATTTGATATTAATTGAAGAATGACAGAAAGACAAGTCTTATTAAATCTTCAGAGGAAAATATCTTCAGAATTTGCTGTGTCGTTTGGACAGTGTTTTCTTCATTATTCATTTAATATTTTGTTTGCTAAGCGTAAAATATGACGAGAATATTCTCGTCTCCATTATATTCTGCATTTACATTTTTAGTTGCGAAAATACTCGAGCGCAACTTTGAGATGACATTGTAATGGTCAGAAGTAATTTCTCTGAGATGGGATTGACAAATGTTTTTTTAAATTAACTTTAAGATGGATCAAGGACCCCGTAACGATGTATGTAAATTGATAACACGAATTTATTGAGAAGTGGATTAGAAGTTTAAAATACCCTGTGTCAGTGAGTTGTGATATTTGTAATGATTAATAGTGCTTTGACCAAATTCTCTCGAGGCTTTGACCCTTGGGTCTAATATAGAAGGTTTTTATATTATTCGACACCTCACATGTTGTGTGACTTTAATAAATATTTTCCTATTAGTCTGTGACATTATTATTCGATATCTGGTACTATAATTAATTTAACTTACATCAGAATTTTTCTATTTATCCAGTTAGTTAGTCTCGGTGACGCCTTCTAAAACTTATATATGAATAATGCATAAAATTGGAAATAGTAAAAAAAATCTAGAAGTTATCTTGAGTCTTAAGTTAATGACAACTTTGGTAAGACTGAAAACAAACTAAAATCACTTTTTAATAATGCTGTAAAAGTTTCTCGCAAAGAATTTTATTTGATATCAAAGAAATCAAGATTCGCAAAAATGAAATTGTGATTCGAAAATTTACTTTAAATTAGGACTATTATACAGACTTTAAGCCTTTGGGCAAAAAGCTGGATGTAAAACGAAAAGCCAATAAAACGACTATTGTGTGAAAAAATAAACATGACTCTGACACCGACATACATATACATACAATTTTCACAAATAAATTAAATTATTTAAATAGTTGTTTACTTATTTATTTATTTATGCTTTATATACAATAATGTATAAAGGCGGACTTAATGCCTGAGGCATTAAATTAACAAATTTGAATATGATAAATGAAGTGATGTTTATAGTTCAATATACGAAAAATTATAAACATGCATATACATACACGCGAAAGTATATATAATAAAATTAAATAAATAAATATATATTTAAATTTAGATTTTAAAATTTTACCTATGGAATTAAATATATCTAATTTCTATTTCAATATAAATTATTTTTAAATGGTATTTTGAGCATTAAAATCAATTAAGAGACTTCAGACACGTGTCGAGCCTTAGTATCATCAACAATGCGTGCTGTCAATCTTTCTTTGTTAAAGATGCAGTAATGGACTCGTGGGTAGTCATCATTTTTATACAAAAACATACTACAATGTCTAGACAAAATATGTCATACTAAACCAGAAGCATATTGCAATATTGTTTGAAGTAAACAACACAGGTCAAAGACTCTCAAATTCCTCGGCGAAATAAATCCAAATAAAAGTTGATTAATTTTGTAGTTCTTTGTTAAGACTTGTGTCAGCGGGTGTCCTCCCGAATCTTCCGCTTAGTTCATTCAAGCAGTTAGCACGTTAAAAGGGAGGGAAAGGGAGGGGAGAACCCCCAATTTTAGCTCAAAGGGATTAAGGTTCAATATAAAATGGTTTTTATTAAGGCTTTGATAACGCCAGCTAATTTTAACTTTGCCTCTTCTTTCAAGTTTCTTGTTTGTTTTGTTGGGAAAGTCCGTATTATTTCGAATTAGTAGTTGCTATCTTTAATATTGTACGGTCTCGACTCGCGCCGAATTTATGATTTGCGAGCTGTATCCATCTTGGTGGAAATTAGAAACGAAATTCGCGAATTTCAAACATTGTGTTATTAATTATTCCTAGAGATATATAATCTTAGTTTTACTTCGCGTTTATTTTTATTTATCAAACTTATTAGCACAGGTTAAACAGTTAGATATGAAGGTAAATTTAAATATTGAGTATTGGAATAAAAGAAAAAAAAAATGTCATCGTCAAGTATTGGTAATGGACTATCTTACCAAAAATAAATATAGCGTAGGATAAAACATTATATTATTGAATAAAGTGTTTCAGTGGCGTTCTACTCTTATTAGTGTAGATTTTGTTATTTTTGATCGCATTCACACTAATCGAATCTTTGATCACTTACATACCGATTACCATTTCCTAGTACATTTGACTCTTGTTATTGATGGTGTTGCTTGGTTTTGCTTACCATCAGGCGAACGACATGCTCGTCACACATAATTTAATGATGACCATGATATTTTAAATATTTATTTTTATATAATAATATTATGCGAAAACTTTGGGCACAAGTTTTCGCAAACCCAGCCAATGAAACAAATAGAACAAACTGAAAGATCATCGTTTCGAGTACAAAAGAGATTTAACACATTTCACCGGTGAAAAACAATTTCGTTCAATTCAGTCTGGACTATCTTGTCTGGAATCTCTCTTACATCCAGCGTTTGTTTTGTCTCTGTTTTCTACTATTGTTTACTCTCAATTGTAGCTTTCGGGGAATGTACTGAACCTTTTATGTTGCAGAGGAAATTTTAAAGGTTCCGTTCGTAAAGGTAAAGGACTCTTGGAGTCTCACTTTAGTGTTTATTTGGCCTTCTGAAGTGGCCCTGACTAAAAAAGTTTGAACAAATAATCTTCATCTTATACATTATTTTTACTCAGTCTTAAGTGCTTTAGATGTTTAAGTTGTCTTATTTAATAATCCTGAAGTAATAGAAAAAACATTTTGAAATTTATTATTTCATCTTCGTGCACGGGAAAGTCATCTACCGTTCACTATACTGATGTAAGGCAGTTTGGTAGATCACCGTTCCTTATTATTTAATACAAAATTTTATAAGCTTATTACTTAATACTAAATATAAAACCAAAAAGTCGGGGAAAAACATCGTAAGGAATCTTGCATACCACCAGTGGGACGTATACGGGTTGATACAGATACAGATGCACGTAACACCTTGAATTCTAAAGTAAACACCATGTAATTAAATCCACATCTTTTACGGTTATTGACACCTGCTTACTGAGTCATCCCTACCTCCAAAAGATAAACATTAGCTTTATACTGTTATCGATAGTGTTACTGTAGAGTAAAATACCTCGCACTAGCCGGATTTTAGGCGATAAAGTAGCAAACGATGTTTTTTTCCAATGGATTGTTGCTGTTAGCCTCGGATGGCTTTACTTACTTATCTTTTACAGGATATGTTAGTACTTTCCCCGGTCTAGCGGAATAACATTTTAATTCAACTAGCTCAAGGTTGCTTTTACAAGATTTAAGTTTGCAAAATAGAATTGTGGGAGATTTGAAATCGTGTCGGTAAATGGCGTTAGGTATTATCTAACTCGTGTAGTGCATTGTGTCATAAAATATTAAGGATGTCTAACTTTTTTAAATGTATTATGGTATTTTAAATACGTATGAAGTCTTTCGCATAAACCACCCGAGAAAGATATTAGTCTTTTGCTCGTATTGAGACTAATGTATAAAAATTTAAAATTACTCATTACACTGAAAAGATATTATATAAAAAGTTTGGAATTATATCATTTATTAGACGTACGTGGTTGGGGCCTAAAATTACAACCTATGTAAGATGAATATCCAACATCATGTTCCCTATAAAAAACATTGAAAATCTCAAAGCTTTTCACTAAAACAATTGAAAATTAGGCAGCAAACAGAAGAATCTATAAAGTCATTATCTGTAGACATTTGGAGTTTTCAGCACTTCGTGAACCGCTATCTAACTGTAACAAATTGAACTAGACGACTTAGGGTTAAGACTAACTTCTTATCTTATAATAGGAGTCCCCTCTACCTAGCTTTATGAACATTGATATTGCACAAATAACTACAAATATCGAATGCTTTTCTTCAATTACAATTAAATCGTCTTAGTGTTTGAGGTTGTTGCATCCTTCCATCTTGGGTATATTACATTTGACGTAAATTGGTAGAATTGTATTGACCATGAATATCTTTGTTGTTGCACTGCAAGTGCATTTGGTTTATCGCGACGAATGGCTAGACGTTCATGCCATTCTCATGCTGGTAAGCGATACGATAACTCATGGACAGTAGCAAAACCAAAAACACCACGAATTACAATGCAATGCTTGGCATTCCATTGCGCTCGCCATCCTGAGACATGATTTAAAGTCTCATTATGTCCCGTAGTTACTCTGGCTACAATATCCTTCAAACTGGTACACTGCAGTGCATTTACTTGTATGGAAGACAAATGTATTTTGGAATATTAACCGCAACAGTACACATATAAATTAAACCATGAATTTGAATAGTCGCTTTACGTTGAGAACTGTAGCAGTAATATTAATTCTTCAAATGTTAACATTACATCTGTATCAGCCCATATACGTCCCACTGCAGGGCACGGGCCTACTCTACAATCGACAGTACGATTGAGAGTGGTTAGGCCGTATAGTCCACCACGCTGGCCTAGTGCGGGTTGGCGTTAACATTACATAACTTATCTTCTATTAATAAAATAACACAAATACTCAATAAACCAGTTGTCGGAGTTGTAGTTAATTACTTCAGGAAAATATCTAGAGATTAACAAGTCTGCCGAGAGACAGAATAACAGGATTTGCCATTTACAAAGTTCCTAACTTCTCCGAAGACGGCTTAGCTTGTTTATTTGTTAGTATTTGACATATTACGTACACACGTGGATGGATATAATATGAAGATTTGAGTTATATATAAATTAGCATATAAAGTTATGCAAAATCCTGACTTTAAGTTACTTTTGTTTTGTCTTGTGTGTCAAGATTAATTTCCAAGTATTTTTTGCTCTTAAAATGACCGTTGGTGGTAGAATATTCAGTCTTTTCGGATAGCATACATGAGGTGTGTAATAAGATGGGCATTTCCCATTAGCACCTTCTAAGATATTATAATTACATACATTTTCAACACGCCATTAATTATATCAATAAGCGAGATATAATTTCCTTGCACTTTTACTAAACCATGCTAATATAAGAAGCCTTCCCACTAACAAAAGTAGTGTATCAAATTATAGGTAAAAAAAGAAAAAATCCGTCAATACTTTTTACTTCATTCAAGCAAATCTTTATTGGATTTTGTTAAACCTTTTCTCGTATAGCATAAGAAATGTTTCTTCAAAGGGTAACAACATTTAGTGCTTTCGAACGTTATCCCTATTTATATTATCAAAGGGTATACAGAGATTGCTTTGGTCAGTGGTTTGTTGAAGAATTTCCTGCGATAAATTACAAGCACTCATCTGTGTCCTTATGGAGGTTGGTAGAGATGCTACTATGGTTACATGTTACGCTATTTTATTTTGTCCGATAGGAATTAATACTAAAATACGCTTAATGTTGCGTTGATTCTGGATAAGGGTGTAAAAATAAAATTAGTAGACAGTTTTAAATAAAACTATTATTTACGGATTTCGATTTCATGGCCACGAAACCTGTGAAGTAATCGAAACGTCAGGAAGATAGAAAATATTGGTTGTTTCGTATTTATTATTATTATTGTTCTCTTTTTTCTTTTTACATTGAGCCACTTAATTGTATTATGTTTTTAACTTTCTCAATTGATCGAATTCTTAGATTTAGTTACATTGACAATTGTATGATTCTGAGCCTAAAAGCCAACACTCTTACGCGTCTCATTATAAAAGGCTTTTTACATTTCCATAAAAGTAGACCTCAGATATTTTCCATAATGATGTCTAAAAACATTTAATTCTCCTCTTCGCCTCAACCGATTTAATATGCTCCAAAGTACGGCCAACAAAACACACGAAATCGCTTAACATAATGATGTGAAAAATTTTCCATGTTGTAGAAATAATGAAGAGCCGACGAGGCGAGCTGAATATGCAGCTTGTGGTAAGACGTTATTACTGCAACTCAACTTGAAAGTAGACTTAGGACTCTATTAGAATATTTTATCTCCAAAAAACGGCAAATATCTAGACGAATATTGTCAAAATTTTAACAGCATTCGTTGAGCAGTTTGTTAGAAGCCACGCCGAATATGAATATAGAGGCTGTGGGTTTGATCTTCGCACCGAGACAAATGATTATGAGGGTAACACGCTTGGGTTTGGGTATTTGTAATACTCAAAAGTCTATTACTACTTACACATTTCATTTATTTTGTCATAATTAATAAGCACCTGCATCTCCTCTCTGCCCTATCTCAAGATTGGCTGATAGAAAATGCCCTTAGGCATTAAACCCACCTGTATCAATCATTTGTACAAAGTGTTTAAATAAATAAAACTCTCATCGTTTCTGAAACCCACTGATAATTGTTATTAATGGGGGTCATGACAATGTAAAAAGGTGATGTTATTTTGGCAGGAATTGATTAGGCTATGTTGTTCAAATATAACGATTTTTATATCATTTGGCATACTGAAAATCCTACACATGGATTACCAAACTTAGAAAGACATTTATAACATTTATTTCTTCAACACAATTATTATTCATCCTTGTCAGATCCGAAACTATTATCATACAGTCAATACATTTTCGATCTACATCAAATTGAGTGCCTCGGTGGTATACTACGATACGATTATAAAGGTGAGGTCTCGAGTTCGAATACAGGGTCGGGCAAAGCGATATAAAAAAAATATTTTCATTATCAGCTTGGAGTCAGTCATTTGTGCCCAAATGTGTGTTGTTCAAATCGCGGGACTCAACATACAATGCGAAATGTGGGTATCCTGGTAGCACCTCTGCCTACTCCTTCTGGGAAAGTGGCATGAGATTATTTATGTAGGTATGTATGTATGTATCTACTTCAAATTCTTCAACTGCCATCTACAACATTCCGAAGTCTGCATCTCTCGAACTTTCCGCCATGCATTTTATAGATGCATAGCGTGATGTTTTTTCACCTTTAGAAAGGCTTTGAGCACTCTCGTTCATCTGCGTGGGGAAGGCCGGTCCAAGGCTAAACTCGACGGTGTTTTAACGTTTGTATTATTCGCGTTAAATTTTAAACGAATGTCGCTGACAGTTTGTTATGAAAGTGTGTTAGACTTACATTTGTTTTGTGATTTCTGAATTTAGTTTTTGAAATGCGTTGTAATGTCAGTAATTGTGTTTTACAGTCGGCGTAATTATCTTATGTAGATTTACAATGTTTTGGATTGTACACTTGTCTTCGGCTAAATTAAGGTAGTTTTAACCTGTCAGAACATGATGATTTAACTAAAATGTTAATAATATAACTTCGGTGTCACATAAAAAAATAACATAAAAAAAAAAATGGTTGCCTGTAAAGTCGGTTTTACGGGCGAAGATTTTACGTGACAACGTCTTTTTCTCGGTAGAATATTTATTGATATGAATATAATTAAATTGCACAATAGGAACAAGGAATTGAATGAAAATAAGAATTGCACAAATTTTAACTATAGAAATATATTTTGTTTACTAAAACATTGTACATGTAATGACGAATCTAAGCACTCCATATTTTCACTACAGACACAGCTGACGATACTTTAACCACACGTGTGAACTTGTATTGTGACGCTTTCTTGTTTTTCCAACGCCAAGAACGTTCGAGAAAGACAAAGACAGAGACACAAGCATGCGCCGATTCAATGCGCCTAATTCTCTAGTGCTGCGCGCGCACCGTTACGTTACCGGGCGTTACACTTTTTCATAAGTGACTCCCAGCCGCAACCTAATTTAAGACGTTGTCACGTCAATAAGAAAAATCGTATTTTGCCTGCTCTCGATTGTCGAGCTCGTCAAGACGATTCCTCTGACTCCAAACACGGGGGGTTTACTTTAAGAAATGACGGAGTTATGCCTGGACAAATATTTTAGGGGAGAGAGGGAGGAATTTGGGGATTTGGTTGGGGCCAATCTGTAGAGCTCACCGAGCCGGTTCCAAAGATACCAAACTCGGTGGGTCTACGATCTATATTGGCCGAGATAGGATTGGGGGGGGGTGAGGTAAATTTTCGGGGTGGGGGTAAGGGAGGGGGGGGGAGGAAGGTTTCGTGGGGAGGCTAACTTAAATTAATTTTTTGGAGGTAAAATATTTTTTTTTGGGGGGGTAATTTTTTGCGTAATTTGGGATTTCTGGCGGGGTCAATTTGTAGCCCTCACCAAGACGGTTCCGAGGATACCAAACTCGGTGGGTCTACGACCTATGTTGGCCGAGATAGGATTGGGGGGGTGAGGTAAATTTTCGGGGTGGGGGTAGGGGAGGGGGGGGGTAGGTTTCGTGGGGAGGCTAATAGGCACTATTTCGGAATAAGGGTGGGGGAAGGCAGGGGGGGGGCTATGGGACAATTTTGGAAAAAGTGGGTGAAACTGAAAAATAATTCTCTAGTGCTGCGCGCGCACCGTTACGTTACCGGGCGTTACACTTTTTCATAAGTGACTCCCAGCCGCAACCTAATTTAAGACGTTGTCACGTCAAAATGATTCAGGAAAACACATACTATGTTTTGGATAACTTTTCCCCAAAAATCTTATATTTCATCATTATTTCATACGTTTTACATCAAACCATAAATTGCATTCAATAGCATGATATTGTAATAGAGTAACTATTACGAACGTCGATGTCGAGGAAATTGGAATATCGAGTGTTCTGCATTTCTATTGAAATTATAGTGAGGGTTTATGCAAAGCTTTTCTTATTACAACAGAGCATGAGGATTTGTTCAAATTGCACGTTTAAATGTTTGCAGTTAAAGTTATTGTTTTATTCATATCAGTATACTATGATATCTAACTATACAGGTACAAATTACGGAAAATATTGAAGTGTGGGTGTATTGATAATTAAATATGTCAGGAATGTGGTCGCAGGTCATAATCACAGGTCACACCTCTAAGTTTTTAGAGTCTCATTCTTGTTTATTATTAATCTATTGCATGCTAGTTCACAATATATATTATTTTCTTTTAGTAGGTCTCTCATACATATGTAAGAGGCTGCCTGTCTTTTTCTCCCGTCAAACACCTGTGTAAATGCAATGTTGTGTTCCGGTGTGAAAGACATTGTAACCAAACTAACAACTGAACTTATTGGGAAATCTTCCGTCTCAGCATGGCAAGCACAGTGGAATGCTAAACATTGCTTTGAAATTCATGTAGTTGTTTGGTTTTGCTACTGTTCACAAGCAATCGTATCGCTTACCTTTAGCATGCATACTCGTCTCGCTATTCACAGCAATAAAAAAGAAATAGACACTAATTTGAAAACTGAGATCACGTTCGTCTCGGTAAGGGATAGGATTCCCGGATTCAATATACACATGGCATCTTAACCGATTACATCACAGAAGCAATCAATTAATTATAATAACTCTACACACAAAAGCATTAATTACTACATATTACACAATTAAGCAACAAGAGGTGCTTTGTAAAATGTAACGCTATATCGATTACAAACTTATCTCAGTTTACAAAGCCAGCTAAGTTATGATAATAAACAGATGTTAATATGATCTTCTAACCTTTTTTTGGTTGATCATATTTAAATAGGTCAGGGGTGCTCCTATCTAGTGGTCATGGCTTGTCCTAGAATAGGTGCTACGAGTACGCGACCTCGGCCCCCCGAGCTACTGCAGTCACTACAAACATTCCCTTCCATGACTGCAGTATCCACTCCTACAGGCCATACTCTCCTTTCCCATTATATCCTCTACTCACAAACCCTATTTCTTTCCCCCGCTGATGATGGGCAGCAGCGTCGTCAGCGCGAGTCCCCTCCTGCGCTCGCCAACCCGCCTGCCAAGCGTGGCGAGTATTGGCAAATACCCCCCTTAATGGCGACACATATTGAGACCAGGCCCTCAGTCC
This sequence comes from Hyles vespertilio, assembly GCA_009982885.2. Taxonomy (NCBI): domain Eukaryota; kingdom Metazoa; phylum Arthropoda; class Insecta; order Lepidoptera; family Sphingidae; genus Hyles; species Hyles vespertilio. Next base: position 1,158,562 of record CM042809.1, on the reverse strand, counting down.
CCGGCAGCCCCACTATTCCTGGCGATGGTAGCAGCCATGGTTACGGTGGGGCAGGGGGTGCTAATAATCCCCGGGTTGGCCCCGGCTACCACCCCCGACGAAGTGTTGGACGCCCGCCTACAAGGTGGACGGACGATCTGACTAAGGTCGCAGGAAGTCGCTGGATGCAGGCCGCTTCCAACAGGTCATTGTGGAGATCATTGGGGGAGGCCTATGTTCAGCAGTGGACTTCCTGTGGCTGATATGATGATGATATTTAAAAAATTATATTACGAATAATTTATTTTTTATACAATTGACTTACCTATTTATGTCTCAGTTCTGTTTATATGCATCCGCGCAATATTTGTAAATTAGGAAATCCATAGTTGTATTCCGATTTCCATCTGACAAGTTTACTCAAATACCTACTCAATAAATATAAGTAATAATAGTAACTTCCTATAGGGTAAAACCCGGATAGTTGCCTCGGACGGATACATGCCTCAGTTTCAAATGCTCTATGTTAGACGTATTGACAGTGTTTCTTTTTGATCATAATTAAAAGCGGCCCCCGCGCAGGCCTCGGTGCCGCATAAGCAGTTGAAGTAGGCGCACTTATTTTGTCCGTGTGTGAAAAAATCTTCCGCGGTGATACTTTGACGAGCGCCAGAATTATATTGATAAGTAATCTCCGTTAAATATTTTTATAACTGATTGCGATTTCAGTCAAAAATATATTTCTTTGAATGCATTAGAGTTTAAATTGCACTGTTTATTAGGTTTTATTGTTAAATATTTTTTATTTATTTCGTGAATAAAAAGGGCAAGTATCCGTATCAAATCGGATAGTTGCCCTGCTGTCTTTTGCGGATTGTTGCCCTGCGGTAACTTTACATTTTTAACAAGCAAGGACAGATTTTTTTTTAGTTATTTTTTTTTCATTTGCTTTTACTATTTTTTCTAGGTGATTTTTATTTGGTTTTACTAAAGTTTATGTTAAATGAAATAAATACTCAACAGCAAAATGCCTCGCAAGTATAAACGAAAGCCAGGCGTGGTGCCGCGCAACATCAACTGGACAGAAGATAGTTTAACACTTGCGTTCGAAGAACTAAATAAAAAACAAAAAAGTATCAACGAAATATCCGTTTATATACCCGGATTTATGGCATATTCTCTCGAACCTTAAGAAGACGGTATGAAAAAAGAAACGAGCTGCTGGTAACCCGAGATATGTCAAGGATTTAAAATTGTATATTTAACTTATAAATATAATAATCTGTTTACCTACTTGCCTACTTATCTAATTGTATTTTAACACTTCTAAGAAAATACCCTGCCCTTGGGTATTACTACAAGAGATATTACTAGCAGTGTATCAGAATCAGATAGCACTTGAGGTAGGTCTCTCATATGTGAGAGGCCATCTGGGTGGGTACCACCGCAATGTCTATTTATCCCGCCAAACAGCAGTTTAAAAGCACTGTTGTGTTTCAGATTGAAGGACATTGTAGCGAGAGTAACTACTGGACATATTGAGACGTTACATCTTATGTTTCAGGATGGCGAGCGCAGTGGAATGCCAAGCATTGCTTTGTAATTCAAGGTGTTTGGTTTTGCTACTGTTCATGAGCGGTCGAATCGCTTACCATCAGGCGAACGGCATACTCGTCTCGCCAGTCAAAGCAATAAAAAAAGCACAGATTTTATTAAACTGACTAAAGGAAGGGCTGTACGGAAAAGAAAAACTCGTATCTACAGTTCTAGCAGTGAAAATAAAGAAAATGTTATAAGTTCAAAAATATCTAAAGGAAAAGCAACTAAACGGCTACTAACCAAAGGCAAAAAAAAAACAAATGATCTATTGTAGACTCTGAAAATATATCAAAAGTAAAAAATGTTAATTTAAAAATAGAAAATACCAAGAAAGAAGTTTCAGTTCATGATTATTGTGTAGAATGTTTTGAAAATTATAATTTAACTAAATCGAAATCAGATTGGATTGAATGTCAGATGGGTCGATTGTGGTTGCATGAAACTTGTTCAACACTCGAAAACCATTGCATGAGATGAAAGCTTGACTTATGGTGATAATTAATGCTAATGCCAAAGTTGATTACCATATTTTTATATTTAAGATAAATATGTATATTAAATTAAGTGTTTATTAGGTAATAATTTAATTTCTCTTAGTACATAATACAGGATCTCAGTAAGTTATAAGGACTGAATACTTACTTAATAGAAGCTAATGCCAAAGTTAATTCTAATTTTGATTATTGTTCTATTTTCAAAATAAATAATAACATTACATTTTTATTTTGGACACTTATTTACTATTTTGAAATCTATTATTGTTATAATTTTATAATTATAATTTAACTTTAATTGATACTTAATAAAAGATTGTATTTAATAATAAAAACTGATTATTTAAATGAATATAAGTTCATTTTTATTTGAAAACAAAACAGACGGGCATCTATCCTCACATTGGGCAAGTATCCCCCCCAACCATTTTTAACGTTAGGCTAGTATCCGCTATAGTAGGCAACTATCCTCTTTTTAAGAGGTCATTTTAAACTGGATTTACTTAAAATTTATAATATTTATATATTTTTATAGATAGGGTATGTTAGAAGATGAATGAACTATATTTGAGAATACACTTTGAATAAAAAATATATTGATACACATTTTTTAAAGGAGCTTTTTAAAAAGTGTGGCAGCTATCCGGCTTTTACCCTATTGTCTTAATCGTACTCTCGATCGCAGAGCAGGCCCGTGCTCTACAGTGGGACGTAAATGGGCTGATACAATACAGTACCTCTTCAATTCCTTAAACCTCAACCACCGTAAAATGAAATATTGAAACAATATAATACGATTATTTCCAACTGTCCTATTATTTAACTTTATGATTGATTTCGTTGCGGGTTAAAGACAAGCCATTCCCGGAGACTCATCGAGCTTCAATGTTTTCATTAATATGTGTGCCGCTGTTAATCCTGGCTTACAGGAGTTGCCCGCTTCGTGACCACAAAGGTTTAATGTAACTGAAACGTGGGGAGGTTAAAAAATGTAATAAACCTAATCCGCAATAAAACCAGTAAATAATAGTTTTATTTTAATGTTACATTCGCGTAAATCTATTAACCACAGAGAAAAAAAATATACAAATATAAAATATATTACAAGTGTTTACAACACAACAGGATCGCAGTAATCCATAGTTAGTTGTGACAGAGGCCAGTGATCTATGCAGACCCTAGACAAATGCTAGGCTTTACGGATTTAGGTAATTGATATCCCCAGGCACTTGTTTAGATAGACATTCCCTATAATGGTCCGTTGTCAAATTGAGTTAATTGTTTGTATATTAATGGTCTGTTTGGCTTCAGCCGGGTTCGAATAAGGCTACGGTTTTGGGTGTTATTGGAATTTCATAGATAGGTTTTGAGATTTTTTCTTTGTGATAAATGGCGAGAATAGCACGCCATTTACCTGATGGTGACCGCTCACGGACAGCAGCGAAACCAAACAACACCATGAATTACAAAGCAATGCTTGGCATTCCACTGCGCTCGCTGTTCCGAGACATAAGACGTTAAGTCTCAATGTGTCCAGTAGTAACTGCGGCTACAACATTCTTTAAATCGGAACACAACACTGCTATTTGGTTGGAAAAATAGATTATGATAGACCTACCATAAGTATAGTTGTTAGACGATTAGAATTGGCAAATAATTGGAAAAGAGTATATTAAATAAGAATGGAATTATATCAAAAAAAATTCCCAACAACAAAACATTCTGTAAAACAACTAGCAATAAAGCAGTAAAAACTGCTATTGAATCGGATGAATGAACTGCTAAAGCATAAATGACGAAAACACCAACTATAAAACAATATTATTTTCATAGAATGATTAGTTAATTTATTTTTCTTGAAGATTATCTTTAAACACTACTACGAGATAAATGAGATTTGATCAGAATTCTAATCAATATTGTTACTAATAATATTTCCATAATAAGATTACATTATTTACGGCTCTAGATCCTATCATTCACCAACCTAAATATATCCATACTTCGACCCACAATATAAAGACAGGTGCCTCACAATAATCCATACATATGGGCTGATATACTTCGATATTTCATAAATCCACTCTCAATAATATATAAAACACGTGATATTGAGAGGTTTCTATTTAGGCCGCTCATTTCACGTAATGTCTCAGATGTATGTTATACAAAATCGTCTGCCGAGCAAAGTATTCACATGTGAGAAAATTGGTCCAACGATAGCTTAACTGACAGATGAAAAGGTTGGGAAACGGGTTGTGAGGACAAAGCCGAAAAAACGCCGAGATATTGTTTCATACATACATACATAAATAAACTCAGGCCGTATGCCCAGACGGGGTTGGCAGAGGTGCAAGCAGGACACCCACATTTCGCCTTAAATGAAATGAATAGAAAAATCGAATATCATTTTGCACGACCTGTGATTCGAACCCGAGACCTCATCAAGATGAGGTCTGTTATTTCATCTCATGTAGTTTTCAGAGTCAACTATCCAGTTACTTATCACTTACCCAAGCTAGAATAGACACATAGGGAAGAGTAATGTTATGGTTATTTATTCACTTTTTGTATCCCAAATCCTCTTTTTTGGCTAGAATGATACTCCACAAGATGTAACGAGGTTTTTGAGATATAAGTCTTTTTTATTCATAAATTTGTTACCGAGACATTTTTATTTATTTAGACACAAAATTAATGTAGTTGAAACATTACTGAACTCTTGCATAGATATGTCTAAAAATTATTATGTCTAAAATTAAATTATTTTCAAAAATGCACCCTAATAAATGGGGCGCAAAGATAAAAATTAGAGAAGAAGGTAATTATAGTATAAATTTTACATTTTTAAATTTCTAATCACCTTAATCCAATATTGTTGTCACGTATCTTGAAAATATTTTCACCTTCGATTTATATGAAAAAATATGGCGAGGATTCATTAAGGTAGTGTAATTAATAGTATCCACCGTGATGAATAATATTAATCACCTATAAATCCTCCCTAAGAACGTCATGTTATTTGCCACTGCATAAAGATAGCACGTGATGCAACATTTACTGCAGAGTAGACTTGTGTAAGGGGAAGTACATAGCACCGTGTCTTCTTCACAGCTACAGTGATTTTATTAATTGACAATTCATACAATCACTGTAGCTGTGCGTGTATTAATTGCGGGATGACATGCACAAGAGAGCCGGCAGCGACCGGATGCATAAAGCAGCAGAATGGGCTCTGAAGCGTACCTTCGGAGAGGCCTATGTCTAATAAGCTAATGGTCACGATTTTGATAATGATATAAAAAACTATAATCCAACCAAACTGCATTTTCAAAAGCCCTCGATACAATACGTTCGTGAGTCATACCGCTTTATTCCATGTAATTTTTGTACAATTGCCGTTATCACCGTTTCGACTAGGTCGTTGCTAAGTTACTGTTTGCATTCAACAACTAAAACAATTACACTACGTATTTGAAGGAAATACAGCAGGATTTGAATTTAAACATTCTTCCTTAGCCTATTTCCACGAAATTTATTGATGGCTGATATTATGTTTACTTTACCTAAATTAGGATTCAAAGATATAGTTAGCCTTAATCTGTCTAACAGCTCTATATTTGATATCCAGCGCAAAATGTTGCGCTACCGAGATAAAAAAGCGCTTAAGGTATTATTTCGATGTGGCACAATTAAATATCGGCTATTTCTTATCGTCCTGGTTAACAAGTATTGTGGTTGTGTTTGCGTTCTCATAGACCCTACGTCCAGAATAATTTCTACCGAAATATTTAGGAATGGAAGGTCACCACAGTACTTATCATAATACCCTGACGAAATTCCCGTGAATATAGATGATGATATTACGTCCTCAAAAGGGTTTAGTTTATATATTTCTACTACCTTAGCTATTAAATTCGACAAGTTTAGTACACCTGGAGTCCCAAATACATATTTTGTACTGAATTATGTCACCGGAATCGAATCCATACTATAATTGAAGACATCGAGATAGTAAATATGGGGATGGAATGTGCTACAGAAATGGTTAATATATGGAGGGAGGTGAAATAAAAATGATTGTAAAGTGTGTGACTGAATGTATATAAGTAAAATAAATAGATCAGCGTACTCAAAGGATGAATAAAAGAAGTTTTTTTTAACAATCGTGATGTAGTTTAAATTTTACGATCTTTTGGTGTCAGAATGAGTTGTTGTCTGCTGTTGTCAAAATATTAGGAACATTTATCTCTCTTCACAGTTTTTATATTAAACATGTTAATACATTTAGATTACAAGTATAAATGCTGGTTGTTTATATTATGTACACGTATTTCAAACAATGCGTTTAGTAGATATTTTTTAAATTTTAGTTGTAGTTCCAAAATTCACCACACGCCTATTCGAGATACTTTACTCTATCAGCCCATATACGCCTCACTGTAGGGCACGAGCCTCCTGTACAATCAAGAGGATGATTGAGAGAAATCAATGGTACTCGTTAAATTATTAATATTTGTAAAATTCGTGATAGCTATGAGGAGTGTGTTGCATTTAATGTGATCATTTATTGTTACTACTTGTTATGGTTAACCATGTTTTCAATAATTTACAAATAATTTTAAGTTTTATCTTCTAGATTGTCCAATATTTGTTAAAATCTGGAAAATCCATTGTCTGTTAGGATTGTATACCTTTTTTTTTTAAAATCCTCAGGTACTTTATAGGTGTTCTTAAATACAAATTACTTCAATTTAAACAATTTACATCAACGTCAATCTAAGCCCTAAATCTAGAGTTTATTAGAATTACTCGATTTAGTAATGTATTGAGGGTGACGTGTCTCTGTAAAGACGCGATAGACGTATTAACTTAATTACAACGAGCTCTGTGAGTATTTCTTTATATCATTGAGACTGACAACGATTCTTGGAATAAGTTTAAATTCGATTTCGGTAAGTCTCTCTTCTTGCGATTTATTGAGAAAGTTGACATTCACTTTGATGTTGAAAAATAATACTTGAAAATCTGAGTATTCTGAATGCCTTAAAAACCTCTTAGCAATAACAATATTTTAAGTATTATAGTGACCTAGTATAGTAAACTACATACATGTTTGCGTTGTATTTATTAAGAACTCATTGAAGAGTAGATTTGTAACGATTTCTCTTCATTAATCGATTGAAAAACCTACAATATATGTTACTTTGGAAATTTAAAAGTGTTAGTTATGTTATCTAATTCCATGCCCAACTAATTGGTTGGTTCCAATTTTCCCAGTGCTGTTGTTTAGAAAACTAAATTCCATTTAGAACTAAATTGATCAAATAAACTAACAACGACGAAACGCAACAACAAACACTGCAAGGTTTGCACAAACATTGGCGTGATGGCACAAACGGTGCACAATGGGGTTGAATGACCGAGTGCCCCGGTTCCAGCTATCGACCGCTGCAGTTTGTACTAACCGATCGATTCGTAACAAACGTGTTCCATTTCTACTAAACTACCGTGTGCCATTGCTAATGTATGGTCTGGGTCGTCGATGAATATCGAATTTTTGTTTGAGACGTGATTAGTGTAATATGCTCGTCCAATTTAATGCGTACACTTCCGGTGTTGTTTCTATCCAAATCTATTAAAACATATAACAAAATTACCAAATTTAGATGCAAACATATCAGTAGCCCAGCGTTATGAATACTGAAAATAAGGCATAATTTCTTACGTTAGCCGTAAGTTAGATTAAAGCCAAAACAATTTGGGTTTCAGCTTATGATAAAAGACCGCATTATCTTCAATGCTATTTCATAAAACAAATCAAACCACATTTTCCTCTCTATCTTCGTTATCCTATAAACCAGTTCCAATACCGTGAATCCTTCTGCTTCTTTTTCAGTGGTTACTGCTATGACACATATCACATTCACTGGCCAATCTAACTGTCCTTATAAAATTCTAACATTCATCGACACAGCAACCAATAACCCAGATGCAAGAGAGCTCTCCATCATGTGCTGATTTCCCGGCCATCAGGTCAAGAGCCCAATCTTCAGTTACGCCGCCTCATCAAGAGTCAATGACATGAGCAAGACGCTTAATAGCTCCCCGGTTTGATTAATCGACTTTAATATTACAGACTTTTAAAATCTTCATTGGTTTTTGCTGGAAAATGATAATTAATACGAAAGGGTCGTTTTATAGAGCTATGCTTTTTAAAGAAAGTCTGGATTTATTTGTTTTAATTAATATTGGAATGGTTTGGCTTTCAATTTTAGAACCATTGTCACGTTTGCTGGTTTCCCAAAGAAAGCAAACAATTTTAGTCATTTAGTTTCTTTCATTCACAATTTACGTAAAAGTTTATCTTACGGGGCGAAATGAGAATCTCAAAAGCTCGTATAGGTATTACTGCTCTTAGATCTAACGTTATGACTCCATTACAATAATTATATTGGCAAGAGCCTTATATTAGAAGTGCAGATTGAAATCGCAGCCTCTTCTGTAGCATTATGCTTCTTACTCTAAACATTTTTGGTCCAAAATGCTGTCAGTATGTCAGCTATTGTCATGATACTGCAAACAAGCTGAAACTATCATGTCCAACAAAACAAAAGCCGGGTCGATACACAAACAAAATTAGGTCAGAGAATATGCACGTATTGTAAGCCGTAACAGCTAAATTATTCAACCGCGACGGCCATTCTCAGAATACTTTGCGCTGGGACAAGTTTGGTTCAGATTTGCTATTGTGTTGGGACTGGACGTCTGATGAACCTATTTATATCACAATGTTTAGTAACATCGTCTAGCATGTCTAGATCTATGATTGAAAGAAGTCTCACCAGTTGCCATGGAAACGCATATTAAATTTAGACTTCCTTTTCTTAAAGATGACGATAATGATATTATATTAATTATAAATAGCATTATATATGACATTATTTCTTAAGAGGCTCTAGGGCATAGACCATAATGGTATTGTACTCATAATGGTTTCATTCAAGTTGGTAAAATTGTATCCTATCCACAGGATGAAATGAAAGATCCAATAAAACAATTCGTATAGCCATGTGAAAGTTTTGAAATAAAACCGTTCAAATTGCTTAGGTCGAAATAAATCGAATGTGAAATAATCTAGACGAATCGAATACAGTTGATACAGAACTGCACTGACTTTTTTGTAATTTTCAAGGGATTTCTATACACAAAGAACTGTAGTCAAGGTCATCGGCAGCATATCGTCGACTACCAATAAAAAACAAATAGTGTGAAACCTTTTAAAATATCACATTACATACAAGAAACATTTTGGAGTTTCTTTTGATATTTCAATTCTTTGTGAAGTCGTGTGTGTTTGAAAACACGTAAAGAATAAGTATAAAAAGTGTATTTCTTCAAAAGTACTTTGAACTCATGGGCTTGATAGGTGTTTTGATAGAGTTTAAACGGACGGTAATATACAAACTTAGATACAAATTGACTAACCCCATTGCCATATAGAAAACTGTGGTGATCTATATTTGAAGTCACTTTTTGTTCGGTGAGTGAAATTGAGGATTCAAAATATATCTATGACTCCCATTTTCAAATATTATTACTTTTGCTATGTCGTATTAAAATGTTAAGCAATGTCTAGAAAAAAAGCAGAAGCAAAAATAGATACATTAAAAATGTCCTTGTCCTCAGCAGAAGTACCAAAATCCATATCTACAAAACTATTATAAGATCAATTCTAATGTACGGCTGTGAAGCTTGGACATTAACACTCAAAGAGGAAAATAAGCTCCTTGTGGCAGAACGAAAAGTCCTACGTAAAATCCTAGGACCAGTTAGGAGAGAGGAAGGTACATGGCGAATAAGGAAAAATTTGGAACTAGAAGATCTGCTGACACATGCTAACATCATCGGGAGATAAAGACTCATCGTTTGCGCTGGCTTGGCCATCTCGAGCGGATGGGAGAGGATCGGAAAGTAAAGGAAGCATACTTGGATCGACCAACCGATCGCGCTGGAGCGATTCCATGAAAGGTGACCTGCGCCAACTTCGAGTCAGTAATTGGCGAGAGGTGGCGGAGAATAGAGATAGGTGGAGAGCTCTCATTTCGGAGGCCAAGACCCACTTCGGGTCGCTGAGCCAGTGGAGTTAGTTTAGTTTTTTTTTTTTAAATGTCTTTCACTGTCTAATAAAAATATAACTGAAAATCTAAATATATCATGGTCTATAAAGAAACACACGTACAAACACGTCACACGAAAGTTGAATTCAACATTGGAACCATATTAATACAACATACAACGCGTTGCATGTATTAATTTAAATATATTCCCCATGCCGTCACAACGTAAGTCTTCACTAAATTGCAAACGCCCACCCTAACCCGTCCGAGCGTGGAAATAAGGTCCTAAAATAACTTAAAAGGTCCATTTGACCTTGGCACCACCCGACAAAACAAAAGGAGAATTCACGGCAACTCTCATTTGGAGGGTTAAATTATTACTTTGTACAATAGTAAAGTTTCGAAGGGTTGGGCGAGGAATACATCAGGGGCTCAAAAGCTTTTGTATGAAGTTTTAATCCGTATTGCTATTATTAGAATCCAAAGCTTGATTAGTGGTTTCATATTGTTTGGAATTTGTGATAGACTAATGTATTTAGCTGTTTTATTAATGCGATAAGACATTACGAACAGTATAGTTTAAGACCGTTTTTTGACAGCCTCCATGGTGCAGTAGGTAAGACGCCGCCTGTGAAACGAGAGGCCGCGAATTTGATTCCCGCATCGAGAGAAATGTTTATGTGGCCCACAACTATTTCATTCGGGTCTAGGAGTTTGTGAGACTGAAAAGTCTTTCGTAGTATCTGATACCCATGACACAAGATTCGATCTTACTGTGGGGTCAGGACTATAAGTATGTGTAACTGTTGGGTGTTATTTTTTTATAACAAAGAGTTGGATACAGGCCTAATAATGGGTGCAAAAAGTCGCAGGATGCTGGTCGTTTCCAACAGGTAGCTACAAAAATTCTTGAAAGTGCCTAGGTTCAGTTATTCTTAGACAGTGTATAATCCAATTTTAGTTATCAAATATCTGGTCCGCTTCGCTCAAACTAAATTCAAAAGTCATTCCAAAGGGACTGAACATTCATTAACTAAAATCCAACTAATATTATAAATGCGAAAGTTTGTGTGTTTGTTACCTTTTCGCGGTCAAACCACTGGACTAATTTTAATGAAATTTGGTATGGAGATAGCTGATATCCTGGATTAACACATAAGTTACTTTTTATTCCAATAAGATTAAGCGTTCCCGTGCGATGTGCACAAAATTAAAACATATTCGATACTCTTTCAAACTCAATGGAATGGGATGGGAAGTTTAAACTACGGCAGTTGCGTTGAGTTTAAATATTGATAACATTTGTCACAGAAAATAGTTATTGTGTTTCTAAAGTGGATTGGACTCAAAAAGTACCCAGGCGAAGCCGGGCTGGACTGCTAGTAGGTTTATAAATCACCTATGAATAAGGTCGCTTATGGTTAAAGGTGTTGTAATAAGTATAATGGTTCTACGATTTTTGTAAATCCTGACAAAAACTGACGCTGAAGTTCAAAATATTTTCGTGAAAGTTGTTGCCAATTAATTCCAGCTTATATAAGCTTCCTAAAAAAATAGTTGTAAAAGTATTATATTTCTCCGGGACTATAAAAAAGTTTTTAAAGCTTTTTAAAAGTTTTTAATATCCGACATTTGAGATTAATAGGCCAATCCTGTTTACGCCGTTTTACTGAGGTTAAACTTTTTTTAATAGAGCTTTTTTTTATTTTACATCTGGGCGTGTATTTTTTGTCGAGAGAAGCACACCTATTAGCTCCATATTTTATATTCTACATTAAGAAAAAGTAGACGTAGAATATTTTTTTTCTAATTCTATGTACTGGTCGTCTCTCTGTTAAAGATAGTCCTAAGAAAATTGCCTAACATCGGGTCTTGGTGTCACTTCTATCCAATCAACTAAGTTTTAAGTTATTTAAAAAATGCAATAAATGAAGGATAGATTAAGAAAATAATACATTATATTTGTTGTTAATCCTCTAGTGTACATTTTTACTAACCTCTACAATCTGATCTTTCTTTAAAACAAAACACATGTTTTGGTCTCCAGACGCTACGATTAAATTGAATTGTTTCATCAACATAACTTTTTTATAATAATGAAAAAATATAATATGTATATTTGAACAAAGTAAATTTAATAAACATGTCTTAGAGAACTGATTTGATTGTGTTCTTCTAGTGAGGAATGTTATTTTATAGATTAGTTAGTTGTGAGTAATTTACTCATCGTAATAATACATACATTTGTATGTATTATTAAAATAATATGTAGTACATATTCGTATTTACGAATACTACATATTATTTAAGACTAAATTGAGATCGTAAGTTAACTTCATTCCATACAATTATTTACCCCTACAAGGACAAAAACCTTAAAGCATATCCAATACCTATTAAATGAATATATAAAAAACTATTCTTGTTTCATTTAATATCGGTCTAAATTTGGACAATCTTGTTTCCCACACCATTACAACGATAATGAAGTAACAGGATCCCATTAAAGGATTCCCGCGGGAAGTAAATCAAGATAAACAATCGCGACTAATGGCTCGGATTACGATCTGAGTGATTAAATACATTCTTATTACAATTTATGTTTGATTTTACTCAAACGTACGGGATTTGTGTTATCTTAATACAGACACAAGATGATAACGATTCGTAGAATTGTAAGAGTAATCAACCGACTTCCGGAATGTCTATCCGCCAAACAGCAGTGTAAATGCACTGTTTGGGTTTGAAGGACATTGTAACCAAAGTAACTATTGGACATTATGAGACTTAACATGTTATGTCTCAGGATGGCGAGCGCAGTAAAATAGCACCAAATCCATTGTGGTAATTTTTTCGTGCCACTATAAATAATACTATGACAAATTAAATTATAATGATAGTTTCTTAGATTTACGCAAATGTTGTGGTCACGGGGTGGACTATCCGGCTGTCCGCCGCAAATAATAGTTTATTTTAATACATTATCATGTATTTTGATATGAAATGTTCTGACATCACAATCTATAAAGACCGATAAAAGTTATGAGTAGTTAGAGGGACTACATGTAACTGTTACATTTATATTTATTCAGATATATGTTATTTATTTAAAACATATTTAAACATGGACATATGTCTAGACTAGTAGGTCTGACCCTCCAACTTTAGTTTATCTTCAAAAGTCACTTTAAAGTCATTCAGATTAATAGTTTTGGTTCGTGCAACTGTTTTGGTGTAAAAGTCGGGTTTTGGTCGAAATTTTCGTACAAATATAGATGTATTTAGGTAACTTAGTTATTAATAATGAAAGTTTCGTATTGAATGTAACCCACGTTTTATGCAATGCTTTGTGTATTAAAGATAAGGGGAGTAAGTTGTATTTGTATTTTTGAAGTTTGTAGTTTTTTATTTCTATTGGATTTGGGTCGTGGCTTTAATAATAATAAGAAGCGTTTTTTACGGAGTATACCACAGTAACGTGGGACCGGTGAACCATGTAGTTTTATTGCCTTTACTGGTGGTAGGTCTCTTATATGTGAGAGGCTGCCTGGGTGGGTACCACCGCAATGTCTATTTCTCCCGTCAAACAGCAGTTTCAATGCACTGTTGTGTTTCGGATTGAAGGACATTGTAGCCAGAGTAACTACTGGACATATTGAGACTTAACATCTTGTGTCTCAGGATGGCGAGCGCAGTGGAATGCCAAGCATTGCTTTGTAATTCAAGGTGTTGTTTGGTTTTGCTACTGTTCATGAGCGGTCGCATCGCTTACCATCAGGCGAACGGCATGCTCGTCTCGCCATTCAATGCAATAAAAAAAAAAAAAAAAAAAGACGAGCTTGTAGCTTCCCTAAAAGGTATCACCACACACGGACCATTTTCATCCCCGGAGAAATTTTTTTTTCTATATTAATCCCCTCTTTTGATACTCCAGTGGAGGCCGAAAGGGGTATCTCTGTCACTGGCCTTCCAGGTAACATTGTACCAAGTTTAAAGGAAGAATGTGTAGTGTCCTCAAAAATCGTGTTTTTGTTTTACTGGGCTTTTGATCAACCCGTATAGGTAGGTAGTAGGTACTCAGGTAAGTTCCTGAACCAAACTTAAGTTCGGCTAAGCGGTAAAATATACAGAATTATCAAAAGTTGTAAAAACTAAAATCACGTTTTTTGTCAAAAAGTCGCCTGGTGTGATGAGAAACATGAGTTAAGTTATATAACAATATGATGCAGTATAATGGATCTATCAATTTAAAATACAAAGAATAGTTGATTGGTAGGGGCATGAGGCTTGGCGCGTGATTGAGACGAGCTCGGGTGTTGCACGTGTAGTGTTGACCTATGGCTTATTGCAGCCGTGTTCAACTGTCGGTTAATTGGGTGGGCGAGTGAATGTTGAGGAAAATGTGAGAAAATATGTTTTGTACAATTTTTATGTAACGTTTTGATAAAAAGGGAGAAGTATTTCTCGATAGTAACAGGCGATTACTAATCACATTTAGTAGTTAAAACTTACTTTAAAATTGGAAAAATAATTGGAGATTGGAATACAAAGCTTTTAAATCGACATATTTTGTACTAGAAAAAAGCTTAAGATAATTTTTTCGCCTGCAACAAATTATGATCCGGTTTGCAGGACATTGTAGCCAGAGTAGCTACTGCACATAATAAGACTTCATATCATATGTCTCAGGATGGTGAGCGCAATGGAATACCAAGCATTACCTTGTTATTCATGGTGTTTTATGGTTTCAAAATTGTATCCCTAGTGTATCGTTTACCATCAGGCGAATGGCTTACTACTGTACCCTAGAACAACGATGCTACCGTGGTAGTCCAAAATTTTATTTTACATTCATAAAAAATCTCTGCTTAGTACCAGGCTGTACTGATATATAAACATAATATCTTGATTTACATTCGAGATTATTACCATCTGATTGCAACACAAGCGACAGTGATCCCTTCCAGTCACGTCCGCAAGGATTTCTTGCCTAACTGGGACGCCGGGTTATTGGAACTATAGGGACGATTGCTACGGACACTTTGGAAGCCGGAAATTGTTTTTAACTGAGATGGATATATGTACACATGTTTCTTTGAGAAATTTAGGCGATTTTTTCGCGTAGATTTAAAGTATTGTATATTTTTAAATGAAGCTTAAAAAGGCTAGCTTTGACGAGGGTTCCGTAACCTTCGTAAAGTTTTATTAGACGCTATTTGATAATGAATATAATATACTGGTAGTTAGTTAAATAAATAACTAGATGAGCTATTTATGTGAGGTAAAAAATTGGGAAAAAGCGTTAATAGGAAGAGGGAATCATCTTGAAAAGCAATCTTTCATCACTATTAAATTTAATGTTTCACTCGAACACAAAACATTACAAATATAAGAAGTAGTCACTGTAGTAGATTTTACAATGTTGTTTGATACTCAGTCTATACACGGAATCCACCAATACAAAGAAAATATTTGTTGGGTGTTTGAGTTTATTTGAATCCACAACACAACCACAACGCAAAGTCAAACTAAGCCAAGGCGTTCCAAAGCCTAGAAGCGTTAAGGTGAACCTTTGAACATTTACGTACATTTATGTAAAAGCCAGTGGCTTGTGATTTATGTCGTCTTACATAGATTACATGAGCAGCAGGCGTGAATATTATCTCATTTCGAAAATGATAGGGATATTAAAGTATGTAATATTTTTATAAAAATGTTTAGACAACACTGAAAATATAAGTGTTAAAAGCAAATGAATACTACAGAAGCAATTATTTAATATCAGTTAGGCGAATTGAAAAAATATGCATTGTTGTCGTGTGCAACTGTGACGTCAGTCTTATCACAAAGTCTCACAAAAGTCCCAGGCTTTCTTCAACGTCGCTACTTTTATGCATATGCTTCTATTCGTCTGGTTTTGTAAGAGGCTTTCTGCAATCCCCTTTCCTGATGGTTTTCAGATCTTTCAGTCTTTACTCGTTATATATGACATGTCTTGGCAAGATCAAGTTATCGCTTTTTAGTCAACTCGTGAAACCTAGGTTCCTTTCAGTCGATGGTCAATCAGCAAATCACTCAATCCAAAACACATACTAATAATTCCCTTCCATTCAGATCTCACGATAATTAATCTTCCTTTACGTATATTTATGATGTCCAGTTACTTAACACTCGGAATCTGCCGAGTCAGCGTTAGAATCTGTATAATGAAATTGGCCCCCGCCCAGATGACGTAAGGGTCGAATCATTCAGCCATTGGCCCACATATCACAAAATGCTACTAAGCAGTCGCAGAACTAGATCCAAACATGTGTTACGTAGACCTTGGGTTTCGGAAGCTAATTACAATGAAAATTAATGTGGTTTTCGACGGAAAAACTAGACCAAGCGTGCTGTTGGGTTTAACTATGTGGAAAATTGAAAATTGCTAGTTGGATCTTACGAGGATACGAAAATATGTGAGAATTATCACGATCGCAATTTGTTCGTACCGGAGCTTTATATCGTGTCTATTAATGATTATTTTGTAAACAGAAATATTGATCGGAAGATAGCTTTTTTAACGTTAGTTAAAGATTCGCCTGTTATTTACTAGGAGGCGGAAATGGCAGATTTAATCGCACAATTTTATCGCCCTAGTTGAGGGATATTCCTTCTGTAATTTTGTTTATTTTTAAAATAATGTTTGGCGGCTCTGTTCAGAAAAAAGAATAGACAAACTAACAAGATGATTATATTCATATGTAAACCTTGAAATTTCGTAAGAAATTTGAAGAAAAATGATTGTAGCATCTACCCTTGAAGGGTATTCAAACCTTCAGCTCTCACTAACCATAACACTAATATTTTCTCATCCAATAAATCCAACAACGAAATCCGTGTAACCTCCAATAAATTTCGCACAAATGACTTGTTCTCGACATGTAACAATTTTCATACTTCAGCAACCCGGCCTTCGTAACTGCATGATGCGGCATGAACACACTTCCTTGCCCAATGGACGATCTGTCAAGGCGGCCTTCATCTCAGAGGTTCATATTTTAACTCAAGGAGAGATTCAGACCTTCGATGTTTGGGCCTTAAGGAAATGGTACGGTTAAGTGTTTTGACTCGGGTTAATATCGGGCCTATTTTATGCGTCAGTAAATATGAGCGTATATTTTTGTTTGCGTTGTAATCATACTTATACTTTAGGCAGAACTATAGTAAAATATTCATAAAACGTCGTTCTTAAGCACAAAAAAAATACTTTACTAAATCGATAAGGTAATGTTATCACAATGTCACTTTTTCCATTTTGAAGTAATCATTTTATTTTTATATAACCTAAATCACATTGGAATTATAACGAAATATAGACTAGTTATTAAAGTAACATTAAAATACATTCGATTTACATATATCGATGACAAATATTGTAGCCACAAACTTTTTTTATTTGAAAATTATCTTTTCACATGAAGCACGCATGTGTGCATTAATGTTAGGTTTTAATAAATAATAAGTTATTTTTACTTGAAATTTTAATGTGATTTAAAAAGTATAAATTCTCGTAAACCATTTAATGCAAATCACATTTGTTTAAAATCTACAACTAAGCTTTGAAATGTTGTTAGATGGAAATAAACTGAAGAAAATGTATATTCAGCTTAATCAAGATATAAAATAAATCTCGGTTAGGTACAATTATAAGTAAATAAATAAATAACACCCAACAGTCACATACATAGTTTTGACCCCACACTAAGATCGAGTCTTGTGTCGTGGGTATCGGGAACTTAATTTGTGGTAGGTCTCTTATACGCAAGTTGACATCTTTAGTTCAGTTTTGCTGCCAACCACGATTACTTTGCCGTTTTGAAACTTCTTGTAGCCAGGGATTAGGTACTGTTTAAGAACTTAGAATATGTGTTAAGAGTGGTGAGTGCATTGTCAAGTAGTTCTTAATAGTAATAAATGTTAAGCAATGTTGCTCTTGTTTTTAGACAGGCGTGAGGCTAGGGCGACCGACTCGCTAATCTCGTCATTCTTAATAATTGAGGAGTTATTATTTATTTATTTCAAGCTTTATTTTACACCAGGTAAACAACAAAAAAATAGATAAAAATGAGTAAGAAAACTTAAATTGATGATCTTATCGTTCAAGGCAATTTCTGACTGACAAACATCACATGATACAAGAGAAAAGAACAAAAGTTGGGCCAGCGTTAGGTGTACGAATAAAATAAATATTGTATTATTTTGTGTAATTACTTTTAATTCAAGTTTATTTGTATTTACGGTATAAGAGACATAACACAAAAATAATTGTTTTCTCAAGACGTTTTCACAGCCAATGCCACAGTCGAAAGTAAGGGTTGGCTTAATCCTGCGCCCTTCGCACCGCAAGGACACCACTCAAAGGAATTCGGGAAGGAAACCCGAGTTAGGGGCGTTTAAGGAAACGTTTAGTTTGATGAATATATATGTGGACAGACGAACCACGGATGCGTTTTTAGTTACTGAATATTTAGGTAATAGTTTGTTTTTGTGATTTACTACTATAATTATTTTTATTATTTAGTTTTGAGGTTCAGTTTTTGTTATTGGAAGTACGGGCGCATAATCTACGTCGCACTTTCCGTGAATTATTAAATATTTTTAAAACCTAAAAATCAAACTTTCGTGTGATAACTTCATTTAGAATAACGAAGCAACTTTGTCTTTGATTGGACTGGCAAAAAAATATTAGAAAGAACAAAGAAAGAACTGTTTTATACTATGGCTTAAGCCAGCTCAAACGAACTCTTGAGTTTAGGAGAGGCTCGTGCTCGGCGATATGTATGTATATGGATATGGATCATATTTTGATTTCATTGACATTTTGACAGCCTCGGTGGCGCAGTCGGTTAAACACCGCCTGTGAAATGAGAGGCGGCGGGTTCGATCCCCGCACCGAGAGAAATATTTGTGGGCCGTACAAATATTTCTTTTGGGGTCTGGGTGTTCGTGAGACAGGAAAGTTCCTGATACCCACGACACAAGATTCGATCTTAGTGTGGTGTCAGGATTACGTATGAGACTGTTGGGTGTTTTTTATTATTTATTTATAAAAAAATCTAGTCACTATTCGTCTCCGTTTCTATCGGAAAACAAGTGCATCAACAACTGTTCACAAACAGATACCAATCCGCCGTACAATGGAGTAATTCATGTGAAATAAAACAAAAAACATCACTTAAATAAAATATACATTTTCACGAACATTTTCCCCACTCTGTGGAAATGAACGGAAAATAAAGCAAAAGCAATTTCCCCTCAAATCGGTACACAGTATCGACAATCTGAATTGCTTTTAGGTTTTGCCAACAATCGAAAATTTTCCCAATTAATAAGGAATTAATAGGAATTTGTTTGAACTAAGCTTAAAGTTTATCTTATAATTTAGTGAAAATTTACACGGTGTGTTTCAGCGACCCACGCAAGTTTATACTCGATGGCAGACATTTTTTTTTTAATTATCAAGGATTTAATTGAACACTGTCCTAAGAGGATTTAATTTTGCTCGGGAATAGAAAATATCTATTATTGTAGGGTTAAGCTAGTTAGTGAAATAGTTAAAAAACCGTCTGGACTTTAGTTGTAATTGAATGAGGGACAGAAATGTTCTTTTTTGTTCTCTAATCCTGGGTATTTCTAAAACTAAGTAGAGGAATATTGCTCTAAGCTAATACATAAAGGAAATAAAATCTTTTTGGATGTAAATTGTGTGCTGCCAGACGATAGTTTCTTTTAGAGATTGATGACCTCCACTGTGTACATTACTCAGTATGAAAAACTCGGTTTTACTTATGTTACTCGACTGGTCGACAAAGCCCAGTTTGAGAATTCCTAAAAAATATGAGGTAGACAAACCCGACTGAGGTCACAGCTGACCCCATGATACAATATACTCCCAAGATATTACTGCCGAAATATTTATGGGATTATCTATGGTCATTACTTAATATCAGCGTCCTTTTATATTTTATTTTCTTTTTACTGTGGAATCTAGTTGTCTGACAAATAAAATACTACTACTTCAGCTTTTAGAAGTCCACTGCTGAACAAAAGGAGGACTCGACTTAAGGACTTACCACAACTCCCGTCTACTTGCAACTTTCATTATATAAATAAAAAAAGCGGCAATACGTCGTGTATCATTTTTCTGTCGCTGTTGCAGTAGTTTATACAGCTAATTATGCTAAACTGACAGATGTTTTCAAAGTGTTATGTAAACCAACAACATGCGAGGATTGTGTAAGAACAGATTCCACGCGACAAACTTTATTGCGTTGAGAGGAGGTGGGATGCCAGTGAAAGCGTTTAGTTGATTTATTAACTTTTTCTACTAATATATACTATTTCAGAAGTGGTTTCTAAATTAATTACATTGCACCTCATGGTGACTCTATAGTCACTTTACTATTATTTTATCTGAACAGGACTATCCCTGTTCAGATAAAATAATTGGCGATGAAATTACAGAATTGTACATACGTAAACTCAGTTATTTTTCCCAGAAGGGGTAGGCAGAGAGGCAACCACTACACCCACAGTTCGCCTTGTATATTCCGTCCCACGATGTGACAGGGGGCGAGCCTATAGCCATATCGGGCACAAATTCCTGAATAGAAGAATTTGGCTACATAGAAAAAAACAATATATCTTTGCCCTGGGATTCGAACCCGCGACACCCGTGAACATAATTATTCGCAGCCGCGTCTGGTCCATTACCAACTGGCCACCACGCCTTTGTGTCCTATGCTCACAGAATAAAATATACACGTCATACTAATAACCTTACTTTATTCTATTTAATGTGCTACTGAAATATGAAGTTTTTGAATCATTATATAACTCAAGAAATTTTACTTTAAACTTTAGAAATTGTTAACCTTATACGAAAATCTGAAATCCCCAGACGACAAATTTTGTACAGCTTGATTGAACCTTCAATCAGACTTGCGCAAACTTACTTTAGAGTATCGAAATATTTAGTTTTTACCGAATTTGTAACTTTTTATTGTTTGTTTTGTATACGGCTTTTGATTTGAGGATTTCTTATTGAAAAACTTTTCAAAGCATCTGCGTTCGATCGCTGATTAAATCCTAATATTAAATCCTTTGTTTTTGCCAATTAGTCGGTCCTGGTTTAAAAATTTTGGTTTTACCTAAATTTTAATGCAATAATAAGGAGGTATAAATTTTTCAGACATTTATTATTGCAGTTTTTTAATTGCTAGATTTTTGATGTGATACTGCACTATAAAATTGGGAGAGGAGCAGGTAGTAATAAGGTTGAGGAATGGAAAGGGGTTTTGGCATCCGGCGTTCCCACTCACCGAATGAAACGCAACAGCAAAGCTGTCGCTTCACGTCGATCTCCTGTGAGACAGTGGTACCACCCTGGATGAGCATGCCCATTTCTGCTGAGTCATGACAACAACGGCTCCACCACTAATAAATTCTAAATAATGAATAAGTAAATACACGCAACATTCATATACATAATTCTGATCTCACACTATGATCGTGTCTTGTGTCGTGGGTATCAGAAACTCTCTCGTGACTTTTCGGTCTCTCAAACACTCAGATCTGAAACAGACACCAGTGGATCACAGAAATGTTTGTCTCGGTGCGGGGATCGAACCCGCAGCCTCTCGTTTTACAGCCACTAACCAACTTCGCCACGGAGGCTGTCAAAAATAGGTACAATTTGGGGTTCGTTGAAGACATTTTAAGTCCTGCTTGTCTAACACTGGGACCCTACATCAACTTGTTCTCAATGCCCCGGGTATTAATCTCGTGCACCATGATTTGACAGCGCCTGCATTGTTCCTCAAGGCGCGAGACACATATTGAGATTTCCTTGCGATACGATGTTTCGAGGCCATTTTATATCGGATTTATTAAGCAACGCGGATGTTTCTGTAAATTGGTAGATAGGTTGGATAATTAAAGCTTTAGATATATGAATACTGATGTTCATGGTTTATGATTTTCAACCACAAAAAAGGATATACTTTGTCGATAACCTGCTACTCAAAGCAACATATTGTTGAATTCAGACAGCCTCCGTGGCGCAGTTGGTTAGACGCCGCCTGTGAAACGAGAGGCCGCGGGTTCGATCCCCGCACCGAGGGAAATGTTTGTGCGGCCCACAAATATTTCTTTCGGGTCTGGGTGTTTGTGAGACCGAAAAGTCTCTCGTAGTTCCTAATACCCACGACACAAGACTCGATCTTAGTGTGGGGTCAGGACTATGTATGTGACTGTTGGGTGTTATTTATTTATTTAATTAATAACAGATTTTGAATTGGAATACAAGTATATCAAAAATCGATAAATATAAACCAATATTTTTTCTTTTTCCGATGAAATAACGAAGCTTTGGTATTTAATTAATTTTCACCAGATCCAATCCTAGGAAAACATTTTTGTCCACTTGATACCGCACAATATTTCTTATATTATTGAAAAAATATTTGCCAGTACGAGTACTCATATTTCTCTTTGTTTAGTTATAGTCATTCAATTGTATATGCGGTTGTATCGTAAAATTAAAAGTGTTATTCAAATACACCAATAGTCGTGATTTGCGAATGCTCTCAACAATCACACTTCGAAAACTTAATGGCGCTTTTTTGAAGTATAGTGTGTTAAATCTAGACGGCTTTCGCAAATTCACGAGAAGATTTTCCGAGCAATCTGGCTGGAATAAAATTTAAATATGATTTTCAAAGCTCTTAAGGTACATGCAATATGTTAAAAGATGAGCTTGCACAGCTTCTATAATAGAGTAGAAATTTTGTGTAGGAACATTATTAGACCAATATTTTTAGGAGTAACAAAAACAAAAAAGTTTCCTTCATTGGTAAACCAGCCTGTGTAATGCGTTTCGAGAAATAAAAAAACATGCTTATAATTTTTGAAAGTGACAGATAACATTAATGACGTTGAAAAAACTGGTGGTAGAACTCTCATAATTATGTGAGAGGCCGGCTGGACATTACCGCAGTGTCTATTTCTCTGGCCATTCAGTGATTATACCAAATAAAAATTCTACCAAATAAGCGCGCTGATATGTTTCAGTTTCAAGGACATTGTAGCCAAAATTGCTACCGAACATATTGAGACTTCACATTTTATGTCTCCGGATGGCGAGAGCAATGGAATGTCAAGCAGTAACAGTAGCAATTACTGTCCATAAGAATGTCGATAGCTTACCATCAGGGGAATGTCAAGCTCGTCTCGCCATACAAAGCAATAAAAAAAAATACGTAGATTTTGACAGCTTTCATTTTTCTAAAGATATGTGAAAGTTAAGTCAGGCGACCTTGAATGCTGTCAACAGTGACGTCAATATTTCATAATCTATTTCATAAGTGTTCAATCCACGTCGGAATATAAAATGGTTAATAGTATAGAAATTCGAGACAGCTTTGTGAATAATCCGAGCGCGCATAAACTTGATGTATCATAAAATGTTGAATGATTTTGTAGTGCGATCGTAAAATAAAATTATTATGTGTTTTAACAGCATTTAAGATTTTAACAGAGTATATTAAAATTATCGTAACATTCACCCAGTTTATTTAGATGTGGGAGAATGTGTGTGTTAATCAGTTTGCAAACTCAATTAAAGTTTCCTTCTGATTTAAGTAGCGAACTTTCTGGTTTGCCCTTCAGTACAGTTGATTTTAAAATAAATACATTAATATATTATAGATACATTCCAGACATTTATGATACAAAAATTATGTATCACTGTTTTTAAAGTATATGTTGAACTAAAACTGTTACGCATTTCGTCGCGGATTGGTTGAAGTTTCCCATTTTTTAACTTCGTGACGCGACGTGACGTGCTGAATAGTTAACACTTAACAGCTTTGGTAGTTGACCCCACCACCCTTGACCACAATAAATTCCACAATTATTCGCGTAAATATATAAAACTATTACATAACATGTTTATTTTCTGTATAAAGAGAGGCAAATAATATTAATTTTCATAAATAAATATTGAATCTTGAATACATAAGATTTAAGAAGAGATTTAAAATATGGGGGCAAATTTATAATTATAACTATTTGTATGACCGTGAACTTTATATTAAAATAGATTTATGTAGGATCAAATAGTTTTGTAATATTTATAATGAAACTAGCGGCCTGACCCAGCTTCGCCTGGGTGCATATATTTTTTGATTCCACTTCACACCAAATATATGTTGTTTTTCGTATAAACTCTTGTATACCTAAACTTGACGTAGCTATCCTACTGTCCGGCTCAATCCCGTCTCATCAGTCTGTTCAGTCCCTTCCCAATCCATCTCGTCCCTTCTCTTTATTTCCGTACCTATTTTACTTTATGTCCCTTCTCTCCATATGCATCCATATACATAAACATATAAAGATTGACTTAGGAATTTTTGACATTAAAAACTTTAGCGTTTTTTATTGTCCATCCAATATTCCTTCTCTTATTTCAGCACCAAAATGCTGTTTTTCCAAAAAAAACAACGCCATTACTTTTTGTTGGTAATAAAGAGTTAAAATATTATGACGATTGATCAGTTTTCGACTGGAGAGGAAAAATGATTAAATTACTAAAATGGCTATTAAAAAAATAAAGGTTGATCGTAGAAGGGTGAAAATTGAGGATTGTATGTATTTTTGTATATTGTATCATAAAAAAATAGAAATTAAAAATGTTGTCTAAAAAATAAAAAAAATATTTAGGGGTAACATTACACACACACTACCCCTAACATTTAGGGGGATGAAAAATAGATGTTGGCCGATTCTTATAGATACCGGATAAGCACAAAAAATTTCATCAAAATCGGTCAAGCCGTTTCGGAGGAGTATGGCAACGAAAACTGTGACACGAGAATTTTATATATTAGATATGTTACGTACCTATTTCGTATCTGGGTGAGATTCAATTGTTTTGGAGCTTTTAATATCTTTAATACGGAGTTTCATGTGAAACCAGAATATTAATATTACGAGATGAATTTTCCATATTGGTTGGAGCTCACTTGTTTGAATTTGATGTACTGCGTTGACTTTTATAACCGGTACCTTTTGTCTTTAAAAGTTACATCATGAAGTGTTTTAGTCATTTTATATGATACAATGTAATATTGTAAAAACTTATCCCATCAAAAACATCCTGTCGCATGAAAACATAATGTATCGTACAATTTATACATAATGCTGCTGGCCAAGTCGATCTATTTATTTAAAACGTAAAGAATTTTTTATATTGATATGGTAATAACTAACGTAATAACTTTATATAGAAGGTCCCTTAAGGACTAAATAAATTAATCGACTTGGTATTACATGCATCTCACAACTTTTTGCGGTAGAAAACCTGAGCTGCGAGACTTGGAATTTTTTTACAGGATGTTTTTGATGGGATCTCACGTCTTTTTGTAGAGTCCTACTTTTTTCCTATTCGGTACTTCTTACTTCTAGAATATCACTAACGATTTTTCTTAAAGCCTCTGTCTTATGGATTTTTCTTATTTTTGTAGGTATTAATTTATCACAAATATAGCGGATTTGATTATTAATGTTCTTTCTTTCATTGTAATTGATATTTTCGAGTTATTTAATCTATTTATTTGCAAGTTTTTCTTCATCATGTTTTTCTAGAGAAATGTTGTACAGTTTCATGGGCTGAATACATCATTTCCCTCTCTATATCCCCTCCTGTTATGCCTCATGTATATAGATATCTATCTACAACTATTATTCCACTATATACGGGTACAATGATTCATTAACTATACATTTATATGGGATTACAAAGTTATTCACGCAGTTGGTCTATCTAGAAAACTAGACACAAATTTTGAAATGTTTAAATTTTCCCTTACTTTAGATACTAAACACTAATTATATTCTAAATTTGAAGGTTCTATGTCTGCTAGAAGTGCCTTAGACTTTTGATGATCGGTCAGTCAGTCAGTGAGTGACAAAATTACGAAAGTTTGACAAGTTATAATTCTTAACCTACTGGTTCAAATTAAATGAAAATTTAAATATACCGTGTTTACACAATGCCTGTTTAGTCACTGAAAATTCAGGCTTCATGCTTTAGCCACAACGAAGTTATAGGGGGTTGAAAATGGTCTGAATTGCTTCGAGAAAAGGATGTTACGGCCTATAGCTCGACTTGGAGGGGGCTCGGCCGCGCCCCCAGATTAATAAAAAATGTCACAATCGTCTAGAATTAATGGACGTCACATATTCGTTAGAGAGTAAATAAATAAATACACCCAACAGTCACATACATAGTCCTGACCGCACACTAAGATCGAGTCTTGTATCGTGGATATCAGGAACTACGAGAGACTTTACTTTAACTACTTTTCAGTCTCACAAACACTCAGACCCGGTACAAATACCCTTCGATCACACAAATATGTCTCTCGGTGCGGGGATCGAACTCGCGGCCTCACTTTTCACAGCCGGCGTCTAACTAACTGCACCACGGAGCTTGTTAACTGAGATTGTCAAGAGTAATAAATAAAAGGGGCTAATATATATATTCAACCATAATATGCGAATAATCATATTTTTTTTAATTTATATTTTAGAATCACCAGAATATAACACAACATTTATAATTAAGTACATTTGTATCCTTCTTTGTGCATTTTCAATAACAGTAGAGTACGTTTGCACGGAGTTTCTTAACAACATAAATATTAGTACAATAATTACAATTGTAATAAGAATAAGGATGTACAATCTGCTACTGAATGAGAATTTTTTTGATCAAAAACCATACTTGTAACATCAAAAATTATGATGAGTAGCTTAGAATTCCAAAATCCACCTAACCACCAGTTTTTGCCTGTGAAGATGTCAAAAAACTCCAAACGAAGTTCCAGTGAGGGTCGAGAGTGTGTTAACACTCCATCAACCCACTAACCCGGTGTCCTCCCGACGTGTAGATAAACTAGGCCAGAGAGCCTGAGCTCCTTTGTCTCTTCACACCTGCGTCAGATCATCTAGGTAGTGTTTGAACAGGAAAAGGGTTTATTTAATTTGTGATTGATATATCCTGTAGAGATAGGTCAATTGGAAGGTATCATGAGGATATATGTAAACTTATGTTTTTATACCTTAAGGTTTTGTGGAATGAATAGAAGTTTGTTGCCATAAGAAAACCATAGTGGCTTTCTTCGTTTCTCGGTCAAACATAAAATATCCCGCGATAGTTTTGTGAATGTTTTTGTAACAATTATATTTTAATTTATCGAACAATACCGTATCATATCTAGAGGTCTCATAAGAGACTTAACAGCTCTATGATACATAAAAAATCCAAGTATTTCACGAAAATAATAATTTTAATATTAAAAAATGAAACAGAAATTTAAAAAAAATAATTCTACCCAACACCCATTAGCACACTTAATAAACCCCATGTATCCAAAACTACCTATAGACATTTTTACCCTAATAACATTTCTTATTTCCAACGCACCTGGCTTATGAGCGGTACCCCCCCCCCCCCCCCCCCCTCCTCCGTGGTCCCCCCTCGCCCCTCCGTGTCCCAGTTCATCGGCCTGACCTAGTTGTACCGGCCACCGCCCGCTCAGGATAATGGCAACTTCAAGACATCGGTTGTGGATTCGTTTTTGCAAGAGATCGTTATATTTGAAAAATAAAAAAAATCTTTGATGGTTTGTTTGGGGGATCAGGATCTTTGAGATCCTTAAGAGTAAGATGGTTAATACGTGGGAGAACAGAAATGTGAAAAAAAATAAAGTTTATTTCCGTTTTGTTGCAATTAATACGTGACATATATTTGCCATGATTTCAGTAAGATTTGCAGTAGTTATTAGGACCTCTTAAAAATTGGGTTTTGTACATTTTTTCAGTATATTTAAATAAGTAGAGATTTCGTGGTTTAGTTGGAAAATACCAGCTGCCGAAACAAGAAGGTCTCTATTATATGATTGAACTTCATGGCCCCCTCTCATTTATACTTTCTTATTTGTAGAAGAGGCCCGTGCCATGCAGTGGGACTTATATGGGCTGATAGAAATACAGATATATAAACAATAAGCCAAGTTCGAGATAAATGTTTTTGTAATTTACAAATACAATTTATTTCTGGATATTGTGAGACTGAAAAGTCTCTCCTAGTTTCTGATACCCACGAGACAAGACCTATATCTTGTGTAATCTTGATAATGTGTATTTACTGTTGACTGTATTTGTTTAATACTGAATTCTCAATAAAATGTTCTGGAGCCATGCAGAAACTCGTTCCTGGTGGTAGGACTCTCATATGTGAGAGACCATCTGGGTGGGTCCGCAATGTCTATTTCTCTCGCCAAATAGCAGTTTAAATGCACTGTTTTGTTTTGGATTGAAGGACATTGTAGCCAGAGTAACTACTGGACGTATTGAGACGTTACATCTTATATCTCAGAATGGCGAGTGGAATGCCAAGCATTGTTTCGTAATTCAATGTGTTTATTGGTTTTACTCCTCTTCATGAGCTATCGTTTACCATCAGGCATGAACGGCATGGTCGTCTCGCCATTCATAGCAACAAAAACAAAACAAAAAAAGAGAGCTATAAATGTCATTGTCAAACCCAACAAGATTATCAATGCTAAATAAGCTTACAGACCGCCTTTAAAAGGCCCCTCAATTGCCCATTGTTAAGCACGGGATCTCTACTCGATTGAGAGGAGTTAGATCTTAGACTACGAAGTTGGCCTAGCGCGGCAGACTTCATATGTCGTACATAATCAATTATTCATATTCCATATGGGATAGCATATTAATTCATCGGAGACCGTGTTTACAAGTTACAGCACATAGTACATGTAGTTGTATGCTCTCGTGGTGTTGTGTACTCAACAAGCTGTGCGTTTGAATAATCAACGTCGGTAGTTACAGTTGTCTTGTAGTGTTTGCTTACTTTATTACATGTTTGATCATTGAATGGTAGGTTTGTGTATTGATTATGATATTTGTAACTGAGTTACAAACTGAATTACAGTTTAACGTACATATAAAACACAGGAATTATGAGAAGACTGAATTGCAAATCGAAGTATGACCTTAATTGAAACCTTAATTTGACAGTCCAGTGATAAATAATAAATACACCCAACACATGTCACATAAACATTTCTAACACTACATTAAGGTCAATTAAGTCTTATGTCGTGGGTATCAGGAGCTACGAGAGACTTTTTGGTCTCACAAACACCTAGACTCGAGACAAATACTTGGGGGCCTCACAAAAAAATCTATGTGCGGGGATCGAACCCGCGGCCTGTAGTTTTACAGCCAGTGACTAGCCAACTACGCCACGGAGGTCAGAATGATGATTATATTATAGCGATTATCCCGTGATTATTCGGCGCTATTTTTGATTTATATTATGCTTTATTTATAGTTGTTAGATTTAATGTACTAAGTAGATTTTTTTACTATTTAACAATAGTATAAATAACATGATTAAGTCTAGCTCCTTTTAAATTTATAGATTCTACGAAAAGACAACTCAACAAAAATATAAAACCAATTTATATCGACTTTAATGTTCCAACCTCTTGTCTACAATATGGGGGCATATTGTATCAGATTTTGACCCTTATTGCCATATAGAATTGAATCAAAAGCTTTATAACACAACGTAGACACATAAAAACTACTTACTAATTCAAAATCAATACATAAAAGCCCGGAAGCGAATTGACAGCCGGCAATAAATTCAAATATGAAAAGGTAAGTTTGTCCTAAATGCATAATTTTACAATACCTTAGTAGGTTTAAGCACGCGTCCCGGGTCATTGCAGCCTGAAACTAGGTCACGCAGGAAGGTTAGGTCATAAATGTTGTGTCTCGACAGGTGGGAGGCATAGCCTGTAATGGACTGGGTGGAAAAAATACGTACCAGCGATTTAGGGTACATCGGTTCATTGAGCTTTTCTTATATAAAAATATCTGTATCAGCCCATATACGTCCCACTGCAGGGCACGGGCCTCCTCTACAATCGAGAGTACGATTGAGAGTGGTTAGGCCATATAGTCCACCACGCTGGCCTAGTGCGGGTTGGCTGACTTACATACCATAGAAATTTTTATAAATCGCTATGGTATGCAGGTTTCCTCACGATGTTTTCCTTCACCGTTTTTAGTGCGTGGTGATTGACTATCAATACACACATAACTCCGAAAAGTCAGAGAGAGAGAGTTATATAAAAATATGGTCTTTAAATATCAAAGATATCAAGATTATCTTAAATTAATAGTGTTTTAGGTCGCCAAAATAACTTGAATAAATATTTATGGATTACGTTAACGTTTAACTTATTTTGACAAATATTTATGAACACCCCAACCAAACAACTATGATACATTCACAGATTGAATATAACATATTTATTTAGTTCGGAGTGCGCAGTAGCCTGATGATAAATGGACCAGCCGCGACTGCCAACACGATCACGATGGTCGCAGGCCCAAATACCAGGGCACACATCTGACTTTACAGAGCCATGTGTCTATTGATAGTCAATCAAAACGCACCCACGCACTATAAAAATAAATTAAAACATCGTGAAGAAAGCTGCATACCATATTGATTTGTAAGGTTTTCTATGGTATGTAAAGTTCGCCAACCCGCACCAGGTCAGCGTGGTGGACTAAATATCCAAGCCCCTGTCAATCGAGCTCGCGATTATAGTGTAAGTTCGTGCCCCTGCAGTGACAGTTGAATCGGTGTAAGGATCGAAATTTGTAAACACTTAGAAAGAAAGAAGGAAACACATTTATTGAAGGCGTAAATAAACATATGTAGAAAATAAGATAAAATTTAAAAAAATATGACAAGGTAAAGTAAAATGTAATTAAATCTAAAAAATTATTGGGTCTGCAATGAGCCTCAGATTCAGCCTTGCTGCAATATGGGAAAAGCAACACTGCAGCGCTGAATTTCAATGGGGATCCCTAGTGAATATGAAGTTGGTAGACAGACACAATATTAATCATAAATTATTTAATTAACTATATAATTTACAATTACATAATTTCTCCGTCTACGCAATTACATTTCAGTAAAATGTTTGCAGTGCTTAATTACACTATACACTACAGTTCGTCTTTGTATATAAAACCTCCTAACTAATCACATAAACTAAAAACGTTTTCGTCGTAGCCTAGACTTTGCCTAGCCCATTTGACCCAAGATAAAGCTGAATAGAATGATAGATAGCTGAAGTCACGATATTGTAATTATAAAAGGACTACCTTAATTTATCGTGAGTCTATTCCACTTGACATAGTTTTTTAATAATACATTATTTCGAAATAAGCATACAGGTATTGTATTCATAAATGTTTTACTAAGTAGATATTTTTAATGTCTTCTATTGTCACTACTTTTTAAGGATTTTATAGCAGATTTTAATATTTATATTGATTTTAACTTCCCAGCATTTCGAAGATTGAAACTTTCGTGGTCACGAGTTTATTTGATGGCGTAAAATTCGCGTTAAAAATAAGACACTATTATCAACATAAGTTAATTTATATTTGTAGTTTTACTTTGAAATTACTGGAATATTATTGAAAAATACCCATAAATTTAATAACCCATCCACACTTGTCCATTTCGAAACACTAAATATCACTAACCTTTATTTAAATGTTTCATATTCCCGAGTAATAGGCAACCCTCATCTCGCAGTCACGGCCAACACTTAGTTAGCAACGTTTAAACGAATTAAAAAGGGCTTCGCGGCTCCCAACTTACTAATTGAAGCAATTAATTCGACACTCTCCTTCGTAGATACTCGAATAATTTAAAGCAATAGTTTTTGCGAGGAAAACTTTTTCCATAGTTTTGGATGCTACGAAAATTTTAATTTGAGAAATGCACCGATAAAATCAATAGTTTGTTGTACAGTTTTGTCAAATCAATCAAAAAAGGACATTGTTTCAATAAAATATCTGCTGATAGGTAAGCTTTTTCTAAAGTTTAGAGTCACAAACTGAATAACCCGGATGTAATATGAACTTAGTACAACCTCGGAATTTCAAATAAAATTATTGTATTTATAGACGATCTCAATACTTTTTTACCTATCATACTCCCGAATCATTGAATTTTGACTGTTTTTGTACAGACGAAAAGTCAGGTATGCTATAAAAATAAAAATAAATACTGGATTTATTATAGTAATACATAATCCAAAATAATCCAAAACAATATAATCCAAAACAATCCAAACTGGGCCAAGGTCTTCAACAGAGGATGCCGTCTTAAATCCTCAGTTATTAAAAAGAAATCATTTATTCATTTACAACTCTTCGGAAAACGTGATCCATACAAGCAACAAAGAGCCTTAACACACAGATCTCAAGTCGTGAAATTAATTGAACGCGCCGCTTCCTACTTGTGTAGAAATGCGTGGCGGCATAGAGAGGGATGGAGGTATATGGGTACTGGTGCGGGGGAAAGAAACAGATGTTACAGGAATGCAAGGCTACAGGGTCACAGGTGGTAGTGACCTGACCCAGTTTCGAATGCAGGGTAAATATTGATTTCGCGAACTTTACCACTTGTTGGACGCAGGTATGGGTAGAGAGTGTATCGCCTAATGGTGTATGAATTTTGAGGGTTTGAGTAGACGAAAGCAGACATTTGTGGTAGCGTTTTATTGCTACTGACTGGTCGTGTAAAGGTTCAATATTTCACATTTGTGGCATGTTTGTAAAATTACAGCATCACGCTGGTAAATTATTCCCATTTTTAGCAAATTATAAAAGACAACACTAGTCTCAGTTACTGCTAAAAGTAACTATACTTAAGTGTATTTTTGTGAAAAGCACAACGTAGCAACTCAAGAGAAAACCAAAAAGAATAAATTAATTATTGAGGTGTAGTAATGACCTCTGCCCTTGGATTGAACTTAAGGTTATTAGTGCTACAAGATTTATGTCTATAAGATTTGTAATTAATTTACTAATTTAATTTAACTTATTTTTTATTCAATTTTTTTTTCTTTTTTACTAAGCGTCCATTTGGAATTTATCATTAAAATGTTTCGCTAATAATTTTACCAAATTTAAATTGTATGTATAATTATTGTTACATTTTTTTTCCTTTAATATTATTGTATTTTTTCATTTCCTGTTTTAATTTTATGTTATGTTTAGTTCTAGCAATAATAACATGTTGTGTATACATAGTTAGGGATACATCCTAGATCATATAACTATGCTATTTTTGTTTTTAACTGTTTAATTGGCTGTATTATGTTTTGTATACCTGTACTTAATAAATAAATAAATAAATAAATCTATTACCAATATATCAAACTTACAATCAAGCGTGTAATGTTTTTGCTGCAAGAATTAAAAATTGGTCATCGAAAGCATATTTTATTGATAAATTAAATGAAAGACTGAGAGTGGTTAGGCCATATAGTCCACCACGCTGGCCTAGTGCGGGTAATGCGGTAGTCACTCTCAATCGTACTCTCGATTGTAGAGGAGGTCCATGCTCTGCAGTGGGGTGGTTGCAGTGGTGAGGTCCATCGCATGAAAACATAATGTATCGTACAATTTATACATAATGCCACTGGCCAAGTCGATGTATTTATAACGTAAGGAATGTTTAATATTGATATGATAATAACTTACGTGATGATTTTGTACAGAAGGTCCCTGAAGCAAGGACTAAATAAATTAATCGACTTGGTATTACACGGATCTCACAATTTTTGGCGGTAAATAAACTGAGCTGCGAGACTTGGATTTTTTTTATTATTAGTTATTTATTTATGTATACACTTTATTGCACAAAAAAAAATACAAATAAAATGAAAATCACAATCATAAAAGTACAATTGGCGGTCTTATCGCTCAAAGGCAATGTCTTACAGACAACCATGGGATGGATTTGATAAAAGGATAATTAGAGGGCAGTCGTAAAGTGTAAAGGAAAGGAGTTAAGACGGAGAAAAAAATATATATAAGAACAACAAATAATTACTAAATAATAATAAATATATTATAAACTACCAGAAGTGGTTTTACATTATTTAATAAAATTAGGTATCCGCTTTGCACAAAGTCACGATCAATAATAATCCAAAGACATTCAAACTACTGTCACATGTGTTTCGTCTTCTCTTGAGAGGGTGCGTGCCAACGAGGTAACATCCACGGAGTTCACATATAACACGGCCTCTCCTGACACCCTGGCGTCCCGACAGGCTTAGTCGTCGTCGACCAAAGATGTAGAAATCAACCGAAGTAATGATCCAACGCCATCGGCAAGTTCCTTTTCTTGCAAAGACGTTGAAACCAGGCGTGGCAAAGGCCTAGTTGTTCAGTCAAACGTTGAGGATGGGCCAGCCCCATTGGAATCTATTTATTTAGATTCAAACACTCATCATCCACACCATGATTAGTCTCTGAAACCAAAGTCCAAATTACTTCAGAGCTCCATTGCTACATGTAACAAAGTAAATTTGTTAGAGATTGTCATAAAAGTCAAACCAGTCAGAAAGTCAAAGTCAAATAAGTTTATACAAGCTAAAACATTCAACATATAAAAGTCTAAACATATGCACATACACAGGTCCTCGGTATGGGCCCCTACCGAGGAAATACTTAAATCTACACTAGGGGTCAGGGTGCATTTAATCCCCCTAGCGACTCTCCGAACACGGAAAGCTTTCACACCGAGGGAAAAGGAGGCTGTACTCCCTCGATGACTCTCCGAACACGGAAAGCTTTCACGCCGAGGGAAAAGGAGGCTGTACTCCCTCGACGACTCTCCGAACACGGAAAGCTTTCACACCGAGGGAAAAGGAGGCTGTACTCCCTCGATGACTCTCCGAACACGGAAAGCTTTCACGCCGAGGGAAAAGGAGGCTGTACTCCCTCGACGACTCTCCGAACACGGAAAGCTTTCACACCGAGGGAAAAGGACACTGTACTCCCTCGATGACTCTTCGCGAAAAGCTTTTAAAAGGAACAAACCAAGGTACCAGCTTCAATCTAAGACAGGTACTTAAAGAGTGAACACACACCTTCAAAGAATATTGCACACGTCTCAGGGGTCCATTCACCTTTCCATGGAATCATATACTGAGCAGCCGCATAAGTAGACTTTCCATATGATCCAGCAAGTAACTTTAACTCATATCGGTGATTAGAGAGGGTTTTCACTACCCTATAGGGCCCCCGCATGCCAGAATCCAATTTACCCTGAGATTGAGCAAACTTGACAACAAACACCAGGTCACCCTTCTGGAATTCACGAGGAGGCTTCCGGCGCTCATTGACCATTATGTCTTGACGAGTCTGATTGTTTTTCAACCGTTCGGCCGTCCTTTGTCTGAGCATTTCCCGTTTTGCTTCCCGGTTGCCTTTGGTTAAATTCAATGCCACATCTCGCACCAACGTTCGGATTGCAGGCGTTGCGCTTTCATGGCCAATTAAAAGGTTAAGAGGAGAAGTCTGCGTAGTTTTCTGCTTTGTTAGGTTAAGAATGAGCTGTAAATGCCATAGTTCTTCAGCCCACTCAGCTTTTTGATGATTGACCGCAATACGAAGCATATTCAAGACCGTACGGATGTAACGTTCAACCTGTCCGTTTGCATGATGCATTTCAGGAGTTATGAAGTGAAGCTGTACACCAAGGACCTTCATCCATGAAGTGAAGCCCGTCGACTCAAACATGCGTCCCCTATCTGATACAACTAACTTAGGAGTACCAAACAACGATAACACAATTTTAAATACTCGTTTCAGTTCATTTAAATCTTGTCGACATATAGGTGTCAAGAGACAATATTTTGTGAACGCATCTACCACAAGCATGACAAACTTATAACCCTTGGACATAGGGAGAGGCCCGAGAACATCAACATGTAAGGTTTCAAAGGGAACTTCGGATTTTTCCCAGGATGTAATTGGCTGTAAAGGTGCTCGCGGTACACGCTTGTGGGCGACACATGTTAAACAATGAGAAGTATATTTAGTGACAAACTTTCTAAGACTAGGGAACCAAAAATGTCTTAAAATTAGATCCACTACCTTATCTGCGCCTACATGGCCATGCTCATCATGAAAGATGCGGAGGAGGCTCAAACGGTTACCTTTAGGTATAAAGCAAAGTAGCCTCGGGTCTTCACCCGTCGGCATATATCGGTAATATAATATGTCATTGTGTACTTCATACCTTGACGCATCCAATTGACCTTGTTCAAGCAATCGAATCATATTTTGAGTCTCCTCATCACCTGCTTGAGCAATTTGAGCCCAATTACGTGGGCGTTCGACATTGTTAACATTACATGGGTTTCTACTTAAATAGTCCACGTGCGGCATCATGGTGCCCTTTCGGTAAAGAATGGTGAAATTAAAATCTTGTAGATAAATCCACCATCTCGCCACACGCGGTAACAAGTCTTTCTTATTTTGGGTGGATTTTAAAGCATTACAATCCGTTACCACCAGAAACTGAATACCAATGAGATAGTGCCTGAAATGCTTTAATGCATTTACTACCGCAAGGGTTTCGAGTTCATAGGAATGGTATTTCGGTTCAGCACCTTTTGTGACCTGACTATAATAGGCCACAACACGCCGACTACCATCCCTATGAACCTGTTGTAGAACCGCACCATACCCAAGACTACTTGCATCCGTATATATATGTGACGCCCTCCCGATTCAGCACATCGGTGCCAATAATGACTGGAGCATTCATACACTCACTAGGGACAACCAAGAAGTCCACATCTAATGAAACGTCTTCCAGCTGAACCACGAGAGAGACGTAAAAATTAACATGCGTAATTAACTTACCTACGCCTTTTATTTGTCGACTGGTGGGTTTCTTGGTACAAAAAAGATGATTTACTACCACTGAAGAGATAAGCGACACCCCTATAGCACCACTATCTATAAGTATGTCAACTGGAATTCCATTGATGACACCAACAACGACGTCTTTTTGTTTTTGAGCTGAGTAACTTGAGCAAAAGTTGACTTTACCTGAATCCGCACGCTTCCTTACAAAGCAATCACGTATGTGATGGCCTTGTTTTTTGCAGTATGCACATGAGACGAATCGATCAATCTTAGCAGCGGTCGGTTTTAGGGCCGGCTCAGTTGCAGAACCAGTGGCAGCAAGTTTCGACTTCTTAGAACATTGCAACTGTTTGTGTCCCAACTTACCACATAAATAACATTTAACGCCTATTCCAATTCCCGGAGTCGGTCGGTTGGTAACTGTCGTTTTCTCGGTACCACTTTGCGCAATCGGATAGCGCATAGCACGAGCATCTGCATTTTCCGATTTTGAGAAGGTAGCCAAATAACCTACCAGGTCCCGCGGAGCTAAATTTGCGTTCATAGCCGCTGCTTTAACTTGGGGATCCGTAACACCCCGAAGCACAATATCGGTGATTAGGTCATCACTAAGGCCCTTAACAACCCACAACTGAAGTAATGATTTTCGTGCATATTCAGCATAAGTACGAAAACCATTAGAATTAGTGGACATTACCTCATACAAGATTGTTGCCCGATCTACCTTTTTGGTACATAAACATCTAAAGTCCTCTTTAAAGTTGGTCCATGAACGGTCGTTGGTAACCCACTCATCCAACCATGACCTTGCATCACCTTTCAAACACTTACCAACACGAGCGAGGCACTCGCGTTCATCCCACCGATTTGCAACCTTGGCCCGATCAACTTCCTCAAACCAGGAATCCACGTCATGTATATTAGGGTTAAAATTAGACACATAATAGCTATGTGTACTTACCGATTTCAATGATTGAATCGCTTCGACAATCTGTTCTGTTCCGCTCGGGTTGCGTGACTCAGTAGAGGCTAATCGACCTGATAAATGCGAATCATACGCTTGCGACTCTAAAGCCTGAAGACGCGACATTATAGTGTGCCAGGATTCATAACCACTAAACTCACGATTATCGTTTCGCCGATTACTATCACAGCGGTAATGGTTGTGGCCACGACTGCGCCCGTAGTCACAACTCCGGCTACGATCGCGACTGCTCTTGCGACTGCTATTATGATCTCAGCGCGTGTGACGTTCACCACGACGTTCATTGCGGCTTCGGCTACGGCTGCGACTACAAGTAAAGTGTCGTTTTCTTACCGGAGGGGTATACCCTCTACTTGAACTGCGCGAACGATGTCTCACCAAGCGTTCGCCGCGCGAGCGGCTGGTAGTAGAATAACACCGGTCACGAGATCGGGATCGACCCATTTTCTACTACAGCAATACAAAACAAGCTTACCAGAGATTATCAATCGCAACCTTGTGTTTCACGGACACTCAAACAAAATAAACCAACTGACTTTTGAAAATTTCAAAGTGGACGTAGTGAGCAATCCCACTTCTGATATAAACTACCAGAAGTGGTTTTACATTATTTAATAAAATTAGGTATCCGCTTTGCACAAAGTCACGATCAATAATAATCCAAAGACATTCAAACTACTGTCACATGTGTTTCGTCTTCTCTTGAGAGGGTGCGTGCCAACGAGGTAACATCCACGGAGTTCACATATAACAATATATATACATCAATACATATAAATAAAATTGAAGTGTCTGTTTTAAAAGTGAAAATAAAAAAAAATGACCAACTACATATCGTTACTGCTACCGAAAACGCAGCCGGGTAGTAGTTTAAGCGACTTCAGACACAATGCAACAGAAAAAGTTGCAAAAAAAAGCGTCATTTTTTTGTTATTTTTTTCCTATGCCCATATTTGGGTGGTAAATACATTTTTTTTCTTAAATAAAAGTGTATACCCTTTTATTAATGAATAATCTAAGGTATAAAAGAATTTAAATTGTTATTTTACCGAAAACTATGGATTTACCACCCAAAAATGACGATATTAAAAAATCATAAAAAATAATTGTCGCGTTTCTTTGCGAATTTTTTTGTTGCATAGTGTTTGTAGTCACTAAAACTACTATCCGGCTTCGTTTTCGGTAGCAGTCTTGAGATACCCAGTATAACGATTTTTCTTAAAATATTTTTTTCTTGTTTTTGTAGGTATCAATTTATCACAAATATAGCAGATTTGATTATTAGTGTTCTTTCTTTCATGGTAATTGATATTTTCGAGCTATTTAGTCTATTTATTTGCAAGTTTTTCTTCGTCATGTTTTTCTATGGGAATGTTGTACAGTTTCATGGGCTGAATACACCCTTTTCTTTTTTTCTTTTTCTATACCCCCTCCTGTTATGCCTCATTTAATAGATACCTATCTACAAGTATTATTCCATTATATACGGGTACAACGAATCATTAACTGCAAATGTAACTTTGTAATCCTATACATTTATATGGGATTACAAAGTTATTCACGCAGTTAGTGTATCCAGAAAACTAGACAGAAATTATGAAATATTTAATTTTTTTCTTTATTTAGACACTAAATACTAATTATATTCTAAATTTGAAGGTTCTATGTCTGCTAGAAGTGCCTTAGACTTTTGATGATCGGTCAGTCAGTCAGTGAGTGACAAAATTACGAAAGTTTGACAAGTTATAATTCTTAAACTACTGGTTCAAATTGAATGAAATTTTAAATATACCGTGTTTACATAATTCCTGCTTAGTAACTGAAAATTCAGACTTCTTGCTTTAACCACAACGAAGTTATGGGGGGTTGAAAATGGTCTGAATTGCTTCGAGAAAAGGATGGTACGACTGTGCCGCTTTTTAGCTCGACTTGGAGGGGGCACTGCTGTGCCCGCAGATTTGAGGTAATCTGTTTTGCAGATACAACACGTTTCAAATCGATGGTAGTTTTACTTGACAATTTAAATATACATAATATAAATATTCTTTAATAAATCTATTGATTTAGATAGAATTTAAAAGTTCTTATCTTATTGCAGCATGGGTGCTTGGCTGGTTAATGTGCAAAACGGTGCCTTACGTCCAAGGTCTGTCTGTCGCAGCGTCAGTCTACAGCCTGGTTGCAGTTTCATTGGACAGGTGAGTCAGTCTTCAGTTCTCTACTATTCTTGGGCTAATGCCTTAAAACTTCTAAACATTTATCTGGTCAATATACCTGTGTGAAAAAGTGAGAATCTCAATAATGTCGGGGACCGGTACACTTTTAACGGCACGGCTAGACCACACTGTGTAGCAGGTACAGTGCAGTTTTTTTTTTCAAGAGGAAAAGTTATTAAGTTCCCCTTTCGATACTCAGTGGGAGGCTGAAAGGGGATGTTAGTGTCTATGGTCTAGTCTGGTACAAACGCAGATATTACAGCTGAAAAAAAGGTACAGTTCAGTTACTTTTCTGAGCCACAATAAAAAGCAAATTTTGATATGTGGCGATGATAAATATTGTATAAATATTTATCTAAACTTTAAAAAGGGCTTGCTAATCCTGCAGAAATGATTGATTTTGGAAAAAGGGTTTATAACATTTTGATCATTTACGTTAATGTTCTCATGTATTTACTAATACAGTTTAATAAAAGTAAACTTAAACGTAATTTTATGTAACATTGATAAATTTCTATTATTGTTTAGTTTTTCATATTCTTAGGAGTTCAGCAAATCGATTAACTGATTTATAAACATTGAGTTTAATACCTCAATGTTTATAAATGACTAAAGTTTTATATGTAATTTTATTTTCCAAATCTATATATTTGAATACCATGCTTTTCTATTACTTAAATAAATTACTTTTTTTACACAATTTTCAAAATAATAGATTTATTGATACGTTTTATTAATAATAATTCATTCCATTTAAAATTAATTCACTCTATACATAATAATACACCATCTACAAAAAAGGCCGACGCGCCAAGCCCTCTCCTAAACATCCCGAAAATTCACCCGGAAGTCCCCAATTTATTGCTCCTTGAAAAAAACTTTGGAATGCATTCAAAATACGGTTGGCTGCGACCCAAAAACACCTGATGTCCTTGACCCGACCTGATAAGCTTATAATAGCTCTATTATGCCAAGTCTGAAGGCACGCGTGATGAAAGTTT
Organism: Hyles vespertilio; assembly: GCA_009982885.2. Lineage (NCBI taxonomy): Eukaryota > Metazoa > Arthropoda > Insecta > Lepidoptera > Sphingidae > Hyles > Hyles vespertilio. The sequence goes on along the minus strand of CM042809.1, from coordinate 1,117,264 downwards.
ATCATACCGCGAGGATCTTGTGATTGATTACTGTTTGACGGTAGTTTTGATTTTATGGCTACCAATTTGACACGTGAATTAGGATACGTAGTTTTGGAAATATTGGGAACCTTTGGAAGTTTAAAATAAAAGGTGCTTAATGAACAAAATGAGCTGTTGTTAAGCTAACGTAAGAAATATTGTTGAAATTTGCGAGGTAAATTAAAGTAAAGTTCGTTAATTTTTTGCAACTGTTTATAGAGCAAGTTTTTGTTATATACCAATTGTAAAAATCAGGCTTCATGAAAGGATATTAATTAGAAAATTATGTCTCCAGTAAAAAGAAAAAAGCAGGTTATTTCTAATTTCATAAAAGCAATTTGATATTATGTTATCCATCATTAATGAATGATATCGTATGAATAATTAATTCTCCTATAAACAATGTTAACGATATTTAAGCTACAATCCTGACAACTATTGTTACAGGTGTGAATATCCAGAATCTAGATCTATCTAATGTATACAAACAACTTATAACATATCATAACCTTATCGTTTCCTATGCGACAAGTTACGTATTCCCAACAATTTATTTGACAAATGTATTATTCAATTCAGCCTGGAATTTCAACTGAAATGGCAAAACAATAGTCCGCCAGATCCAGATATTTCAATAGTATTTAGAATCTAGAAAAGTGAATATAATCCTTAATTTGTTAAAGGGCAAGCCGACCCTCATAATGTTTTAGGGACGAGTTACTTTGAGTATTATTGATGACCGTTTATGTGAAGTTGGTTAATTTGAATATTACTGTTAGTTTGACCTTAATGGCTGTATGGGGATGTTAGGATATTTACGGTGAAAGTTTCATTTTTCAGAATTACTTTGGCAATTTTAATGGGTTATCCAAAATATTTGGAATATGGGTTGAGATATCACTGCTATGATATCATTTTTATATTGCTCAAATCTAGAATATGGAAAAGACATGACTCATTTCTTGTTTTATTGTTATATTTTTTAACAATACTAATTAAGCTTAAAGTAATTTTTCAAGAGTAAAAAAATCGCAATATCCTTCATAAGAATTCAATTATTTTAGTCACAAAATTCATTATTAAACAACAATTAGAATAATAAAATAATCCTTACCGGTCTTAACTATCAAAATTAGATCTCGAACGCTGCCGATATTTACTTCACAGCATCAATTTGCCAAAAACTTAACTAGTTAGCGTTACAACATTCTAACTGGGCCGCCAAAACATTGCCAATAAAGATAAAAATCCAGCACTTGCAAGTGAGTATTTAAAAATTCCTTCGAGTAATCCAGTAAATAAGACAAGTTCAAAGAAAAACTATAAGAAAACAATTGCTCAGTTATATAGAGCAATAGTATTGTCAATAAAGGTAGTTTACTGCTAATGGGACGCCAATACTCTGGACTTTTCCATCAATTTAATTAATTGCAGCTGTATTCTGAGTGAAGGTGAATAATTGGCACTCGGAGACCGATAGAATCGTTTGATGACACTAATTCTGGGCTTTGAGATATTTGTTTTCTTGAGTATCTAAGATGCTTTTAGTACCTTCAAGTTGATTAAGTATATTTTTTAATTAATTTATAAAATATTTTTTATTAAAGCAAAAGCAGCAAGCAAAGTATTTTTTTAAATAATATGTTTGCAGCCTGATTAACAACTGGACATATAGAGACTTAACATCTTATGTCTTAGAATTGCGAGCACAGTGGAACGCCATAGTGGAATCCACTAAGTAGGTGAAATTTCCTGGAAATTTTTAGTTATTAATAATATATCATATATGACATCATCACTTCTCGCCGTTAAAGTCTCTATTCTCAGGTGCTGTGCAGCCACTTTATCAAAGCAGTCTAATTATTTTATCATCCTTAATTTAACAGGAATTCCTAAAAGATAATTTTAGAGAATTGAATGAGCCTGCAACTATATTGTTTGATAACCCGAGACAAGCAGAAGTGTTATTTTCCATAATCGTCATCCTTACGTTTATTGTATCATTTATTTATGTATTTGGCTATGGTCTAAAAACCATATAAACACATACATGAATAACCCAATAACTCACTATAATAGTTCCGAACAGAATAGCAAAAATCAAAACAAGCCATTTAGCGAATTTTATAAGCGTACCATTCCCAATCCGATCGCTATTAGCATAATGTGCAAAACAAACCATTTGGAAAGGAATCCGGCAATCCTTAGACATATGGTGTCGTCCTTGCGTCAGTCCTTGGATGTTTGGCTTATAAGGGTGCATTCCAGGCCCTTTAAAGCATGATAATACGTGTACAAGGCCTCGAAACGGGTTATTAGGCGAAATATGTGCCCTTATTTTGATAAAGAGAAGACGGAATGTGTATATCGATGTTAAAGTTATTGGAGAATCAAATACCTTTCTGGAAGCTTTTTAAAAATAAAATGTATATTGAATGAAATTTATTTTTGAGCCTCCGAACGGGTTATTAGGCGAAATATATGCCCTTATGTTGATAAAGAGAAGACGGAATGTGTACATCGATGTTAAAATTATTGGAGGATCAAAGACCTTTATGGAAGCTTTTTTTAAATATAATAATAAATGTACATTACATTCAATGATTTTGACAAGTTAATAATCCTAATAATTGTTGTCTTAGTTGGGAATCTAAAAGTTAAAAATGCCATTTAATACCAATTATTATGTCGCTGTACTTACGATGGATGTACCGCTTACTTTTGGTCAATTCTGACCATGATTTAAGAGTGTTACAAAATGTATTAATTTGGCAACGTAGAAACTAAGCTTGCTGTGAAACTAGAAATAGCTGGTTCAATCCTCTCCACAACATCTAGTGATGAAATAAAGCGTATAAGAGACTGTAATGTGATTTGTTGAAATTTGAAAATCCTTTAATCTATTTGCCATCTATTGCGCTTTTTTTTCACGCATTTTCAGAGTCTCTGAGTCTAATAAAATATAGTCTAGACTAATATAATATAAATAATCTCTTAATCTTCAAGTAAAATGCTTTTTAAAATAATATAACCTAATAATAATAATATAGCCTTAATATAGCCTAACCGTCAAGTTTTTCATTCACAGTATTTATAAAGTGTGCATTTTTTACAAACTATTACGGCAAAGTTTCTTTTGTACTGAAACCTCTAATCAAAAATGCTCATTTGGATTCATTTTAATTAACTATTTCTGAAGTATACTTTTGACTTTGCACTTTCTATGCCCGACTAATAAGTTTATTTTATGAAGTTTTCGGTCTGGAAAATATTTTATATAATTTTTTCTTCATTTTATTCAATTAATTTCTTTAACATTGCTCATAAATAAATGAGTGGTATAAATGATTTTTGTCACAAAAAATGGCTCTGTAATATTTATTTAAAATTTATTTATTGTTCTTTATTGTACACAAAATATTTTAAAAATATAAAATATATTATTATTAATATTATATTGTTTTATAACTTCTTGAGTTAATTCCTTAGTAAAATAAATCATTGAGTGTCCAATGTTTTGAACTGAATAATTTCCAAAATGTCCACAAGGCGATGTTGTAAAATCAAAAATCGTTCTTCAATGTGTATTAAAATCATATTATACCAATCAGAAGTAAGCAGAGATAAGAGTCGATTCATAAAGCATAATTCTAATACACCTTTAGATAATTTACCGCTCTGCATACGCCAACATAATTCCAAAATCCACCTACATAAAAGCGACATATCAAACCCCGAAAACCTTCATAAAACGCATTAAAACGAAGGATCTGATAACAACGACAGTTGTCCCCGAGACTTATGGTGGACCTTGAGGTTCGAAGCGGTCCTCGGAGGCGCATTAAGCCGTTAAGAAATCTTTGATGTATGTTCCCATTAAGAGGTTTCGGGATGGAAACTTTTCGATGGGACCTTGGCACAAGTAATAAGGATGCGACGAGATAGGATATTATGAATGTCTACAATGGAATCTGTGTATGGTTGCTCATTGTTAGGATTTTAATGAGTTTTTTTATTTTTATTTTAACAATTTATTATAAGCCAGATACATAAAAGTATACAATATTAAATGAAAAATAATGTACAACTGGCGACTGATTGCTTAAAGCAATTTCTACCAGACAACCATGGGATGGATAAAGGCACAGATAAAGGAAAAAGAACGAAAGTAGGAGCAGCTTCAGGTTATAATTTATTAGAACATAGATTGGTTTGTTCCTAATTTCTCTTCAAACTCGTAACCAAGGATAACAATTAAAAGTTCTTTCTACATTATACCTAGTCAGGTCATAAATTCTGTCACATGTTTAATATAAAATAATTGAAACAAGTTTATTCATTATGTAACCATTTATATACCAAAATGAACTTAATAAAACATAGATTCTTATGACACTAAAGTTTATTCAAAATGGCCTCCGTGATTTTGAATACAGGCCTTCAATCTGCGCGGCCAGTTGTCTATCGCAGCACGAACGAGGTCCATGTCAATATCGGCGGCTGCCTTAATCAAGAATGTCTTGAGTGACTCCAAATTGGCATGAGGCTTTGAGCACGCCTTTTCCTCCAAGTGTTGCCATATCTTGTAATCTAACGGATTCAAATCTGGACTGGAGGAGGGCCAGTCTTCGTGCCGGATGAAGTCGATTTCACGCGCCGCCAGCCAGTCTTGTGTGCTCTTCGCTCTATGAGCTGGCGCCGAATCTTGTTGGAATACCCAGTGCCTGTTATTGAACATGGTATGAGAAACAGGTTCCACAAGGTTCGTCAGGACTGTATTTTGATACACAACTGCATTCGTTTTTACACTTTTCTCACAAAAATGTACCTCTGTTAAGCCCCAATAAGAAACTCCCAACTATACCATGAGCGAGGATGGAAAATGACCTCGTTGGACACGCGGAATACGGTTGCTCGCTTCTTCACAACTGTGTGCGTACACCTTATCATTTTGTTTGTTGTAGCTCTCTTCTACGGTAAAAAATTTTTCATCTGAAAAAAGAATTTCCCGATATTTTTTTCCCGCGTACCGCTTCAACAAAGCGCGGCATCTCTTCAGTCTCAGGTCCATTAGACGAGCATTCAAACGATATCCTGTTTTTCTTCGATATGCCCGAAGCCCTAAGTCTTCATTTAACACCCTTTTCACCGTGGTTCTGCTTAACCCCATCTGAAGGGCCCATAGTTTCTGCTTACGTTTGGGATTTCTTTGAATTCGCGCTTTCACAGCTTTTATCACTACTGGAGTCCTACCAGACTGAGGGCGACCACTTCTTGACCTGTCATCTACACTAGAGTCTTCATTGTATCGTTTGATGGTACGATAAATGAATATTTTGGTTATATTAAAAATTTTCAGTATGTCAAAAATTTTAATTGGCGCGTAACCGCAACTATGCGACGCAATAACTGCACCACGGTCTTCTTTAAGCGTCCACTCCATATTTAAAAATGAGTAAAATTCTAAAAAGTATACATTTTTATTTTCATGAACAATTCGAAATTTGAATTCAATAAACTTTTTTGTGGCCAGCATTCTAAATGAAAAGTTTTTACTGTGTGACAATACTTATGACCTGACTGTGTATACTTAGAAGTTTGTTTCAACAATACCTCCCCTTGAGGTCATACATTTAAATGATATGAGTTCTTTTAATTCAGAGATATATTAAGAATCATCACCATCGTTCGTTATAAGACCTCCATTGTAAAATATACTATTTTAGAAGTATTTGTTGTGTTTATGTACAAGTTCAAATTAAGAGTTTTTGGCAAGGACACTTTTACATGGACCTTGGAACTGGCTTAAAATGAAATGTCTTGAATAAAAGGATTTTTTTGTGTATTGTTGCTCATTGTTGGGATTTTAATGAGATTTTTGTTTAATCTTTCTTTTTTTGTAAGTGATTGTCACATAATTTGCAACGCAGGTTTAGGAGTGAACATAATTACATAGGTTTAAAATGTCGTTTCTGATTAATACTTTACTCTGTTTTGGATAATCAATTATTTTTATGTAATCAATAATTTCTAATAATTACAAAATTCTTTTTAGTTTTAAAAGCATCTCAAATACTTATTTATTTATCATATATAACTAAAGCCTTGAAGGACCAAAAAAAATATTAACAGAACACAACAAAATAGCTACGAGTCCAATACTATAGTAACATCACAAAGATCATAGTTTAACATCACGTCTTTTAAAGAAATCACTTGGGAAAATTCTAAATAAATTCACAAGTCAACAGCTGTTATTTTGAAGAGCAGTAAAATAGTTTATTGTGGAGCAAGTCAAGCGAAAGTTGGACCAACTAAATTTTACGTCTACAATTGATTTGATGAATTCAGATACTTTTGTTATTTATTTATTTTTGCAGTCAGTTACTGGATTGTTATTTACATTCAAAAATAGCTATGTCCATTAAATACAGAAGCGGATTTTAAATTATCAGTACAAATATTCCATAGATTTTATTAGTTAGAATTAAACTACTTAAACCTACTCATAATATAACTTATTTTACAGCGTACGGCTTTTGTAAGGAGCCAAAAACTAATAAATCTAATAATAAATAAATTCTGTGAGTATTCAGGTGCTTACTACGTAAATATACTCGTATATACTTCAAAAAATGTTGAAAGATAATTAAGGTCCTTTCAGCGATCCGAAAGACAAGTTACAAGAAATATTTTTTCGCATTGAATTGCTATCTTGTAAAATATGAACTTTAATATATTTTAAGTGTCTTGTGATTGAAATTATCCATGAAGCATTTTAACAGTTGTAAAATAATCTTCTACCTTGTATGATTGATCCAGAATATTTTTGTTCCCGAAAATATAGCGTTCCTTGGGGACTAGCAACAGCAATAACCGTGGGTAAAATAGCGGATATGATATGAACAACCTACATTCGATGTCTTCATGAATTGTCGTAGATTTTTGGGGAGGGTTCACGGTAGTAGTTCACAGAGACATCGATTTCTATCGCTTTTGACATTGATATTACTCAATGTTGGGTTTATAGAATAACTAGCATTAAAGAATAATTTGCCCTCTAGTAACTTATTGCATTTTCGTAGTAAGAATAGCTCGTGGTAGGTCTTTCATATGTGAGAGGCCGTCGGGATAGATACCACGGCAATGTTTATTTTTTCCGCCAAGTGTAAATGAATCGCAAGTTTCTGGACATATTGAGAGCTAACAACATATTATGTCTTACAATGGCAAGCGGAGTGAAATGCTTAACATTGCTTTGTAAATAATTCGACGACGAGCATGCCATCAATTGCAATAAAAATAAAATCTATAGGTATCTTTCGAGGGATGTTGCCCTACCGTTTTGTCAATATTCAATATATGTTTATATATGTTCAGCATATCGGCGACCGCCGTCCACTGCTGAACGTAAGCCTTCACAAGTAAACGCCAACCATCCCGGCTTTGTCATATTCAGTACAATAATGTGAAAAAATAAAGGAACACACTGAGTTATATATTCACATGAATAAAAAAAAAAGTTTACGTTATAACATTTCAGTGACTAAATAGCAGTATCAAAAGCAAACAATTCAGTAAATATTGTACATTTCCCCAAGTTTTTGTTAAGAAAATCTCATTCCGCTCCACAAAGATTCCAAAAGGAAAAAGTCGGGGACGGATAGCAGACCCATCGGGTGTATTAAATAATTTAATTTGTCATGTATAATGCAGAATTGTCCAAACTGGGTTACGGTAGCCTTGAGCCCTTCGCTTCGAGACGAGTGCCTTTCGGAGAATTAAACATGCGCCCTTGAACGCTTTTTATATCGACGATTTTTTTATTATGGGGCGGACATTATCTATGAATATGATAGATGGTAGCTACTGAGAATTTAATGCTGTGGATTATGGAAAGAGTTGTTGTGATATTTTCATAGTGTTAATAGTGCTGTTGGTTAGGACGCTAACTGTGAAACTAAAGTCTGTGGGTTCATGTTTGTGTTTTGCATAAGCAGTTTTAATAGTATATTTTAATAGGGATTTTTCACTTGCACCAACTGCCAACCACTGTTCGTCGATCATATTCCCGTCCCATGATATAATAATGAACAAGACCTTCATCAGGCCGGGTTCGGAGTTCAGAATACCTATGTGTTTGATACTCAATGCATACTGCAGTTACCCAATATCCTCACGGTTTCTCTTCTCCACAAATACTGCTAGGCGACCAATGACCATTGAGGTGATACAAAAATATAAAAGTATTGCGCCAAATTCATATTTCTACATTCATAAAGGTCACGCCTGTACCCCATGGGCTGAACTATGAATCTCCACGTTGCTCGATCCTGACATACTACTTTTGCTACATCCACTTTTCTTAATCTCTTCATGCACTAACGGTTCATGGTACTTTTAATCTGACCCTTGCGAAGGGTACCATCGATCTTATTGAAGTGGGTCCAATGGGTTCGACCCCTACCGACTCTTCATACTTCATACTCTACATTCACACTCGCCCCATGTTTTGCATATTTCTGTCATCACACAAACGGCTTCATACAACGTTATACGATCACAATAAATGTTGGTTGTTTTGAAACTTTTCGCCTGTAACTTTACGACTCGCCGAGTGTTTACGGATTAATGTTTTGTGAGCGTATGTTCTCAGTATAAGGAGGGGGAGAGAGGGAGATCCGCTTCATAAGTTTCAAGTTCTCAAATATTTGTTTTGCTAAACATTATGTTGGTTGTTGATGGCTATGTTATAAAATGGCGCAACGTTTAGTGTGTTTAGATGAAGTTTGGAATCACGGCCTTGTGATGTTTCATATTACGTAGGATGAAGGCTGAAGGTTGAAATTTAGATTTTGTTCTAAAATAATATAGTCTTGTTATCACACTTTCAAGGTTATTTAGATCAACGCTGTAATACTAGAATATGAATGTTAAAAGGTAAAAATAATGTTATAGCCTCAGCTTATGGCACACAATTAGTCAAAAGAAAAGTCACGTAATTTTTAAAGTATGCAAAGTGTATATTTTAGACAGTACTGTTTTATAAATTAAATCTAAAATGTTAATAATTTTCACTGCCACTGTTAAATCAAACGAACCAAAAAATTTAAAAAATCCATCATATGATATAGTCATTTTTCAGAATATTCAATAGGTACACAACTATCTAATATATCTGCTTTTAGGAACAACAAAAACATCACAACATCCAAACTGTTTCTCATTCGGAGAGCTTTGACAAAAAACCGATTAATGTCCCATAGGCTACCCGGGGTGCAATTATCCTTGGAGACGTCTTATTAAGGAGCAGCATGGCCTCAAGGTCGGTAAGATTGTGCCCAGTCTTATGGGATTAGGGGGTTAAGGAGCCCTTCTTATGACAGTCAAGTTTTAAATTGGTAAGGGGATTCGATTTTTATAAAGTTAGTTAGTTAGTTTCGAGGGGTAATAATCTGGAAAAAGAAATTTGAAGTTAATTGACTTAAAAAATAAATTTTCAGGGCGTATTTCGTCTATATTTTGTTTGCGGATGTTTGAGAAACTATTATTGATTATAATAATAATTTATTTATACAGTTTGTGTTTTCATTTGTTGAACATCTAAAAAGATTTTGGTCAGAGTTCACTGTTTATGTTTTGATGCAGTTTTCTATTTCTGATAAAATATAATTATTAATTTAAGTTTATGTCTATATTTATATTTCAATGTGAACATTTTCGCCATCAATCATAATTTTTATAGATATTTGTCGAATACAATGAGTATCATTAAATTTAGAAATATAGAAGCTAAACTATTATCAGTTAGATAATAGTTTAGCTATAATATTTTTTATGTAAATGCGTTTCAAAACTTAAAAATTCTTATGAAGCGATATATTTCTGAACCATTATTATTTTGTACACGAATTCTATAATAAAACAAGTAAAGTATAAAACGAGTTGAAGTATTATCAATCATTACAGCGCCATCTATCACAATTCCGCAGAACTAAAACAGAAAATTGTTGAAAGGTTTAATTCTTTTTGTTCAAAAAATAGTTTTAAAGGCTTTTTGTTTAGACCCGTCTGAATGGTGGGCGGCTATTTATGTCGTGTCGTTGACACCCTGGTGTTTGGACAGAGAGTGCCGTGTAAATCTTTATAACTGCCTTTGTGACGTATGTGCTGTAGAGGGTAGAAATTAGCATAGTGCTTTAGGGAGGTCTTTGGTGTAATATTAACTGCTGTATGAGATATGCAGTAGATTTACCTCTTGTTTATTTTACATGAATCCGATGATAAGTGATTGTGTATATGTTTATTTACGTGTGTATATATTTATCTATATATTGAGCAATCTATATTTATTCTCCCAATATTCATTTCTTTTTACCTTAATTTTTATTATACATCACTCGCTTACACTACCCAAAGGTTGACTGGGATAGAATGCTTCAGGCATTAAGTCTGTCTGTATACTTAGTACCTATATAAAACATAAAACAAATAAATAAAATAAATTGTAAGCAATGTAATTAGTTCTTCTTCACACTATATAAAGATGATTATTCACATTCAAAAGCCAATTGATGATGGCTGGATGCTGAGATGATGGACTTCATGATCAATACCTTTGTTAGTCTTTTGAAAAATCAAATATTGTACCTCTCTTTTTTCTCTGTGTAAAAATTCAGGGTATATCAAGACTGCTACCGAAAACGAAGCTGGGTGGTAGTTATCGTGACTTCAGACACAATGCAATTAAATTTTGTGCAAAAAATTATGACGAATTGTTTTTGTAATTTTTTTTCTATCGTCGTAATTGGGTGGTAAATACATAGTTTTTTCTTAAATAATAGATTACACCCTTTTATTTTTAAAGACACTATGGTACGTAATTATTTTAGCAAATACTATGGATTTACCACCCAAACTCGACGATATTTAAAAATTAATAAAAAAAAAACTGTTTTTTTTTGCCAAATTTTTTATTACATTGTAAAACTGCCACCCGACTTCGTTTTCGGTAGCACTCTTGATATACCCGGTATAACTTTAAGTTACATAGTAGACCCTTTAATGAAAATTTAGCTAATTTATCGATAGTATACACACATTTTTGAGTAAAACTTTAATGTAGATTCTAATATTGTTTAGGTTATCTTAATAAAAGTCCAAAGAATATTTAAATTAATTTAATTAAAAATACAAAACTAAACAAAATTTACAATACATAATTCACCAATCATACATTTTTTCATATATAACCGTATTATTTAACCCTAATGATGGACCAAGACTGGGGCATGTTTGACAACTGGAATGATTGGGGCCGCGTGGACCACGCTGGCTGTATGGACCACTGGGGCCGCGTGGACCAATGGGGCCGCGTGGATAACTGGGGCCGGATGGACCACTGCGGTATGCGCGACCACTGGGTGCGCTACCACTGGCGCAATAATGCCGGCATGGCTGATGGCGATGAGAGTGAGGAATACTGCCTGTGAAATAAACAAAAAATAATATTTAAATAAAAAAATAAAATAACAAAAACTTTGTTACAACACAATAAACATAAATAAAATAAATGAAAGAGATGTACGATTGGTGAAACAAAAAACAAAAAAGTTTTGAAGGTGCACCAACTGCCTACCACTTTTTGTCGAACCTATTCCCGTCCGATTATAGACGAGCGAGACTTATTAGGCCGGCTATGGATTCCAGAATACCTGTGTGGTTGATTGGCGGCCTTATTCGAAGAGGTAAAACAAGTCTCTTGTCCTCTTAGGGATAGGATTTTTGCTGCTGTGCCGATACAGATTGGTCTATTTCCCGTTTCTTGTTTATCGTCTAATTTGGAAACACTCTGTGTATGTGTCGTGTGTACCAAGAACTAACTGGAACCATACACTCAAATGTCACGTATTGATCGTGCAAACATTAGGATCGGTGCAAGGTTTCAATTTGTAGAGTCGTGTGGCATAGTAGGCTTCTTTCCCAGAATGCAATGATTTAAAAAGTAAGGTAAGGCCGTTCAGTACATTGGGTATATCGATAAGATGTCTGTGCAAAAGTGTATAAGAAGCAGACATTTTTAAAATCATTGCAAAGAAAACTTACAGTGGCGCTGTTGACACAACACTCCACTGGAGCGCCGCACCACTTACAGAATGCTGTTATGTTGCGTATATATACAGTATGATTTTATCTTAAAATATTGGTTGTATTTAATTTTTTTCGTTTATTTTAAATTGGATGGTTTAATTTCACCCAATGAAATACAGCAGATAGTTATTTATGTTTTATATTTAAATAATTAAATTGATGTAAACTAACAAAAAACCTCTTACACAAAACGAAATTGATGATCCAAATTTAATTTACCTAAAAGTAACGAACTGATTTGCATCAAAGCGATGCGAACAATTTTTTACTGCCTTAATTTTACGGGATTTTAAAATAAAAATCTGAATTAAATTATGCTAAAAGTTAGTCTGAACATATTTCATTACGATAAAAATAATGATTTAAGTTTAATTAAATGGAAATTGTTTAGTCGGTTTTAGTAAGATTCATCAACGCACCGGGGTAATTAGGATTCTAATCATTTGTGCGAAAATCCTATAATCTGTACCAGGACTATTTATACCGGGTATCTCAAGACTGCTACCGAAAACGAAGCCGGGTGGTAGTTTTAGTGACTACAAACACAATGCAACTAAAATTTTCGCAAAGAAACGCGACAATGATTTTTATGATCTTTTAAATATCGTCATTTTTGGGTGGTAATACCATAGTTTTTGTTAAAATAATAATTTAAACACTTTTTTTTTTTATTGCATTGAATGGCGAGACGAGCAAGCCGTTCGCCTGATGGTAAGCGATACGACCGCTCATGAACAGTAGCAATATTCCACTGCGCTCGCCATCCTGAGACATAAGATGTTAAGTCTCAATATGTCCAGTAGTTGCTCTGGCTACAATGTCCTTCAATCCGAAACACAACAGTGCATTTAAGCAGTGTTGTTTCACGGGAGAAATAGACATTGCGGTGGTACCTACCCAGATGGCCTCTCACATATGAGAGACCTACCACCAGTATACCTTAGATTATTTATAAATAAATGGGTATACACTATTATTTTAGGTAAAATGTATTTACCACCCAAATATGGCCATAGGAAAAAAATAACAAAAAAAAAATTGTCGCTTTTTTTTGCAACTTTTTCTGTTGCATTGTGTCTGAAGTCGCTTAAACTACCACCCGGCTTCGTTTTCGGTAGCAGTCTTGATATACCCTGTATAACACACGCCTGAATTACTCTTGGTGAAGATAATTTAATTACACCGGCATCACTTCTTTTATCTTGCTTCCTCTAAAGCTATATATAATATGCTCTGCCCAACAATCGACCAATTTTATCCAATTCTTAACAATTTAGGTTCGCAAGATGTAATAGCGTGGAAGTTTAACCCTGAACTAAAGTTTTTAGGCAAATTATAGGAGATATACAATTACAAAAGTCAAAAAACTGTATTTTGCAACCTGGAAATCGACAATACAGCGTTTTCAATTTGAAAATTGGATTCAATATTTTTCACTGCTTACACTACCACTATATCAAAATATATCAACAATTAATAAAAATTAAAATAAATCTTACCAGTTTGAACATTATGGAGATTTTGAGACGTTTGTGTGTATCGCACTTCGTTACACGAGTGTTTAAGATCGGCTAGATCTAGTCCTTTTATAGTTCTTAGTCCTACTGTCTAGGCTATGCAGCTACTTGTAATAAATCTAACCATTAGGAAATAATGCAACCTGAGAGAATTGTGTTACAGTGTTTGTAAACTTCTGTCGACGGTTGCGTAGTTGTTTCAGTGGCGTATGACATTTCCGATTGATTTGGGCAAATAAATATCAAGGATTCTCAATTTTTGGCTTTACCGTCATATTCAGCAACTAGAAATCTATAGCCAGGTAAGCCTTCTCCAAGACTTTCATAGTGTTCAAATATCTGTATCTGTATCAGCCCATATACGTCCCACTGCAGGGCACGGGCCTCCTCTACAATCGACAGTACGATTGAGAGGGGTTCAAATATATTAAAATATATTAAAAGAAATATATGTTTAAATATATTAAAAGAAAAGTAAGTAATTATGAAATGAAGCCTTCTCTGAGGCTTTTCACGGTGTTTAAAAAAAATATTTAAGAAAAACAAGAAATCGTGGAATGAAATGGCGAATATTGAACAGAAAGGCTGACTACGGCATCAGTTGACATTATGCTAGGTGAACAAAGTGACAAACCTTGCATCTCTACAATTATAAGTCTATGGGTGGAGTTTTTATGAATACTACTTATGATCAGGGACCCGTGTAATCCTTAGCCGCCTCTGCCTGAACAAAGGTTTAATTTAAATATATGTTTATACTTTCGTTTATCAAATGCAATGAAGTTAATTTGCCGGCATAATAAATACTTTTCTTCCTTATATTACCTTGTGCGATATTGTTAAACGGCTAAATAGCCTCTTATCGAAACTGGATTAGTTCCCACGCCGATATCAATCCTTCAAAGCGACATTACTTGGGAACCTGTTACTATTGGATCACAAATTAGTTAGGCTTTAAATTAGAGTGTACTTGCTGTATACACTTTCACTCTTTGGACTTATACCGGGTATATCAAGACTGCTACCGAAAACGAAGCCGGTGGTAGTTTAAGCGACTTCAGACACAATGCAACAGAAAAAGTTGCAAAAAAAAGCGACAATTTTTTTTTGTTATTTTTTTTCCTATGGCCATATTTGGGTGGTAAATAAATTTTTTCCCAAAAATAATAGTGTATGCCCTTTTATTTATAAATACTCTAAGGTATAAAAGAGTTTAAATTATTATTTTAGCAAAAACTATGGATTTACCACCCAAAAACGACGATATTTAAAAAATCATAAAAAATAATTGTCGCGTTTCTATGCGAAATTTTTAATTGAATTGTGTTTGTAGCCACTAAAACTACCACCCGGCTTCGTTTTCGGTAGCAGTCTTGATATACCCGGTATGTCAATAATAATGGTTTCCTAGATTTACGCGAATATTACACATTTAAATAAAACAATTATTTACGGATTTTATCGTAGTATCGTATTATCGGATTGTATCGTATTTATTTTTTACATTTTTTAACTGCCCTGATCACGGGGCGGAGCACGAAAGCTGTTAAATAGTTTTATTTGAATGGCAATAATAGTACTACATACATGCATAAGTTCACACCTGAATCCCTATAGATAGGCAGAGATGGCTTACTCTGCTCCTGTTACGCACAGATCACGGAGAAATATACAGGGTATTATATCCAGACTGCGAAAACGAAGGTAGGTGGTAGTTTTAGTTACTAGTCTAGTGTTTTAGTTACATCATTTCGCAAAAAAAATATGTTTTCTTTTGGGAATTTTTTATTTGTATTGTGTCGAAATCACTAAAATTACCACCGGGCTTCGTTTGGTCAGTCTGGCTATACCATGCATTTCCCTAGCAAGATATACGTATAATTAGAAACGAATCTATCACCATTGCAGACATAATCACAAATAAGACGTTCTTAATTAAAAAGTAACATATTATATTGGAAAGCTTTATTTGGGATTTGAATACAGGATCTTACCTACCCACAGCTCGTATATGTATCCGCTTACAAATACCTTGCTTCTAGGCCAATGATAAGGCGCACAAGAATAATCTGTTTGTATCAGCCCATATGCGTCCCACTGCAGGGCACGGGCCTCCTCTACAATCGAAAGTACGATTGAGAGTGGTTAGGCCATATAGTCCACCACGCTGACCTAGTGCGGGTTGGCGGACTTAATACTACATATTTAAAAATACAGTTAATAGTCACTTTCATAGCCCTGACCCCGCATTGATAATTATTATCACGTCCCTTATAACGTGTATGGAATATATCAAACTTTTTCATCAATACTGTATCTATGTCAGCCCATAAACGTCCCACTGCAGGACACGGGCCTCCTCTACAATCGAGAGTACGATTTAGAGAGTTTCAGTCGTATAGTCCATCACCCTAGCCTACAGCATAATGGCTAATTTACCATACATAACATACATAAACTCACACCTTATTCTCAGAAGGGGTGGGCAGAGGTATTCCTGGTAGCAACCCGGTAACCCACGTTTTGCCTTGTGTGTTCCTTCTCACGATGTGATAGAAGGCAAGCTTATCGCCATATCGTTCACAAATTTCTGACTCCAGACTAATAATGATTAGAAAAATCCAATATCACTGCCCAATCCGGGATTTGAACCAGAAACCTAAGCGTTCTAACCGTACCGTAGTACAACTACACCACCTAGTCAGTTGATATTTAAAATTAGTTTACAAACTGTCTATGTATAAGGGCGTATAAATGTATAACTGCCGAAAAATATTTTACGTACATAGAGGCAATATTTTACATACAGTAGAGGTTCATAACAAATCGTAATAGTACGCAGGTTGTCTCACGAGATCTATTATATATCAGCATAAACTTTTTAACTGACTTCAAAAAAAGGAGGAGGTTCTGATTTCGACTGTATGTTCCTTTTTTTGTTTATCATCAAGCAAACCCATGGGCTGAATAAAGTCTCGAATAAAATTGGGATCTCATAAATTCATTTGTTCTCAGACGAGACGCTTATTTCTCGCCATACGGGACGAAAAACAGATGTTGTACAAATGTTTTATTTATGAATTATTTTCTTTATTTTGTATTTGCGTTCTTATTTCTTTATTAAAAACATGCTAATTTGTATAGGCACTAATAAGAAGACTCAGATGTAGATAAAATGAGGTTTAAAATTTGATGTATATTATGTTAATTTGAAGTACTAAATAAATAAGAAGAAATAACACATAATACCCACTAAATAAAACAAGTTTTTTATTATCAGAAATGATGCATTACTTCGATAAGAGGGACTATTTGTTTCGGTGCGAGATTTGAACCCGTGACAAAATGTATAGTTGCCTTTTAATTAAATGTATTTTCTAGGCTGTATATATCTTGTAATCAGTACCAGTGGTAACATTTCCTAATAAGTATCGCGTGACAGAGCACGTCAAATGATTTCTTAACAAAAAATTAACATTTTGTTGTTGACTTTTTTCCTGCGCACTTTTTATCTACACTTCCTATTAAGGTAGAACATTAATATATGTATCTTCCTGATTTTATACCTCCGTCAATTAAACAGAGACTCTGCTGCATTATTATTTAGTATAAAAGTAATAGAGTACTTGTAGTGGGTGTATTATGTGATTGGCCGCCTGGGTAGGCACCAGTTACCACCGTTATATCTATTTGTCCCGCCAAACAGTAGTGTAAATGTTGTGTTCCGGCTTGAAGGAAATTGTAGACAGAGTAACAACAGGACATATTGAGATATAAAATCTGATTTCGTTGGATGGCGAGCGCATTGGAATGCCAAGCATAGCTTTGTATTTCATGGTATTGTTTTTCGTTGCTAATGTCCAAGAGCGGTCGTATCGCTTATCATCAGGCGAACAGCAGGGTCGTATCGCCATTCATTGCAATAAAAAAGAAGTATTGTGCACCTTTTTTGTATTATTATATTAAGGATTCCCATAGTGACCACTTCGAAGTAGCATACGGTGACGTCCTATAACCTTTCGAACAACAATAACAATTTTTTAGGTCACCTGTTTAAATTTAAGGGTTGAAAGGGGACAGTTCTTATTTATTTATTTAAATCTTTATTGTACACAAACTTAACAACAACATAACTAAACAGAAATGATAATAACAAAGAGTACAGTAACTTTGTTACTGTACAAAGAGTACAGTAACAAAGAGTATTTCTTCTTGCATGTTTTTCTTCAAGGCTCAAATAAGGCTGAAACTCAATAACTTTTCGGCTCTGGTAGCAATCAGATCTTACCGTAATTTGTCCTTCCACTTCAATATATTAATTTCCTATGGAGTTTTTAAGCAGTACAGTCTTTAATATCTTATATTTTCTTCTATACTAATATTATAAATAGGAAAGATTTGATTGTCTGCATTGAAAAGGCTCTGAAACTACTGGATCGGCTTGAAATTTGTTTTCAACTTTACAATCCTAAATTATCCGTTATAAATAAAGGCGATGGAATATATAAAAAAGTGTAAATGCACCCGGATGGAACCGGGTCGGCCTAGTTAGCTAGTTGAAAACTAAAATAATTAGGACCTTAGGTTGCGGCGCTCGGAATCGGGTTTTAAAAAGAAATAAATTATTTAAAATTACTAATACAATATTTATACCAGAAAAGTTGGTACAAGACTAAAATTAAATGATTATAAAATCAATCGACAAAAATGATGGGTATTTCAAAGTCATCGGAATTGGTTGCTGACGTTGGTGATGTAGCGTTCTTGTGGGTGATACGCCTTGTTAAATCCTCTCATATTATTATTTCTACGCATCCTGGGGATTTCTTATGCATCCATAAAGGGGTCTACCCTCTTTAGAATTTTGAAAAAATCGATTTTTTTTAATTGTATTTTTCGAAAGTGTACATATTTAAAAGTATCATACTGAAAATTTATAAAGATCCGAGCAGTGTAACTGTACTTTTGGACGACGTTTATGTAGCTACCTGAGCGCGTCAGTATCTGTGCTCGTGACTACTGAAATGGACAAGAAAAGTGTAAATCAAACTGCCAAGTGGGGACGTCCAGGTTCGAAGCCGAAAAAGCGGAAATTTCATGGAGTGCTTCCAAATGACCACGAGGCAAATACAAGTTATGCTAGTACATCTGCGTCGAAGTTATAACAATCGGAAGATACCAGTGAAAACTTTAAACACGTTTTTCTCGGAATGACGTTATTGGACGGCTTGATAAAATCTCCGAAACTATTCAACCGAACCTTACCAAAATTTAACCACATGTTCTTGATGACTATAGCTATAGCGCATATCATACGATTTATGAAATTTTGAGTTGAACTATTTATTTTTGGCAAAGAACGATGAAAAAAAAACGTGCATTTTCGTAGTTTTTGGAAAAATAGCTGCCATTTTGTCATTTTTGAAATAAAAAAAATCGTATGATATGCGATAGCAAATGATATGCATATGATATGCTATAGCCATTCACTTACTGAATCGAAAACTATTTTTTTTTTATTCTGATCATCCATTCCAGATACTTTATCAACAGCGCACACCCATCTTTTTTTTTGACCAGTCTTCTCACTCATTTTTATGTATGAAAGCGGATTAAAATAAATATTAAAAAAAAACTCTTGTGTAATCAGAGTGTATTTTTTAGGCCTAACTCTTTTTATGTCCATATTAATGACTTATACCGGTCAAAAAAATCGTGAAAATAGCCTTATTTTTGCCCGTCTAAAGAGGGTAGACCCCTGAACTTCCCTTATGATCTAATTATACAACAAACCTTAACGCTCCATCGGCACGATAATTATCTAAAATCACAACGTTTGCATTGCCAGGCCGCATGTGAGCGGATCAATAGGCCGACCTTAGCAGCTGCTGCGTCTGTCATATCTACAACTAATTTGCAGAGACAAGGCAACACTTGGCACGTTAGGGCTCGTAGTATAAGTCACAATATTCTATTAGCACATGGTGAAATTCGGAACTACAAAAAAAAATTGTTTATACCTATTTTACACATTTTTTGAGAAGTATTTTCTGAAAATACATAAATAACGATAAAAAAGGTGGTGCCGATGACATTTCAGATAGTGGTTGTGTACCTGATTTTATATACCCTACCTTGATTCACTAAGCCTATATTTATTAAACCTTAAGGTGATAAAGAGCACTCTAATCCTAACGAAAAGCAAATCAGT
Organism: Hyles vespertilio; assembly: GCA_009982885.2. NCBI lineage: Eukaryota > Metazoa > Arthropoda > Insecta > Lepidoptera > Sphingidae > Hyles > Hyles vespertilio. Next base: position 1,097,365 of record CM042809.1, on the reverse strand, counting down.
AAGCCAATAACTAGTAAATACATTTGATTGGGTGTCAAGACCTGTGACCTTCTCACAAATTATAGAGTGTTGACTTGTGTTCCCTCGGGATTGGAGTCCCAGCTGTCTCTTGCAATTAACGAATAGAAATACCTGCGTGCCTTGATATTATTTGTTTATCTATATATACCGGGTATCTCAAGACTGCTACCGAAAACGAAGCCGGGTGGTAGTTTTAGAGGCAACAAACACAATGCAATTAAAAATTTCGCCTAGAAACGCGACAATTTTTTTTTTATGATTTTTTAAATATCGTCATTTTTGGGTGGTAAATCCATAGTTTTTGCTAAAATAATAATTTAAACTCTTTTATACCTTAGAGTATTTATAAATAAAAGGGTATATACTATTATTTTAGGAAAAAATGTATTTACCACCCAAATATGGCCATAGGAAAAAAATAACAAAAAAAAATGTCGCTTTTTTTTGCAACTTTTTCTGTTGCATTGTGTCTGAAGTCGCTCAAACTACCACCCGGCTTCGTTTTCGGTAGCAGTCTTGATATACCCTGTATAAAAGAGAAACCTGACTGACTGACTGACTGACGTATCAACGCACAGCCGAAACTACTAGAGCTAGGAACGTGAAATTTTGCACAGAGGTTCCTATTATGACGTAAGGTAGCATTAAGAAGGGATTTTTGGAAATTCAACCCCTACGGGGGTGAAAAAGGTTAACAACTGTTGTATGGAAAATCGAAACCGTTTGAGTTACAATTGCCAAACTTTTCAGTTTCGTTAGCCAATCAAAGACAAATATAACTGCATACTTAGCTTTTCTAAAATTAACCCTAACAGGGTTAAAATAAGGGTTGAAGTGTTGCGAGACTAGGGTGATTTAATGACGAGTCTAATCAACGCACAGCCGAAACTATTGGAGCTAGAAACGTGAAATTTTGCACAAAGATTTATATTGTAACGTAGGGCATGTACTAAGAAGGGATTTTTGGAAATTCAACCCCTAAGTGAATTTGGTAAAAAACGGTTGTATGGAAAATCTAAACCCTTAAAGCTAGAATTCTCAAACTTTGCAATTTAGTTAGCCTATCAAAATCAAATATAACTGCATACTTAATTATTCTAAAATTAACCCTAAATGGGTATAAATAAGGGTTGAATTTTTGTAGATTTGAACTATCGGATCAACGCACAGCCGGAACTACTGGAGTTAAAAAGGTGAAATTTTGCACAATATTATGATGAAGAGTAGCACAAAGAAATATTTTTTGGAAATTCAACCCCTAAGGGAGTGAAAAGGGTTAAAAACTGTTGTATGGAAAATTGTAACAGTTGAAATTGCAAATATTAAACTTGACACTTAGGTTACTCATCTAGGAACAAGAGTAACTGCATATTTTTTTTTCCTATAATTAACTCTAAATGAGTTAAAATAGGGGTTGAAGTGTTGTATGCAAAATCAAAACACTGAAGTTATGGATATCAAAATTCGTATTTCACGACTTATTTTAAACGAAAAGTAAAATACTACTTTTAGAAAAATAGCACTAAGGGGTAAAATAAGAGATGACATTTTCATATAATGTATTGCTTTTACGTCCGTATTATGATAACATAAACACGCAGACGAAGTCGCGGGAAAAAGCTTGAATATGTATATTTTTCTAAAATTATAAGAATCAAAATTAATAACTGGGGGCATTGATTGTTGAATTTGATTCGAGCTCCACATTTACATTTGAGAAACGTTTTTATCCACCATAAAAATGGTTTATATTTTATTAATTTTCAACAGTTTATTTCAGTCGGTCCTAGGGTGATGCAGAGACGAAAATAAAAAAATGTAAATAAAAAAAAAATATCATAATGATTCCGATAATTATATCCTCTGTCAAATCTCTTTATTTTATAATCGATGTACCACTTTTACACACGATTATATGTAAGTAAATAGTAATTAAACAGTTTCGAAAAAAAATATTGGTACAGATTTCATAAATCACATTAAAACTTTATGTTCAGCAATCGAATAGCAAAAAATAACTTTATCGAACCTAAGCATCGGCAGTTTACGCCGCCATGCCCACCAGGCCGAAATCCCCAACTTAAACTTCTAACCCTTTTTATTATGCACCAAAAGGGCTCTTCAAACGCCGTTTAGTGAAGTGCGTCTATCCTTTACTTTCACGGGCGTCAGCTACGTAATTAAATCAAGCGGGACTATTAAACTCAAGTGGTCAAATCATTATGGGTTAACAAACTTTAAGGAAATTCTTCGAGAGTGATTGAAAGCTCTTCAGATGGTTTTCAATTGATTTTCATTTTCGTTTGTTTTTCTGTACTGTACTGTATCAGCCCATATGCGTCCCACTGCAGGGCACGGGCCTACTCCACAATCGAAAGCACGATTGAGAGTGGTTAGGCCATATAGTCCACCACGCTGGCCCAGTGCGGGTTGGCGGACTTACATACCATAGAAATTCTTACGGTGGTCGCGGGTTCGAATCCCAGGGCACACCTCTGACTTTTCGGAGTCATGTGTGTATTGATAGTCAATCACCACGCACTAAAACGGTGAAGGAATCATCGTGAGGAAACCTGCATACCATAGCAATTTATTTTTGATTTTCTAGTGGTTTTTAATTGCCAGTAAGTAGTTGTATTTGATTTGTGCAATTATTTATTAAACTGTGTAATTTTTCTAATTTTGATGTTTGTTTTTTTATCTGCTTTATTTTACCTTAACGAAATATTTTTTTAAATCATAAAACAAAACTGTATTGCACTTGCTTTCAAACGATCTTTTACATTCAATATTTAAATGTCTTCTTTTTGTTTCACAGAAAGGCTTAAAAGGAAAAGTAATATCGATTTGTATGGTATCTAAAGACGGTAAGACTATTAAATTTATCGTTTTCTATACATCTAAAACTCAAAGTCACAGACTAGATACACCTTTGTTAAAATATCCACTATTATAACTTATGTTTTATAAAGATTCTTACTCCTCAACAGAACAAAACTCAAATATTTTGCTTTTTCGATATTTCACCTCATTGTGAGTCACCTCACCACGAATGGTCGGCAATAATTATCTTCAAGATACCGACCTAATTTACTTGTACAAAGAAAATAGAAATATAATCAATCATACAAGGTTTGTAAGTAGGTCTCACACACTTTCAGCCTTTATTAGGTAAGAAGTCTTTATATTTATTTTGTGGTACATTTGTAGGGCATGTTTTGAAAGTACTACCTAGATGTTTGTCTGTTTATAAAATATCCTTGTTGGAATCATCTTTTGGAACAAATATCTAAATGTCATATTTAAATGTCTTTTATAGTGCTACTTCCGAGTAGCATTTTGATTAAATAATTAGGAGGAGCTTTGCCCTTATACAATATTTAAAACAATTGGTACAAGACAACATATATTTGTAGCACTTCAATGTTTTCCTATTTCCGGTAATATACAAGTATTATGGAAGTGTAATTTGTGATTGCAAATAGCGTCATTCATACTGTAGTATTTGTAGTACATACTTAACAATTATGTTTTTAAATTGACGATAATATTAACATTTGTTTCATAACTGATATCAAACCTACGGTTTATCGCTGAGTATTTCACGGAGTCTTCTTTATTAGACAGCCTCCGTGGCACAGTTGGTAAGACGCGGAGTGTGAAACAGGCTGCAGGTTCGATCCCTGCACCGAGAAAACTATTTGTCAGGCCCACAAACATTTGTCTCGGATATGGTAAATTGTGAGATCAAAAATTCTCTCGTAGTTTTTGATACCCATGGCACAATACTGAAGACATTATTGATCGTAAAGTGGGGTCAGGACTAAGTATGTGACTATTGGGAATTTATTTATTCTGTTATCAGCCCATATACGTCCCACTGCAGGGCACGGGCCTCCTCTAAAATCGAGAATACGATTGAGAGTGGTTAGGCCATATAGTCCACCACGCTGGCCTAGTGCGGGTTGGCGGACTTACATACCATAGAAATTCTTATAAATCGCTATGGTATGCAGGTTTCCTCACGATGTTTTCCTTCACCGATTTATTTATTACTCATCGCAATACTCCTATAAACCCATCCTACATATTTTCCGCATCCAAAGTCAAACAACAACAAATAAAACAATCCATCCAACAAATCATTTATTATCCAAATACATGGTAAGTTTTGACTTTATGCTTGACAATGGGCAGTGGGTGTACAGCGTGCGTCACAGGTACTGCATACACACTATGGACGGGGTGCACTGCGTGAACTACTGGCACCGTGTGTACTACCGGGGCCACTGGTACTGGGTGGTAGGCTGTGTGGATATGAATGCCTGGGAAGGCTGATGATACTCCTAGGACGAATAATAGCATCTGTGAAAAAATATAGTTATAATAGTTTGGAAGATATTTTAGGGTTGGTAGAATTGTTTTCGGTAAAATATTTTGTGGATAGTTCTTGAAATAATAGAACTTTCGTCTTAGATAAGCAGTTAAATTACCTGTCTTATTGAAGTCTATTTTGAATACATTATGTATAGTAGGGTTGGAAGGTACATTTTTTACGTTTGTTTAATGTCGCGGTTCGTTGGTACAATAATTTTAGAATGCGATAAATGCATTCATGGGCAATTGCGATCGTTTCTATCATAATATGATCAATTTACTATTTGATGAAAAAAAAAAAGGAAACTTGTTTTAATGTCACACAATGCAATGCGGACACACGCGTAACATAAATGAACTATGAGTTCGCCCCTTGACCACGTCGGGAAGTTAAAAAATGTAAAAAATATATCAAATCCGCGGTAAAATAATATTATTTTAATAAATGCACAAAGAAAAAAAATACAACAATACGATGCCCTCGCATATATCAGTACTTATAAATCGTCTCCTGTAAGCGTAACTTACTTTATTTATATTCTGACGCGAAAAGATAAGTCTAAACGCTATTCAATTTGGTTGCTCAATTCGGGTTATATTTGGGCCATTTGCTAACGTCATCTGCAAAGCCTGTATTTATTTGGGTTGAATTTATTTTGGAACTCTCTAAAACTTTAATGATCAATCAGATATTTTTTTGAAAATGCTTAAGATTTTGTAGATCCGCTGAAATATTGTAACTTTCATTTGCTTTTAGATGGATAAAAATTTCGACGAAATGTTCCTATTTTACAACAGTAGAAGTATAATATTATACAGGGTATATCAAGACTGCTACCGAAAACGAAGCCGGGTGGTAGTTTAAGCGACTTCAGGCACAATGCAATTGAAAATATTGCAAAAAAAGCGACGTATTTTTTTTTCATATGATCGTATTTTGGTCGTGAATACATTTTTTTCCTAAAATAATATACCCTTTTATTTATAAAGACTCTAAGATATAAAAGAGGTTAAATTATTATTTTAGCAAAAACTATGGATTTACCACCCAAAAATGATGATATTTAAAAAATGATAAAAAAAAATGGACGCGTTTTTTGCGAAATTTTTACTTGCATTGTGTTTGTAGTCACTAAAACTACCACCCGGTTTCGTTTTCGGTAGCAGTCTTGATATACCCGGTATATATTATTAATTGATTTGTAGTAATTAATCAAGCATCACATTTTTTCCAGACATGTCTATATGCAATAAACACGACAGCCTCATTCGCACAATCTGAATTGAAAAGGCGTTCGAAAAGTACAAAAAATTCTAAAACTAACATAAATTTAAAAATAATAAAAATAAAATAGGTTTAAGATAAATCAGTATAATCCAATTAAAGTCCAATCGTTATAGTAACAATTTCTATGCCATTGTAAAAACCAAACCGCACATTTAGGCACGAACTTCTTTTAACAGTAAAAATGACAATTCCGAGAATTTCAATATAAAAAGGATCTTTTTGAGCAAATGTGTGGAACTCGGAACGTTTGAACTGGATAATACAAGGTCAGGAAATTATTTCCGACACAATACACGGCGGACAGACATAGTCGTAGCATTTATATAATGAAATTCTGTTCAGATATCCGAGCAGTCGGTCACATGAATATCGCTGTTTTTTTTTTATCAAAAAGATTTTTCCTAATTTTCTAGATAAATTAAAAATATATTAAGAATTCGATCCCCGCACCGAGAGAAATGTTTGTGCGGCCCACAAATATTTCATTCGGGTCTGGGTGTTTGTGAGACCGAAAAGTCTCTCGTAGTTGATACCTAGTCCTGATACCCACGACACAAGACTCGATCTTAGGGTGGGGTCAGGACTATGTATGTGACTGTTGGGTGTTATTATTATTAATTAAAATGTTTAAGTTTCCTGTCAAATTTATTGGAGCAATTATTCAATTTGCAAATGTGCAAAGAGAAAAACATTAAATTCTGTTTTATTATTTATTTACGTTTAAACTAAAGACTATGATTATTATCATCATCATCTCAGTCACAGGAAGTCCACTACTGAAGATAGGTAGGTAATCGGTAAGAGGTAGTCGGTAAGAGACCGCCTTTTGTACTACTATGTAATATAATGTTCTATTGTTAAGTTAACTTAGAGTACAATAAAGGATTTAAATAAATAAATAAATAGGCCACGCGCAAGAATATCCACATCGACCTCTTGGAAGCGGCCTGCATCCAGCGACTTACTGCAACCTTAGTAAGGTCGTCCGTCCACCTTATAGACTTATCAAGATTATAATGAACATAATTTTATATATTTCTAAATTTTGATACGGCAAAGTGATGACGCCAAGTATTGCCAACTGATGATATTTTTTCAATCTCCAATATAACTACGCCAAGAAACAAAAATATTTTTAAAATATCCAGCAACAAGTTTTATTCTCAGCAGTATCGGGAAGCCAAGATATTCATATCGAGACTTGTAGAACGGAAAATATTTCGTCATTTCGTCGAAATTGAATCGGTTACATTTTCCATTCCTGAAATTTAACTTAAGGCTATTTTTCGAAGCCTAAGGGCTAAAATTATAGGTACACTCAATAATGTACGTTGTTGTGACACAATAATAAGGTTTTTGCAGACTAAAAATAGGAAATAGCCATTAGGTTTACAGGGCTTTCTTACTCCTAGCGAACTTTCAATGATACAAACACAAATAAACAATTTATTTCGTTTATCCTTCCTCCCGTGCATAACTAATATGAGGAACATTTAATTGATTGCCGCTAGCCCACCATTCCTTTGTTTTACCATTTTTTTCAAAAAGTAGATGTATATTATATCAACAAAGGTGATCACATTAGAGGCACCACTTAATTCATTCATCCAATTTAGCACAGAAACACTGCCGGCCGTATTCATAGAAAGATTATAAACCTATAATAGTTATCGAATGATTTGTTATCTTTGCTCAAACTAAATTCGAAAGTCGTTTGAAGGGAGAAAATATTCGAAGTATTACATACATACATAATGTGTACATACATAAGTACAAAAAATCACGCCTAATTCCCAGAAGAGCTAAGCAAAGATGCTACCCACATTTCGCCTTGTATATTCCGTCCAACTAATTAGGAGCCTATTGCAATATCGAACAGAAGCTGACTCCGGGCTGATAATGAAAACGAACATCCAATATCACTTTTCCCAACCCGGGATTCGAATCCGAATCAGCTTTGTTATTTTCCCGTAGCACAACTACGCCACCGAGGCGGTCGATATTTAAAATAGTTTTATAATCTGTTTATGAATAAGGCTCTTTACAAATTGCGTATGAATAAAGTTGTATTTATTTATAACTGCCAAAAATATTTAAAGACTCACCAGTACGGTTAGTCGGGCCATGGCGACGTTTCGTTCGAGACTGGCTAAGGACATGCATTTATATCGTTTTTGACCATAGCCAGCTGGACGATCAATGGGTTTCGCAACCGTGTGTCATGCACCTTCATTGTTCCCTTATGTGGACAATAACTCTGTAATTAGCAGGAAGTTCTCATCTTTGTAAAGGATTATTTTGTGGCTTCTTAATGAGGGGTTAAACTATTGTTTTATAATAATAAAATACTAAGTATCGATAAAACATCTGGTTTATTTAATTGCCTTTAATGGCGAGACGAGCTTGCCCTTAGCACGATAGTAAGTGATACGACTGCTCATGGACAGTAGCAAAATAAAATAACAACATGAATTGCAAAGCAATGCTTGGTATTCCACTGCGCTCCCCATACTGAGACATAAGATGTAAGTTTCAATAGGTCCAGTAGTTACTTTAGCTACAATTCTGATGACTGCAGCAAATGCCCGTCTTTGCCAAAAACCAATCCATCCATCCATTGTATTATGTGTGAGCTACAAAAAAACCGTGTTCTAAGGTCTACCCTACTTGTTGGCTATCGCTTCGGAAGCAAACGCGTCAAAGACGCTTTCAAATTTGTCTTAAGCTCACAGTTAAAGTCATATATTAAAATGAATTGTTTTAGTTGAAATTATTATTGTTCTTTTCCTGCATACAGCTGTCCGAGCAAGAAACAAGCTTTATCACAGGAATAACAATCCTGAGTAAATTTTCAGTTCACTTTATCAGTCATTTATCAATTATCTGTTAGCTTAGTTCATTACCTGGGTTTTGAACTCAGAACTTTATTTCACGGGCCATAAACCAATGACGTACACGATCCTTTGCAAAATGCACGTCATTAATAAATTCTAATACAATTACAACCGCTCTTGCGGCTACAGCGCTCCACAACCCTAACTCAATCCAAAGCTAATCTAAACTAAGCCGCATTTGCACTGTTTATCGAAGGTTAATGCCAAGGTTTTGATCTAGCATACTTTCCAATGAGATTAGTATTAAATTCTATATTCTGGTGTCTTCCCCCGCGGCTCGGCCCGATTTGATAAAGTCAATGTCGCCAGTAAGGCTGCTTGCAATGCGGTCACGATCGACTCGGCTTGAACCTTGTTACTCTGTACTTGCGTGTACAACGGGTTTTATTGCGTACTGGTTATGTTAAAATTAAAAATGAATGTGCAGATTGAATTGTTTATACCTACTGACATTTCATGGGGATAATTAAGTGTATCTACTTACCTATTGTAGAATTAATGGTCTAATTTACGGATGGAAACTAAATTAATGCGGGAAAGATTGTTTTAAACCGCTATTCGGTTATTGGATATTTTAAAAAAAATACAATACTTTAGCAACTTTGAATGTTGTTTTATTCCATACAAAAAACTGCTAATGGGTCCCAAAAATTAAATTCATAATTTACTGTAATGGTATGTTTAAACACGCTACCTTAACCTAGCACCTCTGAAGCCAACTATTTTATGAATTCTTCTAATAATTAGAATTATATTTAAAATACTCTCTTAATTCAGCGCAGATATTTGGATCTTAGTTTACTATGGTAAAGTAAAAAGTCAATTGGAACAAGTAACACTGTCAAACCATTTTCCTACTCAACTGTCCTAGGACAGGATTTATAGGATGTGTGCAATTGTCTGTCATCCGCGGTCGTTGCATATAGGTCAGCGCCATCTACCGTATAGAAACACGAATCAATATGGACATGTGTGCCAAGTAGAAACGATCATACTTTTTATAATTGATTTAATGCTGACCTTAATTCCGATGTTAATAGACAGGCAATAAAATGTTACATATTTAGTGATTTTTTATGCATTGAATAGTTCAGTACAACCTTGTCGGGAAGGGAAAGAATTGTCGAGAAGGAAAATTGATTTTATACATAGAGTCTTGCTGTAGGTCGTTGAAGAGTCGTAGAGTACAAATATGTCGGATCCATCGAAGTGGTGTCATTAACTTATAGAATATCGACGTAAACTAACTTTTATCCTGTTGCGTTTCGTTCGATTAGTACGATTGTCGGGCAAACAAATTTGATGATAGATATACATAGTCCAGAGTCTATTATTGTATACGGTCTTCAAATCCCTCGTAATGACCCATCCTGGTATCTATAGATGATACACTTAATACTAGAGAGACTCTCTAGTTACAGGTAGTGTAAAAATAATACTGAATGCAACAAAATAGCTAAAGTATTACTTAATTCCGCCCCGTAACCACGAAAGCTGTAAATTAACCGAAAGGTTGGGAAGTTCAAAAATAAAAATAAATCAAATCCGGAATAAAGTTCGTATTAATGTTTGTTTTGCTTCAATATGTAACATTCAAATCTAAGAAGCCATTGTAAAAGTCATTATGTTTTGAATTGCTTAGACAATCTTAATAAAGTAGAGTCTTGATTTATTCTAAGATCTATCATTATCAGGCGTATTTATAGTGCTTATTGGAAAGTCTAATTATAGCACCTTTATTAAGAGTGTGTAAGGGTAGTAAAAACACATTCAAGGTATATTTTCATTCACAATTCAATTTATTTTACGACACAAAAAATGTTTTTTTACGACAATCAATAAATATAATGCAGTGTAACTGAGCATTGATACAATATTTCCATAAATATGAAGACAAAAATAAATAAACGACGATAAAATAAAAATAAGACATACGTTGTTGTTTTATGAGTAATTTTGTATATTTTTAGACACCACTCATGTGAGTGTCTTGTTGAAGCTTTGGTTAGCATTATATATTTGTAATCGACAGGGATATAATAATAATCGTTTACATTTGGAACTATAAATCGCTGCAAATTTTGCATATTTATTATAAGTAATTTAAATTTATTAAAAAAACAGATCAGTATAACAGTAATATAGTTTAAAGCTAAGAATCCCAAGACACAGAACTGCGACTTGGTTAAAAAAAAAACATGTAGAAACTCAATAATAATTATAAATACTATATATATTGTATAAAATAGATGGATACATAACATAATGTGAAAAACAAATCTTATTATAAATGCATTATCATTATCATTTTGTATCAAGTTGGTTTCAATTCACCTTTTTTGAAGAACAGTACTTTACAGAACTTTGCTGAAGAACTACAGGCCCATCTCGCTCCTGAGCCATGTCTATAAGTTGTTTTCAAGGGTCATCACAAATCGTCTCGAACGCAGGTTTGATGACTTCCAGCCTCCCGAACAAGCCGGTTTCCGAAAAGGCTTTAGTACCATAGACCATATTCATACGCTACGGCAGGTTATACAAAAAACCGAGGAGTATAACTTGCCGCTTTGTTTAGCGTTTGTGGACTATGAGAAAGCCTTTGATTCGATCGAGACCTGGGCTGTGCTACAGTCTCTTCAGCGGTGCCACATAGACTATCGGTACATCGAAGTGTTGAGGTGTATATACAACAACGCCACCATGTCGGTCCGAGTACAGGATCAGAGCACGAAGGCTATTCCACTACAGAGAGGCGTGAGACAGGGAGATGTCATATCTCCGAAACTGTTCACTGCCGCGTTGGAAAATGCCTTCAAGCTCTTGCAGTGGAAAGGATTCGGCATCAACATCAACGGCGAGTATATTACTCACCTTCGATTTGCCGACGATATTGTAGTCTTGGCAGAATCGCTGGAAGACCTTAGCACTATGCTCGAAGACCTTAATCGAGTTTCCCAATAGGTGGGTCTTAAAATGAACATGGATAAAACGAAGATCATGTCGAATATCCATGTTGTGCCCACCCCCATTGGAGTTGGGGGCTCGACTCTCGAAGTTGTAGACGAATATGTCTATTTAGGACAAGTGGTCCGGTTAGGCAGGTCCAACTTCGAGAGAGAGGTCAATCGGCGAATCCGACTCGGTTGGGCAGCGTTCGGGAAACTTCGCGACGTCTTCTCGTCCAAAATACCTCAGTGCCTAAAATCGAAAGTCTTCGATAGTTGTGTGTTACCAGTGATGACATACGGCACCGAGACGTGGCCTCTCACTGTGGGCCTCATTAAAAGGCTCAAAGTCACTCAACGAGCCATGGAGCGGGCTATGCTCGGTGTTTCCCTACGAGATCGAATCAGAAATGAGGAGATCCGTAGGAGAACCAAGGTTACCGACATAGCCCATAGGATTGGCAAGTTGAAGTGGCAGTGGGCCGGGCACATAGCTCGTAGAATCGATGGCCGTTGGGGCCGAAAGGTTCTCGAGTGGAGGCCACGTATAGGCAAGCGAAGTGTTGGACGCCCGCCTACAAGGTGGACGGACGATCTGACTAAGGTCGCAGGAAGTCGCTGGATGCAGGCCGCTTCCAACAGGTCATTGTGGAGATCATTGGGGGAGGCCTATGTTCAGCAGTGGACTTCCTGTGGCTGATATGATGATGATGATGATGATGGTTTCAATTCATTCTTTATTGCTGTATACTTAAAATTCATAATACACACTACTATTTTCTCAAGGAAGTTTTGGCATATTCCAAATAATAAAATATTAAACAATAAATAAAAAATATATAAAAAAACAACACGCTTACATAAATAAAAAAGTCAACACGCACTTCAACAGTGAAAAGAGACGTGGTGGGCAATCTAAAAATATTAGAGATCTTTACAATAAAATATAATATGTAAAGTCCATCAATCTGCAAGAAGCCAGCGAAGTTAACTATGGCTTAGATCTCAATCGCTCTGAACTATGGCCTGAGACAGTAGAACTACATTACAATCATCAACATTTTTTATTTAAAGTTGCAGTAAGTCGTTGGATTAAGACCGGTTTCAATAGATTGTTATGAAGATCTTCGAATAAGTTGTATGTTCAGCGGTGAAGTATGGCTAAAAAGAAATAATTAGTACAAATAAAGATACACATCTTCAGTATCGTAAAATTCCACCCGGGTTCAAAAAATATACGAGGTGTGGAAGGTCCTGAAGCCAGGCAGTAGGGGATGAGCGGCCAGGCTGCTGATATGAGAGACAGTCATGTGAAAGAGTGGGGGGTGAAGAGGCGCGTGGTAGACCGAAGTGAAGTACGGGTAGATGATTATAGGCGCTGACGTCACTGCAGCTAGAAGACTCAGGAGTAATATCTGGAAAGAAGAAAGTAATTAAGTTTCGGAGTATGTAGTGTATGCTTAGATGTAATATATGATCGTTTGACATATTTTGTGTTGCCCTGGTTTCAACTTAACTTATGGGCAAGATGTTCGCATATTGACCACACAAACAGCCCAGATCAGTTCAGAGGTTTCAAGCAGTTGACAGAACAGTGCCCAGAGGTATAAATACTTAAAACGTATTGGCTTTGCCTTGCCAGTACGAAAATTGATAGTATCGAAGAAACTTTATATGAATTTCATGCTGAATTCAATTAATTACAATTAAAACAAATTCTTCAACTGCTCATTCAAGCATAATATCTCAGTTCGGAGGATAAGTGTCAATCTAAGAATAAAAAAAGATGCATCAGACATGCAACGGAGCAAATCAAATAAATCATTTCTTACAAAACCAGTATCTCTACGAGAAAATGATGTGAAACTTACCAGCTTAATCATGTTCTTTTCTTCAAAACACCAAAATGAATGCTACAGACTGGCGTCGTAAACAAGTCTGGGCACAATATATAACTTGCGGTGATCAATTTTCGCAGTGTATTTCCACTTTACCAGCCTTATTTGGGTCGGAATGTGGTTCATACATCATCCAGATGCCTCTGGTGTTAACTGTTGGAATCTAGGGTGAACTTACTCATTAATGTCATAATATTTTAATTGATAATTTTAGTGTGAATGCCATAATTATACACGGTGAAATATGTGAATACTGAATAGGTATGGTTATTATACGGTGGCATTAAGATATGAGGGACCTCAAATTAGACATTACTAGGTAAGAGTTTAAGAAAAAAGGTTTTATAAGGTGTTGTATTATATTATTGATTTAGTTGTAATAACAAGTATTAGTCAAGGATTTTAATTTTTTTTTGTCCAGAAATCTATTTGTGTGCATATAGCGACAACATCAACATAATATTCATGGAGCTTGTAATTCTATAAAATGTAATGTAACCTTGTCTTTTTAAATTATTAAGTTATTAGCTTTCCTTATATCAATATATAAATAATATGCATCATTTAGAATTTAAATCACTGGCAAAATAGCTGCTGTAACTTTTACTCTGTTTAAATCAACAATATAGAATGTCGTAAACTTAATTGAAGAACAATCTCAGCAGGCTGGCCTGATTGTATCGTATGGCACGGGATCGCTGTCTGGTGCCATTCGATACTCTTTCTGGACGGCATTTGCACTTACCATCAGGGGAAGTGCACTATGTCAGATTAAAAAAAAATCGATATACACAATTTGTTTAAATGTCAAATATAGTCCCATTTACCTCACAAACGACCAGCCGTTTATAGTTCTTCAAATTTGTTGCCTCAAGCGCATAGCTGTCGCGTGTCAGCCAACTTAAACGCAGTGTGTTGAAATAGATATGAGAATTGAGACGAAAGGGAATCTCAGACATTTAGGTGAAATACAAATATTTTGCAGTGAATTTGAAGCGTGTGGTATGTGACCGATGTTAACGTTAGATTCTAGATCGACAATAGTCAATGTTATGGAATTTCAATGGTACGGAGCGCAATGTTTATGGTTGTGAAATGTCATTAAGTTGTTTGTTTCTGTACTCGTATTTTAATATTGATTTTATTATTAAATATTTTGTTAAAAGATGCCATTCATAAGAGTAAAATCGTATTATTGATATAAATGCAGATTTAATCAACCAAGTTTTACTATTAAAGTACTGCATTCACAAAACCTTATTAATATGCACCATACGCGACCGTATTGCGAAAGATGTACCGGCGCATATATCTGAATAAAGCACTTCTGTACATGGAAACTTGCATTATTAACAGGTAAATGCAATTTTGTTCTCATTCGTGTTGTGTGACCATCGAATGACGTCATTTAAAATCTATCATACATACTATGATTAAAAATAAAAACAAAAAATAGTTTTTTAAACTATATTTAAAAGCCTCAATGGTGGACAGCGACCAGGGGGACGGCTTTGACAACCGGGGTGTGGTGGACAACCGAGGAGCTGTGGGCAACCGCGGCAGGGGCGGTCTTGACAACCACGGGAGCGGTGTGGACAGCATGAACAGCGTGGACTACTGGAACAGCGTGGACGACGGGAGTAGCATGGACGGCGTGGACAACCGGGGCGGTTTTGACAACCACTGGGGCAGCTACAACCGGGGTGTGCACAGCGTGGACCACCGGGCTGCCATGGTTGACGACCTGGCTGCTCTTGGTGATGGTGGTCTTGGCGGCGACCACGGGCACGGTGTGGACCACCGGCGCGGCGTGGACGGCTACCACGGGCTCGTGGGCGACCAAGAGGCCAGGGGCGGCGGCAGCGCAAGCCAGAAGGGCGGTGAAGACGACCTGAAAGAATACAAGGAAATAATTCTTATTAATATGCACAAGATAGATAAGGCTAATGTTAATATTGTAAGGCTTGTAAAAAGAAGTAGCGAAGTACTGTATCTAAATATTTTAAAGAAAATAGGTCAGCTTTTTTGTTAAGAATACTAAACTATATTTAAGTTAGGAACTTAGAAGTACTGTAAATTATAATTCTGTTTAGCTTAGGTACTGCTACCATAAAAGTTATAAGCAAAACAGAATTGATAACAAATACATCTGTTTGGATATTATGAGCAATTGTTTTATAGTCGATCACTAAGAGAAACTCGAACTTTCTCAGGTGGAATTAAGTGTAACAACAAATATTTTTACAAATTACTTTTCAAAATCTTAGAACACTTATTTTCAAAATATCAACTAATTCTCGGCTCTTTAATAGTAGAAGAGACCAATTTTAAACTGAAAGTTTTAACCTAATCCAATCCCCCAAAAGTTGACACACTTACAAAGCTCTGCATTGTTGTTTGTTGTTGTTGAGTTGCGTACAACAGAAGACACGAGTGTTATCTAAATATGAACGGTCACAGCCCGGCTTATATAGTGGCCCACTGCCGAAATATTACAACCAATGCATGCAATAACTGCGTACTTGAATCTTATGATTGACTTTCAGTTGTATTGCGATGGAGGAGGCGTGTTGGCGCCGCGCTACGGCGTATTTTTTGCGTGCAATGCGTTTGCGTTAAATTCATGTCAGTTACTTGAGGGCTTTTGAAAAAAATGTGAAATTGAAATTCTAGTCATTCATATTTTAAGATAGAGACAATCTCGGTATCTTAATTGATAGGGCTGCCTATTATTTCCAGAATATGAATTAATAAATTGAGTTCTGAGCTTAATGTAACAATTGAATAATCGTTGTTTCGCAATAAATAAGAGTTCAATTATTACATATTTTTTTGCCACAAAAAATAATTAATCCAAATAAATTGAATGCTTATCGTTTGTTACAGATATCGTTTTATTACAGTATCGTTTTATTACTGTCTGAGGTACTAGAATAGCAAACAATATAGTTTAGGAACCAGTGGTCTGTATGTTGGTATTTTCTTTGTTAAAAATATACTTAAACCACTTTTTTTCGCATAAACTGAGCACACTAGCTACGCTCAAAGCCCCGCATTACCGCATCGGCGCGGCTTTCACCCGTCGCAACTCGCGGTGCCTTCCCGTCACGTTCAAGATTAATGTATACAAGCGCGTAATGCGCATTATATTCAACTTTATGTATTGAGGTTGATGCCAAGTTCACCTTACATAATTGTCATTAGTTGTCACTCATTTGAATTTATTTGGTCCGAAAGCTCAGCTTATAGTTGTGTGTATTTTGTGCAGTGGGTTCGATTCTATTCAGATTTAAAATATATAACCTGGATTTTTTTGTATTAGAGAATGGATATAGATAACCCAAATTATTGTAATATAATATGTATGAATATTTTGTTTAAAGACATGCGAAAGAAGATGAAGCTTATAAGCTTATCTTGTGTAATATTCTTGAGTAGATTCTCAATTCAGGATTTTTAAAGACAATAAATACGAGCATTTTACTAACTTAATCGATTGATAATAAGATTTTCTAAACTGAAATTATGCATAAGCCATGACGGAAATAAAATTCTCAATCCGGTAATTTACAGCCCATATGGTACTGGACTAGTAAGAGGTTATCGAGCCTATAAACAGATAACATTGTTCGGTTTCCGTCATGGAAATCGAACATGCTACTTCCTGCGTCTCTAATCAATACTATCATAAATCAAGTTCGTTTACTCTAGAGTAATTAACATAATTGAATATCCTTCTATCGCAGAAATTACTATTACAGCTATTAAAAATATTTTTTATAGTCAAGGGTCGAAGGCAATAATAAAATGAATAAAAATATATTTTAAATATTTTTTACGGCGCTTGGATTTCGCGAACCCAAAATATTCCCAACGTCACCGACTATGAGCTAAACTTTTACAATGTCCAAATTGTAGGGCAGTCAAATGCTTAGCGATGGCATGTATGGACTATACACAATTATAAAGTGTTAAAAATAAATAAATATATATTTCTAAATGTATTCACACCGAGTCATCATTGTAGAATAAGACCTAAATCCCAAAAAGGAATACGTGCTCAATAGTTTGATGTATAAAATGTGCTGGAGAATATTATAATGGCTACTACGCTACATTAGTGACAATTCCAGGAGAATTTATTACACTTGAAGCAGATGCGCCAAGATTGAATTTTACATTTCACAACGCTGTGCTTGGAGACGAGGCGACAATTTCGCAATGTAATTTATGCACCATTTCACCAATAAATTAATAATAAATTTTATAATTTATTTAATTTCTGACAGTGTAGTGACAAAGAAGGTGTGAAATCAGGCTTATCCGATCTTGATAAGGAAATAAATGTTTAAGGAAGGCGACACGCCTGCCAACATAATCACGGTAGTCGCGGGTTCAAATCCCGGGGCACACAATCACCACGCAATATAATGAAGGAAGACATTGTGAGAAATTTATTTTACTCTGTAGATTTTGCAATTAATTATTGTTTCATTTCATCGCATTCTTTATTCTAGCGTTTGAAATATTTTATTTTATGATGCTTTCTACTAATTTAGTGATAGTCGTCAATTAACATTTAAGTTTGCAAACCGTTTTGTACGTAATTTTCTCTTTCTGTATATAGTCTAAGATCCCGCCATACATCGACCTTCACCGAGATGTTTATTTGATGAAACGTATTTTATATTCAATTTAATATGTCAATAAATATATTGTATAGGGGTTGCCTAGCAAATTTCAGTCCAGAATACGATTAATTAAAAATAAAAATAAAAATTTTTTTTTGAACATTTCACCTGTTTGATTATTAAACAAATTCTATACCAATCGAAAATATGAAGCCCATAGAATATGTAAACGTTAGGTTGCCTATTTTTTTCCGGTCACAACCCTCAGGTTGCCAGGTATAAACAGGTAAATCGCTACTAGCATTTTGCACCGGTCTGATTATTGAATGGAAATTAAATGAAAATAAAGATTATTTTATTACGAACACGGTGGTATAGGGTTGCCTGCGAAAAATCAGTCCCGAATTGCGGTTGTCGAATTTAGAAAAGTGAAATATTGCTCCGAGTGACCATCCCATGCGATAGAAAAGGACACAGCATAGAAGCTGTTCGAAGTCCGCTCATAAAGAAAGAGGGTGCGCATGCTATTTATTCTTGAGAATGAAAAGGACAGCGATAGACTCGTATATGCTGTGTTTTGGAGTAGTTTATTAGTAAAATAGAGGAAAAGTTATTTAATTTTGGTTAATCAATTAATTATTTATGTGTGTATATATTTTATGTGACACCAAAGTATATACTGCCTCGGTGGCGTAGTTGTACTAAGGTACGGTAACAAAGCTGAGGGTTCGAATCCCGGGTTGGGCAAAGTGATATTGGATTTTTCTATTCATTATCAGCCCAGAGTCAGGAATTTGTGCCCGATATGGCGATAGGCTCGCCACCTATCACATCGTGGGACGGAACATACAAGGCGAAATGTGGGTGTCCTGGCACCTCTGCCTACCCCTTCTGGGAAAAAGGCGTGAGTTTATGTATGTATGTATGTACTAAAGTATATATACATTTTTAGCAAAAAAGAAGGTTATATTATTACATATATAATACTAATCTTGCAAATTGTATCTTTATTATTAGAAGACAAAATAAAAAACAACAATTAAAAAATACTTCTGTTTATTGTAAAAAATTGTAAAAACAAAAAAAAATAGTCATATTCCGAGTCATTTCTTTTGGATTATTGTAACCAAATGGTCGTTTTTTCCAATAATCAACCAGAAACCGCACCAGAGCCAACAGCTTTTAAAAATGTCATCATTAAAATTAATTAAATCAACATCCGAATCACACAAAAAACACTTTTTCGCCATTTTTTAACAATAAATAGTAGCACGTTTTTTCAATTGCAACTATAACCACAATCTACTCCAAAATGATGCACAGCATATACGAGTCTATCGCTGTCCTTTTCATTCTCAACAATAAATAGCATGCGCACCCTCTTTCTTTAAATGGGCGGACTTCGAACAGCTTCTATGCTGTGTCCTCTTCTATCGCATGGGATGGTCACTCGGAGCAATATTTCACTTTTCTAAATTCGACAACCGCAATTCGGGACTGATTTTTCGCAGGCAACCCTATACCACCGTGTTCGTAATAAAATAATCTTTATTTTCATTTAATTTTCATTCAATAATCAGATCGGTGCAAAATGCTAGTAGCGATTTACCTGTTTATACCTGGCAACCTGAGGGTTGTGACCGGAAAAAAATAGGCAACCTAACGTTTACATATTCTATGGGCTTCATACTTTCGATTGGTATATACTTTGTTTAATAATAATCAAACAGGTGAAATGTGTAAAAATTTTTTTTTTAAATAATTAATTAATCGTATTCTGGACTGAAATTTGCAAGGCAACCCATATACAATATATTTATTGACATATTACATTGCATATAAAATAGGTTTCATCAAATAAACATCTCGGTGAAGGTCGATGTATGGCGGGATCCTATACTAATACCAGCTTGTTTTCTATTACCACTATATTTATTTAAAGTAGTATAATTGTATATAGTTTATTTATTCATTTATACTCTTTATTTACATCTTAACTGTAATAAAAATTTAACTAATCAAAATATGGTTCAATTGTCGGCCATATTGAATTGAGCGATTAGTTAACATAGTTCAGCATTTTAACTGCAAATATTTTTACGGATTAGAGAATTGTGACATAAAAAGAATAAAATGATACAAATCCTTCTTATATTTTATGTAAAGCATACGTAATCATTCAAAACATACATGCATATCAGTGAAACATCGCAAATTTTAGTTTATTTCCCAAAAATACTAGCACAAATTACACAACGTTGTAATAAACCAAGATAAGCTTACTAGGGTTATCATGATCAGTTCCTACAGAGAAATTGCACATTGCTTTAGTTTTAAAAGTTATGTAATGTTTAGATATATTACCTATATTGAGCATAATTTATTTAAATCTAAATATATTTGACAGTCGCACACATAGTTCCGAACCCACTGCAAAGTAACTTATTAGCCCGGAAAAGAATCGTATCCCGTGAGATTTTTACTTTATAGTGAATTTCTCTTTGTACTATGATTTTTTGTCATTTATATCGCCTGTTTTCATCATAAAATGCCAACTTTACTTGCTACATGTAGAATTAGATGCTATCGTGCCGATTTTTTTAATAGAATAAATACACACATACATTTTCAGAAAATCCGATAGATTATTTGAGGGAATATCAAAGATGCTGCGGTATTATATATCACAGCTGGCGCCTGAATCTACTGCGCCATGGAAACTGTATTACGTTCCATCTTACACACTTTTTGCGATCATTAAGCGTACCTCGACATCAAACATTTCCACAGCGCTCTTGAACTCCATACCCGATTTCGCGATAAGCCTTTCGTCATTAGGTCAGCTTTTGACCCCTGACTCAGCACCCTACGCCAACCAGTCTTCCCGTATTCGGTGAACAAAATAGAATTTCGTAACCACTGATGCTGTAGATAGCGGGATTTACGGCGCACGCGCATTTGTGCCGCAATGTATTGTAACCATTGTGTCAAGTTCATTATAGTGTTATCGTGCTGTCCAGAGCTTATAAGGAGGCGTTTTGGCTTGTATCTTAGCGCCAGTTGTATAAATATATACAGGATACATAATTTCAAGAATAGACTGTTTTCATAGGCCAGTGTAACGCTTATAAACGTGGTAATATTATGATAGCATGTTAGATAATCTAAAATAATAAAATAGTGACCTAGTTAACTTGTGTTTACAATCAGTACTCAGATGTTTTTTTTGGATACTCAGTTACTGTGTCGTAAATATTTATTACAAACATTTTCACAGACACAAATATATAGATCTAAACAAGTTAGTGCATATAAATATTTATACGTCGGAATTGAACATACAAATTTCACTACCTACAGATATTTTTTTGTACATTGTATCAATTTGTCTTTCTGCATTTTATGTCAATGTATAATATTTTCATATTTTAATTTCACACCAATCCACTACCAAAAATAGATCTCATAGGAATATTGTGGATTGTCCAACTGAGGAGAATTCAATTTTGTCCGTTTCATTCTTTGATCAGTCATTTCGCAGCTCTTCATGGTGACCGTCTTAACAATTTTCTGGTCAATCATTTGTTTTATGGTTATCCCATCATACGGCTGTCTCTAGATAGAAGTCTAGATACACTCTTTCCTCCCATTTTGGTTTAATTCCATTAAATATTCGATCGACTTGATAATCGAGTTGTATTATAAAAGCTTATTAAGTTGTGTCAAGTACGTCGCGCATTTCTAAATAAAAAATGTTGAAATTTCAAAGTGGAAAATATTCTTTTGTCGCTTGACCGCGTATATCAGGCAATATAAATTCTGTACTTAAATTGGTAATGTGTATTTAGACGTTGATATACTGCGATATGAAATCTTATAAAAATATTGAAGGTAAAATGACACGTTTTTTTTGGGTTTTCTCTTGCAAACATTGATAGTTTCGTAAATTAATTATAAAAAATATCAAGTTTCAAAATTAATTAAGTTAAAAAGTTTTAGGTCATGCAGCCATGTTGTTTGAATCATTATTGATGTGAAAACTAAGAAATAAAAATTCAATTCTTAAATAGTAATGAATTCGTTATAATATAATATGACAAACCTTTTAGGATTTGCATAGAAATAACAAAGAAATCCCGAAATGTATGTTCTTTTTTTGTATAAAACCATTCTCATCATACTTAAATTTCTGCGTATGTACTTTGGAATCGAACCCAAGTCTTTAGCTTCCACATCCAACGTAATGCACTTTAACAACAATGCGATAAGGCATAATGATAAGTACATACAAATACTATATAATTATGTTAGCTGAGCTATCGCAATAGCCTTAGTAACTGAGATGTTAAATTTTTGATTGATGGGTTATATCGTATTATAATCACTGGTTGTGCGTGGCGTACTACTTGCTCGTTACAAAATAATGAGAGGTTGTGGGTTTGAATCCATGCAAACATTTTATTGTGTAACATAATGTATTATTTTACTGGATGAATTTTTTTATCTTGACTGTCTATTGAAGATTTGTCTAAGTATTAGAACATTATTTTAATTATTAAAGATTTACTGCAGTTTTTATAGTTAAAAAATTATATTAGATTTTGTAAAGAAATTAGTAGACATAGCAGCTTCATAATTTATAGGGTCGCTAAGATAACAAGTTTAGGAAAAAGTGCGAGAAAATTCCATATAAAATTCCATATACACTGAGAGTATTTCGTTTTGCTTCTTCTTATATATAATATACACGAAAACAATTTTGTTCTATCCATTAGGAAGAAGTCTCGGTCGGAAAATGATGTGACACGCCACAAAAATTTCTACACGAAGGAATTCATTTAGACGAGTGGCGAGCCTCTGACTAATGGAAATATGCGTGTATTCTTTTATTAGACAACTATTGTCATAAGTATTACGTGACTGTTCATAATTGATATTATTATGTTTTCTGCAATACAATAAATACCATTTTAGTTTATTGTACCGTCGGCAAAATAGTAGCTTAGATTGGTAACGTAAATGATTTGGTAACGTAATGTAAATTTTAAAAACTTCTTTCCATTTGGCTTGTAATAAATAAATACATTCAGTAGTAATATACACACATTTGGTTCCACATTAGGATACAAGTGTTATATCATGAGAGCTAGGAAATACAAAAAGAATCGATCTTAAAAAACAGCCTATAAATTACATCGTTTAGAAGTGATCGGGCAACGCTGTTGTCAGTCGAGATTCAGCATGAATAGGCAGGCTCGTCCGAGGTGGTGCCACTGCCTCACAGGAGATCGACGTGAAGCGACAGATTTGGATCGCCTAAACCGCTTCTCTACCCATCCTCTTCCACTTTTGATGGGCCAACAACACATCCATAATCCCAAGCGTCGTGGATGTTCATGGGCGGTAGTGACCACTTACCATATTCACCACAGTTACCTGTTTGCTCGTTTGCTGAATTAATGCAATACAATAAAAAAAACTTCAATTACATGTTATGTCATCGTTTCTACACATATTTATACTTTATAGTCAGATTACTGCATTTTAATTACATAAAGGATTAGTTAACAATATAAATTATCGTTTATAGCACATTAGCCGTTTTTTGTTAATGTAACTACCTACTCATGCCGCGGCGCGATGCCCAGATAATTTTTAAATCTAATTTTGGTAATTGCTTTGACGCGAACATAAATCGAGCCGTCAAATGTTCGGAGTGCCCTTTCGAGTGTATATTTTTTGTACAAAATGAAAATATTTATTCAAGTAGTCTTTGATAAGTTTTTTGTACCGTTAATTATTACAGCCGTCGCCACGTATTTTGTTGTCACTTAAACTAAAATCTATGCATCAAATAGCCTCAAGAACACTGTCTTCGTTTTTCTTTAGTTTTACATTTTTTCTTTTGTTTTCCTTTTTTAGTATTCTTCACATACTTAGAGGACATTGTAGTCCCTAATTTCTAGGACTAAGAGACTTGACACTTTATTACCCGGGGTGATTGAGCGCAGTGATTGGTAATAAGTTCTGAATAGTGAAGTACATACACATATGTACTTATTTATTTATTATTTTATTACATAATTTCACGCCAATTTCCCAGAAGGAGTAGGCAGGGGTGCTACCGGGCACCTACATTTCGCCTAGTATATTCCGTTCCATGATGTGATAGGAGCAAGCCTATTTAGGCCACAAATTCATTATATCTGGCTGAAAATAATAATAAAAATCTATTCATCACTGAATTATACTAAATAATGGTGAAAGTCCTGAGCGAATTATTCGTCTAGCCCACAAATCTTAATAACAGTATCTCAAATAAAAATATAATTCGGTATTAGTCAATCGGGCGTTCAACACGCGATCAATTAAAGTTCAGCTTTCGTCTATATTTGTACAGTACAAAGCTTTGTTCTACGTTGGCCAATAATCTCTTTCATAAGGACTGGTGTTGAAATTATCTAAGAAGGCTATTTATATTACATGTAATACTAACTGGTATCTTTATGGTAACTGAGCACAAATTACGTTTAAAAGTTTATATGAGAATTTAAACAATAAATAAATAAGCACACACAACAGATACATACATAGTCTTGATCCCAAATTAAGATCAATTAAGACTTTGCGGTCTCAAAAACACCCAGATCTGAATACTTGTGGACCACACTGAAACTTATGTCGGTGCGAGGATCGAACCTCCGACCTCTCGTTTGACAGTCGGCGTCTAACCAACTGCGCCACGCAGACTGTCAAAAATAATAGCAAAGAAAAAAAATATTTGCTCTTATGATGATAACATCATCTCAGCCACAGAAAGTCCACTGCTGAAAATAGGCCTGCCCCATATAAATAAAATATAATTCTCTATTAAATTTAAATATGTTTGGCAAGCTTTCAAGTATTTGAGTTATTATATATACCTATTTAACCATACAACTTCTTAAAATACAAACATAAAAATTATCTCAAAAAGATTCTTCCATATAGGCCATCAGTAGGCAGCCTACAAGGTATAAACACAGTAATATTACCATAATAATTGTCACATACAAGAGTGAAAAAACAAAATCATTTGCCGCAACTAACTCCAAATATATATAAACAAGTAGAAAAACAGAGTCGTTATGTAGAGCTTACTCTACCAGATAGAGTAGGCATTGAATACATTTGTGACTGTGCTGACGGCGTAGAGTACAAGCTCATTACATTAAGTGTCATCCACACGTACAAGTAATGACTCATCAAGTTTAACAGTTAACAGCTTTATTAGGGTAGAGCTTTTGTTTCGGTTTACCGAGGGTTCTTTTAATACGATTTTTCGAAAATATTCAGAAGTAGTCAGGCGTTGATCTAATCGTGACTGAATGGAAAATTCAAAGCGGACGTAATGATTACCTGTGTCTGCATTAAAATTAATGTATTTTTATATCAAAAATTATAATTTCAATGAAAACATAAACACTTTAATGTATAGGCGCCTTGTTTATTCAATTATAATAAATTTAAATATTTTCATAAGTATGTAATATGTTCATTACTTACATACTTATGGCATGTTGCAATTTCTTATCATTTTGTTAATGAAAACACGTTTTTCATACATCATGTTAGTTTTGATGTTTTGATACCGGATGCTTTTAAATAAAACTCATATATTTTTATAGCATATTTATTACTTTTGTATATATATATATGGTATGGTAAACGACCAAACGTGTCACCTGATGGTAAGATATCAAGGCCGCCATTTAATATCAATAAGGTTTGGGTCGTGGATGTATTGCCGGCCCATCAAATGGAAAGTGGAGCAGGAAGAAAAATTGAGAGGATGAGGAAAGGGATATCGCGCATTCTTTAATTTTATTCCAATGAATGGCGACACGAGCATGCCGTTCGCCTGATGGTAAGCCGTACGACCACTCATGAACAAACAATATCTTTAGTTACAAAGCAATGATTGGCATTAGACTGCGCTCGTCATCCGGAGACATAAGATGTAAAGTCCCAATATATCCAGTAGTTACTCTGGCTACAATGTCCTTCATACCGAAACATAACAGTGCATTTACACTGCAGTTTGGCGCGATAAATAGACATTGCGGTGGTTCCTGCCCAGGCGGCCTCTCACATATAAGAGACCTACCACCAGTGTAATCCATCTGGCATGTAAACTATATATTATTATCATTTACTTTTATGGTATCAAGTTTAAAAGTTATTAAAGTAAATACTGGCTGATTATCTTATTTTCTCTAGATGAAAAACTCGTAAAATTTATCCACTACCAGGAAAGCTTAATTACTACCCATTTATTTCGTATTTTTAAGAAGGTAACTAGTTCGTTGATTAAAAACATACTTTTTCGTCTTTTTACTAATTCAAGACGCTTTTGACACTACCAAGATTTTATCTTATTCATCCACATAGAGATTATCACCTTGAGTGAACGTATTAGCGGGACTTTGCTTACACATCTAGAGCATTTTATAGACGTTTGCTTGCGTCAAGATCCTTTAATACTAATTATTTAGGTTCGCCGCACTTTTGATATTCTTATCGTCACTAGTTGCCTGTTTAAGTTGATGATTATTTAGCAGACAATCTGAAAATTCTTGGTGACACTTCAATGTATTTTGTTTTGCTGAACATGTGGTTTAATTCGTTTAAGTCTAAGTGATCTTGTATGAATTAAGTTAGCTGATGTTAATTGTACAGGACTATCCTAGTACAAGCACCAGCCATTTCTAATTATTGTCATATCTTAGCCCAAGCACTTTTCATTTAAGTAAAAATTTTGTTTGCTACCTAATTTGAAGAAAAATTTAATAACCAACTTATCATTATTATTGAATTTAATTATAATTTAACTGGCTTTTTAATTCATTTGAAAAAAAATAAGTATCAATTTCAAAGGGCGAACTAAATATATCGTTACATTAATTAATATCCTAAAAAATATCTGCCTACATACTTCGAATAATCCTTCTTCAATTTATTCAATTAGTAGTTGCAAAAATTAATTTTAAATTAAATGAATCCTTCATTTTTTAAACAAAATAGCAGACTAATAAGCCCTGATGCTCATATTTGTTATGGATATTCTTTTTAGATTTTGTTAAACGAATCAGAAACTCAAGCATAATTTAAAAGCTGCTCAAACGATCTAAATTAAGTAAATCAAAAAGTAAATAATTTTGCGACTAGATTTGTTTTTATGAATGGTTATGGTTATTTTAAGCCGCGCTTCAGAGCTTCGAATGCAGTTTGTTGGCTACTGATTTATAAATATGCATTTCTTGGTATAACAATGGTAATATTTCATAAATAATAATTAATACAGAAATAAGGT
Source organism: Hyles vespertilio (assembly GCA_009982885.2). Classification (NCBI taxonomy): domain Eukaryota; kingdom Metazoa; phylum Arthropoda; class Insecta; order Lepidoptera; family Sphingidae; genus Hyles; species Hyles vespertilio. Next base: position 1,069,959 of record CM042809.1, on the reverse strand, counting down.
TAAACAAATTATATATATTTCAACTAAACTTAATGGTAATACAAAGGTAAAGAGTTCACCACGGGTACAGTCTCATGAGTCGTTTGGCTGTGATGAGAAATGGCAGCGTCACCAGACTTCACCAAGTACGGTGAAGAATAAACCACTGGATGGTGAACAGGCACCACTGGAGTGTGAACCACTGCTCCATGGGTGATCACGTGGTCCAGGGTCATCTTAGGATGGATCTCATAGTGGACTGGAGTGTGGACTACAGCAGTGCCTCCATGGTTGACGACTTGGTTGCTCTGGGTTACGGTCTTCTTGGCGGTTCCCAAGGTGTGGAGCACTGGCACGGCGTGGTAAGTGCCATGGTCGACCAGCTGGGTCGAGTAGGTGGACTTGGCAACTGGCACGTGTAAGAGGTGGTCTTCGGCCAATAGGAGTGGACCGGCTGATGCCAGAGCCAAGATGGCGGAAAGAGCAATCTGTGAACAAGTGCTAAGATTAGTTATGTTTAGATTTTGGCGCTGTGGGCTTTGTAGTAAGATATAAGCAGTATGGTTTATTGTGTTATAATAAGGGTTTGAAACTGGATGAGTTTTAAAAGCAGTTTATTTTCAAATAAACTTAAACTGCAATCAAAGGATTCACTAATGATAAACGATATCTAATATCATAAGTTGCATTGTATTTTTTTGTTTTTTAAACCTACATGTTAATGAATTGTACTATTGTATAATATCCTTAAAATATTTAATTATCATTTATTTCATTTACATGTCAACTATGATTAAAGTCGAATTAAAGATAAATATTTTTCAAATTTATTTTCTCAACTTACAATATTTTTGAACATTGTTAAGGATATGTCACAGCTCGTACTGATGGTTGGCAGAGCACCCGCATGTATATATACTGGACAATCATAAGATTGCGACAATTACGAGTACAACGCGCGGTCTTGAATTTCTCCCCATTTTATTTTGCGAAGTATTCGTCATGCGTTGCGTCATTAGAACGGTTTGTTTCGGACCTTGTCGGCCACATCTGATCTGTCATTAGCAAAGCTAATTAGCATGGTTTACTGTAACAAATTATTGTCAATTAAATATATTAGAACATGCCTTTACAGATATCCAATCTGGTTGCAGACATAAAAACATTTCTACTTTATGTCACGGTATTTCTTCATTGGTTTTAGCATACCTGTTTTTATCTTTTGGTTAAGACTTTTACTGATGTTATCAAGAATGAGATAAATACTTCAGATCGAGCGTCGAGCAATTAAAATTAAAGTTCATATTCGTTTAAATTTATTTATTTGTGTTAACACTTCATTAACGTCGAAAGCGGTAGCAGAAATGATTGATACATGCGAAACATTGTGAGATCGATCAACACTTTTATTAATAAAATATATCAGATCGTATAAATGTTAGTGTCGATTGCGAAATTTTTAATTTATTCAATTGTACGTACATTTATCAGTTCTGGCTGAGATAAGATAAGTTGCTTTTATTATACAAGTATTTGTTTCGGGTCTGGGTGTTTGTGAGACTGAAAAGTCTCTCGTAGTTCCTGATGTTCCCGACACAAGACTCAATCTTACTACCCCTGACCCTACGGTCAGCTACTTGCACGTCCACTGTCCATGTCAAATTTCAAATTTTTAAAATATACCCTATTTTTATTTACATTAGGCTGACAAATTGAATTTGACAAACGTCAACTGTCAAAATTGAGGGTCGGGACGTTTGAGTACTAGGACTATGTATGTGCCTGTCGGGTGTATTAATTTATTTATGTAGATGATGAAAATTATTTATGACATCACTGACATTTACTTAGGCTAAAGTGAATTGCTTTATCAACTTAATAATTACTTTATTATCAGACCCAATAATATTTAAAGTATCCATATCCAAAAGTCTCTCGTAGTTATAGTATAGTCTCTGATACCCGCGACACAAGACTCGATCTTAGTGTGGGGTCAGGACTATGTATGTGACTGTTGGGTGTATTTATTAAAAAATATATATTATTATTAATTTATATGGTGTAATTATTCATGTGTACTATTTTCGCGAATATTAATGGTAAAATAACTTATATCTTTTCTTTTCATATTTTCTTCTACAATTTGTAGATATTATGTTAATAATGCAACTGGATATTCTAAAACCACAGGTTCTTTTAGCTAAAGTTATTAAGAAATTATTAGGCATAAATGTGTCAGATATGTACATATACTTATATATTTAGATTGATGTAATAGATAATAGTGCCTGGAGGGCATACCGTCACAACATTCATTACAATTACATACTTCATCAAACCTGTTTAATAAAAACAACAGAAATTCAATCACAAAATTATTATTTGTTTACCATCTACACTAGTGGGCTTAGCTGGTGGGTACATCTGAAAGGTGGTAGGTATGTGACAGGTCGCCTGGGTAGGTACCTCCGCAATGTCTATTTCTTCCACTAAAAAGCAGTGTAAATGCACTAGTGTGTTTCAGTTTGAAAGATATCGTAGCCTGAGTAACTACTGGATATATTGAGACTTAACATCTTATGTCTAAGGATGGCAAGCGCAGTGAAATGCCAAGCATTGCTTTGAAATTCCAGGTGTTGTTTGGTTTTGCTACTGTTCATGCGCGGTCGTATCGCTTACTATCAGGCGGCATACTGAACGGCATGATCATCTTGCCATTAATTGCAATAATAATATTTAAAAAAAACCTGTTTAACAAAATCAAGAGAAATAAATCAATCCCAAAATTATTATTTGTTTACCATCTAAATAACGAAATCCGCTGACAATGGAAAGGTTTAGAAGCAAGATTTGAATTAGATAAACTTGAAGCAGTATCGAATAAGGAAACTGTTGGTGCTTTGAACAATGGCTCTTCGCGTTCGCCCTCACTTCATTAGCTTGAAGATTTCGAAGATAAGAACAAGGTGATAGATTACGGAACCTTTGTAAAAAGGTTAATACTATGATAGGAAAGGTCGAGCAATTTGAATTTATTTGTTTTAGAATCTTATCGCAATATGAGTCTCGGAAATCTAGTTTGAAAATTGTGAAAAATACCTTAATGATTATTAAAATGCATGATACTTCAAAATATAGACATTAATTTATGTAAGACGATTCTCATACTAACGTGATTCTTATTCTTCTTCTTTCGATCGTTTCAGCCGAACAGACTTACTGCTTTTTTTTCGTTGGCATCATTGATTATAAGATCGACTGATGGTGGGGGTCTTCTACAACATAAATATTTAATGTGTAATATCAATCTGTCGTATGATTAGATACATTTGTAGTTTGATTTTGAAGCAATGAAGCAATCATCTGGATTTTTTACTGAATGCGTGCTACATGTTACGGGAGTTGGTATTGTGAGAAACTTGATAACGTCTGATAAAATATTGAATGTTTTCCTCCGCCTAAAACTTCAGCAGTCCTAACTCTTCTCCTAATAAGTAATAACTTATATTTAAAAGATATATCTAAACCACTCTTAGGAGTCCCAAATAGTAATAAGTTAGGTTAGTTATCATAAATTAAAGGAGGATAATTTTTAAATTGCAGGAGAATTTAATCTGTAATGTTTTCCATCGTACTTTTCGTGTCGTAACACTTGCCCTAGTTATGGCTTCCTGCCCTACATTAGCCCAACATCTTATTTGGTAGTAATCGATACAACCTTGAATGATTTTATTGATTTTCGACGAATAATTTTTCATATATTCTGATTAACACACTGGTAACTGCTTATTTGTGTCGCAAATAAGGGATACAGACATTGGCATGTCGCATTCCATTTAATTGCCACCTTAATGATTCAGAAATCAATACGTTGCCCAATTCAAAGCTTACTTAATTTATCACTTCAATAAATCATGTTTTTCCTCCATTCGGCGTTGTGTGGCTGAACTTTCATATAATTGGCATACAATTATGAATATAAATTGGTATAATGAGGATTATGTCTGGCTTCTTTCTGTTTTCGTCACACTGTGAGCTAGGGTCTTTGTGTTAAAATATCATTCATATTCAAAGCATTTTTATTTGAGTACTAGCGGCCCGACCCAGCTTCGCCTGGGTGCATATATTTTTTGATTCCTCTCTACACCAGAAACATGTTGTTTTTCGTATAAATTCTTGTATATCTAAACTTGACGTAGCTATCCTGCTGTCCGGCCCAATCCCGTCTCATCCGCCTGTTCAGTCTCTTCCCAATCCGTCCCGTCCCTTCTCTTTATTATCCATCCCGTTTTATAACGTGCATTTACATTCGTCCTAACAAATCTGTCAGCTATCCCAGCCCTCTCCCGTACCTTCCATTCTATTTTATTTTGTGTCCCTTCTCTCCATATACAACCATATATATATATACATATATAAATTGCCTTATGAATTTTTGACATTAAAAACTTTAGCGTTTTTTATTGTCCATCCAATATTCCTTCCCTTATTTCAGCACCAAAAAGCTGTTTTTCCAAAAAATATTGCACGCCATTACTTTTCGTTAGTAATAAAGAGTTAAAATATTTTTTTTTATAGACATAACTTCAGTGGTTTCGATTTTCTTAGATATAACATTTCAACCCTTTTTTACCCCCTTTAGGTATAATATAACCTATCTCAGTCCGATACGATGTACATTTCTATCAGTGAATTATATCGAAGGAAAGGCCACTGTAAAAATTCGTGATAAAAATGGCATTCGATCTTGAAAAGGAGTAAGTATAACTTCTTATGCTGCATTTACACGCTTGGCCAACCTCAGCCAGCCTCCACCAACGCCAGCGTGTAAACAGAGTGTTTGACTCGGCTGGCCTTATGTTTTTCATAGTTAATAGCTTGGAGTGGGTAGACGTTGACCCAGCCTCAGCCAACATGAAAATCCACCATTACCTGTGAACATTATTTATTTAAGCATATTTTGTCCTATATTAATGTAGCTAGATATATTCTCCTTAGTTTATACAAAATAAATTTCTGAACGCATGCATAAACAATTAAAATCAATTAAAATGTCAATCCATTTTCACTACTATATTTTTGTTCGAGATACGAACAAAGAAAACCGTAATAGAGGTTTAAACTATTTTATTAAACTTGTTTTTTGTTTGTTACAAAATTGCCGTAACCACTATGTGTCGTAATAAAAATCTTGTGTGACGTCGTAGCGCACCGCGGAGGCACAGGATTCGCGGAGGTGGCAGGCCACGCGCCCCTATTGGTTAGACGCGCGATAACGCGACGCAGCGCTCACGCGATTGGAGAATCAGCCGCGCAGCGCCGGCGCACCGCCAATCACACGTGACGTCAGCCGTCGTAGAATAATGGAAACGGCGTAAACAATTTTACTTTTTTAAAATCTAAAATACGCCATTAATCGAATATTGTGGATATATGTTTTCGATTCGAAACCTTTATTTAAATACGTTCTTTAATTTGAGGGCAGAGTTTACCATATTGACAGGGTGAAAATGAAATGTTTGACAGTTACAAACCCATGAACATATTGTATGGGAAAATCACGCACATTGTTTTGATAGATATGATTGAATTTGAATTTTGTATAACGGTAATAAAGTGTAAATTGACTCTTTGTCGTTTGGAATATACCTACATTGTTTAAACAACAGTGAGTGCTTGTAATTTAATATGAACTTTATATAATAGCAATAAAGCTCAAATTGACTCAACGTTTTAGTTAGAAAACGTTTGTATGGGGTAAAGAAAAGGGCTGTTTTTAGGGCTTTTCCGGCAATTATTCGAAATTTTCTCGCCGTAAAAACCATCCTTGGACTTCCACAAACATTTTAAAAAAAGAATTATCGAAATCGGTTCAGCCGTTCACAAGTGATGCCGTGACAACGCGAAACGGGTTTCATTTTTATATATATAGATAATAGCTCGAAATAAGTTTGGACGAATAAATTTGTCATTATTGGACTATTAGGCTCATACGCAGGGTGCGTGAAATGTTCTAGTCCTATGCACATTAGACATAAATTGAAGAACGCATAAAAAGTAATATCGATAGTTTTACCAAAACACAAGTTATTATTATTCTTTTGATAAGTATATACTGAGTAAACAAAAAGTAAGGCTTGCAGGCTTAAATGCTTTGATCCTTGTGGTTATTAAAGTCATTCGTGAAATAAGGATAGTTGAAATTTCATGAGATTTAGGCCAGTATATGAATATTTTTACCTAATTTTATTGGGTTTTCGTTATTTTTATTTCAACTTTCATAAAAAGCACATTGAAAATGATAAATTTAGATATTACTTGAGTATTATTCCAGACCACGATCTATTTAGTTTTTAGATAGATGGGTTATCTACCATCATCCCTAATAAGTAAAATTGAATCATATTGCTTACCCTATAAAGTAGATCTTTTTTTGTAATGAAAATACATAAATTATATAATACAAGTCGTGGTCCATCCATCATAATAATGTAATTAATAAGAGCCTCGGCTGTTTCGTATAATTAAAAGTACTTTAAGAGATTCCTGATACGTTTATATGGAAAAATGGTATGCAATAAATATTGGTCGACGTTAAATGTTCAGGCAATTAAAAATATTGGATCACGAAATAAAAATGCATTGGAATAATAATTAATTGCTGAGTTGAAATTAAATGACTTGATGCAAATTAGTATGATTTCACTCAAGGAGTAATAAATATTGAAACACTCGTAAAATATTATATTTATGTGTTATATAAAAAAATCATTGAAATACATCTATACGTTTAAAGATCAAATGATTGGTTTAGTGTCAGTATTGTCTATCTGTTATATCTACAAATACTTCATTAAAATATATTTAAACATTTAAAGTTTTTTTTTGTTTTATGATACTATTAAATTATTGTTTGTCTATAAACCACGTCATGCCATTTTATGTATTTTTCAAGATTTTATATATAAATCATAGTGAGCCGATCCCATAATAATTTTAATATTATGATAGTTGTCAAACGAAAATAAAGATATTATGTCTTTTTTTTTTTTTTATTTATTTATTTAAAGTCGCTTTTTAACATCTAAGGTCATTAACGACTACAACAATTTACATAATACACTTATTATATTAATTTATAAACATTAATCAATTTCAGATAACAAATAGTTTGCTTGTAACCTTTCTCATTTAAACATTCTTCTAAGGTACTTAGTAAGTTACATTGTAGTTTCTCATTCATATAAGCTGAACAATTAATATCGAAAAGGTGTGCCACAGTTAAATCCAGTCCACATTTGCATATATTTTTATTAGATTTAGTTATCAAATGAATATGTGTTAAGTTTGTATGTCCTATGCGTAATCTTGTATTAATAACTTGATCTTTCCTGCAGTTGAATGTCATATCGTTTTTATTAAATATAGAATTTCTAATACCAAAAAGTTTACTTCTGTTGTTTGTTTTCCATTTAATGTCCCAAAAAAGTTTAATAGCATGTTTGATATGGTTTTTAATTTCATCTGAAGTTGATTTAATTGAGCTGTCGATCTCATTTTCTTCCGTAGCCATTCTAGCTTCCTTATCTGCTTTATCATTTCCTAATATGCCTTGGTGGCTTGGAATCCAGATTAATTCAAATTTGAAATTTCTTTGTAGTAAATCGATCATTTTTTGTTTGATTTCTATGATTAGTGGATGTATGTTATTAATATTTTGTAAAGCTGTTAAAACTGATTTGGAATCTGTATATATAACATATTTTTCTAAATTCGATTTATCATAAATTAATTCTAAACTCTTGAGTATAGCTATAGCTTCACAACTGAAAATAGAAAAGAAATCATAAAGCCTATATTTATAACATCTATCTTCAAATATGATTGCACATCCTGTTTTTTCCGTTCAAAACTGAGCCATCAGTGAAAATCGATTTCCAGTTTTTAAATTTGTAATTCATTTCATTAAATAGTGCTTTATAAACACATCGTGGTGTATTATTTTTACAGTGTTCTGTAAGATCAAGATTAATGGGGAAATCATTTTTAACCCAAGGACCACAAGTGAGCAATTTATTCGTAATAACAGGGGGGGTGGTTAGTTTTAATTCATTTAAATAATTAGCTACTCTTATTTTTAATGGTTTTGCTAAATTAGGACGAAATTGGAATTCAGTTTCTGTTGTTGATAAATTTGTGTAGGATTTGTAAGTAGGATTATCAGGGTGAGATAGTAATTTTGTTCCGTATGATATAGCTAACGCCTTTCTTCTTAAGCTTAGTGGCATTTCTCTAGCTTCAGCCAAAATGCTGTCTACGGGACTGGTTTTAAAGGCACCAATACTAAGACGAAGAGCAGTGTTTTGTACACTTTCTAAGGTATTTAATGTTCGAATTTTAGCCGAGTCGTAAAGTATTGAGCCATAATCTATTTTTTGTCTAACTAGAGCACAGTATGTTTTGATCAGACATTTTTTATCGGATCCCCAAGTTGTCGATGATAACATTTTAACTACATTTAGTCTTTTGTTACATTCTGATTTTAATTTATTTATATGAGTAATCCAAGTCATTTTCCTATCAAATGTCATTCCCAGAATTTTTAAATTATCTACTTGATTAATATAATGTTCATTTAGCAACAAATTTATGTTTCTCTGTTTCCTTTTTTTATTAGAAAAAATAATATATTGTGATTTTGTTTGTGAGAATCGAAATCCAGTTTCCATTGACCAGTTTTGTAGTTTGTTAAGTGTATTTTGAATTAATTTTAACGTAGGTTTAAGTGTTCTGCCACTACAGGTAATTGTCAGATCATCAGCAAATAAAAATCCTTTTACTGGTTTGTCGACGTATTTGAGAACATCATTAATAGCCAACAGAAACAGAATTACGCTAAGCACTGAGCCCTGAGGAAGCCCATTTTCTATGGAGATTGAGTTCGACAAAACATCGTTTACTCTTACTTTTATAGTTCTTTGCGACAAAAAGTTCCTGACAAATGCGAGAGTGTTACCTTTAATATTAAGGTCTTGTAATATTGTAAGAACCCTGTGTTTCCAAACCATCTCATAAGCTTTTTCTATATCTAACGCTACGGCTACTACACAATGATCTATTGCAAAAGAGTTAAGTACTTCACTTTCTATGTTAATTAAGTGGTCTATTGTTGATCGAAATTGTCGAAAACCATACTGAAAAGGTGATATACATTTATTTGTTTCGATATACCATCTAATTCTTCTGCTTATAATTTTTTCAAGTATTTTACAGAGATTACACGTCAAGGATATGGGTCTGTAACTTGATTTGGAACTTGAAGGTTTTCCTGGTTTTAGAATCGGAATTACTAATGCTTCTTTCCAGCTATCTGGAAAAGTCTGTTTTTCCCATATATAATTATACAAATCAAGTAAATATTTAATTCCGGTTTGAGGTAATTGTTTAATCATAATATTCGAGATATTATCTGGTCCTGGGCTAGTATTTCCTATTTGAGAGAATATCAGTAACAATTCATGCATTTGTATTTTTTCATTGATAGGGTTAGAGTTATTGCTTATATCAAAGGTAGATCTATCTTCAATGCTATTTTATAAGTATTAAATTGTTCATTGTAATTTTGTGAACCTGAATTTGCTGCAAAAGTTTGAGCTAAAATAGAGGCCGTTTCCCATGGTTTTGATGTCAGAGTTCCATCAGATTTTTCTAATATAATAGTGTTCCATTTTGTATTACGATTACTAACCTTTTGTATCTTTTGCCACATTTCTTTCACTGATGTTTGACTACTTACAGATGTTACCCAGTTTTCCCAGTATAGTTTTTTACTCTCTTTAAGGATTCTTCTAGCGTAAGCTCTTTTCTTTTTATATTCAATCTTGTAGTACGTAGAATTTTGATCATTACTAGAATGTCTTTTATATAATCTGAAGGCTTTTTTTGATTTTTTTATTGCAATTTTACATTCATTGTTCCACCAAGGTAAGTTATTTTTTCTAATGATTCCAGACGTCTGTGGTATAGATTTTTCTGCTGCATCCAAGATGACTTTAGTAAAAGTTTGTACAATATCATTAATAGAAGAATCAAACATAGGGTCTAAATTTATTAAACTAGGTATATTTTCATCGATTTCACTACGAAATTTGAGCCAATTTGCATCTTCAATTTTCCACCTTTTAGGTAATTTCATATTACATTGTATTTCCCTGGAGATATTACATTTAATTGAGATCGGAAAATGGTCACTGTCATATAAATCTTCTAAAGCGTTCCATTCAAAATATGATGCTATATTTTGTGAAGCAAAAGTTAGATCTATGTTGCTAGTAAGACCGGTATTGCTATTAAAATGTGTAGGTTTATCCATATTTAACAACAATATATTATCCTGACCGTCTAGCCATTGCGCTATAATTTTACCCCTATTGTCACATTTTACCGAACCCCAATAAAAATGATGGCTATTAAAATCCCCTAGGATGAGAAAAGGTGGCGGCAACTGCATAACTAAGTCATTAAAATCATTAATATTTAACAATTGACTGTTTGGCAGGTAAATATTGCATATTGTAATTGGTATAGGAAATTTTGTTTTTATTGCTATTGCTTCTAACTGTGTATTTAATTTAATTTCTTCTGGTAATGTATGAGATTTGATATAAGTAGCAACTCCACCACTGGCCCTAGAACTTTGCGATCGGTTTTTGTAAAAATGTTCGTAACTTGTTAATGAGCCGCAATGTTGATTACTAAAATTTGTTTCTTGTAAACAAATGCAAACTGGGTTCAACTGGCATATTAACAATTTTATGTTTTCTAATCTCTTGTAAAAACCATTAACATTCCATTGTAATATATCCATAAGAATTAATATTTTATAATGTATATAATTGATAATTTAATATGTGTATATAAATGTATAAATTAAATGCTGAAAAACGTATATACGATTTATAATATTTAGTGGAATTGAATTTTAAAACCTTTAGTTGAGAGATGTATCAGGATCTGTGTCTGAAGTCATGAAAGGGACATGGTTCATTATTTCTTGTAGTTTTCTTGTCAAACGAGAGCATCTGTTTTTTAGTCCTTTGTTCATCTTCCCATGTAACTTATTACACATGTTAATTAGGCCATTTATGTTGTCAGTATATGAATATACCATTTCTTTAACATTTTGTTTTCCTCGGGCGTTATCTAATAAACTTATAAATTGATCTAAACTGATAGGGAATGGTGGGTTCAATTCTATGATACTCCTCTCAACGTCTTTCCATACTTCTTCTTCTGTTCTTCGGTCATTTTTCTTTAATTTTTTCTTCGCATTAACTTTAATAACATCTATATCATCTAGTGATAAATTACTACTTGTTTCATCAGTTTCGTTTTCTATTATATCTGATTCATTTTCTTTTGTAACCTGTGGTTTAGAGAGTTGCGTATTCGAAGCTTCACTAATTGTAGGAGAACGAATACGTTTTTTACCTTTTTGATTTGACTGGGTTAGTTTTGGGTATTCTTCCATTATAGGTGCAGGAAAAACAAAATCTGTGGGTAAGTTGTCATTCCTCTCAAAAATTGTATTTATTTCTTCCGCTGCTGTAGGATCGTTAATATCATTTGGCTGTGAGGTAGTTAATTTTTGTGGGCAATTTTTTGCCAAATGACCTGTTGTATTGCATGAGAAGCATTTGAGGAAATCAGTAGATACGTAAATCCAATAATTTGTACCTTCATAATTAATTTGAAAAGATTCAGGAAGATGTTTCTCATCCTCGGGAGAAATAAACAATTGCCGTCTAAAACTTAATATATGCGAGAAACCTGGATCCGTCACACCAACTTTCATAAAGGTTATAGGAGACATAATTTTTATATTCAATTCCTGAAACTTTTGTTCGATGACAAGATGAGGTATAACGGGGCAGACGTTTGATAATACTATTCTTTTATTTCTAGTAATTAACGGTTTTATTTCGAGCACATTTTCTTTGATAGTAATTTGTTTTCTTTCTTCTGTAAGGCTATCAGCTGTCTTTTTGGAATCTAAATATACACATACTCGTGCGTTTGATATTCGTGATATAAATCTAATTGCGTTCGCTGGAATTATAGACGACAGTGAGATAAGATATTCCCTCAGTGTTATTCCGTCAATTGAATCGAGTATGACAGCTTGATCTTTCTTTGGAAAACATGTTGTCGATGCTACATTTGCATAACTAGTAACTTCAGGTTGTGATTGAGACTTTGGGTGTTGTTGAGACGGTGGGGTGGAGTTCATTTCAGCACGAAGGGCCTCCTGTTACCAGGAGGTACCCTTATATTGCACAACTTTAAATTATAGTTTTTAAACACTCAACGCGTAACTAATACAAAACAACACGATAACGAGCGGTGTGTAACACGTGCGACCGCAGTGATTACCCGCGCATTACTGATTATGTCTTTTATACTGTATAATATTCTTTGATTATGGGGGCATTCTTACTTGTTAAGTTTATAATCATTAATCCGAAATTATAGCAATCCTTTTGTTATAATTCTTTAAAGAAAATAAAATATCCTGTAAGATCAAGGTATCACCGACGGACGGGCCTGCCAATTCAGGCTGAATAATGACTGACAACAGTATGGATCTATCTCATCAAAAACACTTTCACTTCAACGTGAAGGGACAGTTTTGCTCTCATGTTTCTTCCGTGAGCCTCATCTTAAAAATTTTCACTTCGCCTTGAAGCAACAGCAAAGCTGTGGAGTTTCTTCCGCTGAGTGATATAGCTGAATGGCCAATACCCCTTTTGCTCTTTCCATCCTATTATCTCGCTCTCTTCCCTACTTCATAGTCCGTCAACATATCTATGATCCAAGCATTGCAGATGTCGATGGGCGCCTGTGCTCACTTACCAATAGGTGACCTGTTTGATCGTATACCGGACCTATTGTATATAAAAAATCTATCATAGACCAACTCGATGATCCTTTAATAAAATCAAATAAAACGTACATCTTCATTGCTCTAATAACAGTCCTTCAGTAACTAGACTAAACGATCATTGCCCCGATAACCTTATCGACTGAGGCTGATAGGAAAGAGCCTCGACCAACATCTTTGCTCATGTTAGTTGGGTCAAGAGTCAGTTATAAAAGTACTTGACATCAATTATAAGGAGGTTCTGTAAGATGGGATACTATTTTAGACTTAATGTGATTTATTTGCTGACTGAGGGAAAATAAGGGCTATGTAAAATGCAATGCAGATATGTAAAAAAATACTTTAAATCTAGAGAATCAATGGTGGATAGGAAATAAAAAAGACCATTCATCAACTGCCGCCTCGATGAATGGATAACAATGATATACCCACAGAACAGATCAACTGTTCTGTGGGTATATCCAACGGGCATAGTTCTGATAACACACTTAGATCCAAAGCTGGTTTTACCATGCGTGTCAAAAACTATGAGAGACATTTCGGTTTCGCAAACTTTCAGGTGCCAAATAAATATTAGTGGACAATTGGACCCACGGCCTCTTATTTCACAGCGGGCCAATCATGCCAGGGATACTATCAAATAAACTTCTATCCTGTGTTTACGAAGAAACAAAGTCGCACGCTGTGGCGAACCTAATAAGGATATTTCTGCACATCAGTTCCACACGTATCACCTTCAGACATAATTGTTCGGTCACACTCGTAAGTTCCGTTCCTGCACGGTCTCCAACCGATAAATTCACATTAAAGTAAATCGAAAAACATTAATCCGTACGTAGAATCGTATTGCGACCGTGACATTAAAATAACTTCACTGAGCCACCGGTTGATGTATCCAATATTTCATTATTATCCGCATAAACTTGTATATGGATGTTGTATTTGGTTTAATTAAATTTCTCTTCGGTTTGATTTAATTTATACGTCTTTATAATATTATATTTAAAGGCAATATTGATTATATGCACAGGGTAGCCAGACTTAATAAGTTGCGGGAAGTCGCTGAATGTAGGCCGCTTCCAACAGGTCAATGTGGATATCCTTGGGGGAGGCCTATGTTCGGGATTAGACATCCTATATCTGAAGAAGAATTGTTTGGAAGTCTGAAAGTCTTTGTGATACAGTTGAAAAAGCTGACTGAAGAACGAGAAGCCGTGGTTCATGCACAACCTGAGGCAATTGGAAAATATGTATTTTTTATATTTCGAAATGTTTTTTCTAGTTTGAGAGTTGTGATACCGCCGATATAGGATGCATATAATATATGCATGGTATACCCTTCAGATACACACGTGTCTTATACACGTAATTATTCACGTATGTTTAAAATATTTCCATGGAGCAAGTTCTATTCATATTTTTCATTTTGCTTAGTAAGGAAGTCGTCCCAATTCCTCTATTACTTTTGTTTCTGTTACGTGTAAGGGATGATAATGTTCATTTAGTTTATTCAAAGCATATTTATATTTTACGTGACCTAGTCTTCAAACTAGTTCTTTTTATGTTTTCGGAGTAATTTTCGTACTTCATATTTTTTATAAAGATTGCTTTAAAAGGTAAAAAAGTCTGATTTAGTATGGCATGTAGTCTTGTTTATCGCCGAATGGCTGTTTTCCATAATGATTTGATAAAATGTTTACTCTGAACGAGTTGGTAAATTGTTAGCCCAAAATTTCACGGTCAACCAGAGGTGCGAAAAGCTTATCAGATTCAATCTCAGTGATTATTGCACTCTTATAAAGCTGAATAAGATGTTGACAAGTTAATGTTTTCTCTTTAGTATTATTTTATTAATTTCAAAGGTAAATGAAGCCCGATAATCCGTATTATGTCATGATGGATTAAGGATTGGATGCATTTTAAACGTAGAGGATACGCGTGCTTAGTACCAGAAAGTGTATGGGCCGATATACTACGTGTTTATTAATTAAAGTTTATATTTAAGTTTAGTAACTTGTAATGGGTATCCAGAATAGAACCATATGACAGATGTATATACTTAATTTCTAACTGATTTTATTCTATTATTTTATTTTATTTTATTTTAAAAAGTTTGCTTTATTTTGCTTTCTAATCATACCAATATGTATTGGATTTATAATAAAAATTGTCCAACGCAAACTTAAATTCATTCATTGAAATTATTATCAATCAAAAATTATATTACAATCAAAAACTCCAACACCAGTAAGATTAAAATAGCTTGTAAATAATCATAAATATCTTAATAAACGCAGTGATGCAACAAAAATTGCACCAATTACGCGCACCTGGTAATGGCGCCAGCTTTACATTTTTTTTAAACACCAAATTGCCAAAAATGCGGCCCCTTGTTACACACGTCAAGAAAATTGAGGGGTCCTTACAAATTATCGCGATTTGCACGTACAAAATGTACTTAATAGGAAACAAGTCGGTCTGTTCGAATTAATTGACAGCACGTTGCTAAATCGGTGATTGACTATCGAAATTTTATGTTATCGAGAGCGATTAATCACTCGGTAATCCGTGTGTTTGAGTTATCGATTGTCGGGTATGATATAATCGTAATGAATTCTGTTTGGTTAGCTTAATGGTGGAGATGAGTTACATTACGAGTGATTTAAAATTACCCAACATGCATCATAAAACAAAAAGGATACTCGAAACTTGACTGAAGACCTCGGTGGAATATAAACGGGAGAATTATGAACTTAACATAAACCTTGATTTGATGATGTAGAGATACGATCACTCCTAAAATTTGTTGATATTGTTGAGTAGAAAAAAAAGTATTTTAATGAGGTGATGAAAAACCACAAAGTTATTTTATAGATCGAAAGATAACAGAACAAATCTTCAGTAATATTTCACTTGCCTCCTGTATGTTTGTATATTTAATATATTATTTATTATTACAAAGAAAAAGATTTGAGCCATTTCACAATCCTAAAATGTAATAAATGGTACATCCACTTTTAGGTATTTCTTTCAAATATATTTGAACGCTGGTGGTATGGTCAAGACAATGAACGGAAAAAATCAAATCGTACCGCGACAATTTTTCATGGCATTTTTCTGGGGGCGCGGCCGAGCCCCCTCCAAGTCGAGCTAAAAAGTGGCATGGCCGTAACATCCTTTTCTCGAAGCAATTCTGACCATTTTCAACCCTCTATAACTTCGTTGTGGCTAAAGCATGAAGCCTGAATTTTACTAAGCAGGCATTGTGTAAACACGATATATTTAAAATTTCATTCAATTTGAACCAGTAGTTTAAGAATTGTAACTAGTCAAACTTTCTTAATTTTGCCACTCACTGACTGACTGACCGATCATCAAAAGTCTAAGGCACTTCTAGCAGACATAGAACCTTTAAATTTAGAATATAACTAGTGTTTAGTGTCTGAAGTAAGGGAAAATTCAAACATTTCATAATTTGTGTCTAGTTTTCTAGATAGACCAACTGCGTGAATAACTTTGTAATCCCATATAAATGTATAGTATTACAAAGTTACATTTGCAGTTAATGAATCATTGTACCCGTATATAATGGAATAATAGTTGTAGATAGATATCTATATATATTAGGCATAACAGGAGGGGATATATAGAGGGAAATGGTGTATTCAGCCCATGAAACTGTACAACATTCCTCTAGAAAAACATGGCGAAGAAAAACTTGCAAATAAATAGACTAAATAGCTCGAAAATATCAATTACAATGAAAGAAAGAACATTAATAATCAAATCCGCTATATTTGTGATAAATTGATACCTACAAAAATAAGAAAAATCCATAAGACAGAGGCTTTAAGAAAAATCGTTAGTGACATTCTAGAAGTAAGAAGTTCCGAAAAGGAAAAAAGTAGGACTCTACAAAAAGACGTGAGATCCCATTAAAAACATCCTGTAAAAAAAATCCAAGTCTCGCAGCTCAGGTTTTCTACCGCAAAAAGTTATGAGGTGCATGTAATACCAAGTCGATTAATTTATTTAGTCCTTAAGGGACCTTCTATATAAAGTTATTACGTTAATTATTACCATATCAATATTAAAAAATATTTACGTTTTAAATAAATAGATCGACTTGGCCTTATGTATAAATTGTACGATACATTATGTTTTCATGCGATGGCCAAGTCGATCTATTTATTTAAAACTTGGATTTTTTTTACAGGATGTTTTTGATGGGATTTACTTTTCAACATGTAACGCTTAATATCTCAGGTTGATAAGTACAGCACTGTGCACTAAATTAGTGTTAAAAAATTCTGAGGAATTATGCTTTTATTTTTTAATTGCAATGCACGGCGAGATAAGCATGCAATTTACCTGATGGTGTACAAGATATAAGATGTTAAATCTCAATACGTCCCGTAGTTATTCTGGCTGCAATTTCCAAAGCCGAACGCAACAGTGCATTTAAACTGCTGATTGGTATGAGAAATATACATTAACCAGGCGTATTCTAACATATGAGAGACCTACCACCTGTTACTTGTTTTTAGGCAGTAGTGAGCTTTACCATTATTACAGTCATGCTCGTGTCATCATACTCGCTAAATCTGTCTATCCTCGAGCAACACCAGATGAACCAGTAGTATTAATCCAAAATTGCACTTGCAATGCACCTCGGCATGAACACGACTAATTTACTCGTTTTTAAACGGTCCAGACGAGTGATTTATGGCTTTGTGTGCGATTAAAAATTACTGTCGGCAGTTTGCGTAACGCGCGCCTGACATTGCTTTATGTATGACGGTTTCTGATGCAAATTTTATGGCTGATGGGCGATTTTACCAGGATTTGTCCTTGAAGGAATTGGACATGATGATATTTTAAAGGATCTCTTTGGTAAGGTAATAGTATTTATTCCAGAAAAGCAAATTATATGTGATACGTTGTATCAGACGAAGTTATACTGGATTCACTAAATTTTGACATTTAATGTCCAACAAATAAAACCTATTATAATGACACTTAAGAGCTTTTGTGTCTGTAGTGTATAAGCCCATATACGTGCCTCTGTAGGGCACGGGCCACCTCTACATTAAGAGTACAACGAGAATGGTTAGGCTATAATATAGTCTATAACGCTGGCCTAGTAAGTCTAGTAGCTTAGGTCTAATTTTCAAGAAATTAATTTAAGTGCTATATACGTTTCAACAGTTTTCCTTACAGATTTAAGCGATGGCTTAAGATAAGTAATTGTCATGCAATATATCATAGCTGCCAGCGACGTTCAAATCGCCTTACGCATGTCCATATGTCTTCTCCGACCATCCGAATTAACCTCAAGCAGAACAGTATTAATCAGCATATTTTTGAAAATATGGCCATTATTTTGAATATAAATCCTCGGGCGTCTCGTATCTTCCCTTTTTGGGGTAGTGTTGAAACGTCGGCTTTTATATGAGCAGGCGCTATGGCGAATCATATAGAAGGCAAATGTCAATGGAAAGATTAAAATACTCCGTCAGTGATACTTTAATTCGAATTATGCAATGGATTATTTATAGTTATTCGTTTAAATTGCCATGACAGAGCACACTGATTACATGTCCAGCTTTATCAATATGGATGATTTGTAGAATTTATTGGGCGATTTTTATTGGGTAGTAGTTTTTCATTAATTTATGTATTAATGTTGTGAGGGAAATCGTACTCAACATTTTGTAAATGACTATATTTTTGTTGAATTGAAAATCGTTGTCGTTTGCTGTAGAAGAAGATAAAATTCGGGTTGGAAGTGGAATTTTGCTTCGCTTTCTTTATCTTTATCTTTCTTTATCAGCCCATATACGTCCCACTGCAGGGCACGGGCCTCCTCTACAATCGAGAGTACGATTGCGGATTGAGAGTGGTTAGGCCATATAGTAAACCACGCCGGCCTAGTGCGGGTTGGCGGACCATTCCGTAGGAATTCTTATAAATCGCTATGGCATGCAGGTTTCCTCACGATGTTTTCCATCACCGTTTTAGTGCGTGGTGATTGACTATCAATACACACATGACTCCGAAAAGTCAGAGAGGTGCCCTGGGATTCGAACCCGCGACCACCGTGAATATGTTGACAGTCGCGTCTAGTCCGTTTACCAACAGGCCACCACGCACTTCACACTTGCTTCGCTTATGACCTGTAAAATTGCTAGTTTCATGAACAATATCTTTAGACTAGAATCTTACGGTTTCTTCAATTAAAACATCTGCTACTAAGAACAACATATCATCTATTATCAAATTGATCAGATTCACGTCATATAATAAAATAAAGAGTAAATCTGTCAACATTAAAGTTTTTAGAAGAAGAAGCAATGTTGTTTAATGACAAAATAATGGGCTATCAATACGGCAACCATTTTCACCAGTTAGTAATTTAACGAAAAAATCGAAACAGCTCAAACACTCGTTCCTAGACCGAACCATCTGCATACAAAAGAAGGCTTCACTTGTCAATGTCTTTTAATATTTACTTTCGTAAAACAAACAGGCGCTTGTTTGTCGATGACACTTTCCAAATCTGCATATAAATGATTCCAGAATCTTCTCACGTGGTGGGTCTATGAACCCGTCTGTACGTTTGGGTAGTGCACATCAACTGTCTTATCTTAAAGTGAAAATGCTTTTAAATCTTTTGTCATATTGTCAAAACCATTTTACAGCTACTTAAACGGGCATATTTGCCTTAGTATAATGTATAATTAAAATACTTTTTGTGCTTTCTTGTATGTAACATAATTGTATATTTTATTCCCCTCAAATCCGTCTCGTAACTGATTGGAAAAAATAAAGGTGTTTTGTTAGAGGTAAAGTGATATCTGTGATTACAGGTCGGGTTACAACGATGCTCTTGGAAACTACTAGATAGCTTTAACTAGGTATTTAGAGTGGATATTGATTGCTTACGGATACCTACGACGGAAAGGAGATAAATTTAATTATTTCTTCTGAAGCACTGTGACATTAAATGAACAACGGGCATTTCTTTATTGCGTCAAAATTACATGCAGTTTTGAAATGTACATTCTAAAGTCCAAAGTTTATGTGACGAATTGGTTGTTAATTTATGTTGTATTATAAGGAACTTAACAGAATATTAAAAAGAGAAATACATTTGAATACAAAAAAAATTAACTGCTTTTTTTTAATGGCAATATTAAAAATCGTGAGTGATAAATTGACTGCGCAGGACCTAGCCTGTTAATCCGACTTTAACTATACATGTGAGCTTGATACATTTATCAAGATCTGAAATCGCATTTGATACTCAAGGCGAGGCGACATGACTAATGGATTTCTTCCAGGCAACCTTCGGATGGATTTAAAAAATTGGAAAGATATGATTTAGGAATGATGATGATTTTATTTATTTTTATTTATTTAACTCTTTATTGTACATCATATACATAAAAATGAGAAAAATTACATGAAAAAATAATAATGCACAAGTGGCGGTCTTATTGCTTGAAGCAATCTCTGCCATACAACCAGATACACTTTTGTTTGTAAAACAAAATGTTTTTAACTAATCGTAAGAGTACTTACACAGCAGGTACAATATTATTTCATGATAGTAGATACTAACAATCTGTTATGAATTGACTTGTCAAGGTGATTCAAAACTGTCGCCGTATTGTATGTCCATTGAATAATATGTTTTTAAATAGAATAAAAAAATATTGTTCGCATGTTGTAAAATGAATGTCATTATTATTTATGCTTGTTGGTGTGGTTATTGGTTTTATAAGCTTATAATATATAACAAGATAACTAATCATTATTAAACATAAATATTATTCTAATTTCGCATTGCCTGGAAAGCCAATATTTCTTTAATGAAAACATTCCTAATATTATAGTTTTTTGTGACGTTAAACGTTCCCCAATTATTTTAACCGATTTGAAAAAAGGAGGAGGTTCTCAATTCGACTATATATTATTGTTCTACATAATGAAAACACGAATGAAAATCACGCTGTTGAAATTGAATTAATTATTTAGCACTCTTAGTTAATACGCCGAATATGGTTCAAGTTATGCATTAACATATTTTCAGGCGCAAAATAATTTTACTTGTCATGCCATATTGGTTCAGCGGTATGCAGTATAGAATTTGACTTTATGATACTTTTGCCCGGTATGACGATAGGATCAGATTATATTTTTTTTAAATCAACTAAATGTGCCTCTAATGCCATCTCTACATACCTGCTCGTCTATATATATATAATATGGCTGTATATAATAGTGATATTAATCTTGAAAACGACGTGACGTAAAATACGTTTAGTATTCAGCCCATGATTTCTAATTCTTAACGGGTTCCTAGGCGAACTGTCAGCGGAACGTAGGCTCAGCTTCCGCCGAAGCAACTGTTATTTCCTGCTATTTGTACTGCAGCTACATTGGGCTATTCATTTCCGGGGTGACTGCCCTTTGATGGATTTGGGGAAACGATTTCTGCAATATTGACGTTTGATAGATTTACATTCTGGTACTTTAGAATGTTGTAGTTTTGATAGGAAGATTTGAAGTCAACACTCAACATTAATCGTCACACAAATATAGTAATGTAAAATTATTTGATAATGTTATATGTAAAGTAGATGTTTTTTTTTAAAACAGAATTACAGCTTAGAATATCAGTCATATTTTGTTAAACAAAATAAATCTTTATGCAAATTATACGATGCCATAAGAGACTTACATTAAATTTTACAATAGGGCCCAACAGGAAAGTGAATTCATAAAGAAGAAATGCAAGGAATATTTTTCGTTTCAAGGTTAATTCAACACGTGCATTGCTCCTACTTTTTAAATTAGTTTTATTAAAAAAGTACTATTAATAAAAATTAATAGCATCAATAAAGTAACTGAAGCTTATGTTACAACTAAATCAAGTTTAAAGCCCGCTATTTCATTAACTTCATTGCTTTATATTTTGTTTAAAGACATTTATTTCATTTTTA
Source organism: Hyles vespertilio (assembly GCA_009982885.2). Taxonomy (NCBI): domain Eukaryota; kingdom Metazoa; phylum Arthropoda; class Insecta; order Lepidoptera; family Sphingidae; genus Hyles; species Hyles vespertilio. Next base: position 1,048,032 of record CM042809.1, on the reverse strand, counting down.
TTAGCTAGTTCTGTTGTTGACATTAAGACTCTAATTCGTTGGAAGCAAATAAAATACGCCCGAAATTCAAATAAATGACCATGACCTCGCATTAAGATGGAGTCTGTCGTTGATATCAGAAAGACCTAGACTCAAAACAAAATGGACCTCACAAATACTTGTCTCAGTGCGAGGATGGTACCCGCGGTCTCTCCTTTCACAACCGGCGTCGAACAGCGTCACAGCTGTATTGTTATTTCTACAAATTTGGGCAATACCAGAGACCTTTGTATTTTTATTCCGCTATTGTGTCTAAATTTAGGCTTGATTCAATCAGAAAAGATGAATAAAAAGGCTATTATTCGAATACACGCTCAGGACGTTGCCGATGAAAGCTTTTTGTATAATTGTTTTTGACCCGAAAAAAATTTCTAAATCTGGCCTCCAATTTCAACAAATGGATTTGTATATTTCTCTGATTTAGTATTGCCACTGTATCTTTGCCAGCTCTTTAGTTATAAAAGTATCCTCGCTTAGTTTTAAGATGTGCAGCTTAGCGATTTTTCGGATCCTTTGCTCTTGAACTAATGAACATGCATAGTCATATAACCTAAAATACATATCCATTTAAGTCTCAAGTTTAATAAAATGTTAATTTAATTTTATATATTATCTTTCACTTTCCCTAGTCCACGCCCAAATCCTTGTACATAAGTATGACCCAAGTATTTTTCTCTTGGCTCACAAAACGCTCGAATTTACCGAAGTTAGCAAAATCCCCTGCAATTTTAAAGACCCTTCAGCGGTTATTTACAACGCCCCCGCAATCTTCTCTTGTTTTTCAGATATTCACTTAATCCATCAGACTGGATAATTTCGCAGCCTCTCCGATTTTACGTCCATTTTGGGCTTGTAATTTGAGGAAAATTGTTTCTGACTGCAATCTTAGAAGGAGAGATCTTATTAAGATACCACCCGTTTGTTATATAGTAGGAAGGACGCATTTGGTTCACTCGAAATTATCATTCGTTTTCTTTATGGTTTGAGGTTTGTATTTCGTTTATTGTATTTTTTACTATTGTTTGTATGTCGACGTCTATCCAGTGGGATGTAAAGACAAACATAAAGCAGTGCCAACAAGTAGTGACTTGTTGGCACTGCTTTATGTTCTTATAGAATAATATTTTCACTTAAAGTTTGCGATTGTTGTTACAGTAGTCAGATAGGATTATTGATTGAAATTTAAATACAATTTTAATTATAAGTATTACCCTACAATATTAAGACTTAATGTGTTTTCTTGCATTACAATATGCTGAAGGACGAAAATGTCATATACAGGGTATATCAAGACTGCTACCGAAAACGAAGCCGGGTGGTAGTTTAAGCGACTTCAGACACAATGCAACAGAAAAAGTTGCAAAAAAAAGCGTCAATTTTTTTTTTGTTATTTTTTTCCTTTGGCCATTTTTGGGTGGTAAATACATTTTTTCCTAAAATAATAGTATATACCCTTTTATTTATAAATACTCTAAGGTATAAAAGAGTTTAAATTATTATTTTAGCAAAAACTATGGATTTACTACCCAAAAATGACGATATTTAAAAAATCATAAAAAAAATTGTCGCGTTTCTAGGCGAAATTTTTAATTGCATTGTGTTTGTAGTCACTAAAACTACCACCCGGCTTCGTTTTCGGTAGCAGTCTTGAGATACCCGGTATGGTTTTAAGTCCACCCGGCCTTATGACATTAAACTTTAAATACATATTTTTTTACACTGATAATCCACTTCTAGTTCATAAATGTCAATCGAAATAAACGCAGGATTATATGGCTCAGTAGCTACAACACTACTATAATCACAATGTTCTGATCTGTTCTTATAAAATTTAGTACCTACTTCTTTCTAATACGTACCTATATTTAAGAGATATAGTTTCAAACCTCTATCAGCTTTCTAATGTAAGTATTTCTTTACAGATTCCTCGCGATCTGGTGGCCGCTCAAGCTGCAGATCACCAAACGCCGCGCAAGAATGATGATCGTCTTCATCTGGATCTTCGCAGTCCTCGTCACCACGCCTTGGGTGTTCTTCTTTGACCTTGTCGTGGTCTTCGAAGACAACCCTAACGTTCGCCTCTGCCTTGACGTCTGGCCTAATCCCCTCAGCGAGGTGCTTTACTTCGTCATCGGCAATCTCATCTTCTGCTACATTCTTCCTATGGTCCTCATCACTATGTGCTACATTTTAATTTGGATCAAGGTGTGGAGGCGATCAATCCCTACCGATACACAGGATGCCCAAATGGAGCGAATGCAGCAAAAGTCCAAAGTTAAAGTTGTCAAAATGCTGGTAGCTGTTGTTATCCTGTTTGTACTATCCTGGTTCCCCCTTTACCTTATCTTTGCTAGAATAAAACTTGGCGGTCCCATTCAAAAGTGGGAGGAGGATATTTTCCCTGTCGTCACTCCCTTAGCTCAGTGGCTGGGGGCCTCGAATTCATGCATAAATCCCATTTTATATGCTTTTTTCAACAAGAAATACCGGAAGGGCTTCGTGGCGATAATCAAGAGTAGGAAATGCTGTGGAAGGCTGCGGTATTATGAGACCATTGCACTTCAGTCATCCAGCACTTCGACGAGAAAGTCTTGGCATTACAACAACAACAATAACCCATCTATCACGAGGAGGTCGCCGCCAGTCGACAAGAACGCCGTCTCCTTCATATTCAACCACACGGGAGTGTAAATCACTGAAGGAGGGAACTTGGTGCATGACGAAGCCGCGAACTGCGCAATCTGGTCAGCTGAGGGCCACGGAACACAGCATATCTGAGGTTTTAAGATGTTTTTGTATAATTTTATTTTGTACATTTCGATGTCGTGAATCATTCATGAGTGTAATTCAATCGGCGTTCAAAATCGACGTTTTCGATGCCGATTGAGAATTTTTAACGGCATGTAGGTTTTAAAATTAACTTTTATACGTAAGTCGGATTAACATGTTGTAAGGAGATTTTATTTTTACACTGACAGTAATTTAGAAGCAGAAGCAAAACGCACATTGAGCACAAATAATTGTAAAAAATTGCTTATTTTCGACCTCTTCGTGTTTGGTTCAACCTTCAGCCTTTTTTGTGAATAAATAAAATATTTTTCCACTACGAATCATAGTCTCTTAAAGTTTTTGTACTTTTAAATTAATATTTTGATATAAAAAACGATAATAAGAATAAAAAGGATATTATACATTATTGTCATGGATATGTGTATACAGTACAAAGATGAATACATGATATAGAGACTAAGCAATTGAAATAGTGGGTTTGGTCTTTGCCACTTTTTTGTAGAGTTAATATTTGAATGTGTACAACACTTGGTATTTACCTAAAATATATTTATATAGAGTAACATCCCACCCCCCAAAAAATCTAGAAAAGAAACATTTCCTTTTTTTAGAAATAGTATTTGTTGTATGACATATAATCGATATTTTAATATTAATAACCGCAGGCAATATTAACTTATCATGTTATGTCTCCGTCAGTAGATGTTGTGACATTTCTATTAACTAGCATATAATGCTGGTATTTAGTTTTATTTTTGTTATGGCATTCCTAATTTTTTAATTTGATCTTTTTAGTATTAGATTTAAAGTAGATATTGCAATGGCAATCCCATTTCTATGGGGAGGTCGGTAAAAAAGGTCCAATGAAGCACAAAAAGCTGTCAGCACAAATGATTTATTTTTACCGATCCCTCGTGAAAATAGGCCGAAGCCTTAGGCACGGGCCATGCCGCTAAAGATGCACAAAAAAATATAAAATATTTATGTAATGTAAACCATAGATTATGTACGTGTAACTAACATGTTGTATATATGTTTATCTCAAATATATACATAAGGTATAAATTCTCATGTTATACTAGACGAGTTAAAGCACGCATAGGATATAGCGAATTTATTGTTTTTAATGGATATAAAATATTTTTCTACAATTCGGAATGTCTGGAATGGATGTTGAAAGTGAGTAGTTTCTATTATTTTTATCCTTTCTTTGTTTGAGCGACGTGGGTGGCTAAGTGGATCACAAACACAATTTATTTCTACTTTTAGAAATTTAAATAATAGCCGCTGATTCTTCTTGTTTCCATTGCTATTAAGTATTTTAAGGTTACTATTTAACAGTTTTTTTTTTGTTGAAAAGCAACTTCAAATAATAGTTTTATTTTCGTTTTTCAAGGGTTAAAATTCTCAATTATCCTCAGGCATTTCTCACCTATGATATTAAAATCAAATATTTGAATGAATGTTTGTTTTAAATAAATAATATTCAATGGTCCATTAACCCCCTGACAATATCATCGTTTGCCCAAAAAATCCAAAAATTTACTTTTAAATTAATTTAGATTTAGTCCTATCTATGACATAGTCGACGCTTGCAAGACTGATATGAATTGCGTGAAACTCCTTCAAAAGGATCGTTTGTGTGATAGGGAAAAAGGATTTTGAATTCGACTATTTTTGTATACCTAACGCTTTATACTTAGCTTAATGTTTTATCTATTTTTATTTCTCCGTTTTTCCTTTAGAGAAATTGCGTGTATCCTGGTAGGAAATTAATATATTCTTGCATTAGCCCTAGAGTACTTAGTTTGAAAATATATTAAACATAGTTTAAATTGTCTCCCGCTTTTATTTAAACTGCTGGCAGCCCAACTCGGGCGCTGCATCAAAATCGGTCGAGCAGTTTTAGAAAAATGTCTTTTAGTGAAATTGTTTTTATTAGTATAAATCATTTAGATGCTTATTGACCTAGTAGTTTTACAAATATTTTATTAGAAGTTTATTTGTAGTGGATTTTTGGTAGATATTTTAACGTTTTTATTTATATTAGTTTTTTCACATGACACTGTTGACAATTTTCTAATATTAGTGCATGTACTAAGACATGTTCCATAATGGAAAATCGTATATGTATCATAATATTGTATATTACAAATATATGGGTGATAATCTAACATTTTCGTAAATTTTAATAAATATTGTTTCATATTAAAAATATATAAAAATTTCTACAAAGTTCGTGGGGGTTTCTTACTGCAGTTTTCACGTTTGTAAATAAATGTAAATGTTCAAGGGTATGTAATTAATTTTTTTCTTGTGTAATCTACGCATATCTGTATTATATCGCTGTTGTTACTTTGCTGTGTTTGGTGTCTTAGATGTAATGTTTTGCTGTTTCTGTAAAACTTTTTTGTGGTATGACTGACCGAAGCTTTAAAATTCACTTTATTTCTGAAGGATTAAAGTAGATTTTTGCTCACTCGTCTCACAAATAAGGTTTTACCCAAACATGCAATATAGTTGTAACAATGTGAGACCTGATTTTAGACATTAAAACTAACATTTTCGTAATTATTCTTATAATCCTATGAAATAACACAATATAAAGTTTGATGTTACGATAGTTACATCCCGTAAGGATTTTAATATGTAGTATATAGAGCATTCAGGGCTTGTAGTATAGTTGTTCAATGAATTTGTATATGTAAATGTGTAATATATGATATATAGTAATTTGAAGTGTTAAAGCAATGTTAGTTAATTTCTAGACGCTGGATGGCTGTTACGGGAATGATGTGATTTTTTCGGATATTTGTCACTGTTTTGAAATAACTGATTCTATGTAATTATAAAAATAATTTAATCATAACATTGTATGGTTATTACCGAGCGAAAATAAGTCCATATACTGGGTATCTCAAGACTGCTACCGAAAACGAAGCCGGTTGGTAGTTTTAGTGCCTACAAACACAATGCAATTAAAAATTTCGCATAGAAACGCGACAATTATTTTTTATTATTTTTTAAATATCGTAATTTTTGGGTGGTAAATCCATAGTTTTTGCTAAAATAATAATTTAAACTCTTTTATACCTTAGAGTACTTATAAATAAAAGGGTATATACTATTATTTTAGGAAAAAATGTATTTACCACCCAAATATGGCCATAGGAAAAAAATAACAAAAAAAAATTGTCGCTTTTTTTTGCAACTTTTTCTGTTGCATTGTGTCTGAAGTCGTTTAAACTACCACCCGGCTTCGTTTTCGGTAGCAGTCTTGATATACCCTGTATTTATATAAAAGCAATTGTTCTTTTGTCGAACAAATACCTTATGAATCCCGTCGCAACAAAAGTCATAATTATCAAAAGGCGTATGAACTTTACAACAAAATTACTTCGCAAAAGAAAATACTTACAATTCTTTCAATTTATTTTTCTATATTTGGACTCCCGAAACGAGTACTGAAAGTTGGTATTATAAAGATATCAATGACAAACTCGTCGGTCATCCACCTTACATGTAAACAGAAAAGTTCAATGTAACAGAGGGAAACGAAACGATACTAATTCAATACACCAATGGAGTTTCATGTTCAAATTACACAGGCTCATATATTGTAATTCTTTATTTTTAAGCTATTCTCTCTCTCTTTCTCTCTTCAGTTGTACGAAGGCCACTGCAAAGCATAGGCATAGGGTTTCCAAAGCAAACTTTTGGATATGGTCTCGAGCGATTTTATACCGCTTTAAGTGGTCGTCGTCTGAAGTCTTATTGGTAATGTATAAGTCAGTATACGTCCCAGTGCAGGGCTTTCTACGATCGAGAGATTCGTGAGTACGATTGAGAGTGGTATGGATTATATGGTCTAACCACTCTCAATCTTATGGGTGATAATTATGAATTTTACTAGAAAAAAAAACACTGCGAAGAAAATGTGTGTATTAGAAAACTGCGATACATATTTCTTTTTTTGTCCTTTTCACCCCTACGTAGCTACACTATCTTCCCTTTCGCTCTATTGATTTCCCACGCATAAATTACAATTAACATTATTTTATCGTCGATATACATAAGTTATCATTGATTATTTACGATGGAATAGGAAGCAAACTAGCAAATGAACGGACGAATAGTAAAAGAAGTGTAATATTATGGTTATAGGATAACATTAAACCATTTTTTCTATTCGGTATTTAAAAGCAATAAAACGTTTTCGTAACAGCCCTCCAGCGAGCTTTCTAGTAAAAATAAAATGATATCACGCAATACATTGAATATTGATCGAATTATTTAAAGTTTTTCGTAATAATTTATAATATTAATTTATTAAACTGTTTCCTAGAAGCAATTTTCATACATATTCAAGGAACACTACAATTTAACGTACCCGTACAATTTTTCCAACATATCAAAGGATTTAATCACCTTTTTTATACTTTGCTTTTAGAGAAAGATCCTAAAACCGTCAAAACCAAGTTTTTTTAACCGCCCATATACATCCCACTGTAGGCCAAAGGTATCCTCTACAAACGAGAGTACTATTGTGAGTGGTTAAGTCATAATACAATGCACCACGACAGCATAGTACGGGTTGACGGAGTTTACATACTACAAAAATAACAAAACTATGGTATTTTCGTAAAAAAGGCACTAAAAATTACTATAGTACTAAATTGTTGTAACAAGCAATACAGTGCCGACCAGATCATTCAATCCAACAACTATACTTAACATTGTAGTTATGGGCAGAAGCAAATATCCACTAGAAATATTAATGTTCGTATAATTTCGCAAACATCTATAAGTATGCATTTCCTTATGAAGAAAAAAAGGTTTTGTTTGAAAACATTAAACAGGGCTTACTAACAACTCAGCATATTTTAACGGACGCAAATTTTATGTTGTAAATTCTGATTCTGAATAAATGCAGAATCAAAATTTCAGCCTTGCCAATATGACTCAGTTCTGATTGATTTGGGATCTTTGATTATTGAATTCAAATATATGGGAAAGAACCTGTTTTCTTTATTTTTTTGTCCAAGTTTTGTATTTAATTTTATATTTTTGGTTTTTATTTGTTTCATTGTAATTGATATTCATGCAATTAGATTGGTGTACAGAAAAATAAATGTATACGAATTTGAAATTCCGTTTCACATATTTCAATACATTATTTGTAGTAATTACCTATACTTAAGTTGTAATAATGTGTTACATTCTTGTATGGGTTTGATATTAGTTATTAATTATTTTCATAGGCCTGTTTTCTTGCAATTTTTTTGTAGAAAGACTTCGTTTTTGAGTTTGGAGATGAAATAAGCTATCGATACCTTTACAAAATTAAAAAATATAACATTATATTATAAATTTTGTAACAATTATGATTTAAATTATAAAGTAAATATTTTATAGGTGTAACTTAGAAAATGCGTTTGGTTGAATATTCACAAGCACAAATACAGTCAGCTGTGGAAAAACAAAATAATGTTAATTATGAAGTATATTTTAAATAGAATAGTATTTTATTAAATGCGTTTTCTATTTCAACATATTTTATAATATTTACACGAGCAAAGCAGCGAAATAAACATTTTATTAAAATAATTGAAAAAAAAAGATTATTAATTCATTTTTTGTTACGATTTTTTAGATGAGCGCTTTAATAGAATGCTTATTAGGAGCATATTAACACAGAACTTGTAGAACAATTTACTTCATTATTAAATTGATTTCGTATTACGTACATATTTTTATATTTAAAATATGTCAAAAATATTTATCATTTTAATTTTTAGCGTTGCAACATTTTGTCTGAAATATTGTAAAATGAAGACTGGACTGTTAATGAATTGCACAAATAATATCAGATATGAATTAATAACATAATGACAATAATAACTTGATGATTTTGTAAAACATTGACAGTCTAACGCCCGAATACTGGAACGCCATTCAAATAATAAGTTGCTCTTAACAGCGCACAGCCCACTTAACCAGTACATTTAATCGGGATTAATGTAGTCAAGCGCCATTTATGTTTAAGTTGCGTTCCAGTATTTGGGCGTAAGAATCATTAAACCCCGGATTTTAAATTCAGATCTTAAAGAAAAAACAAGCGTAATGGATCTATTCGCTATGGTATGTGTGGAGAGAGATCATTAGAGGCCGATATATTATGTTGTAATTTAAAATTTAAATGGTATTTTTTTTTTTATTGCATTGAATGGCGAGACGAGCAAGCCGTTCGCCTGATGGTAAGCGATACGACCGCTCATAAACAGTAGCAACATTCCACTGCGCTCGCCATCCTGAGACATAAGATGTTAAGTCTCAATATGTCCAGTAGTTGCTCTGGCTACAATGTCCTTCAATCCGAAACACAACAGTGCATTTAAGCAGTGTTGTTTCACGGGAGAAATAGACATTGCGGTGGTACCTACCCAGATGGCATCTCACATATGAGAGACCTACCACCAGTAGATGGTTTCTCTACCAGTCTTGAAATAATTTTAAAATAAGAAGATTGCATTGTAAATCTTAATGTTTGTCCAATCTTAGATACCATGTCCCTAATGCATTAATATTTATATAAAAAATATTTATTTGTATGCTTCAATCTTTGGTGTTTTGAAAATGTATTTATTTTATTTGACGATTAGCCGTAAATTGTTTAATTTGTAATTATTATGTATTGTGTAATTTATGACGTTACAATTGTTGTTAATTTACAAATTTAATATTATTAAGACGCAACAAAACAATACTGTACGTAAAACTAAATAAACTGAATGTAAAAATTATCCACCATTGTTTCATTATGAAATATAATTTTATTATAATCCTTTTTTTTTTTTTTATTGCAGTGAATGGCGAGACGAGCAAGCCGTTCGCCTGATGGTAAGCGATACGACCGCTCATAAACAGTAGCAACATTCCACTGCGCTCGCCATCCTGAGACATAAGATGTTAAGTCTCAATATGTCCAGTAGTTGCTCTGGCTACAATGTCCTTCAATCCGAAACACAACAGCGCATTTAAGCAGTGTTGTTTCACGGGAGAAATAGACATTGCGGTGATACCTACCCAGATGGCCTCTCATATATGAGAGACCTACCACCAGTAAATCCATCCATCCAGTAGTCCTGTCTATTCTTTTGTTAAAAAAAAAAACAATAAAGGACATATTCAAATGATTAGTGGCTATTTACATAAAAAAACACCAACAAAACCTTCTATCTGTATCATCAAAAGGATAAGCAGATACCGCATATATTATATACCCATATTAATTCCTGTCTCTATACAAGACTCTGTATAATTGTTAATAGGGTTCTGTATTCAAGTTTTGATATTAAACAGTATGTAATGGTTCCTAAAATTTACGCAAACAAAAACATGAATTTGAACAGCATCAAAATTGGTTGTAAAACGATTAAGATATCAATATTTTTAATAGTACAATGGGGACACTCGTTGTCTCTTTCGCACGCTTATGGACAATGACGCCACGACGTGCATGTTGCATCCTTTTCTATTACTCCTACCGCCAACTTTTATATACATAATATATGTAAATAGCTTATTACTTATCAGATTTTAAATATATTTCTGATTATGATTATGCATAACGTAACCTTTCTATGTAAACAATAATAAAAGAAATAAAACACTAGCCTATTAATTAATAAAAAAAAAATCCACTCTCCCATCTGAAAATCAAACTTGGGACCGTGATGTTTACAAATCAAAGCCTTTATGAAATTGAAAAGTCTTTATTGAACCGATAAAATGAGAAGAACGGCCAAACAACTCTAGCGTTGCTGTTTAGAAGCTGCCGCTGGAGCAATGACTGGAATATTATTGTAATATTATTCGCACTTACTGAGGCTTAATTTATTGAGCATTGGCCATACTGCGTACTTATAATATAACTTAGACATTATCTCTCGCACACTTACCCTAATGCAACTCCTGTAACTCAGAATCAACTGCGACACGTAAAGAATTAAAAATAAGTACTTATCTAACTTTTTGAAGGTTTCCAAGGAAACTTATCGAAAAATAGTTATCTATTTGTACATTTTCAATCTTTAATTTAAAAAGGCAATTAAATATCAGGCTTAAACTATTCTCTAATATAAGGATTTAGGAACGTTTAAGCTCTATAATTCTGTGTATGAAATTATAAAATCTCTCACTTTGGTAATAATAACAGCGCCTGATTTAATAATCTTAGCAAAATAGCAAGAGCTTGTAAATAACTTGTAAATAAAAGTGTAGGCGCGTTGGAAAGCCGAGGTAAACATGTTTTGACTGCGTCTAATAAAACAATGAAGTTATGTCATACTGAGCGATCTTGTAGGACTTCAAAAATAAATTAGTCGTAATTAGCTATTTCTTAATGAAAAGCTTCTTGATTTCATAGTTTTATTTACACCGATAACCTATGAAGGGATTTGAGGATTCATTATAACTCGTATCGTAAAAGATTTCTACCGGGTATCTCAAGACTGCTACCGAAAACGAAGCCGGGTGGTAGTTTTAGTGGCTACAAACACAATGCAATTAAAAATTTCGCCTAGAAACGCGACAATTTTTTTTATGATTTTTTAAATATCGTCATTTTTGGGTGGTAAATCCATAGTTTTTGCTAAAATAATAATTTAAACTCTCTTATATCTTAGAGTATTTATAAATTAAAGGGTATACACTATTATTTTAGGAAAAAATGTATTTACCACCAAAATAGGGAATTAGGAAAAAAATTACAAAAAAAAAATTGTCGCTTTTTTTTGCAACTTTTTCTGTTGCATTGTGTCTGAAGTCGCTTAAACTACCACCCGGCTTCGTTTTCGGTAGCAGTCTTGATATACCCTGTATATACTTTTCATTATTATTATAATATTTAAAAAAAATATCCATTTTGATAAATAACCTGTAAAAACAATAATCACTTTAGAAGGACAAAATAACAGTTGAACCACAGTGAGTCTTGGTTTTTTCCTCCCAATAAATTTGTTTCCGAATTGTAAACAGTCTACTGTTTACAATAAAAACAAGTAATGTTTGTATGATATTACTGAAAAAAATATTATTCAATATATTCTTGAATTGAACAAGGTAAATACATAATACCACCGATTCAAAATGCACTTACTTACTGCACATAGAGATATGGCAGAATTAAGTTTGTACACAAAAATAACTTTTATTCTACCATTATCTTGAGGCATGCGTGTGTGCATTAATTCAATTATATTTACGACACATCCGAAATAATGTTTGCTAAAATTCATTTCAGTGCGTTTTCAACGAAATGAAATTTTCCTCCTAAGTGCACGCCACTTTAAGCTCAAAAATTGGATTTCTCTGCATTGAAGAGAATAAACCCCCGGTCACTATTCATTGCCCAAGGGGCAAATGGCTAAAGGTTTTAGTGTGGCAACACTTTTAAATCGTATTATTTGTGTTGGATTTATTTCGCTTTAGACTGGTAAAGTCTCGTTTTTTCATACAAAGTGTGGCATGGATATAAACAGACAAGAAATATTATAAATAGAATATTGTTAATGTTCTAAAAGAATATTATATGAGTATACTTGAAAAGTTAAAATTATCAAAGGCTTCTCGAACTTTAGCTGTTAGTTTATAAGAAAAATACATCATCACCATAATCTCAGCCACAGAAATAGTCCATTGAAATGTTACAATTTAAGGACCGAATATTGCATTTCTTAGAGGACGCAATTTTATTTTTGGGACATGTTTGGGGGGTCAATAGAAGCTTAAACTCAAATTTGTGGGGTCGCCACCCTTGTCCCCCGGCCGCCATCTTGGAAAAGGGTGAAAAAACTTTTTTCGTGATAATTTGGAAACTATGCGTCTTACAAAAAATTTGTAACAACATAATTTGTAGCAATTTGTTTTGCCTACAAATATGTTCCTATAACTTTTTTTCCTAAATTAAAAATTAAAGAAGTTATAAGCAAAAAAGTGAAGAAGAAATTTCCTAAGGAAAATCTTCCCGTTTCTCTTAAAAGTAGACTCTTCGACTTGTATCGTACCAATTCTCACATACAGTGATCAATCCTGGTCTTTGACCGAACTTCAGAGGTCCAGATCCAGGTTTGTCAAAAAGCTATGGAGCACAGGATGCTAGGCGTAACACGCATGGACAGAGTACCCACTAACACCTTGCGCTCCATAACCAGAGACAAGAATGTTGCACAGAAATCAGCTGAACTAAACTGGGAGTGGGCGGGCCACGTCACCCGGATCACCCGAAGAGGTGGGCAAAGTTTGCCAATCAATGGATGCCTGAGGATGGCGAGAGGCCACGCGGCAGGCTTCGGAAAAGGTGGCGCGACGATCTGGACCAATTTAGCAGCACTTGGATGGCATCAGCAACTGATAACAATAAGTAGAAGGAGTTGAGGGAGACTTTTGCCCATCAGTGGCACAGAATAGGTTAAAAAAATGAAAAAATAGCAAAAAAGTGAGATTTTTTTCACATAAAGTTATAGAGAAGAAAAGATTTTTTTTATAAATTTTTACCCGCTTTTTTGCTTATAACTTCTTTAATTTTTAATTTAGGGCAAAAATTATATAAACAAATTTGTAGGCAATACAATTAGCTACAAATTATGTTATTACACATTTTTCGTAAGACGTATAGTTTCCGAGATAACGTGAAAAAAGTGTTTTCCTCCCCTTTTCCAAGATGGCAGCCGGGGGACAAGGGTGGCGACCCCACAAACTTGAGGTTAAACTTCTATTGACCCCCCAAACATGTCCCAAAAATAAAATTGCGTCCTCTAAAAAAAGCAAAGCTCATGTAACATTTCAATGGACTAAAAGTCCGCTGCTGAACACAGACCTCCCCCAAGGGTCTCCACATCGACCTGTTGGAACTGGCCTGCATCCAGCGAGTCCCTGCAACCTAAACCAAAAATACACTCATTAATCTAATTTTGCCATTTTCACGTCGTTTGGGATATAATACAAATAAATCAGATCCATATTTAATTGAGACAATTTGAGACTTCACATCTTATGTCTCAGGATGGCGAGCGCAGTGGAATGCCAAGCATTGCTTTGTAATTCAAGGTGTTGTTTGGTATTGCTATTGTTCATGAGCGCTCGTATCGCTTATTATCAGGCGATCGGCATGCCCGTCTTGCAATGCATAGCAATTAAAATAAAATACAATCTAATAGTTACAACAAAGTAAAAATAATATCTTGTGAAATTACATTCTTTTTTTACACGCTTTATATTAGCTTCACTTGTATGTTTGTTTGTATGTTTGTAACCGACTCCTTAAGACGCGATTTTGACCCACTTTAATTTTACATTAAATTCGCGGTTCGTAAACAAACCATTCCACTCTAAAATAACAATCACGAAATGCATTTACTCAAACAAAGTCTAGAATGTAATATTTCAGAATGTTTTGAACATAAACCGCAGTGTTTAATGCGACATCAAATAAAACAGAACGACGTCGAGCTTCTAAAATTCAGCTGATTTTTATTTTCCAACTTCCAGTTTGCAAATGAAGTTTAAGTCTCTATAAATCTTTTGCAGAGAATTAGCATCAGCATTTGCTTTATTATTATTCGACATTTCAGTATTGTGTGCAGTGTGGTCTGTTCGTAATAGACCAGAAGCTGCTTAGTTTGGTCATTTTTATAACTTTGTGCCTGAGTATGTTACAAACTGTAGACAAGGCACCACATCAGCTGACTTAGTGAGTAACATTCAGCTAATGAGCTGCAAAAAAGTAAAAACATCTAAGTAAGCCTGCGTTTTTATAATAAAGAGGGAGCGTTATCATACATTCGCGTCTTCAAAAACGTTGATGGTGTCTTGTTTGTAATGTTTGCAGCGCTCCTATATTAGTGAAAAAGTAACTAATTCTTTACCAATATCTGTATCTGTATCAGCTCATATACGTCCCATTGCAGGGCACGGGCCTCCTCTACAATCGAGAGTACGATTGCGGATTGAGAGTGGTTAGGCCATATAGTCAACCACGCTGGCCTAGTGCGGGTTGGCGGACTTATATTCCGTAGGAATTCTTATAAATCGCTATGGCATGCAGGTTTCCTCACGATGTTTTCCTTCACGGTTTTAGTGCGTTGTGATTGACTATCAATACACAAATGACTCCGAATAGTCAGAGGTGTGCCCTGGGATTCGAACCCGCGACCACTGTGAACATGTTGGCAGCCGCGTCTAGTCCGTTTACCACCAGGCCACCATGCACTTATTTACAAATAAATTGCTATAAATTTCTTTGATAACCGAAGGTATATAATTATTATGTATAGCGTTCATCCTTTTAAAGCAAGTTCGAGTTGAATTAAATAATTATTTATGATTATTTTTCTTTTTTCGAGTAATTAGTACATGTTGGACAACCTGTCAAATATCAACTTTTGGTGGTTATAAGTGTAGGTATTAGAATAAGCACTCACTTCCAGGAACTAACTATTGTATATTTTGTAAATTAACACTTAATACATTCACAGACAGAATAAATTATAATTATGCGACTCGGAGCGAGATGTGCTCGTGACGAGAGATGGCAGACTATCTTCTTTCATCCAAATAAACCGACCCTTTTATAGGACTACCCGAATGAGGATCGGTGGGGATAAATCTTCCAGAAAATATATTTAAGCCATAAAATAGAGTCTATCCTTTCAACTAAAAAATTAGGGTCGGCCCAAACATCTGGGCTATTGTCCGAACAGAAAGGTTTACCCAAACATGTGTACTATTGTCTAAAAAACATAAATTTGTTGCAAAGGATTACCGCCACTA
This sequence comes from Hyles vespertilio, assembly GCA_009982885.2. Taxonomy (NCBI): domain Eukaryota; kingdom Metazoa; phylum Arthropoda; class Insecta; order Lepidoptera; family Sphingidae; genus Hyles; species Hyles vespertilio. The sequence goes on along the minus strand of CM042809.1, from coordinate 1,032,372 downwards.
AAGAACTTAACTATAATAATACAGTTTTATTGCCCCGGCATGAACTAGTCATTACAATTAGGAAACAATAATTTAGAACAGCATCTTTTTAACTAATATTATACAATAAGGTACACAAAAATTCTTACTTAAATAAAACGACTCGCAGATGTTTTATGGTTAAACATCTGCAGTTATATCTTAAAATGAAATGCGTGTTTAAATAATGTTCAAATTACAACTAATAAGCGTGTTATTTTAAAAGCTAAATATAAGTTGGCGTATTGCAACCGCTTTAAAAGCTATATCTAAGTTGGCGTATTGCAACCGCCACAAACTAATAGGAAGACAGAAAAAAGTAGCCCGGCACCACCGTTTTTATCTTCGTTTTACAAGTATCAGCGCTCCCACTATGTAATAATTTATAAATACACTAAGCCTGGGTTATTTGTTAATTCCCAAGGACATTCAACAAAGATAAAAATACGTTTCCTTTTCATACCTTTTTAACCGGCTTCAAAAAAAGGTTCTCAATTGGTCGGAATGTTTTTTATTATTAACATATTAAATTCTTATATTGTTACAATGAAGGTAGTTATTATATTTTTGATACTTCAGTGCATACGTGGCTATGAAAGCGGAAGTCGTAGAAACGTCGCGTCGCGTTGATAAGTCAGAAAACCATAAATTGCGATCAAATTAATTGTTTCATAACCGTTTTCATTTTAAAATAATATTCTATTGTATGCGTGATGATATATTATCATATTTTCTGTAAAATTCAGAGTAGTTTAAAAAGAAAACTTCAAACGCGCGATACAATCCACCATTACCGCCGCGGCACTTTGTAATCGACGCACCAATCACGCGTCGCGAAACTAGCGCCGCGGATGACGCTCCAATATTGCTGCGGTCCGCGAACGCAACAACGAAAACCGAAAACCGGCGCGTACGCGGTTGCCATAGAAATATCACTTGTGGCGTTCGTAATTCGATCATAATAGGCAAAAGGCGAGACGGAACATCTTGGAAATTCTCTATAAGAGTGTATCCTGGAACCGAGTATTATTCATTAGGCAGATCTTCAGCGCGGCAAATGTAAGTACATTTTACATATTTTGTCTCAATCACGCAAAGTACATTTTGGTGACCTGTACATCATCCCGGTACATATTATAGTGCCGAAATCCAGGAATAGCAAGTACATAGTTAATTCGCTATTTCGAACGTTGATTCTGAGTTATTTTGTTGCAATAAACTTGGTTCGAAACATTACGATACCCGCCATTGCAAATGCTAAAACTTAACAATTAACATTTCAATCGGTCGTTCCAGGAAGGCATAAAATGTTTGCATAATACATTACAGTTTAGTATATTTTGATTTTTCGATAATACCTATCGTTTGGTTTCGATTCGAACAATTTCATTTCGTTTTAAATAAACTTAAGTTAACATAATATACATAATACACGGATTCACTTGGCGACTCGCCCTCAAAATATTACGTATTTAATATTTGTTGGCTAGTCAAGTCAATAAAAAAATAATCAATGTGTACTAGTAACTAAACAATAAAATAGACTATGATTTGTTTCTTTCAGTGCGTTCCATTTGACGATCGCAACGACCACGCTCACGACCGCGATATTTACCGTTCCACTTGCTCGTGAGCGTTACGATCGCAAACCCAAGTGGAACGGGTTATGGGGCGTTTTGAGCGTTTAGGTAATAAATATTTTAAAATAGCTATAAAAAGGTTAGGTTGCATTATGCGTTTAAAGTAATTTTCTCCGGTGACATTTTTGTTGTTTTGACGTTTCAAAATCCCGCTAATTTCCTTACGAGCACCACGACCACAGATCACTCCCAATAGATACCTAATGCAAGGCAGCGGTTGCGCCCAACACATATAAGATATCAGATAGGTATAAACCGATGCCAAATGTCGCGTCATCAGTGTCGTCCAAGTAGTGGACCCGCATATGGCGTCGCACGTTAGCAAAAATTACATTTTGGGAACTTAATATTACAGTTAATAATGATTTGTTCAATAAAATGGTGTGCAAAAAACTCAAAAAAATAAAGTATCTAAAAAAACGCAATAAGTTTTCATCGATAACTAATATTCTTTAAATTAATTTGGTCCCGAGCGAGCTCAATTTATACTGGTTAATGTATCAATGTTAAACAGTCGAGTTCGGATGGAGAATCAGCCGTCTCTTTTCCGCATAGCAATAACCGTAATAAGGCATCTTTTTTTGGCGAAATCACGCGTTCTTCTAGTGTTTGACGCATGTTTATAATATAATTCCCAGAAATATCGATATTGTAAAACAATAATGTAAATTGATTTTATTAAATGACAATGTCACAAAATATATATTGATTTAAATAAAAATTGCAAATTACCATAATTACGTTATTTTATGTAATTTGAAATAGTTAAATTTGTTAACAAGGTACTTTTACAATATTTCTTTATTTATCTTTGGCGTAATTAAATTTCCTTTTTTCCCTCTAGTTGTATACCTTTTTAAATATAATGGGAGGGTATTTATCATAAGTTTTAGTATACTAAGTTTATTGAGAATCAGTAGCACAAGCTATTGTACTAATTTTAACATACGTTGTATCTGTATCTGTATCTGTATCAGCCCATATACGTCCCACTGCAGGGCACGGGCCTACTCTACAATACGTTGTATATATCGTCTCAAAAACAGTCATAGTTCGTTAAGTGGGTTTCATCGTCACTTGTCGATATTACATTTACTACAGCCGCCGTCAGAATTCAAGAATCGGAATAAGTTATTGTAGCCCTTTAGGGCGTGAGGTTTAGTTATTTACTATTTCATATTTTTATCTGATCTTTTATATCAACACTTAATTTGGGTTGTGGCGGTAGCAATACGCCAACTTAGATTTAGCTTATAAATTAACACGCTTATTATTTGTTATTTAACATTATTTAAACACGCATTTCATTTTAAGATATGACTGCAGATGTTAGACCATAAAACATCTGCGAGTCGTTTTATTACAGTAAGAATTTTTGTGTACCTTATTGTATAATATTAGTTAAAAAGATGCTGTGCTAAATTATTGTTTCCTAATTGTAATGGCCCGTTCATACCGGGGCAATAAAACTGTACTATTATAGTTAAGTTCTTTAGTGGCGGCAATCCTTTGCAACAAATTTATGTTTTTTAGACAATAGTACACATGTTTTGTAAACCTTTCGGTTTGGACAATAGCCCAGATGTTTGGGCAGACCTTAATTTTTAGTTGAAAGGATAGACCCTATTTTATGGCTTAAATATATTTTCTGTAAGATTTATCCCCACCGATCCTCATTCGGGTAGTCCTATAAAAGGGTCGGTTTATTTGGATGAGAAGACAGTCTGCCATCTCTCGTCACGAGCACATCTCGCTCCGAGTCGCATAATTATAATTTTACTCTGTCTGTGAATGTATTAAGTGTTAATTTACAAAATATACAATAGTTAGTTCCTGGAAGTGAGTGCTTATTCTAATACCTACACTTATAACCACCAAAGGGTATTTCGCCATTATGGTATACAAAAATACACGGTGAATAATAGAAATAAAACCGTTACATACTAAAGTATAAATCTTTATCCTATTTTATTCGTAGTTAGCGGTTGCCGGTTGGTATAATTTATCAGATCAGGCCGGTGAAAAAATATTATCAAACATTTAACAAGTTGGTAATTAAGTTATAGAAGCGATCAAAACACATGAACTTACTGGCAAATCGAACTATCTCATCTCTCCAGTGAAGTCCACGTGACCGCGCTGCAACCCGCCCACCCCCCGCGCAGTTCCCTTCGTTGGCGTTTTCGGTTCAAAACAAAACTATCGTAATGCGGTATCTATTGGAAGTGATCTGTGACCACGACCCACCTCTTGACGTGGGTCGTCGTGAGCGTCGCGTGAGCGTTTGTCATGACGTTTTCACCGCGACCACGACGATCGTGATCGTCAAATGGAACGGCGAAATGAGTGTTTTGGGCGCCGTGAACGCCAAATGGAACGCGCCCTTTGTAATGGCACTTTGAATTCGGTTTTTTAAATTAAAATTACTTATTCTATTTTCAAACTCGTACGCTATAATAATTCGTAATGACGCGTACAGTGTGTACTTCCATTCGTGAAAGGGTAGGCAACTTAGAGTATTTATATATAGAGGGAGCGCTGTCAAACATTCGCAGGTAGGCAATTATTAAATAAATAAATAAAATAAATAATAAATAAATTATTTTATTTTATTTGGCAATTATTACAATATTTTGATAATGATTGTAATAACTGCCTTATTGAATCGATTTAATATACAATTATAATTTAGTTAATATATTCGTTTCGAATATAATTTATGATATCGTATAGTTCGGTTCATGTTGCTTAATCAAAAATGCGTGTATAAAAGTTAGCGAGTGTATATTGTCTGTGTTCAGGGTTTGCCTGAACTCCGGAGCAAAAATATCTTGCCCCTCAACCATTTTATAGAAACTTCTAGAAGTTGCAGAGGAAAATAGATCGTGTTGGTTTGAATTTATTCAGTGTACAATTATCTGCATTACAAAAGTAATCGGAAGCTTTGAGAGCGTTTATTTGGAGATTCTAGGCGTTATCGATGGCGTCGATTACAAACAAGATCAAATTCGTACCGAGTTTGACGATATTTATTTTAAAATTCTAGCTAATCTGATTTTATTTCCTGTTTCTAACGTTCATCCTTGCAGTGAAGGTGCAAGTCAATCGTCGGGATCTGACAAAGTTACTTATAATTAATTACCTTACCATCGTTTTCTGCGGAAAGCAAGGAGTGGCCTATATTTTTCGAGTTGTTGAATTATTTGCGCTTTGTCGAAATTTATACATTACCTATTATTATTATTATTTATTATACGGTCATTATTACACGGACTTAATACATGAAAATGTACTATCACGTCTCGACCTTTCTAATTACGAGTGGGGTTTATTTGTGTGTTATTTAGTTTTGTCGAAGTTTCAAAAGAAAACTTCTATGTTTCTTTCATTGGTCCAGACAAGGATTACCGAGACAATTTATTTCACAAAATAATGTGGTTGGGAGATTGTAATAACTACAAAGATTACCCATGCTAATTTGGAATCTGTGCTCATGTAACAAATAGGAACTGAAAATATTCGAGTATGAACATCTATAAAGACAATGAATATGAAACGCATGGATAGTTACTAATGGTCGAAGAACTAATAACTTTCGAGCTTGTTATACTAAAAGGGTTGTAAGATATTGCATGTATTAAATCTAAATGAATAGTGATGATTGTAGGACTTTGAAATACTAAAACTAAGGACAAGATTCATTATAATTTACGTTGCTGTAAAACAACTTCGTAAATCATAGAAAAATGTTTGTAATGAATACTTTACGACTTAATTTAATATCATTTTACCGTTGTATGCAACTTAAGGGGCACACCTAGTGTGAAATTTCAAAAAAATCGATCTCTTGTTTTTTTCATATTTTGGTAGATTACACCTTTAAAAATAACATTAAAATTTCAAATCGATATCTCAAATAGTTTTTGAGTTATAGCAATTTAAAGAGCAGTCGCTCGGCAGCTAGAGAGTCTCATTAGCTACGAGACGTACCTGAGGTATTGTTCAGAGTGTACTGTCCCTTCCAGCCCCTATAACACGATTCCGGTTTCTATTGTTGGCTCTCAGGTATACTAAAATATATCATTATAATAATTTCTAGAAATTTCTAGAAATTTTTCGTTCATCATCTTCATAATGGCTTCAAAACTATTTAATTGTCAAATAATTTTACAACTGCAATATTTAATGACGGTTATTCGTCAATTTTGAAGATATTCAATGTAATGGGAGGATAGTTGGACCTGCAGCAAGAGATTTTGCGGCTCTTAAGGACGAGACGAGAGTACGAATCGCTAATCATCGCCAAAGGGCTTCTTCAAAAGAAGGTCGATCATCTCGAAGAAAAGCTTCTTCAGCTGAACAAGCCCTTTCCGAAGAAGAGGAAGGTGAATTATATGGCCCTGGAATAGCAGATTAGCTGTAAGTATGATTTTAAAACACTTATAACAGTGAAAACGATCATTTTATCTTTAAACGCGTTTTTCTCGAAACAGCATTTTCCGAATTTGCTGCAGTGATTACTCAAAAACAAATGATCCGATCACTATCGATTTTTTTTACATGTTCTATACCGGGTATCTCAAGACTGCTACCGAAAACGCAGCCGGGTGGTAGTTTTAGTGACTACAAACACAATGCAAATAAAAATTTCGCAAAGAAACGCGACAATGATTTTTTATGATTTTTTAAATATCGTCATTTTTGGGTAAATCCATAGTTTTTGCTAAAATAATAATTTAAACTCTTTTATACCTTAGAGTATTTATAAATGAAAGGGTATACACTATTATTTTAGGGAAAAATGTATTTACCACCCAAATATGGCCATAGGAAAAAAAATAACAAAAAAAAATTGTCGCTTTTTTTTTGCAACTTTTTCTGTTGCATTGTGTCTGAAGTCGCTTAAACTACCACCCGGCTTCGTTTTCGGTAGCAGTCTTGATATACCCTGTATATAGTTCTCCGTACAATGACCTATCGATTTTTGATCTGATCAAAAAATCGAATTTTGGCAGGCCAAAAACAACCAAAATGTTGGGTAAAATTCGACTATTTTTTTTAAAACGTCGCCATATTGTCAATTTTTGATTTATTTTTTTTATCGTAGGTCATTGTACAGACAATATTATCTAGTTTAACGAGTTTTTTTTTTTAGATTTCATCCACAGAGAAGGCCGGAATCACTGCAGCAGTGAAGGACCTTTTTTTTTTCGCGCCGTTGGAGATATAACTTAAAAAATATTTAATTTTTTTCTTCAAAAATTTCACTGTATATTCTTGAAACATGTATAAATATATTCTTAAAATTTTGAAATAATATATAAAGTACTTTTTTTAATAAAAATTCCCAAAAATCACCTTTTTTTAGGCCATTACACTAGGTGTGCTCCTTAATTAGGTATGTATTTTAATATGTTATTGTAATAATTCGAGGAATATACTTTATTGTACTGTATCAGCCCACACACGTCCCACTGCAGGGCAGGGGCGTCCTCTACAATCGAGAGTACGATTCAGAGTAGTCAGGAATATAATTTACTAGAAATTGCATGTTCTGCATGAGAAGAATATCGCCCACATCAAGGAGAATTCTACAAAAATGTGTGCCTTTGTGCCATTCTAGGAAGACTGAATATAATGTCAGTATATGTTAGCTAATTAATAATTAATATTCGCTGGATGCAGGCCGCTTCCAACAGGTCATTGTGGAGATCATTGGGGGAGGCCTATGTTCAGCAGTGGACTTCCTGTGGCTGATATGATGATGATGATGATGATATGTTAGCGTTGAAATTCAAGAAAACTCCTCAAATAAGAAACTTCGTATAGACTATGTTATAATCAAATTTATTTTGTAGGATAAAGACCCAAAAAAATATCAGATTAGTATACTAGTATTCTCATACTTCCTCTGCGCCACTTTTTTCGTCCTACTCAACATCCGTTTACGCATTTTGATTCATTCTATTGCTATGTGATATTGCCGATACAAGGGATTATTTTTATATACAAGTTTGTTTACTCAAGTCATTGGTCTAGTAAAAGCGCGCGTAGGCTTGAATGAGCAATACATTAGTTGTGATTTTTTAAGTTATTCAATCTACTACGTGGAATACAGATTCCATACTATACTTTAATATACCAAAGCTAAAGGGTTTGTTGTTTAAACGAGTTAATCTCAGAAACTATAGGTTGGAATTGAAAAATTGTTTTAGTGTTAGATTAATATATTCGTTGAGGTAGGCTAAAGAGTACTTTTATCCTGAAAACTATTTCACATCAGCATTACAGCACCTAGTACACAATATTATTCCCGTCTCTTCTGCATACATATTTGCAGTGTATCAATCAACAAACGGACGGGTCGATTTTTAGACTTTGTGTGTTTCAGTGATATTCAAACAGTGTTCTTCATTGCACATAATGGTGGTAGGTGTCTCATAAGTGCGCGGACGCCTGGGTAGGTATACGCCAGACAGCAGTGTAGTCACTGTTGTGTTCCGGTTTGAAGTAAATTGCAGCCAAAGTAATTACTGGACGTATTGAGACTTAACATCTTATGTCTCTGGATAGCGAGCGCAGTCGAATGCCAAGCAATGTGTTGTAATTCATGGTGTTTGGTTGTGCTACTGTTCATGAGCGGTCGTATCGCTTACCATGAGGTGAACAGCATACTCCTCTCGCCATTAATTGCAATAAAACAATACACACCGTGTATAAATACAGTCACACTCTAAATACTGAACTAGGAATTTAACTCCAGCATTGTAAGAATGCACTAAAAACAGATATCAATTTGGAGAGCAAACAACAATAATACAATCTTTATTAAAGTCCTTGAGATGAAGTAGCGGCAGTTAAATATAAATTGGGCAGGACTAAGAGTCGTAACTGGAGCGGAAATAACAAGTCCATGAAATGCCCTTACCAAATCTCTTGGAAAAACGTATACACTATACAAATCTTATTTATATCTAAGTTGAAGGACATATGGATTGTTCCCTTGTTTACGACGCTTTTCATAAACAATCTTAGTCAAATTATGAAACTGCTACTGCCACTGAGCGTCAAATGTGTAGATTAGTTTGCTAGGATGGGATCGCTCATGGCGATACGGCTGTATATTTTTTATCGTGTCCTATCTTGTTTATTGTATACCAACGTTTTTTTTCACCTATTATGACAAATCATTACTGCTTTCCATTAACATCTTTATATCTAGATCATTGGTTTTTAACCTTTTATTGGATGGATTGATGGATCTAGATTGTAGCAAGCTTGCGAGCCTCACAAAATGTGAAATAAATGGGAAGGAAAGCGATGAGAAAATGTACCAAACGCGATTACAAATTTGTCATTTTACGTCGGTTTTCTTTGCAGCAGTAAAACAATTTGGATTGGTCCCCTTTTGATCTGATTTAAATCCCAATAATGATTTCTAGAAATATTGATAAAATTGTCAATGTAATGGATTACGATGTTATTACGCTAATCTTCTATTCATTAAGAGAATTTATAAAATTAAGATTGACATTTATTATGGGATCATTAAACAACTAAAATGTATTCACAGTATTAAAGAATTTCTATTTTCTAATAGTTTTGTGTGGTTAAGTTTGTATTTTTATTTTCTAATTGTGCGATGAAGTAAATATTTAGGGTATATCATATGAATTATACGTATAGTATGTCTCTTTCTTGACAGCTTCAGTGGCGCAGTTGCTTACAAATCCGGCTGTGAAACAAGAGGCCGCGGGTTCGATTCTTGTAGTGGGACAAATGTTTGTGCGAACCACAGGTAATTGTTTCAGTTTTAGCTGGTGAGATCCAAACGTCTCTCTTAGTTCCTGATACCCACGACACAAGACTCGATCATAGTGTGAAGTCAGGACAATGTATGGTTTCTTTATTAATTTCATGTCTTGTTTCCTTTTTGTATATAAATAAGATGAAATCTTCAGTCAAAGACCAGGTTTGATCTCCGTATTTGAGAATTGGTAAGATACAAGTCGACGATTTACGTTTAAGAGAAACGGGAAGATTTCCCTTGAGAAATTTCTCCTCAACTTTTTTCTTATAACTTCTTTAATTTTTAATTTAGGGCAAAAACTTATATAAACATATTTGTAGGCAAAACAAATCGCTACAAATTATATTTTTACATATTTTTTGTAAGACGCATAGTTTCCGTGAAATCGCGAAAAAAGCGTTTTCACCCCTTTTTCCAACATGGCGGCCAGGGAACAAGGGTGGAGGCCCCACAAATTGGAGGTTATGCTTCTATAGACCCATCACCCATCACACATCAATTGCGTCCTCTGAAAAATGCAAAGCTCATGTATCATTTCAATGGACTATGACCCAAACGCCCATCGAGAGCCTCTAGAGATGTTGTTAGAGAGTATAGTATTATTATTTCTCTTGATTGAAAAGTCTTGTTTTTTTTTTATACGTAAAATATAGTAACAAAATACATTTTTTATTATTCTTATTTGAGATTTATTAATGCGAATGCATATCTGACTAATCTGATAAGATCCATTATTTAGCGGCGTGATTGAAGTCATCTACTTTACAATTCCCATAAAGTTGATAGGTCACTTGTTTTACAAATAATACAGGGTATATCAAGACTGCTACCGAAAACGAAGCCGGGTGGCAGTTTAAGCGACTTCAGACACAATACAACAGAAAAAGTTGAAAAAAAAGCGACAATTTTTTTTTTGTTATTTTTTTCCTATGGCCGTATTTGGGTGGTAAATACATTTTTTCCTAAAATAATAGTGTATACCCTTTTATTTATAAATACTCTAAGGTATAAAAGAGTTTAAATTATTATTTTAGCAAAAACTATGGATTTACCACCCAAAAATGACGATATTTAAAAAATCATAAAAAATAATTGTCGCGTTTCTTTGCGAAATTTTTAATTGTATTATGTTTGTAGTCACTAAAACTACCACCCGGCTTCGTTTTCGGTAGCAGTCTTGAGATACCCGGTATAATGATTATGAGAAAAATATATCCTAGCAATGTTATAAATACGAAAGTTTGTAAACATTTTTAGAATTTTTTTAAAGTACTGGTGGTAGGTCTCTCATATGTGAGAGGCCATCTGGGTAGGTACCACCGCAATGTCTATTTCTCCCGTCAAACAACACTGCTTAAATGCACTGTTGTGTTTCGGATTGAAGGACATTGTAGCCAGAGTAACTACTGGACATATTGAGACTTAACATCTTATGTCTCAGGATGGCGAGCGCAGTGGAATGTTGCTACTGTTTATGAGCGGTCGTATCGCTTACCATCAGGCGAACGGCTTGCTCGTCTCGCCATTCATTGCAATAAAAAATAAAAAAAATAAAATAAAAAGTACTTTGCCTGAGCTGGTAATCGAACTCAAGATCGCACTGAATTAACAGAGCTTTAATATCCAAAAAACGACAAGCATATCTTGTATCATATAAAATTATCATTCAAATAATAAAAAGCCTATGATGTATGAGTATAAGCCGTAATTAACCTCGCGCCGCTCACATCCAATGTCTTACGACCTAAGCCAGGTCATTCATACGGTCTTGGGCTTCTAGAAAAACAAGAAGCCTCGGCTTGTACTTTAAAACTGCCTGTATTATATTTATTTTCTGTAAAGTTAATTTGAGTTCCGAATAATTTGGACGTTTTTAATTTGTGGGGTGAAAATTTCAGTACATCGACGTAAAACTACATACCAGTATTGCTATATTTGCTTATAGGGAAAAAAATTATCTACTATTGAGACAAAAAAAGCTTTTATTGTACCTAGAATGCTTTTAAACTTTTACGCAGATCCAATTACCTTGACAAAACTTAAATTCCATTTTAAAAAAAACAAGTCAATTGTAGTTTTATATATGTTTCTGTCAGCTCCACTCAATAAAGCGTGAAGATCCTGTCACGCATGTGTTCTTAGCAATAATTGTCCAAAAGGAATCCAAATGTCCGTGAAACCGTCAGGCCGCACGGTTTTTAGGTCACTGGTGCAAGGGCAGTGCAACGAGGTATAGGCTTTATTCCAACAGTTTTATTTGCCGAGGATTTCCAGGGCTGAGGCATTATCAGGTAATCTGTTAAGAACAGAAGGCCGACTTAGACTTCACTTGACGGATGGCAAGGCGGTTTTATTTATTCAGAGATAAATACAATTAAAAAAGCTTTTTTCTAAATTAATTCAAAAAAATATTTTAATTGAAGGTATAAACAATTAATAAATACAATTTAAAACGATTTTCGAATATATTTAAAATTCGAATCGAATTCTATTCGGGAAATTTTAAATTTGAACGTTTTATTGTTCCTAATGAGGTTTACGGGTCGTCGGGTCGTTTTGCTTGCAACTGACAACATAGTTGTTTAGTTTGCTCACTGCTCTGTATTTATTAGACGCTATTTAAATACAACGCCACTAGTTTCAAAGGAAATTGCATATTTCCGAGCAGGTGCTACGTAGTAGGTACATCATTACAATATTTACTATCCCGTGCACATTTTATAGGTTCGGAATGGAATCTAATTTCCAGAATTTAATATAAGTTGTTTCCCTGAATGCTCTCTATGATGGTGCGAATAAAAGTTAATTTCCGGGAAAACTCGTACAAACAAGTTCTGTGCCAATTTTTGTAGTGATTCTCGGAGTTTGAATGATACAAAACAATTTCACAGTCGTTTTATTGCAGCTTTGAAGTATTTTTGCAACAACACCAGCGAGGCGGTAAACCCTTTTAAAGAATTACGTTTAGTTTTATACTAGCTTTCTATCGAGCATATGAGTTAGTAATTTCTCATTTATATTTTTTTTCTTGTTCGAATTGAATCGAAGTTAATATTCTTTAAATAGTCTCATATCAGGTAATCAGTACATATTACTGATAAGTGCAGTGCAATCGAAATAAGGCCAACAATTTCAATCACTGGTCGCCACTATTTTGTCGGCTCGTCAATACGTACTCGTGAGAGGCGAATCGACATTTTTCCAACGTCGTTTATCAACGAATTTCCTTCAAAATTCCCCACTATTTTTAAATTATTTATTTATGTGTTAATGACTTCTAATTATAAATAAATCACGGCACTATTAAGCTATAAGTCCACAATGTATACCTTGAGGCGACCGGCTCGTAAATCGTGCACAATTGATCCTCCGATGCAGCCGGCATTCCCTGGCCCAATACTCGGATAGGTCAGGGCCGCCCGCTGCGAGACGGCTGCGTCCGACATAAACAACAAGAGGTTTATTTTTTTAAATGTATCTATTAATTTGTGAATTTATGTCGTGTATTTAAATAAAAAAATAATCGATACTTATTCAATTACTTAAAGTGTAAACAATATATGTGTTTCGTTATTTCATGGAAGGTGTTGAAATAATAATAAGTGTGTAGTACTTGTAAAATTAAGAGGAAGTATTTATTTATATTTAATTAAATAGGCGTTTCAATAATTCTGCACAATTTGATTTATAAATTAATTGTTTATTTTAGTTTTAATATTATGCGGACAAATTCTTTAAAATTAGTCATTACTCGTAAAAAACGTCAGCAACATACATAACATAACCAAAAATAATTTTCAAAGAATTAAATACACATTAAAAAATAAAAATGAAATGAATTTGTTTCTTTTCGGTGTAAAAACAAAGCGTTGGAACAAGACAGGTGTAGTGCGCGGCGCAGTGAGGCCGCGACCTTGGCCGGCATTTGACCCAAAATCGCCAGTTCAAGGCCTTTGCCCAGATGCGCTCCTGTTGCATCCACTATCGATACTAATACAGATTCAGCTCGTTACACACATAATTAACTCACTGTTTATTTTAGAATGTGTATGCACTATTTACATGGGCTATAATGACACTTGTGTACTGCTATTTATTGGTTAAAGATTACTTTTTTAATTCTTGTGGCAACTAGTTCTACGTCAATGAGACTATTACTGCCAATGTCGATTAACGCATTCATGTCATTGTTGGAAAAAATATATCAAATTATAAAGGAAATCAAAAGCATTGTTGATGTTACCGATACTGATGTTACATTACCTAGTAAAGATGACTACAGTTAGTGACTGAGCATGCAAGTCATTTGATCGTGAAATTAATTGTAATTTTAGAGAACAGTAGGAGAAATATAAGTTGTTTTGAGTGCCTAGCAATCTCAATTGGATGAATAGAATTAAAAAAAAAACTACGAAACAAAACTGCAGATCTTTCTATAATTTCATGTAAAACATGAGTAGTAAACTCATGTTATGCAAAATAAATATATTTATCTTTCTTGTATTTAATTTTACTTAGGTATTATAATAAATTAGTAGTTGATTTTTTATGTCTTTGAGGCTAAAATCTAGCAAAACCACCTAAGTGATATATTGAATAAAATATATATTATACTGTCTGGGTGTTGTTTAGACGTATAAATGATTTAATTTGAAGTATGACTGACGTTGCAGCCGAATCATTATTTATTCGCTTTAATCCGGAGTATTATTTACAAGACTATTGTTTTATCTGAAAATTTCTGCTTGGTTTTTGAAAGATATGAAAAGAAATTTAAATGGATATTTTTGTGCAAAGTAAATTCACTTAATTTATCGCACCTATAAAAGTCTTGATTAATTGCTAAGTGCTAACTTTAGATCCTAAAATGTTGAATTCAAAGTTCTTTGCTCGAAAGTTTAGATTAACAATCAGATTAATTCCAATGCTCTAAACATTGTAACTTCTGAATCCCTTGCATTCTGATTCCGATAGCTTATCTACCTTTAACTACGTTTCAATTAAAACGTTTGTGCAGACAAGAAGCTATTAAGTCAGAGTGTGGAGTTGATTTTCAATCCCATTCGATTATTGAATCGGCCTTTCACTGCGGGATTCAATAGAAGCCTTTACAATTGTGAATGGATTAATGTAAATCAGTCCTATTGTCTCGATCAAGAAGATTCACAATTAGAATTAAAGGAATTGTCTTTGATTCTTATTTGTTTTGAAATCTATTGGATTTGGTTGGAAGTATTTTGGGAATCAAACAGAATTGTTGCGAGTTTATTGTTGTATTTGCATTTCGTGATGAGAATATGCGTGGTGGCCTGTTGGTAAACGGACTAGACGCGACTGCCAACATGTTCACGGTGGTCGCGGGTTCGAATCCCAGGGCACACCTCTGACTTTTCGGAGTCATGTGTGTATTGATAGTCAATCACCACGCACTAAAACGGTGAAGGAAAACATCGTGAGGAAACCTGCATACCATAGGGATTCATAAGAATTTCTATGGTATGTAAGTCCGCCAACCCGCACTAGGCCAGCGTGGTGGACTATATGGCCTAACCACTCTCAATCGTATTCTCGATTGTAGAGTAGGCCCGTGCCCTGCAGTGGGACGTATTTGGGCTGATACAGAATTGTCTACTGCCAAATAATCTACAATTAATTAGAAGTAAAACTAAGAATTCAGCAAAATAAATTTGAAATTACAGCACAAATGACATGATCTCTTAAAATAGACAAAATTTGAATAGTTTCTCTCAAATTCAAATAACTGTGAATATTTGTTCATTGAACTTTCGTTGGCATTAACACGTTTGTTGAAAGTAAATGGTGATTCTCTAATCCTAGCAGATAGGCATACTGTAGTGTACTGATTCATATTTTTTTTTTTTTATTACATTGATTGGCGAGACGAGCAAGCCGTTCGCCTGATGGTAAGCGATACGACCGCTCATAACAGTAGCAACATTCCACTGCGCTCGCCATCCTGAGACATAAGATGTTAAGTCTCAATATGTCCAGTAGTTGCTCTGGCTACAACGTCCTTCAATCCGAAACACAACAGTGCATTTAAGCAGTGTTGTTTCACGGGAAAAATAGACATTGCGGTGGTACCTACCCAGATGGCCTCTCACATATGAGAGACCTACCACCAGTAAGCTAGCTATCTATCTATTTAGCTTAGAACTTCCACTGTTGCACACAGCCTCCAGAAAAGATTACCTCACCAACCTGTTGAAAGTGCATTTATCTAGCTTCCCACTCTAGCTTCCCATCTTTATCAAACCATCTCACGACATTTCACCTAAAATAGTAGTGAAATACCCAGTTAATAAAAACACCGTAACTCCTATTGACATTTGACTGCCAAAATTTGTATTAAAAATTCCTACTCCCAAAACTCATTCGTCAATCCAATCAATAAGTCTAACAGCCTTAAAGGCATATCTGCCAGCCTACAAAGGACAAAGCCTAATGATACGATTTGACCCAGTTTCGGTGCAGCCGAAAGCAGTTCAAGGGCGGTGCACGATGCACCCCGCCCCCTGACGCAGTTAATCGATACGAGTTACCGAGCGCTCCCGGCTAATGCCAAGGGTAACTCGGGAACATTATCTACTGTGGGAACTAATGATGTAAAGGGATAGGTCAGGATAGATGGTTTAAAAGCGATACGGTTCCTTTGGGTTTTTATTGGGCTCTTATAAAGTAATTGGAATAAACATAGGAGTTAGGGTAATTCAAATTGACCATCCACAGATGGTACTAGTGGTAGGTCTCTCATATATGGCAGGACGCCTTGGTAGATATTAGGTACCACCGCAATATCTATTCCTCCCGCAAACAATGGTGTAATGGCAATGTTGTGTTTCGGTTTGAAGGACATTGTGGCCAGAGTACCTACTGGACATATTGAGACTTTACATCTTATGTCACAGGATGGCGTATGTAGTGAAATGCCAAGCAATGCTATGTAATTTACGTGTTGTTTGCTACCATCCATGAGCGGTCTTGTTGAATGGCTTGTTCGTCTCGCCATACATCATAATAAGAAAAAGTGTCTAGATACATAGGCACAGGTCAGGATAGACAGATCATTGGAAAAATATACTGCGATTTGAATAGTTAATTTGTTGTTATATTTGTATACTGAGCAAGTTATTACATTATACTGTGATTGAAACCAGATAATACACTGATAAAATGCAACTAAATTGTATTGGCTAGTATCATGCGTTATCTCCAACATGATTTGATTGATTAAAGTATATCATGTGTTTCCTTAAATTAAGTAGTTATAAATAATAAGAGTACCAAAATCTAAATAAATTTAATTTATAAAATAATATAAAAAAATATTTTGTAAAACATTACGAGCTAATTTGTGTGTATTGCCTTGTCATAGAACTATTTAATTTCCTTCATGATCTATAAACCGATTTAATTTCATTATTTGGTTGTCGATACGCGATTAAAAATATATCCAACAACCACTTTAAAGCTCTGATTTATGAAAGCACACAATCGACATTTGAAACATTTTATCTCATATTTGCATACAGTGTAAAATGTTATATTCAATTGAATATTATTCAAATAAGCTTAGGAAGCATATTACTTGGATTCTACGAATGCGCGCGTCCTTCGCGCCGGATGTTTGAGTTCGCATGTACATAGTCCGTACACAAGAACAAAGATTGAAATATATTGAAACAGTTTATTTGTATTGATTTAGTTGGGTTAAGGTAATGTGAGGTCTTGAGTATCCATCATCACCCATCAGCCAAAGGAAGCCCACTGCTGAACATAGGCCTCCCCCAATGATTTCCACAGTGACCTGTTACTGAAGTGGAGAGTGAGGTCTTAGGCTTGATTTTAAGTGAGTTTTTAGAGACATAATTTGTTCCTGTTCACGTAGTATTCTGATGATTTGAATACTGGTGAAACAAAGTGACTTCTACTTATCTGGTGATAAATGTAGTGTAATTTGAATTGAGATGGGTAATTTATATACATAACTATTTCGCGGCCGAACCTGGGGTTATGGAAATTGCACCTAAAAGGCGACAAACACATGACGAGTTTTTCAGTGTACAAAAATAAAATATCACATTGTAGAAAAATATTATTAACACGCTAATTTCATTACCAAATGTAATAATGATGATTATATTAGAAAGTACTGCCTCGGTGGCGTAGTTGTACTAGGGTACGGTTACAAAGCTGAGGTCTCGGGTTCGAATCCCGGGTTGGGCAGTGATATTGGATACAACAGTATACTCACAGGATACATTATTATGGGATTAAATATTTTCACATAATTAAGTTTGATATAAAAATGATTTTTGATCTGTGGTGTGACGCGTAAAATAATAATTTTAAAGTATGTTAATTCATTCGTAATCATTATAGTATAGTTTAATAACGCATAATTCTGCAAACTACAGATACTTGAATGAATATTTTTTTCATGTTTTATTTTACACGTGTCTCATTTCAATTCCAGTTACAATATGAATGATTGAATTTAGGCTATAATTAAAATTCAATTCTAAAATAACCCAGGATCCCGGTGTAAACAGCCTATTTCCATTTCCCACTCTCATTAAATGAGACGATTGTCTATATTATTGTTACCATTAAATTAATAAACAGAATATATTTTAACTCGAAACCTTCCTGTTGTCAGGAATTAGTGCCGCCCTGGTTTTCCCAGTTCATTGTAACTGAAGTTTGCATATTTCGGGTGGACGACCGAACTTCCTCTGTCGATGTCTTTGTTACAACGGTTTTAATGCGGGTTCATTGATATTGATACTTCGTCTTTTGCTCTTTAGTACTATAAATGTTGATATTCTTTTAAATTTGATATTAAATGTTCACATTTGGTTTCAAACTAAAGAGGGTGGTTCTAGAGATGCATTTGCATTTTCATATTCGCCCCACTGTAGGGCACGGATCTTCTCTATAAACGAGAATAAGATTGAGAGACGTTAGACCGTACAGTCCACCATGCTGGCCGTTTGCAGGTGGGCTTGCGTTTACGTGTTTTTAATTATTTATTTAACCTCTTTGATATGGCGAGCCTTTGAGGAAGATTAAGTTCAGCGGGGGATTTCCTGTGGCTGAAAAAAAAAGAGAAAGATATCTGTCTTGCATTTTATCGTCATTTAAAAAATCTAATTCGAATTAGCTGTAGGTGCATTTATGTGAGGAACAGTTTAATTAGGTACAGCTTTGTCTATTTTCGTTGTCAGTGCGTAAACACTTACTGGTTTGAAGGACATTGCAATTAGTGAATAATTAATGAGACATTGGGAGACTCCTACGTAATCTTTCGGGGCAATGAGCACAGCCGAGTGCCAGGCAATGTTTAGTAGCAAAATTGCTGAGTGTGGTGTTGCTCTTATTAATGGGCAGGCGTAATGCTTAGCTTCAGAGTTCAGGCAATAATTATCATGTAATCTTGTCATTCTCGTAGATAATGCGTGGAATATGCATATATGTACACTACCTAATATTGCCCCCATTCAATAATCAAATCCTGTCCGTTTAAATCTGATGTCTATGGTGCATTTTACAGTATTTGACTATCGTGGCTCAGTTGGTTAGACGCTGGCTGTGAAACAGGCCGAGGGTTCGATCCTTGCATCAAAAAAATATTTGTGTGAACCACAGGTATTTGTCTCGGGTCTGGGTTTTTATGAAACCGAAAAGTCTCTCGTAGTACCTGATTCCTATGAAACAAGACTTATTTGATCTTAACGTGGGGTTAGGACTATATGTGTGACTGTTCGGCTTATTTATTACTTACAGCTGAAGTTAAACCTCCTTGACTCGGAATTCCTCAAGTTTCTATGACCTGTATTGCTTTAAGCCAGATTAAAAATAGTGATTTGTTTGCACTTAAAAGTCATCAACTAGATATGGCAGATCAATTGTTGTTATTGGTGAAAAACCAGAAAGCAGATTTAAATAAAAACGTATGGTTTCTGATACATTCCTAATTGTATTACTGTCATTATTAATTGACAATTACTGAACAGTGAACTGACATCTAGAAGTACCAAACCGCGAATTTACATAATTTACTTAAAAAATCCAAAATTCTTGAGTGGCGTATCGTTTAATTAGCGATCCAATAAATATTTAGCCAAAAATAACGTTAAAGTTAAATAGTGGCAAGTGGTGTAGGGCGGCGAGGCGGTCGTTAAGAGCGTTTACACCTTGCGCGCAAAGTCAACTATAGGTATTTCTTCGTTAATTTCACGCACACATAAGCGACCAAAGCTGTGTGTAGAGCTGCCGCGTCGGCTCGCTATACAGTCAGCTCAACCAACTTTGATCCGTGCGCTTCAAAATTCTAATATTCAATTGAAATGTAACTTATGATTTATATATTGGTAATATAATGTAATAAAATATTTTATTTGCATTATAAGTAGACAAATATTACTGTGCAAGCAATGAACAATACAAATTTAGATACTAATCATATTTTCGTTGTCATTACATTGTTAAGTTGCATTCAAATCAGTATTCAATCAGTAGATACTACGGACGTTTTATTAATCATTTCGTGTTCGAACACATGAATAGAGTTAGGGGCCTAACAACCCCTTACAATTACGAAATATATTTAATTTTATATTACAATACATAACATAATTTAGCCTCAGAATTACATCCCATTATATTATCTGGAACATAATTTATACTCACTACAAAATAATTGTAGGTGATAAAAAAAAATACTATAAAAGTACTTAGATGTGGCAATCGCAGTCCACGCGTGGCTATTTTTACTACGCACGGCAAAAATCGACTGCAGCCAGGCCGGAGCGACGAGCGATACGTCCTCCCTCTAGAAGGCCTGATTTGATGCAGGTCGGACAGCGTGTTTTATAGTGGTTTTTAAAATATTTGTAGAAAACATGAAAACTAATTTTGTTGAAATATAAAAATGGTAATTTATTGATAAGATGTTCTTCTATTGTAATATGCAATTACTATAAAAAATTATGTACGATAAGTTGGTGAAAAAAAATATGTTCTTGACGAGAGTTTCTGAATAATTTCGCATTGTTTAAATTTTTATTTTTCAGGAACTAAACACAAAAAGATTATTTTTCTCAGCAAAATCCCTCCATAAGGGTCTTATTAGTCTGATAATATTTTTATTTTCATCTTATATTTAGTGGTTTCGGATATCTTAAGCTTCTAAATTGCCATTTAAAGCCTAAATAACGAAACTTTTGTTCAGTAATCCTTATAGTACTCACAATTATCCATCAATCTATAATGTTTTCCACCAAAATCCCTCGAATGCAACCTTTTCTAAAATTAATACTAATTATTTTTCCTTTAAATTGTTTATTGGTGGCTATTAACTCATTTGAAAAGTCCTGTTTTTAAGCCAAAAAGCGCGTGCAGGGTATAAACGCTCTTAAGAGTCACTGTCATGCTTTGTTTTAACAATTGAAAAGATCTATGAATATATATTTTGTTTTTGTTTCAGGAAATTCATTTAAAGTTTTATTTACAGTTCCGTTATTGCTTCGATGTTAGTTGGTCGGAAGCTTTTGATATCTTCCCCTTTTTAACCGACTTCAAAAAAGGAGGAGGTTCTCAATTCGACTGTATGTTGTTTTTTTTTTATGTTTGTTACCTCTTTTCTCTGTACTGTGTGAACCGATTTCGACCATTCTTTCTTTGATTGAAAGCTGATGCTTGTCATTTGGTCCCATAAAAATATGGTGAAAATCTGAGCAATATCTTCGGACCTGGAGAGGGGAACTCCTTAAAATTAAGTAGGATTCCAATGGTTCTTTTTGCATTAGGTTCATTATAAAAGTTAATTTACAGTGAGAGAGGAAAAAAGGGGTGGGGGTGAGGGGGGGTAGGTGATAATATTAAAATACACGTAAATTCTAATATCTTCGGCAGCTTTTAACCGATTTTAGTGATTTCTTTTTCATTGGAAAAAATGTATTGACAGGTTGATCTCAGGAACACAACATGGAGATCTGATGATCATTTTCGGACCTGGAGTGTAGAACTCTTCAAACTTTAGTAGGATTCCAATGGTTCTTTTTCCATTGGGTTCAGTATAAAAGCTAAGCTACAGTGGTGGAGGGAAAAGGGGGTAGGGGCAAAAGGAGGGGGGGGGGGGAGAAAAAATAATAAACATATTAATACTCCAATATCTTTGGCAGCTCTTAGCCGATTTTAGCGATTTCATTATCATCGGAAAGAACACATTCCTTGTGGGGACCAAATCTTCTTCATTTTGATTCCTATCAACACTAAAAAGATAAAAATAACCAAAATTTTTAATAAAAAAATAAAAACCGACTTCAAAACAAAAACCACTAAAAAACTAAATAATAAGTACCACTGCAAAGCAAAAACATAATATTTGTTTCATGGAACTTGCGCTTGTTGATTGTACTTGGCGGCCCGCCTTTGATATATTATGCATATATTTTGATTTGTTGGCTAGTCAAGTCATTAAGCAAATTAATCACCAAGCGCAAGTTCCATGAAACAAATATAATTTTTTTGCTTTACAGTGGTACTTATTATTTAGTTATTTTTTGGTTTTTAGTGTTTTTTTTTACTAAAATACATATATGCATAACATATTGAAGGCGGGTCGCCCAGTACCAAACATATACATATTTAAATTAATATACGGCATAGGTCCTACATGTTTGGTACTTGGCGGCCCGCCTTCGATATGTTATGCATATATTCTGATTTGTTGGCTAGTCAAGTCATTAAGCAAATTAATCAACAAGCGCAAGTTCCATGACACAAATGATATTTTTTTTGCTTTGCAGTGGTACTTATTATTTAGTTATTTTTTGGTTTTTTGTGGTTTTTTGTTTTGAAGTCGATTTTTTTTTTTTATTAATCAATTGTAACATTCAGAGTATATTGTAAGTTTTGGGTTTATATTATTGGTTAATTATGTATCCCCTTGTCTTGAGTGAGGCTGGGCCTATGTGTTTTTTTGTAAATTCTTTGGTCAGTCATCAAGTGGGTAATAATTTCAGCTGAAAGAAACCTATTGTCAGTGAAGGCCTTACCGGTCGCATGTCATTGATCTGAAGTTCTTTCGTCAACAGCCTTCGTGGCGCAGTTGGTTAAATGGTTGTGAAACGAAAGGCCCCGGCATCGATCCCCGCAAGAAATAATTATTTCCATGATCCTGGTTCCACAGGCATTTGTTTTGTGCCTATGTGTTTGTGAGACTAAAACCTGTCTTGTTTCTGAAATTCACGACTCAAGATTCGATATCAGTGTGAGGTCAGGACTATGTATGTGACTCAAGAATCTAATTAATTTATTTGCCGTCATTGAGCCATTGCTCATGGATCATTGTATCTCCTTATCAAGTATTTACCCCTGTATTAGTATTTATGTTTTGATTGTGAAGTTCATATCTTAAGTAACATACCTGACCTTGAACTGTTAAGATAAGCTTATGTTAATGTCAGCGCTGTAATTGCAATTCCCTATCGGAAGACAGAGGCATCCAGAAGTTCAAAATCCTCAATAAAGTAGTCCATATCTCAGGACCTTAAAAATTAATTCGTAATAAAAATACACCCAACAGACTCATACATAGTCATGCCCCTTACTAAGATCAAGTTTTGTGTTGGAAGTATTAGGAACTACGAAATGCTCTTCGGTCTCACAATCACCCAGACCCGAAACAGATATTATTGCGATGCGGATTCGAACCCGCGGCCTCTCGTTTCCCAGCCGGCGTCTAACCAACTGCGCCACAAATATAAAATAAGTTGGAAATATAAAATTACTTGAAATAAATAATTCCCCTAATCTACAAATATAAAATAAGCTCTAAATTTAAAAGTACATGAAATAAATAATTCCCTTGCTTTATATAACCGTTCGTATTACCTAAAATTGCTGTTAAATGGATCGTTGTCTTTATTCAAACAAATTGGCTTAAATATGAAACGGTAATTGAAAAGCGATGTGCGATTTGTGTCCTCGAACGATGTTGAGGTTGGGTGCATGTGATGAAGGAATAGAGAATATAATACTATAGTTTTTTTTTAATATTTACGATTTCTCTATTATTAGCGAAGGTTTTTTAATTCTGAAGAATCCATGTCTCAATTTCTGATTTAAATTACAGTGCCATATTGCTGAAATATTGTAATTTTTCGGTCTTACTTGGGCTTAATAAGGTACCCATACAAGATTTGAATAATTTATTTATTTATTTATTTTATTCTTTTTTGTACACCAAATAATACTTAAACTAAAACTTATATTTAACATAAGAGTACAAATGGCAATCGTATCGCTCAAGGCAATCTCTTACCGACTACCATGGGATGGACATAAGTGAAGGAAAATGAAGATATGGCAGAATAAGTGTACTTTTAGAATATAGCTTGAATTATAAAAAATAGGAAATAATGAAAATATTTAAAAATATAACATGAATATATATAATATGAATAATTCTAAAATACCAAATTAATTAGAACCTCGTTTAATTCTGCGTTTCGGCTCACTATGTATATGATGGACTATTTCTTCTCGAAGACGATTTTATTAATGTTCTGGACCTGTAGTGGAATAAGGCCTGTTTCGACGGCCTATTTACGAATTTGGCTGTTTTAGAAATATTTTGCTTCATATAATTTGAGGACAACATGCAAAATTAATTTAATAGTCATAATATAGAATGACTAAAGGAGATCATAATTTAATTCTCATCATCCTATTTTTTTACATTTAATTTATTTCGGTTTAAAGATAAACCTTATATCTCAGGTATTGACTGAGCTAGAGTATATTACTGTTAAAATACGTATGACTGTCGAACCTCGCAAGAAGCTGTAAAAAATGCGATTTCTAACTAACATTATGTTTATATTAATTTGTAAAGTTTACCGTTTCGTAGGCTATATCCCTTGTTGTTAGGAGGCGGCCTCTTTTTATTCCAAAGTAAATAAATGTGCACTTGCATCCGCCATCAGCTTGCAATTTGAAGTAGCATTTAACTTCGCATTACTCTGTAGCGGTCTTTATTAAAACGGTATCGATCGAGGCGCCGCGTTGCAGCGGTTTTGGTCAGATTTTGCGACCTTTTGTAAATCCATGCGGTTGCTCTCTGATATTCTATAACTATGTTTTTATCTTTTTACTACTCAAATTTATGAACTACTTCTTCTAAAATTTAGGATTCAAATACTGTTTTGTTTGATCGGTTTATTTGTCTTATGTTTGCAGTATAAAAGTATTCTCAAAGATTGATAGCAAATTGAAAATTCAAAATATACTTATTCAAAATAATTTTGCTATCTAAATTACTATGTTGACCTCATTAAATATCTTAGTTTAAAATAAACTCAGTAAAATTCCACAAAAAACATAATTCTGACCTAGATATTGAAATAATTATTCATTAAAATACAACTATTATTTACGGATTTTATCGCGAATTTAGTTTAATTTTATACATTTTTGACTTCCCGACGTTTTGATTACTTAACAGCTTTCGTGGTCACGGGGCAGACTGAGGTATTGGTCGTCCGCTCTGTGACTGTTACAATTCAACTACCCTTATTTTACAACGATTAAATTAAAAAGTTAATTTAAATAGTTAGTCGGTATTTGCGATCCGATCTACGCAGAAGGAGCTCACAGTGTCTTGAGGTCTGGCAGTTGGTCTTTTGGGTTCCGATTTAATTAAACGTAGTATTGGATCCCATGCTTGTGCAAGCTCACGAAACGTCGGGAAGTCAAAAATCTTAGATTATATACTCGTCTAGATGACACATCACACCTCACCGCGCGGCTCAAATAAAGTCTACCAAAGGTAGACTCGCTTCTCACGTACGTCAGTGTCATTTGAACTACATATGGATAACGTGCTCCCGAAAAATAATTAATTATGCCGGTTTGTGCTGTCGAATTGTATCGCAATTGTGTGGGAAAACTGTATAATAATACCAATATAACTTTCTATCGGTAACATTATAGTTAAACCACTATTATTTGAAGAAAATATGAACTTTTAATTCATTATTTTGAAGATGAGTTTCATTGGCCAGTGTTGTCAATTTATTACTAGGAAGATTTGTTGAAACTATGGGAGAAACTATAAAACACAAATATCATTACATAATATTTCGACCAGAATAACAACAAGAATATATTTATTTAATTAGTAAATAATACTTACCTACACGATATTAATGAAACCCACGACGACATGCAGTTCATAGTAATTTTATTAATTCTTTGCCTTGCATGTGTATTACCATTCAAAATTTCACAAACGGGGTACTCCTATTGTCATCTTTGAAGAAACAGCGAGAACTTATTCAAGGTCCTAATAATATTTTTAGATACGGATTCCGTACTAGCAAATTGCTGGAGAGACATTACACAGCGGAAACGAAAAGAAGACCATTCGTAGCCTCACAAGACTTCAGTTATGTGTTCCGAACATTTTACTTATGATGATGTATATTTTACATAAATACAGAAATCAGATAACAGCCCAGGCAATAAATCCAAAGAGTTAATACTATTCGGAAACAAACACTAGGAGATGGGTTTAGATCTTTGTTGTTTTTACTAAAATGCGTTATAAATATAATTAATAGTATGATTACTTTAAATAAAGAAAAAATATTTTATTTAACCTATTTTGTATATCAAATAATGGGGAAAAGTTAAGTTAATAATCTGGAGTAGGCATCCCTAAACACACACTGTCAAGGCGGACAGTTGGATTACAATAATTAGACGACCGGTACTCACACATATCAACGAAAGTGAGGACACTTTTAGCGCATCGTTTGTTGACATTGCTCAATCTAGACGAGTATATAATCTAAGTCAAAAATGTATAAAATTCAGGGGCGTGCACTCCTTGTAGGCAGAAATGCAGTGCTTTACTTGCCATTCACAGATATTTTATTATAACGTTCGTACGTTTTAGATGACTTTAATTTGTAGTAAATAAATGAATAATCAAAATATAATAACTTAAAAACGCTTAATATTTTATAAATAGCACCTATTTGCAAACACGCATACATTATGTTTGCCACGCGAAAAGCAAGCGGCGCTGCAAAGCAAAATAATGTACCTAATCAACCAAGTCATGCCGCCGCGTCCCGCATGACATTTGTTTGCATGTGTGTAGTAATTTTTGTGTCCGTGCACAGTCGCAAACGCACACACCCATGAATATTGAAAGCCGCGACTCCTGCGGCAGGCCTCGGAAGCTCGGCAGTTGTCGGGAGTGATCGGAAATGTTCGTTGCCTTTAATCCTAGTAAAATTAATAGGCGGGAATCTAATAAATCACCTATGCACATTATGCATTTTGGGTTAGTAAAGTTTTATTTGTTTAAATAGAAATGTTTTGTATTTCGCGGGGGCCATTTTGCTTTTTTTATGTGTTTTTGCGTCGTTTACTATTTCATACTAGTGTTTGTAAAAAAAAATAGATTTCTTAAAAGATTTTTCATTATAACATTTGAAAGTGTGTACATTTAACAGTTTATTACTAAGTTTCGATATTAATTGTAATCATTTGCTTTTACTAGTGTGTTTGTTTATTTTTTCAAATGTTATTTGATTGTGAGGTTTGTGTTAAAAATGTATGTTTATCAAATGAATGAATGAAGTGGCCGAAATCTTGCGTTTATTTACATCGGGATAGGTATAGTAATCTCAACTAACCGGAACCTTGAATATGTGAAAATTGAAAGCTGACTAGGTGAGTTTTTTTATTTTACTTATTAGAATTTCTTCCGCCGCGACGATCGATCGCCGTTTTGTCTGCGTTGCCGTAGAAGATGGACATGAATAGTAGTACATCTAAGACTTGTTACGTTGGCATGGTTTCCGACTTAGAGATCCGTCGCGTGGCTGTAGCTATGCTAAAAAATTATAAAAGAAAAAGTTTTTGTGACCGAATACTCCGCCGCATACCCAGTGTCATAATCCTGTGCACGCCGCTGAATTAAAATTAAACTAAATTCGCGATAAAATCCGTAAATAATAGTTTTATTTCAATGCGTAACATTCGCTTAAATCTAAGAAACCATTATAATTATTCATTATTGAATGTTAGACTATTCTATTATTCGTACCTTTTAATGGCATCCGAAATTGTGTCAAACGAAAATAACTGGCGAAATTCAGCTATGCCAAATCTGCAGGTTAGAAGTTAAGTGAAACTTTTGTACGTACCGTGGCCTGGGTTGGTATGCATTTGCACAAATGAACAAACAGACAAACGGTCCAGGACATTCAAGGTAGTGGAACTGGGTCGCGTAGCTAGTCAGTTTTGATGTATAATTAACTGTGAGTTTGTTGCCGGTTCGTTGTTGTGCTGGGGCTTTAAAGAGTTTATTTATGGTTTGGATTCCTCATTAATGGTGAAATACATTAAAATGCATCTGCATCAGCCCATATACGTCCCACTTCAGGTCGCGGGCCTCCTCTGCAACCGCCAGTACGATTGAGAGGGTTACACACAAGAGTGTTGATATTAAAAAAAGATATAAAAAATATTGCTTCAAATTAGCTATGTATCAGCCCGCTGCTGGGCACGGGCCACCTCTACAATCAAGAGTATAATTAAGATTAAATTGATATTGAGATTCAAATTAGTTTTTGTATTAAGGATAAAATTATTCTTTACGAATTTCATCGTGGATTTGGTTTATTTATTTTTTACAAATCCCTGTTAAAATCCGTTAAAATCCGATTTATTTCAATGTGTAACATTCTTGTAAATATGTATATATAAGGCCATTAAAGTTTTTTTTTGTAGAATATGTATAATTGGAGTGTAATTTGAATACGGAAATATACAAGTGGACATCGTGCAGTGATTTAACTGAAGTAAAGTCTTACCACAAGGCAATTTCTGAGGCACTTAGGTTTGACTTTGTGTCAGTCGTGATCACTATATTAACCTACAGTTGAATTTCTCATTATTTTTAGTGGCAATAAAAATATAAAATTCTGTAAAATATAATAGATGCATAAATGTAAAATAACATTAAAAATATAATATTTTACAACTTACTACATAATTTACTTATCATTGCAATAGAAAAAAAATCGTTTATTTAAATTTCTTAATATTAGCATCGAAAATTCATTTTACCTCTACTGACCACTGTATCGCACCATATTCCTATATTTTACCCAACCGCTGTATTTCACTAACCAAACGATCAGTCAGACTAGGCCAACCAAACTAGGTACACTTAGCTCACAGGTATGTAAATAGCTAGGCCGAGGCACATCCGCCCTTCGGCTACTACAGGAAGCGGCTGACCCACATACTTTATCATCAGCTTCCTGAGCGACACACATCTGGAATTACCTGACCTGAATCCGTCTTCGACCAAGGTTGGGGATTTAGAATTGATTAATTATTTATTTGCTTATTGGTCTAGACTTTTGGAGTGTATCTGTGTAATGTGTGTTCTGACATTCGATTTATTTTAGAAATTCATTTACAATTGTTTAGTTACATATAGACTGCCTCGTAACGTAGATGTACTAGGGTACGGTTACAAAGCTGAGATCTCGGGTTCGAATCCCGGGTAGGGCAATTTGGATTTTTCTACTCATTAGCCCGGAGTCAGGAATTTGTGCTCAATATGGCGATAGGCTCGCCACCTATCACATTATGGGACGGAACATAAAAGGCGAAATGTGGGTGTCCTGGCACCTCTGCCTACCCCTTCTGGGAAAAAGGCGTGAGTTTATGTATATATGTATGTAGTTACATATTATGATTTGTCCGATTACCTGTATGAGAAAATCCAAATTATTATGTTATATCCATGTATAACGTAAATATAATATGCAATAATAGCTGTGGAAACAACTGGTCTTGTCTATTGTAAAAGAGAGGACCAATTGTAGAGGAGCTCCAAAATCATACTTATAAGTAGTGCGATGCATCAATTTCATTTTTTAACAAAGGCCTGATCACTTGAAATGACCTTTAACATTTCGTCATTAACGTCTGTCGTCACTGACGTCATTTAAACATCCACTTTATTCAAAAAAGTAAGGAACAATAATTTTCTCATAAAAAACATAAATGTTTATGCAAGACCCATCTTTACTAATGGATGCAAAAAACGGAACAACTAAAACATACATTAAAAGTTATTAAGTGCATCAGGCAAAAAATCAACACTAAACGATTAATGTAGCATGCTAATAAAAACAAATTAATGCACGATTTCATGGCATTTAGTAGATATATATGTAGCTAGTTATTGATATCCATCCGCATGGATATTGTCGTAAATAGAATTTGTTTTCATACATACATACATACATACATAAACTCATGCCTTATTCGCAGAAGAGGTAGGCAGAGGTGTAACAAGGACACCAACGTTTTGTTTTATGTGTTCCGGTCCACGATGTGATATCGCGAGCCTATCGCTATATCAGGTTCAAATACCTGATTCCGTGCTGAAAATTAATACATATGTACAATATTAACAGATATAACCCTTTAACTAGTCATAGAATGAATAAATTATAACAACGACCATTTGTTAGCAAGCTGTTTTAAATAAAATGTTGAAGTTGAATAATAAACTACTTGAAGCATAAAAAGAAACAAACAAATAATTTATTGGCTTTAAAAATTGGTTCGTATAAAAACGTAATTTATTACAACTTATCTCTAATTGATTAAATTATTCATATACATTTACAAATCTATATTTAACGTATTTGTCAAGTATCTTAGATTATTCTTACATTAACATAAGATGTTTTATATTATTCTATAAAAATATACAATAGATTTTTGTGCGCTATTATAAAATTTATTTACTTAGCCTAATAATTTTATTTATATTATATTCAATACTGAAGTCAAAATTTACTAATCAGATGACATTTTCTTCAGTCTACATTTTTGAAGATAATCTTTAGGTACGGGAGCACCACTATAAATATACATAGGTACATAGGTTGTTTGTATTCAGGATGTTTTGCAGTAATTGCATTGAGATATTTCCTGCAAAGTTAACAGGTTATGCATACTAGGTTGGGCCTAACTAATTGTTGGACCTCAGATGATTAAAACGGTTTCAATTAATTAGGCAGGCCCAATCATTAATATTAATGTCGTGTTTATTGGGTAATTGAACCACTATAATAAGGAATTTTATGTAATTAGTACTTAAAAATTACCATAAAATGGTCATGGAATTTTATAAATTACAAAAAAGAAATGCGTCTGCTCTTAATCCTATGTATTGGACATTGGCATTTAAACAAATTTCACACAACCATTTCCAAAACATATTTAGATAAGAAAATGAGACTCAATTGACCATCAATTTCGGTCACATTATCATACCATTACATATATTACATACATTCGCAAAAACCATTAGACATTTTTCTATGTCATTAAGGTGGTCATTTCTTTAGCAGGTTTCGTTTTTTTGCCTTTCATAGATTCAGCAATCTCTTGAAGTGTCTTGTCTTTAGTCTCTGGTAAATATTTGTAAATTAATAAAGTACAAATGGTTGACGCTATTCCGAAAGACAGAAATGCACCATGTAATCCAAAAGTTTTAAAAATTGTTGGAGAAATCTTCAAAATTGTCCCTCCAACTGTTTTTCCCACTATAGCTATAATACATACTGCTAAATTTCTAGATCGCACCGGAATTAGTTCTCCGTAAAGAGACATGGAGATTATCAACGGTCCACAACTTACAGCTATTGAAAATGCTGTCAATAACATTACAGACACATAGTGATTCTCGTTTATTAAAGATAATTTGATAGAATAGAGATATAAAGATAATAGGAATAGGAACAAAATTGCTATTGTTGTAGTAGTTAATAATAGAGTCCTTCTTTTTAATATTTTTGATAATGCACTCCCGAAATACATGCTTAGTACAGTTATACCGTCTAATATTAACATTCCCATATATGCTGTGTGTTCGCTATCGGTAATCTTTTTTATAATATCAATAGCATATACAGTACAAACTAATTTTCCTGACACTGCTGACAGGGAGCCTGTCAGGATTGACATCAAAGTAGGCTTGTAAAATCCTTTACATGTCACACTCAAGTACAAATCCTTTATATTTTCTTTTACAGTCAAGCGTTTTTTTGTAATACTCTTTTGATATTCTTTTTGCGTATTTATTAAATGCTCTAGTTCTTTTTCTGATTCATCGTTGCATCCTTTCAACCACCGATGGGATTTTGTGCATTCCTCGTATTTTCCCTGACTGGCTAGCCAGTATGGAGACTCTGGCCACACTATTACAGTCAATAAGGTATACATTGAGCAGACTATACCAAACAGCGGGATCTTTCTCCAATGAAAGAACGTTCCGATGGCATTGGAAGCCCAAATTCCCCAAAATAATGTGGCAGTTTTTAGCGTGAGGAATAACCCTCGATATTTTGGAGAAGTATATTCAGTCAATATCAATACAGATACTATAATTTGAGCAGCGCTGAACAATCCTTGCATGGCTCCACTGATGAAGATTTGCGTGACGTTGGTACTGCAGTACAGGACTATGAACGCTGCAAATGTGTCGATAGTTGCGATTATAAATGGGATTTTCCTTCCAAAATACCTGGTGAATAAGGACAGGACGAAGACCCAGGGGAGACCGCTTAAACTGGTCATACTTGCTGCGAAAGAAAATAATATATGGATTACATAAGACATACTTATTTACATTTTATCCTTACGGGCAATAATAACAGAAATAAATTAAGGAACCCTTAGTATATTTAATGGTGTCAAAGTATAAAAAAAACACCGTTAGGCTAATGATCAAACTTCAAAAGCTATCATTATAAGTAAATTATAACTATTAATATAGCATCTATTAATATAGATCTAAAAAAGTGGTATAGTTATTAATGTACAGAATTGACGTCATTTAACTAATAAGCCGACACAACAAGTGCTATAACATCTATCTGCACTTGATTTACCTAATAAATCACCCTTCTGTATACAAAATGAAAGTGGATATTTTCATCTAATAACGTAGTTGAATCCAGATCATCCATCTACATCCAGATTTTACAAAGAATATACTACAATAGCACAGCCGCCATCAAACTGGAGAATACAGGACCGTCCTTTCCCATCAGACGCGGGGTGAAACAAGGAGACCCACTTTCCCCAAAACTATTTACAGCCGCTCTACAAGAAGTTTTTAATAACTTACCATCCAGTTGGGGAGGGAAGGGCATTATTGTTGGTGAAAAAAGATTAACCAATCTACGTTTTGCCGATGATATAGTCCTTTTCTCTTCTTCGGCATCGGAGTTTGAAAGTATGCTCAACGAATTACATACTGCAAGCGTCGAGGTTGGATTGAGCATGAACATGTCGAAGACGAAGGTAATGTCGAACGCCAGACAATTAAAAACCAAGGTAGGGGGTGTGGAGATTGCATACGTTGATGAATATTTATATCTAGGCCAGATAGTATCCTTCCAGAATAGGCAGGAAGCTGAGGTCAAGAGACGTATTGAAAACGCCTGGAAGAGCTACTGGTCTATGAAGCACTTGCTTAAAAGCGATCTCCCACTCGCTCTTAAACGAAAACTCATGGACGTGTGCATTCTCCCCATCCTTACATATGGCTCTCAGACCTGGTCCTTGACTAAAGTGCAAAAGTCCGATCTCGGGGTTTGCCAGCGGGCTATGGAGCGCAGTATCCTAGGTGTTAAATTATGCGACCGTATAAGAAATAGAGATCTGCGCTCCAGAACGAAACTTGTGGATGTTGGGCAACAAACAGCCAAATTAAAGTGGGACTGGGCAGGCCACGTCTGTCGCATGTCAGGAGAGTTGTGGGCTAAGACTGCTACTGAATGGGCTCCCTAAAACACCAAAAGACCACGTGGTAGGCCGCGTAGAAGGTGGAAAGATGACCTAGATCATTTTAATAAGAACTGGAGGATGAAAGCCTTGGATAGAGACGGATGGAAGAAGGAAAGGGAGGCCTTTGCCCTGCAGTGGGACAGTATAGGCTAGAGAGAGAGAGAGAGAACGTAGTTGAAGCTGTTAGATCTTCATAGACGTTAGAACATGTGTTCACTTGTGTTCATTGGAATTTGGTTATAAATTCAGTTAATATCAACTGTTTTATATGTAATGGATATTTTATCATCTACATTTGGCGAGAAAGTTTCGATTGTTATTTCGAGTTTTATCGTATAAACTCCGGTACTGCAGTATCAAAAATCTGAAGTAAAACCAGGCCGTAGCCTGGTTTAATGAATCAGACTAGTAGTCATTGCATTCTTCAAAGATCAAGATAAACGTCCTAATGCTATTGGCTACTTTCATCATCATTATCATCAGCCCTTCCCCGTCTTCTGCTAGACTATACTACTTAACTCGATCTTTAGGCCATCGCATCGTCTCCAACCGCTACTAGCTATCTTACTAATACCGTCGCTTCATTTACCGATACCTGGTCTATACACGAGAATGCATCTACGCCAAATGTTGTTGGCTTATGAACTCTTCTGTAATTGTAGCTAAGACACCAAAGGAGGTCCGAGGTCCTCACATGATTTAACTTCGTGCACGTATATGTACTGTGCAAATTTCCTTCCCAAGTTTTCCACAATCCTTAATGCGATTGATAAATTAACCATGATTATAAAATATACTTACTTAACCACGACGCCATGTCATCAGTAATTATATCTGTTGCATTGGCTTCTTTTCGTATCTGCGGTATGAATACTGTTGGCGCCCCCAAGATGAGACCGTACACAAAAAATGAAGTCAACACCCCTGTACAGATGAGGAGCTGAAACAAAATAAAAAATATTATTTCACTCAGATAAATCAGATGCATTTTAAAGAATTAGAATGAAATACTCGTAAATATAAGTAACACCCAACAGTCGCATACATAGTCCTGACCCCACGCTAAGATCTTCTTGAGAGAGTCATGTGTCGTGGGTATCAGGATCTACGAGAGACTTCTCGGTCTTACAAACACCCAGACCGGAAAGAAATATTTGTGGTGTACACACAAACGTTTCTCGTGGTGCAGGGATCGAACGCAGGACCCTTTCTTTTCACTGAGCGTCTAACCGACTGCGCCACGAAGGCTATCAAAATATATGTAGACATAAAAAACATCGACTTTGATGATAAGATTTTGCCGATACATCTCAGTATTTATAAAATTAACTTCTAATATGTAGGCATAAGTTAACTATCCATGGCCTATATGAGGCAAGTTTGCATAAACTACTAAACCAGTTTGCTAATAAACATGAACAAACAAGTTGTTATTTACAATGTAAACTTAAACATAATCGTCTAGAAATCAAAGCAAAGTTCTACTTATAGGATGCTTAGAATATTTTCATTATTTATTTCATTTTGGTCTACTCATATATGGGGTCGTGGTTCTGTATAAATAAGTTAAACATTCGGAAAAAAAAAAATATTTTTGTAGTTCCACTATGTTTTCTTTCAAATCTCATTGTAATAATTAAATCTAACATATAAAAATTTAATCCTCTATCAAAGTATATTGTTCTATTCTGTTATAAGATTTTTTTGAGTTCATAATATTATTAAATAAAAATATGTACGCTGTACAAAATGAATCATCTTTAACAAATAATAGTTAACTTTTATAAAGATTTTATGATGTTCTGGTGCATGACGATAGGATTGTGAAGAGGCCTGAGTCCATTTTTCTAGTATATAAATTAGTAGATTCATTCTGGTGGTAAGTGCGTGGTGGCCTGTTGGTAAACGGACTAGACGCGACTGCCAACATGTTCACGGTGGTCGCGGGTTCGAATCCCAGGGCACACCTCTGACTTTTCGGAGTCATGTGTGTATTGATAGTCAATCACCACGCACTAAAACGGTGAAGGAAAACATCGTGAGGAAACCTGCATACCATAGCGATTTATAAAATTTCTATGGTATGTAAGTCCGCCAACCCGCACTAGGCCAGCGTGGTGGACTATATGGCCTAACCACTCTCAATCGTACTCTCGATTGTAGAGGAGGCCCGTGCCCTGCAGTGGGACGTATATGGGCTGATACAGAATTCTGGTGGTAGCTACTGGTACTAGTTTTCTCATATGTGAGATTTCTCCCGCCAAACAGACCTATAAACAAACTCTTGTGTTTCGGTTTGAAGGCCATTGACAAATACTAGCCGTATTGAGGCTTGACATGTTATGCCTCAGGATGACGAGCACAGTGGAATGCCAAGCATTGCTTTGTAATTCATGGTTTTGTTTGGTTTTGATGCCGTTCATAAGCGGTCGTATCGCTTACCATTAGGCGTATTGGATGCTCGTATCGCCATTCATTAGGATGTAAGTGTTATGTTTTAAATATTGTAAACTTGTATTTTACTTTAAATCAATAAATTTAAATTCAAAGCTTTATGAAAAAAAAATTGACAAAGTATATTCGAACTTCATTTCCGATCAAAAAGTAACTCCACAGATGTATAATAATATAATATTTTACGATATTCACATGTTTCAAATCAAATTGCATATTTTTTTCCTACACTTGTAAGCTAAGATGATGAATTAATTAATAAAATTCTAAATTCTAAAGGTAGATCACGATCTGTCTAGACTAGTTCTTCCTGATATTATTAGGTCATAGGTTGCCAGGTATCATGGCACAATAGGGTAGAAATCGGCTTTGAAACGCGAAGTCACAGATTCTAACTTGCACCCAAATTTTTTTTTGTGTGGTCCACAATTATTTCTTTCGAGTCGGGGTGTTTGTGAGGCTGAATTATCTCATGTAGTTTCCGATACACGGGACAAAATTCGATCTTGGTGTGGGGTTAGGACTATGTGACTTTTGGGTGTATTTATTAATATTATTTATTTTAGGGATGGAAGATATTTAAGATAATAATATTCACAAAAACATGAATGATCATAACGATAAATTATTCTGCAAATAGCTTAACATTGCCTTACGAATTAAACATCATTTACACATATTCTGTGTGAAATTATTACACGATTTTATAAATTAAAAATGTATCATATTCACTGTCGTACTGAAAATATTTCAGCTGTAGGTCAAACATCGTAATTTTTAATGCCAAATACGCAATTATATTATAAAAAGTAGATTATAGTTTTCATTTACATCATAAAATCATAGAATATCTTATTTTTTAATATATTTCATTGATCCCGAAGTGATAGTTCATCTCATTATTACAATCCATGCGTGGGTTAGTAAGTCATTAAATTTAAAGGTCAAATTGTACAAAATATTTGCATGAAAATCTGGACAAGTTGTCGTATTTTTTTTTAATACCATGAATGGCGAGACGAGCATGCCGTTCACCTGATGATAAGCAATACGCCTGCTCATAAACAGTAGGAAACAAAAGCTTAAATTACAAAGCAATGCTTGGTATTCCTCTGCGCTCGCCATCCTGAGAAATAAGATATTAAATCTTATTTGGTCCAGTAGTTATTCTAGCTACACTGTCCTTCAAACCGAAACACATTGCATTTACACTGCAGTTTGGCAGGAGAAATAGACATTGCAGTTTTTGAGAACTTGAATTACAATGCGCCTCTGACATTTCGTATTCATGTATTTTTAGGAAATTAAAATTAATGGAAAACCTGCATAATATCTTTATTTATGCCGCAATAATTATCTTTATAGGAATTACTTATGCGAAGTCTCCCAACCGTAATAGGCCTGAGTTTCGCGTACTAATTGTTTTATATTTAAACTCTAACCGCCTTATTACAAAACGTGGTTTATCTAAAAACTTTAGTTTAAATCGCAATAAACTATGGTTTATATGAAATTCATATTACAAAAAGTGGTTTAACGATAAACCATGGCCTTTTTGATGGTTTATCGCTAAACCTGACCGCCCTCTAGTTTAACGGTGGTCTAAATCGTAAACTTCCAAATATTTCTTTTAGATTTAGTGTCTATTTCATCGTATTATGTTACTTATACTGTAAAATTGATATTTATATGATTAACTTCTTCGTTTTTAAGGATTTTGCAGCCTTTGAGCGATAAAAAACGCCATGTCGGTCCAACAAAACACGTCTACGCGTCAAACCCTGTTTTGATTTTTTCCGATAAAAATATACGCAAAAGAATAGGTTTACCAAACATTTTGCAATGTAATTATCCATATAATAATGTTGGTTTACTCGTTTTTTCCTCATTACTCAACTTCACAGACCATTTTTCATTTTGTAGGTCCAACACAACACAATATTACAATAGATTACTATGTAATTACCTAAGCGACAATTATTTTATATCACCTCACTTCAGATACTTCGTTGACTAAATAGTAAATGCATTCTAATGCTAAATGAACTTATTTTAGCTCGCGATAGTTTTGTTTATTGTTATGGTTTCATGTAACGCGCCAGAATGTTACGTTCCATCACACGTGTTTGGATGTGTCACTAGCTAATATAACAGGAACTAAATAAAAAAAAAAAAATTGTAATCGATATACCAAACAATATTGACATTCAAGCAAAATGTCCAACCCTCAATAGGTTCAATACGCCTAAACATTATTAAATCATTAAAATTTTATTAAAATGTATTCTTTTCTGTGGATGAACGTTGCGATGGAATGATATCACGTTGAACGAATATTATTTGTATTAATCTGTGGTTGGTGTATAAACCACGGTTCAAAAGAATGAACCAAGAGAACCATGGTTTATTTATGTTTTGTAATACAAGTAAAT
This sequence comes from Hyles vespertilio, assembly GCA_009982885.2. Taxonomy (NCBI): domain Eukaryota; kingdom Metazoa; phylum Arthropoda; class Insecta; order Lepidoptera; family Sphingidae; genus Hyles; species Hyles vespertilio. The sequence goes on along the minus strand of CM042809.1, from coordinate 994,090 downwards.
TTAAACCATGGTTCTGCAGATTAGACTGGTTTTGTTAGACCAGGTTTAAACCAAGGTTTATTTCGCTTTTTGTAATAAGACCGAATGTGACTGCCATCCACGATACTTTTATCCCGTCCTGTTCTGTTATATCCCATTCCGTCCCGTCTCATCCTGTACAATTATTCAAAGCATGAAACCTTGTCCTCTCCTGCCCCATGCCATTCGATTGAATGAAAAAATTAGCAAGCATCTATTTTGAATTCCTCGCTCATCCCGCGGGACAACTATCAAACAATTTTTCATAGTCTTTTTTATCGAATTTTTGTGTTCTTTGGCTGGGTCACAAAGGGTGTCCAAATCAAATTAAAGGTGTCAGCTACTTCTATACCAAATTTCATTAAAATCCATTCAGCAGTTTTTGCGTGGAAGAGTAATGAACATCCATACAACCATACTAACTTGAGCTTTTATGATATTACTAAGGGAGTAACGATTATGGTTAAGCAAAAATATCGAATTTTACACTTCAACAGAAAAGTTGCGCAATATTGAAATTGCATAATATTACCAATAAGGGTCGACAACAGGCAAGTGACCTTTCTGAAAAACATAAAACAAGTCTACAAAATGCATATTCAAATACACGTGGATGCTGCTCGTTCGAAATATTACCTGTCTCAGGAAAGGCTTCCAAGAAATATTCCCACTTTGTGTGTCATTCTTCTTTGTACCGACTTCCTTGTAGTTGCACGAATTCATTTTATATATCAAAATGCACTATTCACTTTTATTAATTCATTAATATATATTATACTTAATTATTGTAAGATCAGATTTAATTATTTTTTCACCATTTCTCTCTTTATTTAAGCAATATCAAATATATGTTTTATATTTGACTTTATTTGAATTTTAAAATATTGTGAAATGTGATGTTGTAAATAATTTAAAAATAACTAAAAATATTTGTTTCTCTTTTAAATACACTTTTATAAGTATAATTTAATTTTTATTGGTTATTTTTCAACACGATCTGATGTCACAAAGTCCTCGAACAGACTAAATAGTTCCCGCGAAGACGTCGTTAAATGAATTTGTTCGGTATAAGAAGCGAAAGTTTTTTTATTGTTTGGATGTAAATATTTATACCCATATGGACGCTTTAGTGTTAAGGAGGGCTATAAAAAAGCCAGTGATTCGCAGCTTTTGCGTCAAAGAATAATAAATAAATATAAGTTTATAAATAGCCCTATTTCCATACTTAACTCATTAATAATTTAAAGACTAATATTCTTAAACTGACGTATTTTTAAGACAATTAAAAAGTTTTAAAATTAATGTTTCTATTACTAAAAGTTTCTTCGCAAGGGTCATAACAATATATTGAAATGATTATTGACAAATTACGAACTCTTTTAAAAGACTAAATATATATTCATAGCCTGGCCATAAATACTATTATAATTAAAAATAAACAAAATATTACTTTTGAATTTGGAATCTGTAATTTTTATACAATTGTTTTTTGAGTTTTCTTATTTTCGCGCCAATCCATCGCAAAATATTTTGTGATTATAATAAAATTGAGTGGTGTGATGAAGGAGAACAGAAACGAATCGCTATGATTGCATTACATAAAGTAGGTATGGAGCCAAATACTATTGTTAAAACCTTTCATACGCTTATATTAGACAAATGTTTGTGTACCGGACTATAGATAGGTAAAATGAAATCTCCTCTTGCTTGTTTGGCCTTAGCAGTTGTTAGTTGTTTTTGTTGATGTTAAGCATGCGTTGCAGAAATGATTTCTGGGTCATCGTGGCACCGAGATTGCTGCGTCAGCATTTTACCCGAGTAGGTACAAGCTAGAGTAACAGTACGACGCAACCGTTCTCTGTAGCTGTCTAATACTGAGCCATATTATGTGAAAACACATCGGCAATATAGTGTATCAAGATACCATTCTTCTGAAGGTAGTTAAGCCTCTGAACAATGAAAAACAAAAAAATGTTCAATAACCAAGAAGGGTATTTTCAAGACTCGGTGTTGGGTAATAAAGTCTCGATCCATCCAATCTTGGTTAGAAACGTTTTGGACTTCATCAGAGCTGAAGACCGGCCGTCATGTAGTCTTAATCCATTGGATTATGATAGAAGGTTTGCTCTAAACAGTATAATAATTTGGAGTCCCTAATACAATCCATACGATTTGCAGTGAAGAAATTTCCCATAGAAAAAGTGCATGCTGCTATTGATAATTGGCCTCAACGTTTAAAGGACTGTATTGTAGCCAAGGAGACAACTTCGAATAAGCTTTACAATTTTAATGGTTTTATAATAATGTTTTAAACTAAGACTCTGTAATAGTAATAAATATTAAGTATACAAAAAAAAATGTTTTTCATTGTAACAATATTGATGGCCAGACTAAGTTTAGTTTAAATTTAAAACCCCAAAATACGTGTTTTAGTTAATAATGTGCCGGGTGACATTTATTAAAAAAAAAACACTGAATAGGAAAATAATTTAGTAATGAAAAGTACACTATACCTATTTTCCTATCATTTTCCGGGTCCTAATATATTATTTTTCCAAATTTCGCAATAGTCGGTTCATGATTTTATTTAAAAAACAGAACAAACAAACAAAAACTTTCACAATTTTAACACTCTTGTTATTGAAGAATGCAAAGGATTTTATTGCACTTATCATACTGGTTTCGTTTATCGGTTATAACTTGTTTTTTACTAATGTAATTACTGTAATATTTTATGTTTATCATACGTACCTATCTAATTTTCATTTACATTTGAAGATTTAGGTTCGTCTGTGTATTAATATTTAACCCGAAAAGAAAATACCACAGAGCACATTCCATTATTCACTCACTCACTCACTCCATTGGCTCAGCGACCCGAAGTGGGTCTTGGCCTCCGAAATGAGAGCTCTCAACCTATCTCTATTCTCCGCCACCTCTCGCCAATTACTGACTCGAAGTTGGCGCAGGTCACCTTCCACGAAATCGCTCCAGCGATACCTGGGCCGACCAACCGGTCGACGGCCGGTGGGTGCCCATTGCCATGCTTGCTTTACTTTCCGATCCTCTCCCATCCGCTCCAGATGGCCAAGCCAGCGCAAACGATGAGCCTTTATCTCTCCGATGATGTTAGCATGTGTCAGCAGATGTTCTAGTTCGAAAATTTCCTTATTCGCCATGTGACATCCTCCCTGGTCCTAGAATTTTACGTAGGACTTTTCGTTCTGCCACAAGAAGCTTATTTTCCTCTTTGAGTGTTAATGTCCAAGCTTCACAGCCGTACATTAGAATTGATCTTATGATATTTTTGTAGATACGGATTTTGGTACTTCTACTGAGGAGCCTGGACACCAACACTTTATGAAGAGCTGCACTACATTTTAATGTGTTTTGAATGCGGATATCGATTTCGTCCCCTCTGGTGTTCTGATCTGTTACAGTGCAGCCTAAATACTTCAATTTGTGCACTCCTTTGTAGACTATCTCCAACGTGCAGATCTTCGCACCTGGCGCGGCTAATTTTGTTTCGCCGTATATGGAGATATACGTGGCTTATTGTCAGGCCCACCTTTTTTGCTTCCTATTCGAGAATTTTAGCAGACTGCTGGACCTCATAAGGGTTTTCTCCTAGTAGAGCAAGATCATCTGCATATCCTATTACTTTATACCTTTTGTTATTCAGTTTTGCTCCGACGTCAAGAATAAGTATTTTGCGTACTACGTATTCTAACACTAAATTAAATAGCACAGGTGACATCGCATCTCCCTGTTTCAATCCTGAGATTACTGCATATACACCACTGAAACTCACACAGACACATATACACCACTGAAACTCACAGACCATACCAAACAGATTAAAATAATCACCAACCATGAACAAATCGACACTTGGATCAAAAAATCCCTCCATGGCCGTCACCGTCTCGATTTGATCAACCCTATTGTGGACAAGGTAGCGTCAAACGCGTGGTTGAAAAGGGGCGAGCTGTTTCCAGAAACAGAGGGATTCATGTTGGCGATCCAAGATCAAGTCATAGACACCAAAAATTACAGGAAATACATAATTCGTGATAGTACTCTTAACAGCGACCATTGCCGGCACTGCCATAAACAACCAGAAACGATACAACACATCACAGGAGCATGCTCATTCATTACACAGACAGATTACAAACATAGACACGATCAGGTAGCGGCAATAATACACCAGACACTAGCACACAAACACAAACTCATCACAGATAAAACACCATATTATAAATACACTCCCCAAATCATTCTAGAATCTTCTGAGTATAAACTTTACTGGGACAGAACAATACTGACTGATAAAACCGTTCACCACAACAGACCCGACATTACACTACACGACAAACAAAATAAAACAGTATATCTCGTAGACATTGCCATTCCCAACACTCACAACCTTGCTTCCACACACACTAATAAATTAACTAAATACACAGATTTAAGTATTGAACTCAAAACTCAGTGGAGAGTTCAGTCGGTGAAGACTATACCCATCATCATATCCAGTACAGGAGTTATCCCCAAAACACTGCACACAAGCCTTAAAACGCTAAACTTACATCCACTTACCTACATGCTCTTACAGAAGGCTGTCATACTTAACACATGCAGAATTGTCCGGAAGTTCCTCTCTATTGATTAAGAAGGAACTGCCCTATATCGAAACACCAACGTACTTTGGCCAAAAGCTCGGTACTTTGGTGTAAACCCCCAAATTTTGGGAGAATAGTGTAAAAACATTGTAAATAATAATAATAATAATAAAGTTCATGCAAAGTGACGACCATCAACCTGAACCTAATCTAAATTAAGAATACATGACGGTTACCTGGCCTAGGCTCGTACCGCCATTATTACACCAGAAAAATTCTGAGAGTTTAAAAAACAACAGAAAATAATAATAATAATAATATAACTTTATTTCAGACCATCGATCCATATTTTTACATTTAGAATATGAATTAATACTTATTTAATAACAATATAAACATTATTCATGGCGTATTACAAATTTCACCCAGTGCTTTCGAATAGGACAATCAAATCTTGCAGCAATCGCTTTCAAGATACTATTGGTACTCGTTCTCAAACGATGCAACATAGAAGCTGTTTTTTACGCATTAATGCGTGAAAGCCGTCTGTACGACTTTCAGTGAACATATTAGAGGCACTACAGTACTTTAGTAGTCCCAAAAGCATCCTAATAGCGTTGTTGTATTGCACCCGTAGGACGTTGTAAGCTCGGCGCGTATATGACACCCACAGGCCACTAGAATAGAACGATTGACAAAAAGCTTTAAATAACGTTATTTTGACGTCAGTGGTACATCGAGAAAACCTGCGGGCAAGCATATTGCTCCTTACCGCCAACATCCTACGCTCCCTCTCTATATCGGCATCGTCCGTTAGATTATTAGTAACAATGTGACCGAGGTACTTAAAGCTATCAACAATATCTACAATTACGATTTTACTTTTTGTGGCATTGTACCTTAAGCCATGCCTCTCCGTGTAACTCTCACATATAGATAGTAGCTTTCTTAAGCCGCTTATCGACGGACTAAGCAGCACCATGTCATCTGCATAGCTGATATTATTGAGACATATCTCATCAACATGACATCCGACATGAGCGCTGCTCAGCTCCTCGATAAGCGAGTTAATATACAAATTAAATAGCAAAGGTGAACTCAATCCACCCTGTCTCACGCCACACTGCAATCTGTATTCATCTGATAAGGTATCGATCCATCTCACATTATTTACCTGATTAGAATACCAATACTTAAGGAGACACGTGTATTCCGCCGGTACACCGGTGCTCCCTAGCTTGTCCCATAGTAACTCATAGGAGACCAGATCAAATGCTTTAGACAAGTCAAGGAAACACCCGTACACCGGCGTCTTCCTCGCAGTGTAATAATTGACCGTGTGTTTTAAACTAAGAATAGCACTTTCCGTTAACATCCCTGCCCTAAATCCAAATTGTGCGTCATGTATCTTAACCCATTCAAGAAGGCAACTGTTCAACAAACTGTCAAGGATTTTGGCTGTAGTGGTAGCGAGTGAGATGGGTCGATAATTGCCGATATCAGATACATCGCAGGTCCTATTTTTTAAGATTGGAACGACTATTGTTCTCGTTAAAGCATCCGGTAAGTATGTATGGCCTAGACACAGGGTGAAAAGTAGAGAGAGAAGCCTCGGCAAGTGAACCCCCGCATACTTAAAGTGCTCGATACTGAGACCATCGTAACCAGGTGATTTTCCATGCTGCATTGTTTTAATTATCTTGGCCACATGTTTTGCAGATATTTTTGAGTTTAAATTTAATTTCCTTTCTCTTACGATGATCTCAGCAGCATTCACCACACACGATGTTGTTTTTAAAGGCGATCTTACAATGAATTGATCTCTAAATTTATTTGCAATTTCTTTACTATTACAAACACCATTAACACTCACCGGATGACTCGGTCGAATATTCATTTTATTTGTATTTCTCCAAAAAAATTTAAACTGTTTTGCAGAGTGATCATTGGCGATTCTATCCATTCTAAGTTGATCTTGCCTATTTTGGCACCATTTTAATTTACTTTTAAATTGTTTTCTTGAAGCTATCATCTCATCAAAAATGGGACCGTTAGCCGGTCGTCCGTCGTAATATATATTTGCGTATTTCTAATTTAACTTGTTTGTATTTATTTTTCAATGATTCTTTATCTTGCTCTGCCAACAATCTGTAATGTCGTCTTTCTGCCACTATTTGTTCACATTGTGAGATCCACCATTTCTTTTTGTTTTTCTTCTTTTTACGACCTACTACTTCCAGTGCTATCTCTTTTATGATATTACGCATATTTTCCCACACTCCGTCTACGTTGTCATCTATATTTAAGTCTTTGAAAACATTGTCTAATTTTAACTCAAAAGTTTCTCTAACTTCCTTGATTTTTAAGTTTCCTATATCAATATAGCCTTCTCTCATGTTATGTTTCCTAATAGTTGTTTTAATTTTAGCTTTAATTTTAATACCTAGTATATAGTGGTCGCTGTCACAATCGGCTCCCCTAAATGTTCTCACATCTTGTATAGTACTCTTGTGCCTATCATCTATTAATACGTGATCTATTTGGTTGATTGTGGTGCCATCAGGAGACTTCCATGTCCCTTTAAAAATTTCTTTATGTGGAAACATCGTACTTTTAATGACCATTCCTTTTAGTGATACAAAGCTTATTAGCCCTAGACTGTTTGTGTTTACTGTGTCAAACTGTGTGTAACTAGGCAACTGGTCATAAAGTAAATCTACACTGTCGTAAAATTGTCTTCGTCGGGCTCAGTCGGTGCATAAACATTAATGATAGATATATTTAAAAATTTACCCTTGATACGTAAAACAGATATCCTATCGGAGACTGCCTCGAATCTTATTACGCTTCTAATTAAATTTGTTGCAACCATTAAACCTGTGCCATTGGTATGGTAACCACAATCATATCCAATATAGAAGAGTACTGCTTTGTTATCCACATTACATTCACCACTGCCCGGCCACCTTACTTGAAGGGCAGCCACGCCTACTCCGTATCTACATTCCATTCTGTATCAGCCCATATACGTACCACTGCAGAGCACGGGCCTCCTCTACAATCGAGACTACGATTGAGAGTGGTAAAGCCACCGTTTTAGTGCGTGGTGATTGACTATCAATACACACATGACTCCGAAAAGTCAGAGGTGTGCTCTGGGATTCGAACCCGCGACCACCGTGAACATGTTGACAGTCGCGTCTAGTCCGTTTACCAACAGGCCACCACGCACTTAAACGCACTACATTCCATTATTACATAAGAAAATACAAGGTACCCCTTGTTGTACTACGAAATGTGTAATAATATAAAACAGTGTTGGTAGACCCATTTTTTGATCATTTTCTAGGACTGGAAAACGAGCAAACAGATCACCTTATGGTAACTGATAACTGCTCACCATGAACCTAAACAATGTTTGGATCATGGATATGATCATATTATGTAGCCAGCCTATCAAATCGAATTCGGGAAGGGGAAAGAATGGGAAGCAGAAAGGGGTATTGGGCACCGGCAATCTCACTCACCAAACGAAACGCGGCAGCAAAGCTAACGCTTCATGTCGATTTTCTGTGAGACTCTGGTACCGCCCCGGACTAGCCTGCATTCATGCTGAGTCATAACTGACAACAGCGTGGAATTTAAATAAAACCCTTCAGATAAATAAATAAATGAACCCAACAGTCACATACATAGTCCTGACCCCACACTAAGATCGAGTCTTGTGTCGTGGGTAACAGGAACTACGAGAGACTTCGGTCTCACAAACACCCAGACCTGAAAGAAATACCACACACAGATATTTGTTTCGGTTTGAGGATCGAACCCGCGGCCTCTCGTTTCACAGTCGGCGTCGAACTGCGCCACGGAGGCTGTCAAAAATTGATAGATGTTAAAAATATTGTTCTAACTATATACACTTTAGTTTAAAACATGTATCGCCAAAAATCATTTCGGTTTTCTTAAACAGAAAACCATGTAAAATAAAGTATAGAACTTGGAAATTGAACCCAGTACCTAACGATTTACATATCATAAGTACTGCCACTAGCCATGATAATATTTTTTTATGGTTGTATTTGTTTACAATATTAAGAATTTTTACTACCTCCATTATATATTTCGTCGAATCGACACTAATTTGAATATCATAATGACGTGTTACGTGAATAAACAATTTATCAATATGTTTTATTAGCAATAACAACATATATTTTTTTAAATTTTATCATTCTCTTAATTGGGCATCTAGCGAGGTTCAGCTTTCCCAAGAACGCCCGCGTTCAATATGCCGCGCTGGTTAGTAAAATTAATATGAGAATGTGTGAATTAATGTTTTTCGATTGATTCTATAAATATTTTAATTTGTTGGAACTTGGAATAAATATAATATATGATTGTATGAATCTTTCCAGAGACGTCTCGTAGGTCTTTCCTTAGACGTCTGTGATTAATTGGTATCTTCGATTTCTTTTATTTTAATATAATTAAATATAAAATATATCAATATATTATTTCGCAGTGCGAAACCTAAATATAGGGTATTATTTAGGTTTCGCACTGCGTTTACCAAGTATTGGACCAATTATTATATAGGGTAATTGTTACTCATTAATGCTTTAGTTTTAATAAATTGTTTTTTTATTCGTGTTGTGTTCTATGAATGATAATCAAATATAAAACATTATGAGTACTCCCACAACCAAAAATAAAATCGTGTGAGAGCCTCGTGATCATCATCTTTAACAGCCTCCGTGGTGCAGTTTGATAGACGCCGGCTGTAAAATGAGAGGCCGCGGGTTCGATCCCCGAACTGAGACAAATGTTTGTGCGGCCCACAAGTATTTGGTTTGGGTGTTTATGAGACCGAAAAGTCTCGTAGCTTCTAATACCCACGAGTCACGACACAAGACTTAATTGCTTTTTATAGGGGGTCAAGACTCTGTATGTGACTTTTGGGTGTATTTATTTATTTCGAGTTATACAAAGTCCAAGCTAAATATAAGCCTCGCTTAAAAAATCCAAAGTGATTTGCATGTTGTAAAGGTGAAATAATAAACGAAATTCATGTAGTTAATCATCACATGCACTAAAGGTTATGATAACAGATTTGTTTTCACAATAATCACACGGTCCGCTGAATAAGGGAACAGTAACCTGTACAATGTACCCCTAGTTTGAATAGATCTTATTTGAATAATAAACAAGCCCATTCGCTTGGGAAAATTTTACGTGGATTATTGATTTTCAGAAATCGGCTGATAATTGTTTTTAAATTATATTCTATTCATTATTTCTTGCATAAAAACATACAATTTATTTATTTGAAATGAGTAGTAAAATACAAGAATATTTGTGGGAGTTTTCATGCCGTTTCTTCTTTCAATTTCTTATAAGACACGTTCCAATGCGGAGATAATATTATTGAACGTTTCTATAGATCTTCTGAAAGAAAAGGTCCTTTCATCAGGGACATATAAAGATGCATTCGTTAGTGGTACACTATTTTTAAACGTGCTGTAGCTTTGACGACGAATAAAAAGGCTTTAAGCTATTTTGAAAATGAAATTTCGTATGAAACCCTCCCATATTATTGTAAAGGTGATAAAAATCCCAATATTGTCATAAATTCTTTATTATGAAAATATTGGGTAACAGTTATATTGTTATGTACTCATATATTTTTGTCACCATACACCATTGACTACCCCTTCTCTCTCCTTTCTCTTATCTCCATCCAAAGGTTGCCTGCTTCGATCAAATATACACTAGATACACAGTTCCCTGTAAAAGTTCTGTTAAAAAGTGGCACCGATGCATGACATGAAAAAAAGTAAACAAAAAGATCACATATTCCAAATATATTAACACAAATTCGGCCTTATTCCTGGAGCTTAAAGTAGCTTTTCACATAATATTGTCTAAAGTTTTGCGACGTTTTAGAAGCAACGGTCGGTGCGTGACTACTGACTGAAGGCGAAAGAGTGCTTGAAGCACTCTTTTTTGGTGCCATTTTCTAAGCGCTCATGTTGTATCTAGTGTATATTTGATCGAAGTTTGCCTGTAAGAGATTGCCTAGTGCAATAAGGCCGCCCATTGTACTTACTTTAAATATAAATACAATTGTTTTTGTTTTTCTCTTGGTGTATAAGTGTATGTAAAATAAAGATATAAATAAATAAATAAATCAGCCATTTAATTTGAAATATTTGAAAGTCTTATTTTAAATTAACAACGTAATGTAGATTTTGCCTGAAATAGGGGAAATGGTGGATCCAGTTGGTTTATCCATCATCACTTTGAAGTGAGGTGAACGGCCTGCAAACGAACGGGAATTAAACAACACAGGGACATACTGAGACTTGATGCAGTCCTAATGAAATATTTTATTTATTAGTTGCCTCATTGATTATATTAGTCCTTTGTGCTTTAAACTCTAACCTCTTGAATAAAATTTTCAGTTCGGGCTATATATTCATCTGTTTGAATTTTTGTAAGCTATTCTTATATTGCGTTCACTAATATTGTATACATATACATATCACCAATGATCAAAAAATAATTTAAATACAATTAAAGAATTGATTTCTATGCACATTTCTTATAACATAAAAGGAAAGAAACGACCGAGTGATACAACCCACTCGACTCCCAATCGATCCAAAGCTATAAGCACTTGTTAGCAAATTGAGAACTAGTTCATGGAAAATTCTTGTAGTGTATCATACGGGTTCTATTATTAACTTAAAATTGTTCTATTATATAGAACTAAAAATAAAAATTACAAGTGGAACTCACTTTGATCGTGTCGAATTGGCGAAGAAAAGTTATCGAATAGGTGGACAACTTTGTGCGAAAATTGGAATACTCTTTATTGAAAAAAATAATTACATAAACATACCATAAGCTGTCACTTGTATAAATACTGACAGTAAGCCTAGATTATATTACTAGATACCAGTGACAACGGGTCAAACTGAACCACCCCAAATATAATATTGTGCTACCCTATTGCTATATTACTCAAGAAGTCTGGTTCCACGCAACTCATAAATGTTTTTAAATGAAAAACTCACATAAAGTCGGGCGTCTGTTTTGACAACTGAAGCCGAAAAACAGATTTAAAAAAATTGCAATGAATGGCGAAGCGTGCATGTCGTTCGTCTGATAGTAAGCGATACCACCGCTCATGAACAGTAGCAAAACCAAACGCCTTAAATTACAAAGCAATGCTTGGCATTCCACTACACTCGCCATCCTGAGGCATAAGATTTTAATTCTCAGTATGTCCATTAGTTACTCTGGCTACAATGTCCTTCAATCCGGAACACAACAGTGCATTTGCACTGCTATTTTGCGGAAGAAGAAAAAAGAAAACTAGTGATTCACAGCTCATAGAATCTTCAACTGAAACAAAGATGTAAATATAGATGTAGAATAATATTTAAATAAAATAGTACAAGAGCAGAATCCGGCCCTGCGATCAAACAGTGACGGTTTTAATAAACTTGATAAAGTCATGAACCCGCCCGGCCGCGCTTCGACAGCCATTGTTCAGTTTTTACTAGTCAACACATTTCGTGGTCATTAGGATTCAGAATTATATACAACCTCCTTTAGTAAGAAAACTTTTCAGGGAAATGGGATTTTAATCTTTTATTTTGGTTTGGAATTATTTGTTGGTTACAATTAGATGTGGCTTTATTTTTAATGAGGCGATAGGGGTGGGTAATTTAACTATACAATACCATTTTGATTAATTATTATTAATGTTGTTATGGTAGTTACGTTAGTCGCCTTCGGAAGGAGGTTTTTAAAAACACAAATTTTAATTAGGACAAAAATAAAATATAATCAATTATTACAAATTGAACTTAAACTAATTATAGTACTAATAAATTTGGTTGTCGCGACTTTCCTCGACGGCGATCGAAGAAGAAAAGCACTGCTGCCCGGTGATGGTGGTCCGACGATGCTGGTGGGTCATCGGCGTGAGTAATTCATATGGAATCTGCCGACTGTGCAGATTCGTGGGAACTTTTTGGGAGTTTCGTTAGGGGCGACACGTAACACCTCCCCTCCTAGACCGACAACTATTTGCCAATGTTTAATGCAAATGTTGCGGCTCTTCTATCTTGAGTTGACATCTCTATGGCAGTTGTGGGAACATTCTCAACAGTAAGTGCTGCAATCGCAGATTTCTTCAGTCTTCTCCGAATGTATAACATAATGATGACAGCGAATACGATAGTCAGGATTACGAAAGTGTATACTGGAACTGTGATGGAAAGAATGCTTGATGAGTCAATAACAGTTGGCTTCACTGGAATTTCCATGGAAATTTGATTTTGTATGTTATGTAATTTATCCAAATCAATTGTTGTAAGATTATATGCGACTCCAGTATTCTGAGAAATTGCAATATCTGGAAGTGACATAATTTCTATTGGTTTTCCGCGGAGCTGGTTATAGATGTTAGCCAAAGTAAACTCAGGTGTTCTTATCTTGCAGTTTTGAGGGATAGTTGCTAAGAAACTGCCTTCTAGGATATGGTGCTGCTCTTGTCCACATAATATTTGAACTTTAGTGGACTTTGGGAATGATATGATGTAGTGCTGGTTATCAAGCTCGACTAGAGCTTCCTTGTACAAAGAGATAGGCGTGGGTTTACACGTTTCATCTATCTCCTGTGAAACAATGAGATGGTGAATGCAGTCCTTTCGAGTCTTCATCTGATGATTTACTTTTTCTTCACATAGAAACCATGTATCTATCTTCGGGCATTCTGCCTCTATGTACACATATTCGTTATTATTGGTTGCCATATAAGGAAAAGGGGATAGGATAACATAATGATTTTTATTCGGGACAGGACAGAGTCTGTATAAATTGTAAGTGGAGGAAGTAGTAATTGGGAATTTAAGAACTACCACGATCTTTGATTTTATAAAGTAAGTGCCTATTCTAATCATATTATAATAATATCTTATGTCTAAATTTAAAATTTTATCTGTACTATAAATATGTTTCAATGTGTTTAACATACTCTTTATTTCATTTATTCCAAGAATTGAATGGTGTAAAGTGCCACTAATACTAAAAGCTAATATGTTTTCTAATCTGATAATTTCGTCAGACAAATCTTTGACGTTTTCACTTATAATAAGAAATAGTTGCGACAATTTCGCATAAAATGTAACTCGATCGTTACCTATACTTGTAAAATTAGTAATATAATTTAATGCCTTAATTATTTTCTGTTGATTCATAGTTAAATTACTAAGTACTTCAAATTGTTTCGCGGTGATTTCTTTAAATAAGCTTATGTGTTTATTATAAGTTGTCGAAAGTTCAAGATTATTGTTCTGTAAGACTTGTAAGGAGTGTTCAAATCTTAATGCGTCATCGTGATCAAGATTCCCCGTTATGCTTTTTATAAATGTTCCAAGAGGGTTTATTAGTCCTCTCTTAATGCGAACTGGTTCTAAAGAATCGAGCTGACGAGATAACTTATCAAGCTTATCAAATAAATGTGTGATCTGATATTTGAATAGAGTAAAATTACTGTTCGATAGTTTGTTTGAGGATTTAGTGAGTTCTGAGTATAAAGAAGTAATATGATGGCGTATGATGTTAAGGTCAATTTCCTGGAGGAATGTGTGGAAATGGGAAATTATTTTGGTGGGTCCTAACTCAAAAGGTAATATGCCAGGTCCATCACGAAGACTGTTAAGTCGGATTTCTTGTGCTTGGGCCAGGGACATCAGGCTCATTGGAATCCTGTAACGGATTGGAATTATTAGTTTTAGGGAGTCTTTTTATTCTATTTTTTGCAATGCGGCCTCGTTTCTTTGAGGTGTATATATGGATAGGTAAATTCGTAGTGACTTTATCATGAGTATATCTAGCCGCTAGTTTATTTCTTTGAGCTATCGGATTTTTTATAAAAATTTCTTGATCCTGTTCGTATTCAATTACGGGATCACGCTTACTGTTACGTTGTGTCATGATTACTTCGCGATTCGATTGAGATGACTCACTGATTAATTTGTATACTATTTCCATCTTACTACGGTGGTCATGTAGGTACTGTTGTAATAGTCGTTCTGTCAAATTTAAGTCAGTTGGGTCTCTAGGGTCAAAATGTCCAGTTATGAGATTAAACGGTCTACACTTAGTTACACTATGTATCGAACTGTTGTACGCTATTAATGCGTATGGGACTAAGTTTGAGATTTGTTCATTTTTATGCTGCAGCTTAAGCAGTCTAAGGTGTTCTAGTAGTATGCCATGAAAACGTTCGATCATACCATTTTCATTTGGAGCATTTGCTGCTGTGGTGTGATGTTGGATTTTGTGCATTTTTAGGAATTCTGTTATGACTTGATTTGTGAATTCTGTACCTTGGTCAGTTGTCAATGTTAAAGGAAATCCGTGATGAGTGCAGAATGTTAAAAGTGATCTTAGAATGTTAGGGGCAGTACAGTCAGGTAATTTATAGACTTGCGCGTATTTGGAAAATGAATCTATAATCGTTAAATACTTATCATGTTCTATAGTTAAAGTGTCGGCATGTATTAGTTCAAATGGCTTCGAGGGTGAAGGTACTATTCTAAATTGTTGATTTAAGGGGTTACGTTCGTACTTTCCGCAACCGCAAATGACACATTCTTTTATGTACTGCGAAATAGTATCCTTCATTTTAGGCCAAAGTACCGTTGAGATAGCGAAAGGAAAGTTTCATTAATACCTCTGTGATTTGTCTTTCCCTCGTGGTATTTTCGTATAATGTCTTGTTGGTTTAAGAATTGATTGACATCTTCAAGATCGCGCTTTACTAAAATTAAATTAATGGATGAACTTTTAAAGGTTTTCTGAATTATCGGAACAATACTATACATTTTATCTAAAGGTTGTACTAAAATGGCTGTTCGGATTTTTGGGTCGACATATCTTTTAATGATATTGACTATGTCGTCTTCTAAATTTCCTTGGGATACTTCAACTACTATTTTATTGTAGGTATCAAAAGGCTTCGTAATTTTTGGTTTGATGCTAGCTCTATAGGGTACTATGTTAATGACGATCTGTCTCTTGTACTTATTTATGGGATCGTCTACGATAGGTATTTCAAGGATGGGGTTTTCTACACTTGTGTGTACAGTAGAGGTCGTGTATGGTGTAGTCTTATTATTCTGATCTGACTCAATTAATGCTTTTATGCTGGGTGCTGTGTTGGTAGACGATGGACTCATAAGTGGTCTTAAACTAGGTGCAGTATCAGTAGATGATGCGCTTATCAGAGGTCTATCGTCAGGTGCTGTCACTGTGGAAGATGAGCTCTGGGAATCAGATATATTAACTATAATTGATTCTATTTCTTCATTATGGATTTCTATGCGGGAAAGTGCGTCTGCGTTATAATTATTTTTGCCTTTTTTATAAACAACTGTAAAGTTAAATTCGGAAAGTTTTAATTTCCACCTAGTGAGCCTTGAATTAGGGTCTTTCAAATTCATAAGCCAGAGTAAAGGTTTGTGATCTGTCACTACTTTAAATTTACGTCCAAAAGAGATAATGCCTAAAATATTTGGTAGCCCAAACTATTGCAAGGAGTTCTTTTTCGATAGTGGAATAGTTTACCTCGCTATCATTAAGAGTCCTCGACGCATATGCAATAGGTCGATCGGAACCGATGGATCCTTGAGACAGAATAGCACCAATAGCGACGTTAGATGCATCTGTGGTAAGTATGAAGTCCTTTGTAAAATCAGGATATTGTAATATAGGGTCATTAGTCAACAGTATTTTACAGTTTTCAAAGCATTTTACGTATTCGGGGGTTAAATTTATCTTTGCGCCTTTCTTTAAACATTTAGTCAGAGGTTTCGTTAATCGGGCAAAATCTGGTATAAATCTACGATAGTATCCTAATAATCCTAAGAAACTTTTTATTTGTTTTGTAGTCCTTGGTATGGGATATTTTAAAATTGCGTTTATTTTATCTGGGTTAGGTTTAACGCCTTCAGGTGTTATAATATGGCCTAAATAAGGAGTCTCATGCTTTAAAAATTCAGATTTATCCATTTGAATTTTAAAGTTCGACTCACGTAATCTTTGAAAAATTTTCTTAAGATTCACCATGTGTTCTTGTAGTGACGTGGAGAAAACCAAGATATCATCTAAATACACTACACAAATTACATTTTGGAGGCCTCTGAGTACGTTGTCCATTACCCTTTGGAAGGTGGACGGCGAGTTCTTTAAGCCCATTGGCATACGTAAAAATTCGTAGTGGCCATGGTCAACATTAAAAGCTGTTTTATGTACATCTGAGGGATCCATTTCCACTTGATAAAATCCACTAGCTAGATCTAAAGTGGTGAAATACTGACATTTGCCTAGTTTGTCCAGAATATCATTTATATTGGGAATGGGGTATTTATCATCTATTGTTTTTTCGTTAAGTTTTCTAAAATCAACTACTAGTCTCCATTTAATTTTTTCTGAGGCATCCATTTTTTTTGGCACGATCCAGATGGGTGCGCTCCAAGCGGATGTCGAGGGTTGAATAATTCCCTGGTCTAACATTTTTGAAATCTGGTTTTGGACTTCTTGCTTATGTACTTGGGGATATTTATAGCTTTTGCTAAATACTGGGTTTTCATCTGTTGTATTAATTCGGTGCTTTATTTTATTAGTGAAAGTTAGGGGTTCATCTTCTAAATAAAAAACGTCTGAAAATTCCTTACATAATTGTGATAAATTAGCTGTCTCCTCTGCGTTTAAATGGTCTGTGCGCAACTTTGATATCACTTGTCGCGTGCGCTTATTCGAGGAATTTATTACAGGTGCAAGATGTTCGTAATTAATATGTGTCTGGTTCTTAGAAATCGATGCGTCAAGTTCCTGATTGTCTGTTAAAATTGTCTGTTCGTCTAAAGTTAATATGATGTCATCACTGGTGGGGTTTTCTATTTCAATTATACCGTGGCAATTAACTACTGAAGTTATGCATTCGGGAATAAGGCAATTATTAACGGCTTGTTCCTTTATTAAAATATCTCCATCAGATACATTCAAAGGAACTCTTACGAATTTTGATGTGCGCGCCGGTATAGTTTCTTTAAAGCATATGGAATTCTGAGAAGTGTATTGCAATATCGGATTATGTGCGAATTTAGTCTTTAGTACAAAGTTTTTAAGGTCGATTTTAGTTTCCCATTTTTTCAGTAAATCCTGTCCAATAAGTCCGTCAAAGTAACTATGGAATTTATATACATATAATTTAATATATTCTGGGGATCTAAATTCTGGAAAACATGGAATTGTAATAGAGTAGTTGTTTCTAGTGGTTGCGTGCACATTTGTTACTTCGAATGGATCAATATTAAGTGGTATGTCTGAAAAATACTTCTGAATGGCTTCAGGACTAATAAAGGATTGATTAGCTCCTGTGTCAATAAGTAGTTTCAAGGGTGGGTTTTGAATTTTTATATATGGTAAATGCCTTTGACTGTGTGTATTTAACTCTATTCTGGGGCATTTGAATCCGAATCCGAGTGAAAATTTGAAGAATTTTCCTGCGGGATTACAGATTCTTGATTTTGTGGGATGGGATGGTTATAGGAATTATTGTCGTAAGGTTCATACTCAAGTGGTGGGTAAAGTCCGTTGTATTCATATTAAAAACTATTATAATCATAGAATTCGTCGAAGTGGGGATCAATATGGTCATTTAAGTCATTTGTATTAATTTCCCTTGTTTTAAAATAATTATTTGGCGGTGGGTTACCATGCACTCGCCAGTCATGCCTTAAAGGAGGCAATGTGCGTGCTACGGGGTGACTGATGCCACTCATTGGCTGAGGATAGTTATTATTAGTAGGGGGTTGGGATTTGGGTGGGATTCTAAATCCTGTCGTCATGTTAGACCGTGGCAGGGATCTGAACATTTGTTGAGTCCTGGATGGTCCTTGCATGACATGCCCAAATTGTCGTTGTACATTGGGTTGTATAGTGTGACCTTGAAATTGGGGATGAAAATTTTGTGTTGGTCTAGGGTTAACGTGTAAGGGTGGTGAGTTCAGGGGGTGCGAGTAAGGGTTAACGGGTATGTAGGGTTTCCTACTCGTGTTGCTAGTGTGTGTACTTACCTGCTTATTTTGCATGTACAAAATATTGAGTTCTTCCTGAGCGTACTCTAGAGCAAGCTCTATGGTGTTAGGTCGCATGCATCGGATGCGTGAACCTAGAGGCTCTCGTAATCCTTTCAAGTAAGTTTGTAACGCTAATTTCTTATAAAGTTGCCTTTTGGCTTCTATTGTGGTAGCTAAAGTCTCATGCAGCTGGATGTACGTTGAAATAACGCTAAGTAAATTTTGGACTCGCTCATAGAAAACACTTGGGGTATCATTACCTTGTTGTAACATTGAAAGATCAGTATATAAAGATGACTCATCCCTATGATCTGAAAAAGTGTTCACTAATGTACTTCTGATACTTCGCCAATCGCTGGGGTTACCATTTGTCGCTAATGATCGCGCGGCGGGCCCTACAATCTTATTAAGTATTCCATTGAGCAATGAATAATTTTGGAGATCGTAGCCAGGCGCTATTTTTACATACTTTAAAACTAATTCGTCGCATATTTGCAGAAATCTAATGAGTACATTACTATCTCCGTTAAATTCTGGCACGAAGCGTAATGACTTATAAATCTGATCAATAGTGTCGCCTTGATTTGCTGGACTTTGCGCGACTACCTGTTGAGGCCTTTCCATTTCGTCAAAATTCTCTACTATGCTATTTAAATTACGATACCCGTCTCTTTGCTCGATGCGAAGAGCGTTTCTTCTATCAACTATAATTTCCCTACTTGATCGTGGGTGGAACATATAAATAGTAGGAATTAGGATCAATTCCTATATAGACTAAGGAAATATAACTAGGAATGACAACCAAATTTAAAAAATGTGCAACTCACAGTATGTATTTAGCAAAATACATGGTCTCGTGGTGATTGACGTCGATGTCTGGAAGTCTCACCCTGCGGGTCCTTAATCTGCGTCTGGATCCTCGATGGTCCTGCTCCTCCGATGGCTTCCCGTTCGTTGAGATAGTCGACGCGTCGACGAAACGACTATCAGCGTGGTTACGATTTATGGAAACACGCACTGACTCGACTATCCTACCGACTGCGCCAGTTACGTTAGTCGCCTTCGGAAGGAGGTTTTTAAAAACACAAATTTTAATTAGGACAAAAATAAAATATAATCAATTATTACAAATTGAACTTAAACTAATTATAGTACTAATAAATTTGGTTGTCGCGACTTTCCTCGACGGCGATCGAAGAAGAAAAGCACTGCTGCCCGGTGATGGTGGTCCGACGATGCTGGTGGGTCATCGGCGTGAGTAATTCATATGGAATCTGCCGACTGTGCAGATTCGTGGGAACTTTTTGGGAGTTTCGTTAGGGGCGACACGTAACATGGTAATAGTGGTTGATTAAATATTTAATGACCAATAGAAACATTTTGCTAAATTGTCATAATTTACGTTTGTCATAATTTCCATTGCACTTTTACCATGGAACAACCCTTCCTGCTGCGTGAGATGTATTTATCAAAATTCAATACATGATGCCCAATACCACTATCCTCTTCTTTCTCTTTTTCCATCTCGCTCCTTCCAATTTGGTGAGCCGGCAAAACATCCAAGATCAAAGCTTTGTAAATATTCATGGGTGGCAATGATCGCTTACCATCAGGTCAGGTAACCTGTTTGCTCGTTTGCCAAACTTATGCAATAAAAAAATGCATTACTGGATCAATTCATAATCGCTTACTGCCGACCACGGGCCACTTCTAAAACCATGAGTTTGTTTAAGTGAAGCGTGGGCACTGGCCATATTCCGCCTCGCTGTCCTACTGTGGGTTGGTGGCCTTCACTAAATATAGAAATCCTCAAAAATCTTATGGCATGCCAGGTGCCATATACAAAACCCATCGGCCCGGCAACAGCCCGTACTCACAACTTGGCAGCCTATAAGAATCATGTCGGCAACAAGCGCTCGCACTTGTTGCCCGTGACATGTTTACATGACGATAAAGCCATGCTTTTCATTACATCACATAATATAAACGTCGTATAGTAAAATATTCCTCACGTCAAATCGAACCGCTTTTCGCCAACAAAACTTTATAACTTATTTAGAAGCTGAGAAACTAGCGCATCCACAAAAAGTTGCTGACATAGGCCAGCGGGTCGACCGCTTAGATGTGAGACTTCATGCTAGAATGAAATCTCAGTATTTGAACATAAGCAACAATCTCTCTTTTTAAAACTATAGTTCCCTAAAGTTGTATGCCAACAAAAAGTCATTACAAGTACCGAATTCCATTTGTAAGTGTTATTAAAGATATATTACGCAGCGGGTTCGACGACATCCCCTGAAAGGTACATTACTCGCCTGACCAAGTTTCGTAAACATAAGAATACCAAATGTGACGTTGAGAGATTCGGGATGTTTGTCTAAGGATTATTGATTATGGGACTTGGTAAAAGGGTTTTTTAAGTAAGTATTTGAGTACTATTATGACTGACTAGCACTAATATTTATTATTAGTAGGTTTTTATACTCCAGTGATTTGTCGGAAAGTTCAGTGCTTTAAAATTACTTCAATGCATTTATCGATTGTTATACAGGGTATATCAAGACTGCTACCGAAAACGAAGCCGGGTGGTAGTTTAAGCGACTTCAGACACAATGCAACAGAAAAAGTTGCAAAAAAACGCGACAATTTTTTTTTGTTATTTTTTCCTATGACCATATTTGGGTGGTAAATACATTTTTTCCTAAAATAATAGTGTATATCCTTTTATTTTTAAATAACCTAAGGTATAAAAGAGTTTAAATTATTATTTTAGCATAAACTATGTATTTACCACCCAAAAATTACGATATTTAAAAAATCATAAAAAATAATTGTCGCGTTTTTAGTTGCATTGTGTTTGTAGTCACTAAAACTATCACCTGGCTTCATTTTCGGTAGCAGTCTTGAGATACCCAGTATATATTACAGATTTGGCAGAATGTCATAATTTTTAACTTGTTGATCATCTAATGTCCGTACGCCGTGTGTTAAACTTCTCTATGTGCCTATATGCTCTCCAAAATGTTGGGATCCTCTATCGTAAGTCGTAACCATAGACTAAGTTCGGAGAAAATTAATTGTATTTATTTTTAAAAGTGGAATATATCTTCTTTATCGAACATCCGAACACTCGATGTTCGTATCGTTTCATAGAGTAACCCCCCTGAATCCGAAAAGCGACACCTTTCGTCGGTCAACATGACTGTCTTCCAGCATCGTATAAGGTTACCTCATCAGATAATGTATCTGTGACTAATTGGAGCAATCCCTTCAATAAATGCTACAGAACTGCCTTGAACTATCTGACATTTGAATATAAATAAAACAATACCAACAGCACTTCCAATAGTTTGCCCTGTGGGTCCGCCCACACGGCACAGAACTCTATCCGATCTACAGGCACGTCTCTGTCTCCGTACAACTATAAAATTGCTATCTGCTATTTTGTTGCTTGTTTATTGATACGAACTTGTTTGATTTAAAACACGGAATGTAAATAACTGGTAGTGATGCAAACAGTTGTTATTGGTTTTTGTTAGTTTTATTAATTGTTTTTTTAGCATTATGCGGAAGTCTTCTACTTATGATTCATATTAATTATAAATAAATAAGTGAATACACACATACATAGTCCTGACCGCACGTTTAGATCAATTAAGACTTGTGTCGTGGGTATCAGGTACTACGAGAGACTTTTTAGTGTTACAAACACTCAAATCCGAGACAGAAACTTGTGGGCATCACAAACATTTATCTCAATGCGGGGATCGAACCCGCAGCCTCTCGTTTCATAGCCGGGCTCTAATCAACTGTGCTACAGAAGTTGTCAAATGGGTCATGCTCAATTGGATTTATATTGCAATGGATATTTACTCATATTATACATCACTTACGAAATAGGACCAATCTCCTATAAGCATGTTTATCTGACGTGGAAAAAGGGCTTAAAAGTTTAGAATTCACATTCCGTTATGGTATAATTTTACCAATGCATAATGATGTTTCATCATCATCATCATCATCATCATATCAGCCACAGGAAGTCCACTGCTGAACATAGGCCTCCCCCAATGATCTCCACAATGACCTGTTGGAAGCGGCCTGCATCCAGCGACTTCCTGCGACCTTAGTCAGATCGTCCGTCCACCTTGTAGGCGGGCGTCCAACACTTCGCTTGCCTGATATATATATATCTAATGATGTTTACAGTGGAAAAAAACTAAAAAGTGTTGATGTTAGCCGATCCAAACAACTCTTGAAACACGACATAATACTTCAAGAACCGGTTACAAAAGCAAATTCAATTTTCTTTATCATTACGCAGAACTAAAGCAAACTTAAAATAACAATCGTTTACACCCACGACGCTTGCAATTCAAAACAATACATTTGAATCCTCTGCCCACCGGCAATGTTATTGACCTTGGCAATGGTCTCTCGAATAAGTTTTTAATGCACACTCCATGTCGGAAAATTGAAAACACGTTTCATAATCTAGGCAGCGTCGCGTACTTTGGCAACTGTCTGTAGAGGTGAGGCGCGAGTTATAAGATATTGCTTTTCTTTTATAATGGTTGGGTAAAGTGAAGGAAATATAAGTATAGGTTAAGTTCAAAATGTTATTTTAAGTTAAAAAGTGCGTTGTGGCCTGTTGGTAAACGGACTAGACGCGACCGCCAGCATGTTCACGGTGGTCGCGGGTTCGAATCCCAGGGCACACCTCTGACTTTTCGAAGTCATGTGTGTATTGATAGTCAATCACCACGCACTAAAACGGTGAAGGAAAACATCGTGAGGAAACCCGCATACCAAGGCAATTTATAAAAAATTGTATGGTATGTAAGTCCGCCAACCCGCACTAGGCCAGCGTGGTGGACCATAAGGCCTCTCTCAATCGTTCTCTCGGTTGTAGAGAAGACCCGTGCCCTGCAGTGGGACGTATATGGGCTGATACAGATGTCAATTTCAGCGTAATTCAAATATAGTATCCAGAATAAAGTGGCTATATTCTGCCTCTCTCTCTCTTCAGCGGTAGGAAGTCAACTGCTGAACATAGGTCTCCTCCATAGATCGCTACATAGACCTGTTGGAAGCGGCCTGCATCAGCGATTTCTTGTGACCTTAACCAGGTCGTCCGTCAACCTCTTAGGTGGTCGTCCGACACTTCGCTTCACTATGCACCTTTAATGAATACTATTAGTAAACTTGTGTCAGTCTACACAATCTCCCAGCTTGGTGGAAACTCGAACCAAAAGAAATCAAATACGTGATATGCAAGGTTTTCTTATACTCTACCTCTAGAATTTGAAAATATATAATGGAATCTATTCTTGTAAAATCTTTCAAGCCTTACGCCACTCGGCAACAGCACAACCTAAAACCTCGTCCAAACAATCCATCAGCTCGCATCTCGCAGTATTTACTCTGTGCCGAATCGTTATTAGATTTCATGAGAATTTCGTGCTATAACAACCTTATAACAATTGCAAATATAAACTTACGTTCAATCGAATGTTTCGATATTTATTTTATGGAATTTGTAAATCTGAGCATTTTAGTAACTAATTATAAGATATATTAAAAAAAAAGTTCATAATGAATAACTTTCTTAGTAAATTGTATTATTTCGTACCAAAACAAATGCTTAATACAAAAATATTTATTTCAGGTTTGGGTGGTTTGAGACCGAAAATTTCAATGGCAATTGCTGATATCTCTGTAAGTACCTTATTTAATATCATTAATTACCTTTGGAATTCACAATACAAATAGCTCTCTGTATATTCAGTTCATACTTTTCAAAAACATACGCAAATTTTAACTGAATATTCAAATCGGTCAGAGGCTTCATACAATCAAGATACTTCAATGAGCGTCATAAAAGGCACTTAATTACCTTCTCCCGGATTCGTCCTGTTTGCCTTCCGCCAGACGTGACTTTGACAAGGGGGCGAATTTACACGAAAAATGAACGATGTCACTCGTTAAATTGCGATAAAAAAAGGTGTTACTCCTTCCCGAGGCTTTTCGGGGAAGCGGGGTCGACGACCCGAAGAATTTTTGTATAGGCGGTATGTCTTAATGTCGCGATTTTTTGTATAACATCATGTGAAGAAATTCTTAGGCATGAAAATTCCCCGATTGGGACGTGTAATAAAATGTAATTTATGTTCACGTGAAGGGAAGATATTTATACGTTCGTGATTAATGATTTTCTAAAAAAAAATCTGGTAATGGTTTGAGTGCTATTGAATATCGTGGATTGTATCAGTAAGAGTTTGGGTGTGAAAATACTTCTTATTGGGCTATTTTTTTTTTCATTTAAGCCATTGCCGCTTCGTTTCTCTATTTCGGAAAGCAATTTTAATCTTCCGAACCTTGACCATATTTTTGGACTTTACCGTGTCATATATATTTTTGTAGACAACTCTCAATTAAGTTGCTTTTCTTAGGATGTTATTCTATACCGCTAAACTAGTGATAACTTCTCCATTTCAGTGTTTAATTTGCGCACAACTAGAATATCGCTTTCTCGTGTTCTTTCAATTCATAAATTTTATTCTAAGTAGGTAAAGTCAGTACAAAAATCGATAAGCCATCGAGTTTCAATCTCGAACAGAAGTGGCAAAGTTGTAAGGTTCCGAGATTTTGTCATGTTTCACGAATGGGAAGGAAAATGGCACATTTTCCTCTACAGTGAAACGGTAAAAAAATAAGGAACTTTTATGTAGGGTCTATCGGCACTTGAATGTCTACAATCTTTTTTCGCTATATGCACTGTATAATACTTCGTCTTTCATAATATAAAAAAGTCTTGAAATATCGGATACAATAAACTGAATAAAAAATTAAATAAATACTATAGTAGGGACCAAGTGATTATTGATTTAAAGAGAGATGATTAAATTAAATGTACCCAACACCAGCATTAGACGTCCACCCATAAGATGGTCAGAGACTTAATAATGGTTGCAGGAAATCCTCTGTAACAATCACTGGAAATTCTTAGGCCTTTATTATTCGTATAATTTATGTGTTTGAAGATGATACAATAAAATACAATACTTATTGCACACACATTTACATGAACAGTACACACTTATATTTATAACTAAAAATAAAAAATAATGGAGCAATCGGTTACCGGCGGTGTTATCGCTTTAAAGGACTTTGGCCAGACAATCTTCCAATGGACTAATTGTTCTACTAGTAATTCACTAATTGTTCATGATGGCGGTGTTGCAAAACTATATTGAAGAAAATAATAAATACGTACACATATATACCTAGATACAACATATACATATACATATGGTAATAAACAGATGATGATAATTATAAATTAAAGAAGGACTGCGACTGTGGCCTCTCCTACATTGGTCAAACCAAAAGAAGCATAGGGACCCGCGTGAAAGAACATATAGCTGACGTCAAACATCGACGCTCAACGAAGTCTGCAGTTGCTGAGCACATAGAAGAAGGCTCCAAGCATTACCTTCGTTTTGACCAGCCTCAAGTCCTCGCGTAAGAACACCGTTTCCTGCCCAGGATGTTTCGCGAGGCTATTGAAATTAAAAAACATCCAAATTTCAATAGGGAAGATGTTTTGAAGCTTGCACAAGCATGGGATCCAATTCTACACTTAATTAAATCGGAACCCAAAAGACCAACTGCCAGACCTCAAGACACAGTGAGCTCCTGCGTGGATCGGAACGCAAAAACAGATTAGTTATTTAAATTAACTTTTTAATTTAATAATTCAAAATTAAGAGCGTTTATACCCTGCACGCGCTTTTTGGCTTAAAAACAGGACTTTTCAAATGAGTTAATAGCCACCAATAAACAATTTAAAGGAAAAATAATTAGTATTAATTTTAGAAAAGGTTGCATTCGAGGGATTTTGGTGGAAAACATTATAGATTGATGGATAATTTGTGAGTACTATAAGGATTACTGAACAAAAGTTTCGTTATTTAGGCTTTAAATGGCAATTTAGAAGCTTAAGATATCCGAAACCACTAAATATAAGATGAAAATAAAAATATTATCAGACTAATAAGACCCTTATGGAGGGATTTTGCTGAGAAAAATAATCTTTTTGTGTTTAGTTCCTGAAAAATAAAAATTTAAACAATGCGAAATTATTCAGAAACTCTCGTCAAGACCATATTTTTTTTTCACCAACTTATCGTACATAATTTTTTATAGCAATTGCATATTATAATAGAAGAACATCTTATCAATAAACTACCATTTTTATATTTCAACAAAAGTAGTTGTTATGTTTTCTACAAATATTTTAAAAACCACTATAAAACACTCTGTCCGACGTGGATCAAATCAGACCGCCGCAAGGCCTTCTAGAGGGAGGACGTATCGCTCGTCGCTCCGGCCTAGCTGCAGTCGATTTTTGCCGTACGTAGTAAAAATAGCCACGCGCGGACTGCGATTACCACATCTTAGTACTTTGGTAGTAAAATATTTAATTATTTTTATTACCTACAATGATTTTGTAGTGAGTATAAATTATGTTTCAGGTAATATAATGGGATGTAATTCCGAGGCTAAATTATGTTATGTATTGTAATATAAAATTAAATATATTTCGTAACTGTAAGGGATTGTAAGGCCCCTAACACTATTTATGTGTTCGAACACGAAATGATTAATAAAACGTCCGTAGTGTCTACTGATTGAACACTGATTTGAATGCAACTTAACAATGTAATAATAACGAAAATATGATTAGTATCTAAATTTGTATTATTCTTTGCTTGCACAGTAATATTTGTCTACTTATAATGCAAATAAAATATTTTTATGATATTACTAGCTGTCGGGCCCGGCTTCGCCCGGGTGCAGATAGTTTTTGAGTCCAATCCACATCAAGAACATATTATTTCGCGTGTCTACTAACTATATTTCCCGCGTGCCGTCGACTATATTTCCCTTCCGTAGGAGAGGACATCCCGTGCCAACAATTTGAATTTGAAAGAGTAGAAAATATGTATATTTGGTTTCCTAACTCATCCCACGGGAACACTACATTTTTAGGGATAAAAAGTAGCCTATGTGTTAATCCAGGGTGTCAGCTATCACTATACCAAATTTCATCAAAATCTGTTGAGCCGTTTTTTCATGAAAGAGTAACAAACATCCATACATACATACAAACTTTCACCTTTATAATATTAGTAAGGATATTACAGTTACATTTCAATTGAATATTTGAAGCGCGCGGATCAAAGTTGTTTGAGCCGATTGTATAGCGAGCCGACGCGGCAGCTCTACGCACACAGCTTT
The DNA here is from genome assembly GCA_009982885.2 of Hyles vespertilio. Taxonomy (NCBI): domain Eukaryota; kingdom Metazoa; phylum Arthropoda; class Insecta; order Lepidoptera; family Sphingidae; genus Hyles; species Hyles vespertilio. Next base: position 965,985 of record CM042809.1, on the reverse strand, counting down.
GGTCGCTTATGTGTGCGTGAAATTAACGAAGAAATACCTATAGTTGACTTTGCGCGCAAGGTGTATACGCTCTTAAAGGGTAGTTAAATTGTAACAGTCGCTGAGCGGATGACTAATACCTCAGTCCGCCCCGTGACCACGAAAGCTGTAAAGTAATCGAAACGTCGCGTCGGAAATGAAAAAAATGTAAAATTAAACCAAATCCGCGATAAAATCCGTAAATAACAGTTTTATTTCAATGTGTAACATTCGCGTAAATCTAAGAAACCATTATAAATAAGTCTTGTTTTCATCTTTCACGTTTTCGTATTCTGAGATTTATTTTTTTAGTTATTTTTTAATTACAATCTTGTAAAGGTGTATAACGGAGAAAATAATGGCATAAAAGAATAAGTCGGTAAAATTGTATTGTTATTGCGTGCCTACGATTTAGAATATTTAAAAATACACGTTTTATACCCACCAAAATGAAATAAACGGAAATACAGGTTTTATTGTGGAAAACTCCTCGATGAGGCCATAATTGTAAAATATGGAATGATGTAAAATTTTAATTCACGACATACTGTTCTACCTACCCTCACCTCATGTGTTCAGTACAGCACAACTATTTATCCTGTAAAATAATTTAGTTTATTTTATTGAACGGCCGGAAACCTGCCCTAAGGCTTTACATTAGTGCAATTGGTAGTATAGAACCTTCACAATACCCATAGGTAGTCATCGACCCGTAAAGCCTACATATTTATGGCTTTTAAAGTCAATTGTCTAGGAGCATTTCTCAAGTAGTGACATGTTAGGTGTCACGCTGTTTGGAACGTGATTAACGGCGTATGGTGAAGCCACCTGCGTCGGTACACGGCTATCGACAACGTGACGTCACATTAAAGGCTAAATTTGAAACTATATTTTGCCTGTGACTTTCTTTGCCTATAAGTCTTATATGTGAGACGTCGCCTGGGTAAGTACCACCGAAATATCTATTTCTCCCGACAAACAGTAGTGTAAACGCATTGTTGTGTTCCGAAGTGAAGGACATTGTAGCCATAGTGACTACTGGACTTATTAAGACTTAAATCTAATGTCTTAGAATAGCGAGCGCTGTGGCATGCCAAGTATTTCTACTGTCCATGAGCAGCGGTATCGCTTACCAGCAGACGAATACCAAATTCGTCTCGCCATTTATAGCAATAAGAAAATAAAAAGTTAACTATTTGTAATATGTGCACTACTTATTGCACGCAAGAAAATATGTATCATTAAACTTCCAATGGCCAATGCTAATCTATACTAATATAAAGCTGCAGAGTTTGTTTGTTTGTTTGAACGCGCTAATCTCTGGAACTACTGGTCTGATTTGAATTACTCTTTCAGTGTTGGGTAGTCCATTTATTGAGGAAGGCTATAGACTATATATCATCACGCTATGACCTATAGGAGGAGAGCAGTAGTGATATTTCTAGCAAATATGAAGATTTTGTCCGTTTTTAACCGACTTCAAAAAAAGGAGGAGGTTCTCAATTCGACTGTATGTTGCTTTTTTTTCGTGGTCCGATTGGTCGATATTCTAAAGTGATCGTCAGAATTAAATATTTTGACCGCCATTTTACAACGTGTAACCCGGGCGGAGCCGGGTCCGACCGCTAGTGCTTAGATACTTATGCCACACACAATTTGCCCAACTTGTTTCTGTTTGAAATGTATAGAGATGAATAGGTGGCGAGTTGTTTGATCTAAGAAGAACGCCTCTATTTAGTACTAGAATACCAGTGTCTGAAGATGATGATGATCATAATATTATTATTATTAATTTATAAATGAAACTTATAAAAAGTACGCTAGGAAGTGCCCTGTCGTTTTCACGTGATATACATACGAGTACAACTCTATTTTACTCATATAGATTTTAGAACAATTAATTTAAGTACATGTTGTCGATCGTAGACCAATTTACATAAGTTTTACCCGCGATTTTGTAGTGATTCTAAGTTCTTACATAAGTGTAATTTATTAGACTAAAATTAGATATGGTTATGTTGGGTAATAAGTCATTTTACGCTCTATTGAAGCAATATGTTGAAAATTAGACGCTGCATTTTCGTTTTTAACATAACATATTTTATAAACAAACTGCGAGAGAATACAAAGTTCATAAACCTAATTATATCATATTAAAAAATCATACCGTTAATTAATATATACCTCAAATGGCGAAGTCATTTTAACCCTATCATTTTTATTCACTCAATTCTTAGTTAATTGAGACATTGATACGAATCTGAAGGTTCTCAGAATGCTTCTATTTAGATTATCTGTCCTAATTCCATTAAGATATTATAACATGGTTATTCGAGCCTTCCACTGTAATTAATACACCATTTATTTCATCAAAGCCAAAGGTATTGTAGGGAATTGAGAAAATATGATTCGATATTTTGTTCTGCTTTATATTAGTCTTTGCCTGAGTACCATATAGTGCAGCGCCTGGGGCGTTAGAAACGATACCACCTCGCATGACTCAGGGGGAGGATGAAAATAATAGATTTTTGTTGGATGTTGTTATGAATAATGTATATAACAATCTCACATGTTTAAAAGTTGTGCATTTGATTATATAACATTAAAAAATATATGATTACAGTAGCATTATATACAGGGTATATCTAGACTGCTACCGAAAACGAAGCTGGGTGGTAGTTTAACCGACTTCAGACACAATGCAACAGAAAAAGTTGCAAAAAAAAGCGACAATTTTTTTTAAGTTATTTTTTTCCTATGGCCATATTTGGGTGGTAAATACATTTTTTTCCTAAAATAATAGTATATACCCTTTTATTTATAAATACTCTAAGGTATAAAAGAGTTTAAATTATAATTTTAGCAAAAACTATGGATTTACCACCCAAAAATGACGATATTTAAAAAATCATAAAAAAAATTGTCGCGTTTCTAGGCGAAATTTTTAATTGCATTGTGTTTGTAGCCACTAAAACTACCACCCGGCTTCGTTTTCGGTAGCAGTCTTGAGATACCCGGTATAATAACACAGAATATGCTATAGATATATTTTTGAATGAAAATAGACATATCTATTACAGAAAATAAATAACATACATAAATAAACTCACGCCTCTTCTCCAGAAGATGTAGGCAGATGTGCAAATAGGATATAGGAGATAATGAATTGAAAAATCCAACATCACTTTGCCTGACCTTAGATTCGAACCTGAGACGTCAGCTTTGCAATCATACCGTAGCACATTTGTGCTATCGAGGTAGTCGCAGTCGCGAGTCAGGGAGTTAATTTAATATTATTTGTTTATAGTTATGTATATTAAAAAAACAGACGTCACTGAAGCCGAAGGAAAGTATGTCTATTCTAACTATAAATTTCAGAAATCTAATCCTGCAAAGTAATTGTTAACTCAGTATATATACTTAACAATACTTTCTCATTTTTGTCTTTCCATCTGATTTAAGTTAAACAGTTCAATGGACGGGCTATAAATTTTCCGATGTTTCCTCGAGAATATCATTTTTGTATAAAGTTTGTCACTATTTTATGAAAGTCTGGATTTACTCAATCACTTTTGAAAAACTAAAGTGTCCAAAACTGCATATTAGTCAAAGTTTTTGCTGAAGTGACAATGGCTGAATCTTGCGATAGGGTGATGCATTTTCGTGAAGTTAACGCTATTGCCGCTGCTACGATATAGCCCAGGTAATCCTTGTTTTCGGAGATATCCCTAAAGTACATTCAATTTAACTTTCGCTATTTTTTGAAAAATGTGATATTCATTCATAGAGAAAACGTGATTTTGCACTTACGATAAATCTTTTTAGGTATTTGCATGCTTCATCAGTTCTAATATTTTGGTGAAAACATAAGGATTTACCTTTTAAGAAAAAGTTACATGTGATTAATCATTTATACGCACTTTGAATGCGTTTGCAATTAGTAGCCGTAGGCAGTGCTATTGCGAGGCTATGTCAGTATAAAAACATTTCAGTTAGGATTTATAAATGTTATGACTTTGACTACAATTAGTAGTTAAAATCTTGAACGTCTCAGTGTGCCAAAGAAAGTCTCGTACAATTGCATGGGTCGGTATGATAGCTATGCATCTACTGATACGATAAACGCTTTCACGACCAGACAAAAATATCTTCATTCAAAATTTATCATAAATGCTGATTATTTAATTCCTTAATGGACAATAACATTCGGCATTAGGCCATAAACACGTTGACGTCACGGCGTCGGGTCGACGAACCGCCCAGATGTTTTGCGCCGTTCGTCACGCCGCCGACGTATCACGCTGGTTTAATAGACTACTACGCACTGAACATCACGCTGTTGTATTTGTAATTGATTTATAATATGATTTAGTTAATTTATGAGTAGTATGTTTGTGAAAACAACTTATTTGGTTACAAGTTAAAGTTAAGTCAAGTGATTTGCGTCAATCACAGTGCATTTACACTTTTCAGTGCATTCTACTCACTGTCTTGCTAGTATAAAACAATGACTCATTTTAAACTTATATATATTTTTTGGATATTTGTGTATAAAAAATCTTTATTAGTACAACCTTCCCTGAAATATTGACTTACCCATATTTATTGCTTATTTTCCGGCTCCGTTTGAGTATTTGTGTATCATATGTTCCTAAAGCTGTTAGAGAAAATCGAAACCCCAGTCGGGGTCATGGGGTGTTGCCCTTGTTCCCATAGGAAAAGTTTTTTATATTACGACCTGTGGCATTTCGCTTGATTGGTCTCATTGTCTTGCGAACAACTATGCCAATTTCTCTTGAATACATTGGAGAACTTTTTGTTATGTGTTCTAGAGAACTAAATAATTTGATTCATTTTTTAGTTAAAAAATATATTTTTTTGATATTAAGATGTGAAATTATGTTACATCTGTGGAATAAAAAGTTGCACTATTAGGTACTCCATTTTGAAATGAAACGAGAAATTTCAGGCAAGATATGATTGCATTGATATTTGTGATTTAGACTTTTAAGTAAGTATCAAAATTATTTGATTTTTTTGTCCTATTTTGAAAAAATATAAATTTATGTTTTGACATTCATTTTATGGTTCTGAGAATAATTCTAGAGCAAATTATACTCTAATATACATACATACCGATATTTGGTGTGGTCCGATCCTTAAAATAACCTTAAAATAATTCTTGAAAATGTTATCGTCTCCTTATTATCAAAACTCATACTAGTATCGAAAATTACCGTGGAAAGCACTCTGAAATTAAAAGATTTTTATCATAAATAATGTAAAAAGAATACAACGATAAAGGATTTCTTTATTTTAATGTATAAAATATGTCGTAACTACGTGGAACTCTGACTTTTCGGAGTCATGTGTGTATTGACAGTCAATCACCAGGCACTAAAACGGTGAAGGAAAACATCGTGAGGAAACCTGCATACCATAGCGATTTATAAGAATTTCTATGGTATGTAAGTCCGCCAACCCGCACTAGGCCAGCGTGGTGGACTATATGGCCTAACCACTCTCAATCGTATTCTCGATTGTAGAGTAGGCCCGTGCCCTGCAGTGGGACGTATATGAGCTGATACAAACAAACAAACTACGTGGAACGGAAAATGTTTCACTAATATCTCGACTTTCATAAATGTCTGGGAGATTTTCGTCGAATTTAATAATGCTCAATTAATTAGTGTTCAGTAAAAAATATTCTTTTTAAAATACTCGGTGGTCTAGATATGATCATTTTAAAATAAGTACGCAGGATCTTTCAGCTTTTTTTTAATTTATAAAACTGGGCCGTATGAAATGTTCTAACATACCTACTTTGTGATTAAAAGTATTTAGGCTTAAGCCCACTATGCTGGCCTGTTGTGGTTTGTTAGACCTCATATATCGTAGAAATGATTCGAGAATTCTGTCATTTAGGTTATTTTTAACGTTATATATTAAAATGAATAATTTAATAATATTCATATGTATATCGGAGGAGGATTTAACTACTATGTAAAGCACAACACACGGAAAATATTATAATCACTCACTTTTATTTTTTAATAGACCCTTTCTCAGTATAATAGCACAAACACTAGGCACTAAGGTAGTAGTCCCAAGACGTCTTCACTCTTCAATATTAAAATAATCCGTACTCATGACCATGCTGCGACATGTATATTAAACTGTTTTTTATTTTTCAACGGCTTTGGTTTCATTTTTCATTTTCATTTCATGATATTTCGATTACGTTGCAGCTTTCGTGGTCATGGGGCAGAGTGAATTATTAGTCATCCGCTAAGTATTGGCTTATTGACTGACAATTTAATTACGCTTATTTTACAAAAAATAAATTAATAGTTAATTTAAAAAGTAACAATGGAATAATTGTGATCCAAGTCCGATATCGTTCATTATGGTATCTAAAATAGTGTCAATCAATAGATTTACTAATTGCAATTATGCCTAGCACTATGGTTTCTTAGATTTACGCGAATGTTACACATTGAAATAAAATTATTATTTACGGATTTAATCGCGAATTTAGTTTTTTTTTTTTTACGCCTAGCACTATCTATAATTTGATAATATCAGGACCCTCATATTATGTAAAGGGCGTGTGGGTAGGTCCTTCTAATTTGTCTATTTCTGTCGCCATCAGCGGTGTGTAGACAATGTGTGTAGGTTTGATGAATTTTATAATCAGTTTTTTTTTAATTATTTTTTTAAATTTTGTAGTTTCTGTTTAGGATGGTAACAACGAATTACAATAGTCATTGATCTAGTCATTCTAGCTAATAAAACGAAAATGTAAGCCGCTTACATCTTCCCCTCCTTTAGTCCAATAAGATCAATTAACTGCTGTCAACCCTGGCTTTACGCTCCAATCATTGAGTTTGTTTACAATTAATGGACTACCCACTTAATTAGCGAGAATTTTGTTAATAGCCCGCAATGCCAGGAAGAGCTACTTAGCGATAATTGAGTGGAAAGAAGATTTAGTTACCAATCATTCGTTTACGCCTGACTTTGATCGGTTTTTCGTGGAAAAAAAAAACATTGACTAGACTACCTAAATTTTGGTTCGTGTTTTGCGGTATATTGTATATTGGTAAAATTAAGAAACTTATTTTATTAACATTTCACGCGTAGAAGAGTGGTAGCTGGCTGTGCAACGAGTGGTCGTCGCTTCTATTCCTACATTTTGATAGCCTGCGTGACACAAACGTTTAGACGCCGCTTGTGAAACAAGAGGCCGCGGATTCGATCCCCGCACCAAGAGGAATGTTTGTGCGGTCCTTAAATATTTCTTTCGGGTCTGGGTATTTGTGAGACTGCAAATTCTCTCGTAATTCCTGATAACCGCGACACAAGACTCGATCTTAGTGTGAGGTCACGATTATGTATGTGACTGTTGTGTATTATTTAGTTATACACACACTTTTAAAAAAAACGCGTGTCGCTTGGGGCCGTTTTTTTTTGGAATGGGGGCCACGTACACGTTCTCGCAGTTTCGGGCGCCCACCTATAACGTGGACGGACGACCAGGTTAAGGTTGCTAGAATGCGCTGGATGCAGGCTTCCAACAGGTCGATGTGGATATCCTCCTTGAAGTGTGTGTTCTCAGCAGTAGACTTCTTGTGGCTGAAGAGAGAGAGAGAATCACTTACCATGAGGAAAGCTATTCATCCTTCATTCCTTTCAAAGCATTTAGATTTTTCGATTATGATACACAAATCTGAGAGTTTCTTATACTGTTGTATGAAAGCTAGCCCCGATAAAGCGCACGCTGCGGGCGTCCAGATTTTCCTCAGTAGCCGTAAACCCAAAAACCTATCATAAATTAAAGACAGGGCGGCGCCCATTACACCCCGCGCTCCATAAAGGGCTGTTGACGTTCATAAAGTTATTGCGATAGCGACAAAGCCTCTTAACTCGATATTATACCGATACAACCAGTTAATCAGCTATCAAATGATTTTTGTCGACATTGTTTTTGTAGTAAAACTGGTGTTTTACTATTTTATTAGAATTTTTTTGTCTTTTTTGATTGTCTGAAGACATTCATGTGCAATTTTTGTTTCTCACTAATAAGTAGTATTCTACAGTAGAAAGTTGTTGACGGCTTAGTTCATTCAATTTTAAGTTCCTTTTTGAAACTGTTATTTATTATAATTACTATATCAACAATGAATGTATTCTTTATCGCAATTTTGTTTACAATAAGTAAAACTATAATAAATTGTTAATTACTGCCGGCCACAAAAATATTATCACGTGATGCCTGACTGGAACATCTAACAATAAAACCTATGTTAAAAAAATAGATAGTCTACCTGGCGTTATCCCAGCCGCTACATAAAACAAATCATCTCATGAAAAATACTTTTCCACGTTTTCACACACATTCCAAACAATCCAGAAAAACACCAAACTATTGGACGTCAGTGAGTCCGTTGACCTCATGAATGGACTAGACTGACCACACGCCCGCATCCGGGCGGGACGCGTCGGGATTTAACTGGCAGAGATTAATTACATTCCACAATTAAACGGAGATTTTATTTAAATGCCGAGGGACGTGAAATGAGATTATTAACTCGGTTACATGATTTTTTTTGTAGTTTTGTGCTTTCACAGGAATTTTAAGGCCTTTTGCCTGTGTATGCATTGGTTTGTGCAAGTGACAAAAATGTTAGATTCTTTACTTATAATGTTATTCATCTCAATATTAATTATATACTTGATACTTAATGAATAGTTACACTCAATAGTCCCATACATAGCTCTGACCACCCGCTAAGATCGAGTATTGTGTCGTGGGTATCACGAAGTACTAGAGACTTTTCGGTCTCAAACACCCAGACACGAAATCAATACCTGTGGTTCACACAAATATTAGTTTCGATGCAGGTATCGATACTGCGGCCTCTCGTTTCACAGCCGGCGTCTTAAACTACCTGCGCCACGGACGCTGTCTAATATAAATTTAGTTCCTTGCTTATACTTATACTTTCTTCTGTCTCACTGGGTGTTATTTATTTATTCCACAGCTATTACAACTTTTTTTTTTATTGCAGTCAATGGCGAGACGAGCATGCCGTTCGCCTGATGGTAAGCGATGCGACCGCTCATGAACAGTAGCAAAACCAAACAACACCTTGAATTACAAAGCAATGCTTGGCATTCCACTGCGCTCGCCATCCTGAGACATAAGATGTTAAGTCTCAATATATCCAGTAGTTACTCTGGCTACAATGTCCTTCAATCCGAAACACAACAGTGCATTTAAACTGCTGTTTGACGGGAGAAATAGACATTGTGGTGGTACCCACCCAGGCCGCCTCTCACATATGAGAGACCTACCACCAGTAAAACTAAACTTAAGCACGAGTAACGAAATTATTTACCATCAGGTGTGCTGTTAGTCATTTTGCAAATCTTCTAGAAATGAAGACGATAAGAATTCTTAATATCAAAACATTTTATACATTAATTCTATAATGTCCTCAATTTTCCGACATAATAGTCATCACATCAAAGAACTATCCGATTTATCACAAATATTTGGTCAACATTCATAGGTTTCTTTGTTTGGTCGAGAGATGATTTTATTTCTATTTGTGTTCCCTCTAAAAGCCCCAGTAGAGGTCCATTTGTCCCTATATAGAGGTCACACGGGTTTGTTTGAATTTCCATGTTTCTCAATGTTAGTTTACTTCTGCTCTTTTTTTAGACATTATTGATTGGTGGAAGTGAATTAGTTTCTAGAAATAGATTTCGAGTGGTGTTTATGGTTGATCGTCTTATTATAGTCATGGAGTGCTTCAGAACTGTAAATTGTGAGGTGCCGAGTTAAATTTCTAGGTAATGAATATTCAAATTTTGACAGCCTCCGTGGCGCAGTTGGTTAGACGCCGCCTGTGAAGCGAGAGGCCGCGGGTTCGATCCCCGCACCGAGAGAAATGTTTGTGCTGCCCACAAATATTTCTTCCGGGTCTGGGTGTTGTGAGACCGAAAAGTCTCTCGTAGTTCCTGATACCCACGACACAAGACTCGATCTTAGTGTGGGGTCAGGACTATGTATGTGACTGTTGGGTGTTATTTATTATTATTTATTATTAAATTTGAAAAAATGACAGCTGAATATGTTTCCGGTAAGATGAATATGACCTGTGACATTTGGAAATGCGAGTAAGTTCAGTGGCCTAGCAACAATACCTCTGCCAGCTACTTCACGGATATAGATTATTTAATTTTTTCTATTTAGTTGGTAGAATACATTTACTAGATATTTGGATTCCGTAGGTATTTATGCGAGATGGTGATTATTTATCATAATACAAGTCCGCTGGCAGCAGCTGGTCGTAAAATTGAAAGGTAATTTATACATATGCCCATAGATTAGTTATTAATATTATATACAGTGATAGATGCGCAACTCTGCTTTTTTTTCGTCGTGTTTTCGCCATCAGAGGGCGCGATAGACAAATGCGTGAAATTTCATATTTGCTATGTCAATATTTCAAAATGTGTATCTTTCGTAATTTCTTGTAATTTTAACCAATATCTAGGTGACATTGTTTTTATTTTCAAGATAGTTTGTAAAAAAATATTTCTTGATTTAGTGTCTGCCACTCTACCGCCATTTAACAATTTCATTTAAACTACTTTAACACAATAATATCTCGTTCTCACTAGAGCGTGGCGCTAGAATCAAAATAATCGATTTCAATATTCATCATGTACGAAGTCGCCCAAGTGCCAAGTGCATAGGCCAAGCATACGGTGGATAAGATCGGAGATAGGTACTTCATATGAACATAAAAATAATACAAAATTTAAAACACAACTATTTTTATTTCTTAACAACCTAACTAGTATTTACAACAAATCTCATATTGCATTTTTACACAAGCATAACTTTAGAGGTGGTTAATTATTCCCATACGAAGTCTTCGGCTTCAATGAAGACACTACCCAAATGGCACTTAATAACTGAAATAAAAATCACCCATTTCTTTGGACATCACGACCAAACAGTAAAGCTCATAATAGGCAAGATAAAATCCAATGTTCACATAAGTATGTGAACATTGAATTTACAATATACATTCTTACATAAATACATTTTTTACAATTAATTTAAAACGACGATTTATCTTGGCTTCGGTTTTGCTATAAATCACCAATCGTCTAAATAAATTACGCACCGACCTCAATACACTTAGTATTAAAAATCTGATTTATTCTTCAATAACTATCCATTATCAAATTTCATACCTTGAAAATGTATTTTAATTAATTTAATTAAACAAAATATCTGTTATTCTATGTATTTTAATTCGATTGCATATCTAAAACAATTTCTACGTTAGAAATTCGATTATCATACCAATATTTTAGGCGAATTTCATCTCATTTTATATCGTCACAATCCTGCACTATAAAGGCCTGGCAAACATAAGCCTTTCGCTGCCTTGCCGTCTCATCATATCAGCTGTGGCAGGAGTAGCCACAAACACAGCAGGCTGCCCTCCAAATTCCATAAACTTTCCTCTTTTATGTTTAACACTTACTTTCCTATCTATCCTAGTGTCAAATACATCTTCCCCTTCACTATTATCGTAATCGACTACTGGCTCATTTAGAACTTCCTTTCTCCTCGCTTCTTTTCTTTTGTTATTTAAGAAGTAAGACTGGGTGAGGTTGGAAACATTGGGAGTAGAGATCTGTCTGGTGATTCGGCTATTAGAACCAGCTTTTTCGAAAGGTGGGAAGTGGCGTTGCATGTTCTCTGAGAATGACTGTCTTCTGTAGTGGAACTGCCTATCTAAAGGCTGCTGGTGACCAAACGATGCCCTTCTTAGGAATCTGGGTTCTTCTTGGCGGTAGGGCTTCGGTCTAACCTCTTGGTTGTGGTTGGATTTCAGCGAGTCCTCGTAACTGAAACTGTAAATATAGTAGTCTCTGAAAATGGTAATTACATCCACGTCTTCGAAAATACTTTTTTCCTTAATTTGTTACAAAAATATTTCATTTTAACTTTTTGTATAAATAAATTCTGTTCGAGATATCTATTTTTTTGGCAAGATATATTTCACAACAGAATGAACGAAATTCGAACAAAAGTTTAGTTTTGTTTTCTTCAATTAACTGCACAGCTATTTCGTTTGACTTTTCTAATTAATTATGCAATTTATTAGCCAATTTAACTTTGTGAGTGATATTTTAGATGAGTTTTAAGTCATTGCTTATTATTCAAGTAAAATAAATAAATGTCATAATTTATTAAATGATTTACTAGCAGCCCGGCCCAGCTTCGCCCGGGTGCATATAGATTTCTCTACAATAATATGCACGTATTATACACATAAACCATCCTCTTAAATCATTCTATCTATTAAAAGAAAACCGCATCAAAATCCGTTGCGTAGTTTTAAAGATTTAAGCATACAAAGGGACATCGGGACAAAGAAAGCGACATTGTTTTATACTATGTAGTGATATGTCGCTTATTCATGAGTTTTTGGTCATTTACAAATAATAATTAATCAGGTCACATGACATAATTCAAAACACCCACTTTCCACCATAAAATACTTATTGCATATTTTGCACAAATCCCAATGTGTGTAAGATGTCGAATAGTATAATGAAATATTTCTAATTTGAGTGATATTTCATTCCTGTGATTCCCTTCACCGTTGCAAAATGTTCATCATGCTTGCGAAATTTACAACTGCTAAATTATTCACAAAAGACAAACATTCAACATTATATTATCAACATTCAAAATCTGGTTTATGTATGGCGGAAATGATACTCTGAATATGTATATATTATAATAAATAAAAATATTTTAATGAAATTATGACGAAATAGTTTCTTGTTCAGCTGCAATTTCTGCATATTCGTTTCTTATTGCATAATATTTGAAATGCATTTTATTTTATGTCAGTAGCTTGTGAAACAATATGTAAAAATAATGTTTGAGTACTGATACATGGGTAAGGAGTAGAATACATATATTATTTCACAAGTTAAATGCAAAGTGACGTGGTGTTAAAATTAGAAACATCAGGGTCAAAATTTATTTAACAAAATTAATATACTTCAAAAATGAAAATATCTCATTTTATTTTTAGATAACTTCATAATTAAAATTGCAAGTTTTACTTTTTAAATGCGTATAAATATATTTAACTAAGATAAGTCAGCAATGACAAAAACGCATGACGTGATAAAGGAAATGAAAAGAAGTGAAAGTGCTGTGACAGGATTGAGAAAACTGATATATATATATATATACAGGGTATATCAAGACTGCTACCGAAAACGAAGCCGGGTGGTAGTTTAAGCGACTTCAGACACAATGCAACAGAAAAAGTTGCAAAAATAAGCGACAACTTTTTTTTTTTGAATTTTTTTTCCTATTGCCATATTTTGGTGGTAAATAATTTTTTTCCTAAAATAATAGTGTATACCCTTTAATTTATAAATACTCTAAGATATAAGAGAGTTTAAATTATTATTTTAGCAAAAACTATGGATTTACCACCCAAAAATGACGATATTTAAAAAATCATAAAAAATAATTGTCACGTTTCTATGCGAAAATTTTAGTTGCATTGTGTTTGTAGCCACTAAAACTACCACCCGGCTTCGTTTTCGGTAGCAGTCTTGAGATACCCGGTATGTATATCTAGTGTATAATATCTTCATGGTCGCTTCTTCTAAAGGGTTTTGGAATTTATGTAATGATGTAAATTTAAGTAATATTACTTAGTTTGGTATCAGCAAAGTTGAGGATTTAAAGTCTTTGTTACTCTTATGTTTTTGGCAGTAATGGATGTAAATAAAAGTTTTTTATCAAATGATTCCACTCACCCGCTACTTTCTTCCGAGGTGTGAAGACTGGAATGTCCACACGGGCACCTCGCCTCGGCAATTCCAGAGTCCTGGCCGCTGGAATTCACGGATGTTATCGAAGTGTCCTGCCCCTTCCTATTCGGATGCGTTGTGTTAAACATGGTAACAATGTGTTAGTGTTAGGTAACAATGTCGGTAATGTTAATCTTTACGTAACAATGTTGGTAATAGCGATGTTTTTGTTGATGTAACAATTTCGGTAATCATAATTTATGGTGTTTTTATAATGTGAGGATATGTTAATTGTTATAATGTAAGATTGATTGTAATGAATTAATTTGAATGTCATTATAACAGGATAGTAGTGTATTAAATTAAAACAAGTTAATAGAACTGGATTTAAAACAAAAATATATAATAAAATATATTTATCACGATTGTATTCATCTAATTTTGTGAATAGTTGTTTTACGAGTGTTAATATGGCCTATAGAAAAAAACATGAAAATAAAGCTATTTATACTAGCAAATGGTTTCATATAAATAGATAAAAGTAAAAACATGAGAAAATAACGAATTTTAATATTGAAAGATAATTTCAACTCTCGAACAGGTTGAATGCCTTTAAAATATTTTTTTATTTAGTTAATGAATGAAAGTATTTTACATAGTCGTGGGTCAAAGTTAGTTCTCAAATTTACAAGAGAATAAATGGAAAAAGAGCTAAACAATTGGACTGATCAAATTTAGTAACTTTTTGTCAACTAAAGTGTTAGTCAAATTGAGAATTTGATCACTTTGAGTTTCAATTAGTTCGAGTGCAAATTTTAAAGTGAGTAAAGATAGTGTTATGTTCTTGGAAGTGCTGGCTGCAGTTTGACAAATAATTTGTTTAGAATGAAATTGTTTTAATTTGGTTAGATATAAATGAAACTGTTAGTTTATTTATTGTAGAATATATTAGGCATTGAGGAATGCAATTTTGTGTTTGTTTTGAGACTTGAATGTTAATTATGAAGCATATAGACATGAAACTTTAGGTAATTGCAGAAACGTGTTAAAATGAAGTAAGATGGGTAACCATAATATGTAAATATATTGTAGAAGCTGTAGTAGTACCTCATAACGTTAATCGTCTTTTAGTGAACGTAATTTAGGTGGTTAATTACAATTTACATTTAAAATAAGTAACTGTAGTACCAGGAGAACATAACCTTAGAGGAGACAATGAAAAGGCTGAAGGATATAAGCAATAGAAAGGAAAAACCAATAAAGATAAGAGTGCACAGTGTATCAATAGTAAAAGCTTAAATCCCTCACCTCTTCTGAAGAGGGCGCTGGTTAAACTTAATACACATCCTTTCGTGTTTCTGGTTAAAGGTTTCTGATTCCCCAAACTGATTCTTGACGCATTTCTGATGGGCCTTGCCGAACTCCTCAACAGTATTGCCATGCGGGCACACTTTTTTCTGGTTGTGATTGATGACGTCGATGTAAGAATCGGCTTCGCTGTAAGACTGGTTCAACTCTTGGCACTGGTTCCCACCAGAGGGGAAAAGACCGCCGTATTTTGTTAAGTGCTCAGTTGAGAAAGCATTAAGACGTTGCTGCGTGTAGGATTTGTGTCGTTTTCTGTTAGAGAAAAGTTTGAAGGTTAAATGTATGTATAAAGTACTGAGAAGCTGTACATAGTTATCCTTAGGTTTTCGAAAAACAAATCTAAAGTTAAAATAAATATAAAAAGTTAAAGTTTTGTAATACTTTAATAATCATGACTGTTAAGATAAAGGGTCATCAAAGTAATTCTTTTAAAGGAAAAATAAAATATCTTAAGAAAATATTAAGCTATTAGAATAATTATGTGATAACTTTTCAATAAAGAAAATATTTATGTGATTTTTAGTTCATAGTTCATTTTACTATGTAACCGAATTTTAATTTAGATAACCTTATTGCTCTTAATTTATCAAACTTATCTTGTGTTAGATTTTTTTACATCTCAGAATTTTTTTTGAATAAATTCATTAATTGCTGTCACTTTTTAATATTAGTAGGTATAGTTCAAATACCTCCTCACGACTTTATTTGTTTTAACTTTTGACTCAATTTGTGAAAACCTAAGAGTGTTGGGTTCATGGAAGATCTATACAATATGTAAATTGATTCCGTGTCAAATAGTAATCTGTTGATAGATTTCTGTCATGTGTTACTTGCAGCTGGGCTTCTAACCCTATAATCTTATTGTTGCCTTGCCTGCCCTTTATATTACTGTTATACGTCATGGTTTTATTTTATATTAAATCTGACAGATTTTTTCTCAAATTTATGCAAGACCAAGCACAGTAAATTGATTTGTACAAAAACTTTTTAACGAAATAAAATTTATATTTTTAATTCCTGTCTTTACAAATATTAATTTCATATTTTTCTTCAAGAATGTGCTTTCGATGTTAGGAAAACAAGTTTTATTTCATTTGTCAATGTTGAAATCCTCGTAGATATTCTTGTTGGATTTGATATTTTTCCTAGAATATACAGAAACAAGGAGAAACAGAGTGCCAAAGATGAAAGCTGTGCTGAAAAATCTAATCTACGAAATAGTAAGCATGTAATAGGTCTGTACAAAGATATCGATAAAGACAAACAAGTAGGAGTAAAAACTAAGTTTATTATCGATATTGTACTACACTAATCTAATAAATAGAAGAAAGCTTTGGGATAGGGTGTCGTCTTCATGTGAGATAACGCGTGACGTGCTTTCTTTGGTGGTGGTGGTGTGGTCTGAAAGTGAACACCAAGAAATACCAAGTGGCGTAAACATGCTTGAAAAACACAAAATACTACACTTAAGTGAATTTATTCCTAAAATTAAAAAGTGAATACTAATTGCGATTGCTCTATGAATGATACTTCTTTAGTGTTTTTTAAGCGACTCAGATATTTGACTGACTTGCCTAATGCAGGAAGAGCTATGACATAATGTTTGTTAACCATAATTAATTACAAATTACGGAATTCAATACAAATACTAGTGCGCTATTTTATCCATGTTTTAAATTTCAAGCCAATTTATTTTATATAAAAGTCAACAACTCTTAATCAGGTTTAGATGGAGTATGTTTCATACTTATTATTATTATTTTATTACATAGGTCCGGCGAATGAGCAAACAGATTCACCTGATAATTAATAAAATTGGTAGGTGGTAATTGATCACTGCTGCCCGTGCATATCCTTAACGCTTGAATCATAGATATATTTCTGGATCATCAAATGGGAAGGGGTTTTGGACATTCTAATTTAAAGTTTGGTTTTAAACCATTTATGATCAGCAGATGGATTTAGGCTTAATTGTTGAAATAAACTAAAACAATTAACGTACTGGGAAGCCGGTTATCTAACACAGAATTACAAATCACGTTGAATATAATTTAAAATGGTGATTCATATCAAGAAAATTAAAATTGACATGTCTGATTATGAGACAAATCTGCGCTGTTGGTAACTACAAAAGTTATATAATTAACATAGTTTTAAATATATTTATATTTGGTATCTAAAAATATATTCATTTTGAAGGTCCAAGTATATAAAAATATAACATTCATTTTTAATTTGTGGAAGTGGGTGAATTCAATAAATCAAAGCTTCATCTTAAGCTCAGATCTTAATTATTTCTTATGAAATTATTGTCATCAAAAATAATTTGTTAAACTCATTGTACCCTACAGTTTCCATTATCCTCTCTAGACAAAGTTTTTGGAAGTCAAGACCTCTTTATTACAATCTTAAAAATTGTAATTCTTTGAGAAAGATTTACGTTTTCTCTTCTGGTCTTTTTAATTCAATACTCAACCCTGAATAATTTACCTCATACGTTTTAACTAATTTTCTTGATATTACATTAAAAAACTAGTTCTCAAACCTCCATCTTCAAAAACTTAATGCTATAATTAGTGATGCAAAAAATAATCTAAAAAATCTTGCGTGGTATATTAACCATCTTGGATATATTAAAAGTTTCTAAATAGACTTATTTATTACCTGTCATATGTCAAGATTAATACTATACATGATCGACGAGGTTACATAATGAAGACACAAAAAACGTTTTAAGTTTTTATAAACCATGGAATCATTTGCGTACGTCATATTTATGCTTATGTAACCTTTTAATATATTTATTCTCTCGTAGCCTTATAGATTCTTTACTCTGCGGACGTTTGGTAAATGAATTTGTCAAAATAATAGTACATTATTCGTTTGTGTATTACTTATACAGATTATTCGTCATGCTTACTGAGATGCATCAATAAACTAATGTAAACCATATTAAACATACTTGCTGCTATTTCTTCTCTATTATATTTCTCAACACTATCCCGTGCCAATACTTTGTGCATCTCTACCAGCCCATATACGTGTGGAACGTATATTCAGGGCACGGGCCTCCAAGACAATTTAAAGGAGGCTACTATAAATACTTCGTGCATTAATAACATTAAATGTCTCACCTTCTGCTTCGTCGTACACACAGTATGCATACAGCAGTGGTGCAAGCCCCAACGAATACAATACAGCCCAGGGCTACTACGCTGATCTCCATCGTGGTGAGCATTCTACTCCCACTCCTGGCTTGGACCATGGTAGTGTCTCCAACTTCTAAGACCTTGAAACCTGCCAAGTCGTGGCGAAGGTCTGCTTCGCGTTTCATCAAAGACCTGAAGATAAGGTTAATTTATTGGATAAAAAGGAAAAAAAAAAGAATTAAGTTTCATTTTAAAATTAGTACCTAGCAGTGTTATAATTTGAGGTATTAAAAAAGGAAACGAGAAAGTAGTCAAAAGTGTTAATGTAAATTTCTTGTGTTAAGTGACATCGCAACAACCTTTTCTTTATCGTTTTTTCTAATATAAATAACCTCATGTATCTAAACGTGATCTCACAAACATAATAATTTTAAAACATTATGGTAATTTTATGATAATTTTTATTCATCAGTCATTTTATCAGTCATTTTATAGTTACGACCTTTAATATAATAATATACATGTGGCATATCTAAATTGATTTCATGAAATTTTTACATGAATGGCCTCCACTGAAGATTTTTACCAAGACCAAAATGCTTATTTTCAGCGACTCCTTAGGTCCTATACCAGATCTTCCCTGGCTAGTGGGACAACACCAATATTCCCAGTCATTTCTTTCTCTTTTTAAGGTAAACATTAATTGATTAGTTTAATAAATTAATATAAAAACTAACTTACTTTTGCAACTCATCCATGTCAATAATGGCGTTCGACAGAGGATCCACCGCGTAAATGTACATGTCGGTTCTGAAACAACGAATATCTTGTAATATGCAATATTAATGGCCTGAACCAATCAGACTACTGTCAGCATAGTTAATATACCTTTTCGCCTCCCCCAAACTAACCTGCCTGCTAAACATATCCCTTTCGAATAACTATCCAATCACTGCGAAATATTATACTTTATTGTGTTTTATTGGTTTGTACTTGGTTATGTTAATATATAAAAAATAATTTGATTCGTATATTTCTCGTCACCCCAGGTACCATCAAACAAAAGTTTAAAAACAACCAAGTCAGTTTATTGTTCAAAATCGCGATTTTAATTTTTAGGATTCGTGGCCATGCTGTATAGGTACGAGTAGTTTTAACGCTTAGCTGAATTTTGGTTTGCTTGCGGTAGTTTGACTTGTGCTTATACGGATCAAAAGCCTTAAAAACTAAAATCACGATTATTGATAAAAAAAAAAACAATAATAATACATTTTGTTAACTGGGATCATGAGGAGGAACCACAGATCACTTCCAATAGATACCGCATTACGATAGTTTTGTTTTGAACCGAAAACGCCAACGAAGGGAACTGCGCGGGGGGTGGGCGGGTTGCAGCGCGGTCACGTGGACTTCACTGGAGAGATGAGGCATAAGTCGATAAATAAAAAAATGTATCGATAGTTCGATTTGCCAGTATGTTTATGTGCTATGATCGCTTCTATAACTTAATTACCAACTTATTAAATGTTTGATAATATTTTTTCGCCGGCCTGATCAGATAAATTATACCAACCGGCAACCGCTAACTACGAATAAAATAGGATTAAGATTTATACTTTAGTATGTAACAGTTTTATTTCTATTACTCACCGTGTATTTTTGTATACCATAATGGCGAAATACCCAAATTAAGTGTTGATATAAAAGATCAGATAAATATGAAATAGTAAATTACCTACTAAACCTCACGCCCTAAAGGGCTACAATAACTTATTCCGTTTCTTGAATTCTGACGGCGCGGCGGCTGTAGTAAATGTAATATCGACAAGTGACGATGAAACCAACTTGACGAACTATGAATGTTTTTGAGACGATATATACAACGTATGTGAAAATTTGTGCAATAGCTTGTGCTACTGATTCTCAATAAACTTAGTATACTAAAACTTATGATAAATACCCTCCCATTATATTTGAAAACGTATACAACTAGAGGGAAAAAAGGAAATTTAATTACGCCAGAAATAAAAATAAAAATAAAAAATTGTAAAGGTACCTTGTTAACAAATTTAACTATTTCAAATTACATAAAATAACGTAATTATGGTAATTTGCAATTTTTATTTAAATCAATATATATTTTGTGACATTGCCATTTAATAAAATTAATTTACATTATTGTTATACAATATCGATATTTCTGGGAATTATATTATATAAACATGCGTCAAACACTAGAAGAAAGCGTGATTTCGCCAAAAAAAGATGGCTTATTACGGTTATTGCTATGCGAAAAAGAGACGGCTGATTCTCCATCCGACCTCGACTGTTTGACATTGATACATTAACCAGTATAAATTGAGCTCGCTCGGGACCAAATTAATTTAAAGAATATTAGTTATCGATGAAAACTTATTGCGTTTTTTTAGATACTTTTTTTTTGAGTTTTTTGCACACCATTTTATTGAACAATTCATTTTTAACTGTAATATTATGTTCCCAAAATGTAATTTTCGCTAACGTGCGACGACATGTGCGGATCCACTACTTGGATGACACTGATGACGCGACATTTGGCATCGGTTTATATCTATCTGATAGCTTATATGTGTTGGGCGCAACCGCTGCCTTGCATTAGGTATCTATTGGGAGTGATCTGTGGGAGGAACATTTTGGTTATGTTAATGCTAGTTTGTCAATATCACCCGGATACAATTATATTAATTAAATATTTAAAAACTTGTACTAAATGCAATACATAAGCTAGCAATAATGATACAGTTTGATAATAGTGGTGCCACTACATTTATAAAAGATTAAGATCATAGTCATCATCGCATCTATATTTTTGTACTTACGCCTGCCCATCCATAGTAGCTTTGGTGTTGGCTTCCAATCTTCTCACTCTGATGTCGTATCCTGTCATACCAGTGAGGGAACGAGTGATATTTTCTATTTCCCTTTCCACCTCCATGGGTTTTCCGCCCACTACTAACACCAATTGCTTGTTCTCGTCTAGCACGTAAACCTAATCAAATATCAAAATTTAATTATAGACCTCGTTTTTCTTATCACAGAAATAAATATAAGTATAATATATATATTTTTCTTTATTTCATCTATATGTTTAAAGTTAATGAGCATGGTAAACGATAATAAAATGTCGAAAAGAAATTTCAAAGGTTTTCCAGCGTGGATTAATAAGATCTAAACAATTCTCAAAATCAGAGGAACATAGCGCTTAGCCGTAAGAAGTTTTAAATCTAAATACGTAGATATATAATCTATTACTGATAAATATTTTCGAATAAGTTCTAATTATACTTACAAAAACATTAGCAATAGCCGATTTTCCATCATCAGCCCCTTTCTTATCCGTTGCTTTTACATCGAACCCAAATACTCTACCAGCATCCCTTGCCAGTGCAGAAACTACACGTACTTGCCCTGAAACAGGGTCTATGGCAAAACGTGGAGCTTGCTCATTGATGATCTGGTAGCGAATGTCTGCGTTGATACCTATGTCAGCATCTGTGGCCTGTACAATGAAAATATTACCTGTTGTATGAACAGTTTGTACAATTTTAAATGAATTAATAACGATCGTTATGTTTTTATAAATTTAGCACTCAACGATATTATGGTGTCAACACTTGAAACATGAGTTACAGCTGAATAACACACCGTTTGGATTGATTTCGTGTTAATCTATAAGTTTAGTAAAAAGATAAAAAAAAATTAACATTGATAACATTTTGAAAACTAAAAGCTGAACATATTTTCCCTTTTATCTAGATTCTTAAAATACTTATAAATACATTAGGTTTTTTAAAAAAAGTTGATTATTGCTAAGACTTACAATTAACTGCATAACTTGATATCCAAATGGTGCAGTAGTAGGTATAGCAGTTACAAGTGGACGATTCCCGTTGCTAAACTTGGGAGCATTGTCATTTACGTCTTTGATCCTTACAATGATCTTGACATCGTATTTCGTCATACCTTCTAATACATCGTCAGCTACAGGATATATCATGTGGGGTAGCTCTCTGCTAATCTTTTGTCTTTCAGCTCTCACTACTACTTCATAAACATCCCTTACTTCACGATCTGGACTCCTGACTAAATACAAAGTGCCATTCCTCGGATCTATTACAAACGTCCTTTTAATATCAGAATCATTTTCATTAAATATGTAATATTTCATTTTGAAGTTCTCATAGTATTCAGTTAGGTTCAGTGTGACTAATTCTACAGGTGCGTTTACATTTTCTTCAATTTCTAATTCATAGTATCTCGATATGAATACTGGTTTATCTGAAACCTCCTGTTCATCGGGGACATCAGTAACAGTCAGCATTAATATCGCAGTTGAGCTTAAACTAGGTGATCCCAAATCTGACGCAACTATTGTAACATTATGAACTGACTGTGTTTCGTAATCCAAACGACCAGTTGTTGTGATTATTCCTTCTTTGGAATCTATGGTGAAGAGATTCAACAGATTTTTCCTTTGTGGCAAACTGTACAAGATTAATCCATTACCGTTACCAACAAAATCTGAATCATTAGCGTATACTCTAGTTACCGTAGTGCCTATTGGTGCATTCTCTTCCAATGTAGCTTTATATACTGGTATCATCATAACTGATTCAAAATTATGATTAGATAGCTCATCAGCTTCAGGGTGTTTCCATTCAAGAACCTCATCAAAAGCAAAGAACTTTGGAGCATTGTCATTAATATCTAAGACCTGAACTTCAACTGTCACGGAAGAAGACAATTTCTTCTCTTGTCCATTGTCTCTTGCAACTACAGTAAGAATGTATTTATCTTCCCTTTCTCTATCTAATTCACCATTTACACTAAATACTCCACTCAAAGGTGAAATCTCAAAAGGTAAATCATCACTAGAAGGTTGTAAAAAGTAAGTCAAGTTTGCGTTTTGACCATAATCAGCATCAGTAGCTTCAACTTTGCCCAACACTCTTCTTGTATACTGAGCTTCTTCGACATTGAAATTGTACCAAGATTTTTTGAACATTGGGAAGTGATCGTTTACATCCTTTACGAAAATTCTTATTGATATATGGTCACTTAAGTCTCCGCCATCCAAAGCTGTGATGTTAAGTCTGAACTCAGATTCCGGAGGTAAGGTTCTTGCAACAATTATGTGACCTTGTCTTTCATTGATCACAAAGTATTTTTGTGCAGATATAGCATTTGAAGACAAAGCATTCGGTTGAATAAAATCTTCGGATATGAAATCATACCTAACTTGGCCATTTACACCTCTGTCTTTATCCATAGCGTATAATTTTAATATAGTTGAGCCTATGGAAATATTTTCAGGAATCGAAAATAATGGTCCTAGTTGATCTACGTCTAGGGCAAACTTATTTTTTGGCGTAGCTTCTGATTTTGTGGCGCCAGATGTCTCATTGAGATTTCTTTCTTCATATATCTTTACATCCCCTTTCTCATCAGACTCTATTAATTCTACATTTTCTCTCAAAGGAATGAGAATGTCACTGAATTTTGGTATATTATCGTTTTCATCAACAATATTTATTGTTAGTTTTGCTTCGGTACTCAGTTCTCCTCTATCTGTAGCTATTATTCTAAGTATGTATGTGCTTTTTTCTTCTCGATCTAATATGCTTCCAACAAATGTTACTACACCGGAGTTTTCGTCAACTGTAAATAATTCCTGACCTTCACCAATTATCGTGTACGCGAATAAAGCGTTTTGTCCCTCATCTGCATCTTTGGCTATAATTTTATTGATCATGTCAACTTCAGTGCCTTTTGGAGAATTTTCTTTGATAGAACCTTCATATTCCGATGACTCAAATACAGGTGGATTATCATTGTCGTCATCGACATGTATTGTAACTTGATATATACCCGCTCCCGATATGTGTCCTTTATTGAATTCTGCTATTACTGTCATTCTGTATGTGTCTCTTTTTTCCCTGTCCAAAGGTTTTTGGGCGTAGATAGTTCCGTCTTGGGCTGCAAAACATAATGTTTTGTTGTAAATATTAGGTCACATATCATATTTATAGTGTGCTTTAAATGATGTGTTTCTAAATGCTATTGTATTTGTCGGTTTTATGCAACTTACCAATAGCAATATCGTCCGTCACATCCTGTTGATTAGCAATTAAAAACCTTATGTTACCGGATGAATTACTGCCTATTGAACTCATATTCAGTTGAAATATCTGACCCACAGTAGCTCCTGCTATATTTTCTTTGATGTGAAAAACAATTGGAGAATGAGCTCCCCTGAAATAAATTAAATTACTTACATTATTTTTAAATTACTTTAATGTGCGTCATTGTATATAAAAAAGTTAACATTTCCTATTATATTGAGATAAAAGAATGAATGGGGTGAGTGTCGTGAGTTAAGTCATTAAATCATATCTATATCATTAACACAGGTTATTCTATGATTTGATTAAATTCTCTAAATTTATAGTTATATTTAATATTCTAATTACTAGCGTTTAAAAATTATTAAGTAGATAATATTTGAATACTTTTTTGGGACCTTTTCAATGTCGAAAGAGATTGAAAGTTTATTAAAACCTGTTTCTTAAATAACTTCCAATTAATTTCCGGAGGGGCCACAGTTTCATCTTTATAAATTGAAATTACCTCAAAAGCACTCCTCTTTCATCGTTTACATCTACGACATGAACTGTAGCGTTGGTCGTGACTGTTATGTTGGTGTGTTCTTTCATCGCCACGGCTTCGAAATCATACATAGGGCGATCAAATTTTGTGAGCTCATCTATAACTGTTATCACACCTGATCTTTCTTCTACTGCGAAGGGCACTGTAAGAAAACAAATATATTTTGTTAGCTAGCCTAAATTAGTAGCTTTAGTGGAAATTAAGTTACTTGACCCACATTTTGTATGAAGATATAAATAAAATACAAGGATTTTAATTATTCAATTCTAATAAAGTCCGAGTTCGATTATGTTGATTTATTTTTAGTCTTGTAAAAATATTCCACATCCTTATTTGTTCTAAAGGTTCACAAAATATTTTGCCAAAGGGATAAATTATACCTTACTCACAGTCTCACAAATATTATGTTATTTGTTTTACATCTAAACAAAATGTAGGTGTTCTGAGTTACGCTGATCACGTACAGGTACACGTACATCTTATATCAAATATTTTTTTAGACGATCCTTTTTTTTATTCAGTAGTTAATATTAAACCTATTTTTCTTAAATTGTAAAAAGATTTCATCACTGAATTATTTGGTAACATGTCGACTCAACTGTATTTATCGATATATTGTCTTTATTTGAGAACCCTATACCCGATAGGTCAATTATTTTGTGCACATAGTACTATTTTATTATTTTTTCATAAAGAAATGTTTTATATGAATCATACAAACCTCCTTCTTCATAACCGTGGAGCAAATCATAGGAAATCTCGTTCCTATCCATGACATCATTGACCCGAATTTGACCAACACTGGTCCCTATGCCAACATTGGAACCAACCCAAAATTCGTATGGTGCTCCGATGAAGTCTGGTTTGTCTTGTTTATTACCTAGAAAAAATCATACATTAGATGCTATAAAAAGTTTTAGTACAACGTAACAATTTTAGTAAGAAGATTTGTTTTTTGTTTTATGTCATTAGTATAATATTAAATTACAGTTTTATGGTGTGCATGCTCACAAATAAGGAATTTAATACTTATTTAAATACTTGAGGCAAAAAATATTACCTTTACTTCCCCTTGTGACATCAATAGTAACCACCGCCAAGGAATATCTTCTTTCACTAGGATTAGCTGGTTGGTCAGAAGCTTCGACAAACAAAGCATGTCTGCCTTCAACAATAGGCGATTCAGCCACGCTAACAATACCAGTTTCAGCATCCACTTGAAACGGTGACGTAATCGTCAAGTTGCTGGTCCTTTGCAAATCGTACAGCACCATACCATTCCTCCCCAAATCTGGATCAACAGCCTTTACTTTACCAATAAACGATCCTACTTTCGCATTCGATTTTATTGTGAACTCGTACAGATTGCTTGGCACAAAAGCTGGGTTGTTGTCATTGGCATCTAGTAATGTTACTTCTACTTTAACGTAAGACATGAGTTCATCGTCTAATAATTCAATGTTTTCTTTCTGCTGTCCTACTTTTTCAGGGAAGACGTATGTGGGTTTTTCCTTTTGTGGTGGTGCTTTGGTAGTGGTCGGCTGACGGCGCCACTTGGCAACGCGTTGTTTGTCAATAAACGTTCCGACAACGCTAGGGTTTTTCTCTTTAGCGAAAACTCTCATTCTAATTGATGAGTGAATTTCTCTGTCTAGGACCGACTGAAAAGAGGTAGAATTATTAATCTAAAAACTCTTGTTAATTATAATTTGGAAAGGTCTTAATGTATATAAAATGTAAGTGCATATTTCTTTATATATTGGAATAGGATTTCATAGTCTCTTTGAAATGTTTTAGTGTATCTTTAGTTATATTTTCTCTTTTACCTGATTTCTAACTGTAAGCCATCCAGTCCTGGGGTCAATAGAGAAAGCTTCTTCCTCATCGTTGAGCTGGTATGTGAACTCTCCATTGTCACCCTGGTCTTTATCTGTTGCCATCACTTGGAGAACACTGAAACCTGAGAAATCGATTTAAGAATCTATTCACCACAATTATTTGTGGTATGAAATCCTGAATAGTTTCATTTGAATTGCTAATTATTTAGAGTATAAGATGGTAATAATTCATATTTCGGGAATTTAATTAATTTGATTAGAATATTCAAGGAAACTGATTATGCTCTTTGGAAATTTAATTGAAAAAATATTCCGTAGCATAAAAATGATAACCCTAAATGGTATTAGTGAAAATTGGGAACAAACATAACAAGTTGAGGATGATTACGTAATAATTGGATCGCACAGTTAAAAGAGATTTTAGAGCCAAAATATAAATTATTCCTCAATTTTCACGGAGGTTATGAAGCTCGTTATTGGTATTTTATGTCAAGGCGTCATGTTTAAATAATGATTGTCTGACATTTTCAATTTAATTGACCAATAGTCCGATGGTCGTATTTCTTTCATCAAGGCCCTTTCGTTTGTTGAGTTAGTCTATTTTGATCCACGCCTATTATTCATTTTCGTTGTTACCTTCGGGATATAAAATTTCATATTAACTGGTAGGTTTTCATTTCAAGGAAGATGATACAAATACACGCTACTATAATTAAAGTCGTCGTAATTCAAGAGTTTATACCATAATTTACTTGTCTATACATATAAATAAAATTGAAGTGTCTGTTTGTAAAGTGAAAATAAAAAAGAATGTTCAACTACATATCGTTATACCGGGTATCTCAAGACTGCTACCGAAAACGAAGCCGGGTGTTAGTTTTAGTGGCTACAAACACAATGCAATTAAAAATTTTGCCTAGAAACGCGACAATTTTTTTTATGATTTTTTAAATATCGTCATTTTTGGGTGGTAAATCCATAGTTTTTGCTAAAATAATAATTTAAACTCTTTTATACCTTAGAGTATTTATAAATAAAAGGGTATATACTATTATTTTAGGAAAAAATGTATTTACCACCCAAATATGGCCATAGGAAAAAAATATCAAAAAAAAATTGTCGCTTTTTTTTGCAACTTTTTCTGTTGCATTGTGTCTGAAGTCGCTTAAACTACCACCCGGCTTCGTTTTCGGTAGCAGTCTTGATATACCCTGTATACAAGATACCTATAATGAAAATGACCTTAGATTGTTTTTTGTCTGTCTGTCTGTCCGTGTGTCTGTTTGTTTGCTCCGGCTAATCTCTGAAATGGCTGGACCAATTTCGACGGGACTTTTTTTGTCAGGTAGCTGATATAATAAGGAATAACTTAGGCTACATTTGTTTTAGAAAAATAAAGTAATTTTGCAATGCCCCAGTACTGTCTAGTACCGCGCGCAGCTCACGCGCATGCCACCACTGGGCCGTCACGTTGGGCACCTCCCACCACTTCTCCCACCAATGAATCAATAATTAAAATGCAAAAACCAAAAAAAAAAAAACAAACTAAATAAACTAATTAACTTTTTTGTTAAATTCCACGCGGACGAAGTCGCGGGAACAGCTAGTATACAATATTGTTGTAACCATTTTGGTATACAATAGAAATTCAAGTCATACATCAGTTTACGTAAGATATTTTTAAATCTTAATCAAGCGTCAAACGTAGTGAAGACACAAACCATTAGGAAGATTTTCCACGATGCTAATGTTGTAGAAGTCCACTTCAAACTCGGGCAGGTTGTCATTAAGATCAAGAATTTCAATCTCAACCCTCGCTTGCGCGGCCTTCAGCGGATTGTCCACTTGTGATGCTTGAATTTGTAGCACGAACGTGTTTCCTGAAAACAAAAAGTGTTCGCTTTTTATTATTGTTTTTAAACTAGCATTATCAATCCGTATCAGCGCTTTTATGGCTCAATTCTGGTTTTGTCTCCATATTTACTATTATAAATAAAATTAATAAGCATGCTATTTATTATGACGATTTTCGTATGTCTTTACGTAACTAAAGATTTATTGAATGCCACTTTTCATGTTTTCAGCCATGGAATTATGAATATTTTACTTTATTATCATAAAAAATATTTTCAATAAAAGTGTTGGATGCAAAATAGCCCAAACCAACAGTAGCAAAATACTAGGTTGGTTATTATGGTCATCACTACATAGTATAAAACAAAGTCGCTTTCTCGGTCCCTATGTCCCTTTATATTGATTTTGATTTTTTTAAATAGATAGAGTGATGCAAGAGGAATGTTTATGGGTATAATACGTGCATATTATTGTAGAGAAATCTATATGCACCCGGGCGAAGCTGGGCCGGGCCGCTAGTAAACTTATAAAGGCAGGAAAAATAAATTTACCAGGTAATCCGCTTTCGGCTTCTAAGTCTACTTCCTTCTCCAGGTAAAGGGTTCCATTCTGTGGATCTAATGTGAACAGCCTTCTCTCATTGCCAGCCAAGAGCTCATAGCGTACAGCTGATCTTACTCCTATATCTTGATCATACGCTCTAATAGGTTCCGGAAATAGCAATTCTCTGTGGATGCGTTTTCCCTAGAATAAAGATAAAAGAACAATTGAAAATATATCTCTGTCACATGTACCCTAGTTCCAAATGACTAAAATAAGTTTTATTTCTTTTGTATCAACCCTGAGACCAGAAACAAATCTTTTTGTTGATCAAATAACAATAATTTGAAATTAGTGCAGGAATCGAAACCGCGACTCTCGTTTCACAGCCTTAAATAGGTTTATTACAATTAAGTGCTATTAAAATGAAATACAATATACAGTAAACCAGCCTATGACGTGATGACCTGTAGGGTTCTTTAAATATATTGTAAAATAATCCGACCGATTACGGCCATGGCGACCACTTCGACCCCTTATAGGGCTTGGCGCTGATGCGCCCGGAGATGGCTTATATACCCGATTTTCGCAACAAACTCCCTTGCACAAAGTGGGCATGTGAGCTTACCGCTTTCATAATTGAAGTGAATAGCGAGACTTAACATCTTATGTCTCAGGATGGCGAGCGCAGTGGAATTTTGCCACTGTTTATGAGCGGTCGTATCGCTTACCATCAGGCGAACGGCTTGCTCGTCTCGTCATTCATTGCGATAAAAAAAAAAAAGAAATAGCGGCGAGCGGACGGGCTTTAAGCTCTTCGCGCTTGGCGTCGAGGTCAGCTAAACGCTGTTCCTCAAATACGCGAATTCGCTTCTTCACCATCTCGCGCCACTCCGGTCGTTGTGTTGCCAAACTCTCCCAGCGAGAGGGCTCTATATTGCATCTTTTCATGTGACGTTTCTGAACATCCTTATATCTGAGGAGTTGTCCGCCATGCTTTCGCTTGCCCTCATCTAGCTCAGAGTAAAAGATGCGCTTCGCCACTCTCCTCCGCCATCCGTGATACGTGACCGCACCACCGTAGTTGCCGACGCATCAAATATGCCTCAATGCCACCAACATTAGCGCGTCTTAAAACTTTGGTATTACGCACCCGATCGGACCATCTGATCTTCATGATGGAGCGTAGGCATTTTAGGTGGAATCGATCGAGAGTGCGTATATGGTGACGATACACACACCAGGTCTCGGAAGAATAGAGAAGGTTTGGCAGCACAATCGCCATGTAAACCGAGATCTTAGGAGCCAGCTTAAGGTCGTGCGTGCAGAAGACCTTAGAACACAGATTTCCAAATGCTGCAGCTGCAGCACTTATTCTGCTGTTGATCTCAGTATCAAGGTCACACTTAGCTGTTATAGTGTTCCCCAGATAACGAAATTTATCGACCTGTTTCAGCACGTCCTCACCAAGCTTAATGGTCAGTGTCTCACGACCATGGATGTCTAGGGTCTACCGTCTTTTTGACACTGATCTTTAGGCCAAATTTGCAGCATGCTTGGTGGAAAGTGGACATTAGCTGTTGCAGGCCGTCTGGGGATTCTGCCAAGAAACACAGGTCATCAGCATACATGATCTCTGTGATCAATGCATACGAGACTTTGGTGCGCGCCTTAAGTCTGGCCAAGTTGAAAAGACTGCCATCGGTGCGAAAGCGAATGCGAACCCCTTCAGAAACAGTTTGTAGGACGTCCTTGACTACTACTGCAAAGTATAGAGCGAACAGTGTGGGTGCTAGTACGCATCCTTGCTTAACCCCACAGGTAACGGAAAAAAAGTCGGACTGTTCGCCGTCTATGGAGACGCAGCCCTGCATATCGTCACGCAGGAGTCGCAGAAGTCTCAGAAACTTTTCTGTGCATCCTAGCTTTCTCAGTACCATCCAGAGGGCTTCGCGAGGCACACTGTCGAATGCTTTCTCCAAGTCAACAAAGCAGAGGTACAGCTGACGTCCCTGCTCTCTACTTTTCTCCTGAAGTTGACGAACCGAGAAAATAGCTTCACATGTGCCTCGGTTAAGTCGGAAGCCAAGCTGGGTTTCAGGCAGGATCCTTTCTGATAGGTCCCTTAGGCGGTTCAATAGAACTCTTGCAAAGACCTTTCCAGGAGCTGATAGAAGTGAAATACCGCGATATGAGTTACAGTCGGATCGGTCACCCCTGTTCTTGTAGAGAGCACTAATACGAGACAATTCAAAATCGACTGGTACTCGCTCCTCCTCCCACATTCGAACAAACAGTTTCCACACCGACGTGTGCAAATCCTTACCGCCGTATTTCAAAAGCTCGCTTGGTATGTGGTCGATGCCAACTGCCCGCTTATTTTTCTGCTGCCTGATGGCAGTGACAACCTCGTCAAGCGCCAGTGGTTCATCCAGCTCGATACATAAAGGGAGTTGAGGCATTAAGCTGATGTTTTGCAGATCGGCTGATCGATCCACGTTGAGCAAAGTGTTAAAGTGTTCAGCCCAACGTGCTAGTACTTCCTTCTTGCTAGTGAGGAGGTGTGAACTATCTAAAGACCTCAGGGGTACTTTTGCTCGGTAGGAAATACCAATCAGCTTTCGCACCTCGCAGTAAAACTCCCCAAGCTGTTTAGTGTCAGCAAGCCACTGCATTTGGCAGGCTTTGTCCTGTCACCACTTATCTTTTATCTGACGAGACAGCTTGCGCAATTCTTGGTCACTCGCTTTGACCAACGCAGTGCTTCCGCCTCTTCTACTGTGCTGTCGCAAAAGCTCTCGATGTTTGTCGAATGCTGCTCTGAGAGCCTCATTGTTGTCATCGAACCAGTCTTCGTTACGCCGATATTTAGTACCCAATGTAGCTGAAGCGGTTACCATAATGTGACTAGACAGAGTTCCCCAAGCAGCACCGACATCATCCGCCTCATTTGTAGGCCACAGCTTTCCCGATATGGCTTCAGCATATTCCTTTCTAGCCTCGCAGTACTTTAGCCTATCCACGTTTACACACGCAGGCTTTTTATCTATGGATCTTCGAGGCCGGCGGAGGCGGAGTCTTAACTTAGTGACAATGAGTCGATGGTCAGTCCAACAGTGTGCACCGCCCATAACGCGGGTGACTTGCACTTGACTGATGTCTTGTTGTCGTATGATGGCGTAGTCTATCAAATGCCAGTGTTTAGACCGTGGATGCATCCACGTTGTCTTGCGCTTGGCGGCAAGTCGGAACATAGTGTTCGATATCGCAAGGTCGTATTGAGCACAAAGACTGAGCAGCAACTGACCATTGCTATTCATGTTGCCGACTCCGTGTCTACCCAGAACTCCAGGCCAAGCCTCATAGTCCCGGCCAACTCTGGCATTAAAATCGCCTAGCAGCAATATCTGCTCTTTACTATTAATTTTGTTAAGGCATTGAGATAATTCCTCATAGAATTTGTCCTTGATATCATCAGACTTGTCCAGCGTTGGGGCATAAACACTGATGACATTAAGGTAGTTGTCCGAGTCCAGGTGAAGACGCGGTGTGGTAAAGCGGTCCGAGATGTGCACTGGACATTCATGAAGTCGCTTTGTTAATTGATTTTTGATGGCAAATCCTACCCCAGACCTACGAGGTTCGGATGAAGGGGTACCTTTCCAGAAGAAAGTATAACCACCTCCAACTTCCACCAGCTCTCCTTCATCAGCGAGATGCATTTCGCTGAGTGCAGCCACATCCACATTATAGCGACGAAGTTCCCGAGCTACAATAGCGGTTTTGCGCTCGGGGCAGGCGTTGCCATCTCTGTCAATCAACGTTCTTACGTTCCACGCGCCAAATGTCACAATAGGTGGTTTCATGACAGTTTTATTCTTTCTGATACGTCGACCGCTTTGCACGGAGGGAAGTGGACAATAATTTATTTCCAACTCCTATTAATTTCACTTTCTGATTAATTTCGTTGTGGGTTAAAGACAAATTAGACATTCTAGGAGACTCGCCGAGCTTCAATGCTCGGTGTCATTACATTGCGTGCCACTGTTGATCCTGGCTCACAGGAGTTACAGTGGTGGGTGTGAGGGTGGGACAGTCTCCTAAACGTCGACCACGAATTAGATTGATGCAGTGGCAGCCGCGGTTACTATCACCTTCTAGGTCGGGACGAGCATTTTTAGGACACTTTTTCTAGCCCCTCCTCGGCTGAGCAAGGAGAGCAGTGCCTCCCTAAATAGGGCTGCTCTGTCACCCCAGGTGCTGCCGAATTCGCATTGTCGTCCCAAACATGCAATGCGAAAGCGACCACGACGTGTACTCACGCCCCTGAGGCCGCCTATGTGCAGGTATCGGACAAAGTCCGGCTTGCATCGCGCCGAACCTCTCTACCTCAGCCCATCGCCATAGGACTTAACGTACTCGGAGTCCATATATCGGAAGCGGTCAGTTGCGCAGGATATATTAAGGTGCGCAAGCGTTCGCGCATACGCAGGCGCACACACTCGTCCTCCCCCTTCCCGATTCAGTGGAATGGTGAACCGCTACGACTGGAAAAGAGGTCGGATGATGTGTCTGGCTAACGGTAACTGTACGCCCTCTACCGTCGCCCTAGGCCATCCACCTTGCCATGCTGTATCGCCGAGTGTACCAAACCCTTTCGCAATATCTGCATTGGGTTGCCACCCTCGCCGAAACAGACTTGGAGAGGGATACTACTGTCTCTACGGGAGGGGGCCAGAGACAGTAGCAGCTCGGGAAGCCGGGGCCGCATACCCGTATACCACAATACAACTTTCGGCAGAAGTTGCACTGGGTACCCCTGACTATGACCAGTCATTTTAGGAGGTATTTAATCCCCCAAGGCCGCTGCAGCCTCTCAAAACAGGTTAGTTTACCGCCGCCTGTTAAATATAAAAAAGTTTATAAAGCATATAAAAATAATGAAAAACCATACCAGTAAAGGATAAAACTCGGGTATTTGTGTCTTGTAGACGTCCATAGTGAACTTGGGCGGTAAGTCATCGTTATCTTGGACCACTATGTGAACAGTAGTGTTGGAACTCCTAGGTGGTGAGCCTCGATCCTGGAAAAAAGAGGTTTAAATAAAAATCTACTCAATTGTGACACAAAAAATACATACATAAACTCAAGCCTCATCATTTTCCTTGTGCGTTCCTTCTCACAATGTTAAAGGGGCGAGCCTATTGCCATGTTTGGCACAAATTCCTGACTTCGAAATGAATTGAAAAATCCAATATCACTTTGCCCAATTCGAACTCGAGACCTCAACTTTGCAATCATACCGTAGTGCAAATACGTTACCAAGGCAATCACACACAAAAAAAATAACCAAAAATTTAAAACACATCAAGATGCATCAAGTAGCGATCGCTGAATAAGCTCATTTTAAATTATTTATAGCAAAGCTGCTTCTTTATTCCACGTAGCTAGAATGTGTCTTATTCTACGTTTTCCTTTCTCATATTTCTAAAACATCTTTGATCAGTAATTTAATTGTATCTTCCTACGTTAATTATACCCGTATAAAAATAGAACAAAATAAAATAGAGCCTTAAATACCCGTTATTACTAAAACTACCCAAGTTGGCAGCGTGACAGCGTGATGAAAGCTGTCGATTTAGTTAGACTGTTAAACTAACTGGCAGTGAAATTTCAATTAAGATTCCACCGTCGCGTTGCGAATGATTCTCGCGTAGCTAAATTCCATCAGAATGTTGCCACTGCCGGATTTAGAGAGTATGCAGAACTTTAGTAGGTAACAATTTTGTGGAATAGCTCGTGTACTTGTGTGTATATGTATCGATTGGTAAGGTAAACGCATGGTCTCGGGGCTACCTTAATATTTTGACTGTAAGATCTGTTTCGATCGTCGATATATTCAAAGGATTATTTATGTTGCTTCTCATTCATTATATTCAAAGTTATGTGATTAACTCTCCTGTTCAATTTTTACTCAATCTTTAGCATCTGAGTTTGTAATACTGTTAGCTCTCACATCATCTTTAAAGACATTGTTATTTAAATCATCATATTCATTTACAAGTCTTTGTGCTGCTTACATTTAGGCTTTAAATAATATTGTGCCTGGTTTTATTTACCCTCTCTCTAAAATGAACTACCTATATTCATTAATATTCCGATTAGTATCAGCCAAACAAAAAGGACTTACAGACATAGTCGTCTCTCAAATAACTTAGGTAGTCTAATCCATCCCCTTCCATCCACCTATTTTATAGAGATCATCGCTCCTTCTATATTATCTACCCTTAATTCCCATAGCTTTTATTGTTCTACTCCATTTCCAGGTCAGAGACATAAGGCATCGAGAAAATGATCAATATAATTTGAATTGTAAATAAACTGTATATTGACTTTGGAAGCTTTTCAAACACTAAGAAGTTTGTACAATGTTTGAAAGGGAATATTGCTTTGAAACTGTAAACTGGTATTTCCTTTCATTTGGTTCGTTTATAATTATAATATTAAGAATATTTCAGGAGGTAATAGTATTTATAAACTTTTGAAAATGAAAACTAAATAGTTTAAATATTTGTTTTTGTCTAGTTTATAAATATTAAAAATTATTGACATCAAAAGTTGATTACACAACCAACAACATTTCATAAATAGAAAACAGTTAGCTCTAATTATAGTCGCAGTATTTGATTGAACTCAGATAACCAAAGAAAGATTTAAGTTGAGTAATGTGAATCAGTATTCCCATAAAGAAATATATTTTACGATGGTGCCTCAGAGGGAATTGAGTTATAGATATTCCATACAAGTAATAATATACACACAACATTCATAGTTTTAAAATAATTACAATAAGCCACGGCTTTGTCATCTCTATCTCAGTCCTATAAAAGAAAAATATTGAAAATCTCAGAAATCTTGTTCGACCTATCAATAGAACCTAGAACCATACACCTCGTTACGTGTCGACGTACTTTGGCACTAGACCGAATAAAATTACTTATCATAGTTTTTGCCGAGGCATCAAATGAAACAATTAGACCATATTATATGGATGCACTATTCACACTAAGTAGAGTGACTAATTTGCCTTCGTAATTATGAAACCGTCACGATAATTTTAATTTATTACTGACTATTAAACAAATGAAATGTTATTTAGCAATTTATGTTACGTTCATAACTCAATCAGGGTAATAGAGCGTTACAAACTGTTTAATATTAGTCATATATTTGCAATATGTTGAGGAATATTATTAATATTATTTGCAATAACCAATATA
This sequence comes from Hyles vespertilio, assembly GCA_009982885.2. Classification (NCBI taxonomy): domain Eukaryota; kingdom Metazoa; phylum Arthropoda; class Insecta; order Lepidoptera; family Sphingidae; genus Hyles; species Hyles vespertilio. The sequence goes on along the minus strand of CM042809.1, from coordinate 929,358 downwards.
ATTATTATAGTATGGTACTAAATAAGTGGGCGGGTAAACTGTTTCATAACCTTTGATCTTCTTGAGAACTTTCAGATGTATAAACTAATAATGTTTTTCTTCTCCGGTAAGTTCGTTACTTCACTAAGAACAGCTATGTAACTTTCAAAAGTCAATCGTTTAACTTTGAAAATACCACTTCCACTCGAGAGAATCTTTTTGTTTTCTCCCCCTATTCAGTTCCAGGAAGTCCACTGCTGAACATAGGCCTCCCTCAAGGATCTTTGTATCGAAAATGGACTAGTCGCCATTATTTAGAAGTCAGTAAGACTACTAGAGAAGATACATACCATCGTATACGTTATACGTGAGAGTTCGCCTCAGTAGGTAATACCGCAATGCTTTTTTCTTCCGCCAAACAGCAGTATAAATGCACTAGTGTGTTTCGTTTTGAATGATTTTGTAGTCAGATTAACTACTAAACCTATTGAGATGTAACATCTTATATCTCAAATCTGTAATACATGGTGTGTTTAAGTTTTACTAATGTCCATGCGCGGTGGTATCACTTACTATCATATGAACGGCATGCTCATCTCGCCATTCATGGATCCAAATGGTTTGGGTTAGGCTATATAGTCAAGGGACATCCTTAGTCTGCGCAATTGTAAAAAAAACCCGTTCCCGATCCCCGTTCGTGAGATGTACGTTTATGAGCTATATATCACGCACAGACAAATAGAAACACACACAGACACACGCAAACTTACATAAAAAAAGAATTTCATAGCAACTTTAGAGCTTGAATCATGTAAATTTACTAATACAGTTATACTAACACATATTGCTATATCCCAAAATGTGTCACTAAAAACTATTTAAGAACCTTGTGGAGGAACACTGTCACCCAGAATACAGGCTAAGCCTAGTTTGGGTGCCAGCGGACCAAAACCTTTGTTGTACGAATTCGTTTGGGAAATGAATAAATAAAAAATGAGCTCATGTATTTTATCTAAATACTTACCGAAGCCATAATCCCAAGCCTAAACTCCTTGTCTCCAGCATCATAGTCCAACGGTTTCCTCAGTAACAGAGCCGGTTTGTGAGAGCTCTCCAAGGCGAAGTGGCCTTCCTGGTCTCCTGATATGATGCTGTACTGGACATCGGAGTTGGGAGTGTTTGGCTTGTCGCGATCGAATGCGCGGATTCCTCTGAAGATTGTAAGACCTTTGAAGAGGAAACAGCAATGTAAATTGCCGACATGTTTTTGGATTTATAAAATTACGATTCCGTTTCAATCTATTTTGATATTTTTGATAAATAAATATATTACGGTAACCATATTCGTATCCATCATATTCGTATCTTACATAATTAGTGTTGTAACACACATACATGATTACTAATGTTTTCATAATCAAGTCCACTCCACTTATTTTATTTTTTAATGAACCTATCTAGATAAAGATCAAAATTGCTTCTCCATACTACAGGCATACTAATCTCAACATTCTAATTCACTGCCTCCAAATAAATCACAACAATTGTTTCGTTTAACACCGGAAATTAAACTAGAAGCCACTCTACTGTCACGATACAAAACACCACAGACTGTAGGATTACAGTTAATCCACCAGCAGAGTCTGGGGCATTAGGCTAAGGTAGGTCATATTTTAACTAACACGTAATTTAGTTTGGTACTAGTAAAGGTTTGTGATGAGTTTTGAGATTTGAAAGATTGTTTGAAAGACCTAGTTAATCTATATTATAATTATTTGTAGGAATGTTACCTATAGAAGTTGACAAAAGAAACTAGAATTTGAATTGACTTTGGATTTACGATTACAATTTAGAGGTTGTAACATAAAATTAGTTACAACAAAAAATCTATAGTGACGATAATTGATAACAAATATGAAAAATATAAGACGAGGCATATTGTCAGTCATAGCAGGATGGAGGTACTGTAGTAGTACGAGAGATGACAACCAAAATTTTTGTCTCATAGCAATACGGCCACAACCGCATCAAATTGATAGATTAGATTATTTCGAACTTAAAAATACCAATTTCAGTCATTTTTCGCGTAGCGTTTGACCGCACTGAATTTTCAAAAATGTCAACAAATTTTACCGGACCGTATCATAGCAATCCGTCTGAAAATTGTTGAAATTGATGAAATGAATTAACCAGATGTAAAAAAAATATATATATCAGAAGAATTCAGTGTAGCACCTCCCTTATCAGACAACTTTTCGATATAGACCGTATTGAAGCGTGACTGATTGCAAGTTCGGCAATCACCTTGCTTTTGTCTTGCCAAAATAAAGCGCGGACAACGTATCTATGCTATAAAAACGTCTATTATAATTGATCATTTTAAATTTTAAATTACTATACAATTTGCAATGTTTATTCCCTATGGTCTGGATGCCCACCCATTGCAACGGCAACGTGTACTCAAGTTTGAGGTTTCTTGGTGCAGGTATTGTACTACGCTTGTGTTGTCTCAATGTATTGGACAACAAATCATATTTGAGCAATAGGGTCCAAAGTGTTGATGTCAACGGAATAAGATCTCCTGGGTCTGCCGTAACTATGGGAGTTCCACAGAGCTCGATTCTTGGACCCTTTCTATTTTTAATTTACATTAATGACTTACCTTTTTTTATAAGGGACAACTGTGAGGTAGTGTTGTTTGCTGATGATACTTCACTAATTTTTAAAGTAAATCGACGTAATCCCGGTATTGACGACGTAAACCACACCCTCTCAAAAATAGTACATTGGTTTAGCATTAACAATTTGTTATTAAATAGCCAAAAAACTAAATGTATAAGGTTTGTGACACCTAAAAAAAGTTAATGCTAACATTAATTTGAATGGGGATGAGTTGAGCCTTGTGGATACAACTAAGTTCTTGGGAATCACTTTAGATCCCAAACTTCAGTGGGGCTCTCACATAGTCGCTCTAGCTAAAAAGCTGAGCGCCGCAGTCTTTGCGGTGGGTAAGATTCGCCAATTGACTGATATTGATACAGCTCGGTTGGTATATTTTGCCTACTTTCATAGTCTGATGAGTTATGGAATTTTATTGTGGGGTGGTGCTGCTGACATTAATACCATCTTTGTTCTCCAAAAGCGAGCTATAAGATCAATTTATTCGCTAGGGTCCAGATATTCTCTTAGAGAAAAATTTAAAGAGATAAATATAATGACAGTAGCATCAAAATATATTTTTGAAAATTTAATTTATGTTCATAGAAATAAAGAAAGTTTTCGTAAGATTAGCGATATTCATAACAAAAATACTAGGAATAAGAATAATCTAGCTACTCATAAGACTAGGCTCCACATAATCAGCAAATCTTTTAAGGGTTACTGTATACATTTTTATAACAAAGTTCCCAGTCATATTAAAGCCTTAACGATTACAAAATTCAAATCAACTATCAAGCAAAAATTATGCAATAAAGCATATTATAAAATTTCTGAATATCTAGATGATAACAAGGCTTGGGAATAGAATAAAATTAAATAAATGTGTAGTATCTCGGAGCGGAGGTATTGGTGTGCTCTGTATAATATCATTCAAATTAAGTAACTTTTGCAGTTGTTTTGCTGTGTAAGTGATTGGGTATGTCATGCTCGCTAAAAAGTCTATGCTTGCGGTGGCGTCGTGTGCCGGGTCGGTCACTTCCCTATAGCATGGTTGAGGAGGCCGATGGCTGGCACATGCGTCATACTCGTGAACGGGTGCTGCTTGCGTAGACTGGTCTATCCGATTTGCTTACATTGTAATGGATTAATTAATGGATTACATAAGGCTTTCGCAATTATTCGCTGCTTTGGCGAAAAAGAGTATACTGATTCTTCGTTCTGGGTGACTTCGCTACTTTCGGCCGTAGTAATTATAACATAAACATATTCATATAAAAATATTTTTTTGTAAATTTACAACAAATTATTAATGAACTGCTCTGATTAAACCAACTTGTAAATTTTGTAATAATTCCTACATTGTAAACTGGTTTTGAAAAGAGCAACACTAGAGTTTCTTGCCCGTTCTTCTCTAGTAAAAACCGCTTTCCGAACCGGGTGGTAGATAAAAAATGACTGAATCTAAATGATGTTGAACATTTTAATGGATTCAATAAATTATTTTCATTTCATTTCATTTTCAACAAAAAAAAAATATATTTTTTAATTTATTATTATTATGTTTTCTTTTTATTCTGATTTGTCTTAAGATAGTTATGAACATATATTGTGTGTTTGGCGCCCGTGACATCACATCACGGCCACACGGAAGACCAGCGCTGGTAACACCAGCACATGCTGAGTGTGGTCCGTTTTTGTAACGAGCACTATTTGTATTACTTATACTATATTTTGTTTTTGTTATTGCTACTTGTTACAAATAAATAATTTCCTTTTTTCTTTCTTTCATAATTTTGAATTCTTAAAATACTACTCTTCCATCCCCGAAAACTTCGTCAATGGGAGATGAGCAAACTATGCCTTATCATTGGGAATAGAAGAAAAAAAACGTCCGCGAGCCCTCGGACAACCAGCGACACACCCACGTCCGCCTGAGCTACTTATAGTTTGTTGTCACTTTAATTGAGCGTTATTTCAACGGTTAGGACAGCTGGTGAGTGACTATGTATAGTAAGAGAGTGGCAGGAGTATAATATGCGAAAAAACCATTCCCACCGCAGCAGAAACGTAAGAAGCGCTCAGGCATCGGCCAAGCGACTCCAAAACGTTCTTTTCTCTTTTGGGAGTACATGCGACATCTAAAATGTCTGAAAACATTTATTTTTGCAATCTTGCCTTATTTTCGAACGGTAGAAAAAAATTTCATTCGGATTGCTATGATACAGGTCGGCTAAATTTGTTGACATTTACAAAAAATTATCTTCGCTATATACTACGCGCAAAATGTCTGAAAACCAACTTATTCGTCATAAAATTATAAAATCTATGTACATTTCCAATATCAGACGTATTGCTATGATACCGACTGTCTTTTTTTTTGGACACAGCAGAAATCGCCGCACATGCAATTACTACACTTTTGACCGTTACTATCTACCTAGTCGGGTTTAGAATTACATAATCTAACGATTTTATACAGTTTCGACCGTATTGCTATGATACATGGTTTTGGTTGTCATCTCTGGGACTATAGAGAGTGAATAGAAATATCAACAAATACGTACCCGTGGGTGTTAATTCGTCCACTGTAACATGGTAAGGAGTATCGAGGAACACCGGGAAGTTATCATTCACGTCTTCAATATATACTGTGACTGATAAATACGCTGATATCTGAAAACAAAATAGAGCACTATTATTTACAAAGTAAGACCCGAGAGATAGCTAAAAACTAGCTTCTACGGACCAAGATCAATAAAATCCGGCAGCTAAGTTATTTTTTTTTGAAGATATACAATTTTAAACCTGCAATGAAACTAAACTTTAAAAAATTTGCGGTTTAAAAAAAAAACCAAGTACAATAAAGATAATCAAAAGCACCCCGTAGTATTAGCGTGCCTCGTTTATTAGTGAGTTTTTTGTATTTTCTGTATCTTCTTGACTTTTGAATATAAGATAAGCTTTTTAAGTCTTCGCTATGATTTTTTACCTAAGAGTATGTAACCTTTAGTGAACTTTGGTAAGCTTTATTTGTCTAAAAATCAACAATAACTTCAGGTATTATGCACCAAACCAAGGCACGAATACCATAAATTCCTGTGCTATGAAATTGAAAGTGAGCGTTAAAATATTTTACAAGTCAAAGAGTAAGTCGTGACCAGGTTGGTCTAAGCCCTTTATATAAAGTACAATTGTGCAATACAAGTAGTGATGCAGACTAGAAAACACAATTAGAAAACCGTATACATAATTTGTAAGATGTTAATTTTACGGCGTCTGATGATTAGTAATTAATTGAAAAGGCTGATATGAATGCAAATTCATTGCAAAATTCCACGAATCTTTATCTTAAATATACAAATAGACGCCAATAGAAGATATTGATTTATTCTGTAGTGGTGCAGAAACAACATTATTTTTAATGCTGATTTCATATTATGTTGTATCGATTGGCAGGAGATGATCCTCTCGCCGATTGACATATTATCTTGTTAAAGAAGCTAATCCACACTATATTAGGTCTTTAAAGTAGCTCTTCTATCACTAGTATACATTTACTCACTTCGATATATATATACGATACTAAATATATGTGTATATCTACTTTTTGAGCTCAAATAACTAAATAGATCCAACAGCCATACACACAATCATGACTCCACTACGATATATGAAATGCTGTATCGTGGGTATCAGAAACTACGAATTTCTTTAGCCACAACCAGCCCCGGAACACATATCACATCAACTATAATTCTCTACATCAAAATTCTGTCACCATCTTCCTTTAACTATCTAGTTTTCTCTCTAAATATTTCCGATGAATCCATCGGTAGGGTCAAGGCGATTACGCAACTTGGAGGAAATGCTTGAGTGATAGTCGTCAAGCGAGTTCCTAGGTTTTTCTATTAAAAAATGCAGTTTTAGCCTTTAAGAGACGTTCACTCTTGCCGCAACACTTCCTTTATTATTTCCTTGATTCCGTTGAATTACTTAGTTTTGAAAGTTCAATTAACACAGATCGTATGAATATATTATATTGAAGATGCAACTGGTTGCAGTTTGTTTCGAAACTGGCATCTTTATTGTTTTGCTTTATTTGGTAATATTGAAATATGATTGTTGATTTTTGGGTATTACAAATGTCGAGTCGACACAGAATGTCTTTTTTATGCACAATAATTAATTATTCTTAAAAAAGTATTCGAATCATCTCATTCCAAGTTCGCGAACTTATCTACTAATCCACTCACTTCGTAATTATTCGCTGGAATGCAAAACAAAAATACTACTAAATCATTTCCCTCTTAAAACCATAATTATTCGTCAGAAAGATAAAAAAATAATAAAGCTAAGATTAAGTCAGTATTCAATAAACTTTGCGGATAATTTTATCTGGTACCAAGGGAATAATGCCGCGGCTGGAGTGCAAATTAAAAACATCATAACAATTCGTCTGGAAAGGATCTCCCGAGGGAACGCAAACGATTCCCGTTCGAAAAGTATTAAAAATGACCGACAAAAGTATTAAATGGGTGAAGGACGGCCCCAACTATAGAAACCATTTGTTTTAATATACTATATAACCAAATATTTGTCTGTGTTATTTTGGATTACTTTTTGAATAGCGAGACGGGCTCGTCGTTCGCCTGATGGTAAGCGATACGACCGCTCGTAAACAATAGCAAAACTAAACAGCACCCTGAATTACAAAGCAATGCTTGGCATTCCACTGCGCTTGCCGCGTTGAGACATAAGATGTCCAGTACTTACTCTGGCTATAATGTCCTTCAATCTGAAACACAACAGTGCATTTACACTGCTGTTTGTAGATATAGACATTTCGGTGGTACCTATTCAGGTGCCCTCTCACATGTGAGAGACCTACCACCGGTAAAATATTAACTATTATGGGTTTAACGCGATCATACTACGTCACCTTTAGTTTCTCTTTAGAGGATATGTAAGTTGAAGTGTGCACGGAATGAGGCGTTTATTGATAGGCAGCGTATATTCAGTACACTGGCATGAGCAGCGGCAGTCGCCTACCATCAGACCGCGAGCTTATGTGTCTACGACGACCATTTAAAAAATACATTTCTCGTTTCAGTGTTTTTTTATAAACGAGAATAACTAGACGAGAAGCTAACTTGTTTAATTATAAACATTACATCTTCGCTTAAACAATAGGAACATTCTAAAAGCACTGCACTATGTTCATTATCTCGAGACGTGGTTAAAATAGCTGTAACGTAGGCCTCGTGAGATAAAATCGAGAATACTTAGTAATCCACGCGAGATGACCCGTTGCGACCGTTAAAAGTTCCACCGGTTGTTTGGGCATTTTAAATGAGTGTTTTTAACGTCGCCGCTTTTATTAAATGCTCACAGAACTGTCATTATATAAATCAAGAAAGATTTTTAATTGTTCGAGTTTATTATTTGCTTGAGACCTCGTGTTGTGAATAAGCTGTGGAATAACTTTTTTGAAGGTTTCATAAATTATGTTGTTTATTTTATCAAGAATGTTTACTTCTGTATATAAAAGTGTGCGTAATTTTGCTGTATTATATAAGAAGGTCAAGTAGGTCGGAATCTAATGACTAGCAGTCACACCTATATCCTGGCTTCGCCTTAAAACAAGTGTCCTATGTCGTGGATTTCGTAAACTATGAGAATGTCCTAGTTTCCAGTTAATATCAATACGAATTTTTGGTCACACATAATTTGTACAGATGCTGCGTGATTTTTTTTGATAGATTTTTTCGAAACGTAGCTCTCGGTGGTAATTCCTTGTACGTAAAGGGCCATCTGGGTAGCCTTTTATTTTTAATACGTATGTCACGGGAAAAAACAGTATGAAAGCTCTGTTTTATTCACGTTTCAACAACATATAGAAAGTCATTACTGAAAATTGGGGAACGTAACACCTAATAGTCACTTCTTTAAGTCTTTGGCGCACTGAATTGCCATGCAGTATTTGTAGTTTGAGACTTGTCTCAGAATATGTCAGCCGTGATGCCTACCAGTATACAAAGGATAATATGCTCTGTATACTTTTCTGGCTCACATTATAAATTCAAAAGCCTCAACAATAGTTTAAGACTGATGTTCTTTCACTAGTTTGTCTCGTTAATGAGGGAAACCCGACCTGTCTCATAGTTTGCTGTTTATCTTTTGAATTTGTAGTTTAGAATTTACTATCACATAACCTATTAAACACTGTAAATATTGTATTAAAGTAACTAAAATCTTGTACTGGTGCCATGATTTCAGAGGTAGGATATTTTGTAAACAAAGATAAAGATATCTCTTTCTGTGTCTCTCTCTTCTTCTCCTCAGCCAGAGGAAATTCACTGTTTAACATAGGCCCTCCCTCTGTTTAACGCTATAAGATGCTAGAAGTTCCGTCATAGTGAAAAGATTGTAAATATATAAGGACTTATATCGTGACAAAGTGCCACATAACATATAACAGTAAGCACCACATGACACTGTGACCCAGACACATAACGTTTTAAGTATGTTATTGCCCTGTAAATTCACTAATAAGTATGTCATTAAAACAATAATACAAGGCTTAAACAAGCTTGACGAAATGTGTATTTGAATACCAGTTGCACCCAGTAATCCAAACATTTGTTTTAACCGTGTTAACGCTGTTAGATTCAAAGTGTACTATATGTATACTGTATGAGGTGCACATTTTTATGACTCATCTACCTCTCACATCAATGATATTGGCGTGTTGAAATAAAACGCTTTTTACAGACTTTATCGCGAATTTGGTTTATTTTTTACATTTTAACGTCCTGAAATTTCGATTACTTTGGCATATTACTTTTGAAATAAAGTTTTTAATTTTGATAATTGTTAAATCCACCTCAGTCCGCCTTATGACCACGAAAGCTCCAAAGTAATCCTAATTAAGCCTGTATCACGATAAAATAAGAAAAAAATAGTTTTATTTCTAATTCAACATTCGTTTTAATCTAAGAAATCAATATTGGCATGATCATATTCTTTACATATAAGAGTAAAAATAGTACTTGTGATCGTCTACCTCAGAAAAGTAGGCATTACCATTTCAATTATAAAAGATTGATAACATAATCAGTGCCTGTTTTCTTACCAAGTCATCCCCACTATCGAAGTCACAGCCGAGTCTGAACTTAACGACGTTTTGTGGCGTGTCGCTGTCGACCAGTGTGTCAACACTCTGGGCTAGCACCACAGAGACATGGGTTCGGTTCAGATCGCGGTATGTGAAGAGATGGGCGTCTTCTTCTCTGTCTACTGGCTGGAGGCTTAGGTTCTTTCTGGAAAGAAATAAACATGTAAATAAAGTATACTGGAATCAGCAGAACACAAATATGAGGAGAAGCGAGGAATAAACTAGCTACAAATAGAAGTTTGATAAAGCGCCATCTATGAAAACATACGCGGACTACTTTTAAATTTTGTTTCTGCATTCGTATTTTTTGATAGGTAATTGTTTGTGGTGTGGTTTGTGCTGTTATATGATAATTATTGTGAATTAAACTTGAATTCAAGTGTTGTAATATTTAATATTTCATTTGAGAAACACGTTGATTTTTAATAGCGACCTCTGTTCAGTTCCTCTGTTCTCTGTTCTACGATGGTTACAAAGGTTCTAAATTAAAGCCTCTGTTTTAGTTTCAATATTGCTCAATAGATGTCGCAAAATGAAAATATTTTGTTAAACTAATTTATTGTTCACGCTTATCTTAGTTCCTCCGGTCTTCTGAAATATTATTGTTGTTTTTAAACTTTAAAATGCATATTATGTCCGGCATTGCAATAAGCTCGCTCCATATAAAAATATCTTAGCACTGTGAACCTGTAGTGAATAATAGATGTCGCTAGTGGAACTATATCTACCTCCTTCTGGGTTATTGGATGACAATACCTATGTACGTTTTTAATACCTTTTAATTTTTTTGATAATATTTTTTTTTTATATTGGCCTGGCATAGTGGCATCATTGCACCTGATGGAAAGTGCCAATGCCGCCCAGGCAGAGTACCCATTGGCATCGGACGGCAGTCCCATGCCAATGGAAACAATTATGCCGGCCTGCTAAGGTGCCTCTTCACACCGCGGCGGAAGGACCCAGGATTGTAGGATAAAAAGTTAAAAGTGGGTAATTTGCCTACAACCTTTACTTATTCTCCAGCACCCCACGCTTTGTAACAATAAAATGTATGTATTTTACTCCAATTTCTAATCTTAAACTCATTATCAATTATTTTTTGCTTGTTAGTTGAATCGTTTATAAAAGCGTTTTTTAGATTTTAAACTATAGTTTAATTTAATTCTAGGAAGTTTAACATTTCATGATGTATTTAGAGATTATGATTTATACGTCAAATAACTTCATTTTATTCCACAGTCTGGACTCAAACTCGCTCCCCCGCATAATAATAAATCACAACTATAAAGCTAATGTTAGACATTAAAACGGTTAAGTCATAACCCAATTTCTTAATATACAACAATAAAACTTTTAATTACGCTCTCAGTTGTAATTGCATAATAGAATTTGAAGACTAAGTTCACACGACCTCACCGGAAGCCGGAAATGTTGTGTAAACTATTGTGTGTTTAGTTTTTGATTGTTTTTGATATAAGAATTTTAGTACATTAATCCATTAGTTGTTGAATGGGAAGTATGTCAAATCATAGTTCACTGTATCCGCCAATATACGTCCTACTGTAAAGAACGAGCTTTTGCTACAATCGAGAGTACGATTGAGAGGTCTTAGGCCATTAAAATATATTATTAAAAATGAGTATATCACACATAATTTAGTAATTAAAATTTATAATTATAAAGGCAAATTAACAACTGATATAAATTTTAGCAAAAAAATCTATCGATCCCCATTAAATTTCCATACCAGAATATTGATATAAGATTTGGTTCATTTACAAGAGCCATAAGGAAATCCGCGACTTTATAATATTGCAATAAATCAATGAAAAAAGTGTCGACCTTGACTCATAAAAGATGAGCATTTGACATGGTTGATCTAATAACGATACAAGATATTCACTCGGCAACGGTACTGGGAAATAATTTTAATTAGTGAGAGGCTGCCTGGGTGGGTACCACCGCAATGTCTATTTATCCCGTCAAACAGCAGTTTAAATGCACTGTTGTGTTTCGGATTGAAGGACATTGTAGCCAACTACTGGTCCGTTTACCAACAGGCCACCACGCACTAAAACGGTGAAGGAAAACACCGTGAGGAAACCTGCATACCATAGCGATTCATAAGAATTTCTATGGTATGTATGTCCGCCAACCCGCACTAGGCCAGCGTGGTGGACTATATGGCCTAACCACTCTCAATCGTATTCTCGATTGTAGAGTAGGCCCGTGCCCTGCAGTGGGACGTATATGGGCTGAAACAGTAGCCAACTACTGGACATATTGAGACTTAACATCTTGTGTCTCAGGATGGCGAGCGCAGTGGAATGCCAAGCATTGCTTTGTAAATCAAGGTGTTGTTTGGCTTTGCTACTGTTCATGAGCGGTCGCATCGCTTACTATCAGGCGTACGGCATGCTCGTCTCGCCATTCAATGCAATAAATAAAAATTTTTTTTACTTTTCCGAATCACGTGTGTATTGACTGTCAATCAACACGCACTATAACAATGAAGGAAAAGATCGTAATATTATTGTACCATAGCGACCTATAAAAAAAAAATATGGTATGTAAAACCCGCCAACCCACACTAGACCAGCGTGGTGGATTATATAGCTTAACCACTTTCAAACGTACTTTCGATTGTAGAGAACGCCTGTGCCCTGGAGTGAGAAGTTTATGAGCTGATACAATACAGTCACACTCAGTAGTCCGTGAAATTACACGGATTACCGTGGAAGCCTTTGAGAGAGACCAATGTTTATGAGTGTACTCCTCGTGGCTGGAGCAGTGGTCATGGTGAAGACCACCTTACCGCCAAAATCCTCTTTATCACTCTTTTCCTCATTAAGTTAACAGCGTCAACAATATAGACTTCCCTCAGTTTGAAGAGGAGAAGCCTGGTTGGCTGATGGTACTGCTGCCCGTCACCACCCAGTCAATTGGCTACACCATCTCAGCTATAGTCATAACGCCATCCATGAGACATTACTACATTTCCTTCAGTCAAGTTTGCGTATAAGGTAACAGAGTATGTTAGCAGGAGCTTTACTGTTGCACCGCAATGTCTATTTATCCCGTCAAACAGCAGTGTAAATGCGCTGTTGTGTTTCAGATTGAAGGACATTAGCCAGAGTAACTACTGGACATATTGAGACTTAACATCTTATGTCTCAGGATGACGAGCGCAGTGAAATGCCAAGCATTGCTTTGTAATTCAAGGTGTTGTTTGGTTTTGCTACTGTTCATGAGCGGTCGCATCGCTTACCATCAGGCGAACGGCATGCTGGTCCCGCCATTCACTGCAATTAAAAAAAAGAAGTAAAACTGTTTTGGTTTCGGAAAGTTACCGGCGGGGCCCCTATGATTTCAATTCCAATTTCGAGTTTTCTTTGAAAACTGGCGGTACAAAGAACAGGCGCAACGATGTCTTGACTGGCATAATATAACAATTATTTTTCTTGCCAAATGAATTTTAATTTTTCTCAGCACATACCATCCTTGTTCATTTAATTACATATGTATAGATTTAAATTAAAAGCGACCAATCTGCAATTGATTTATTGATAGCTTCATTATATTTTGAAACGTGGCGTGGGTTCTGTACCTATATATTTTTTTTTATTTCTAACGCGTCAATGTTAGAAAATCTGCATCCTTTCTTAATTTATACTCAAGAATACAATTCCATCGTGAGTTTTAGTATCTATTCATCATCTTCATAAGCCCGTTACATCCCAAGTCCATAAGCCTCTCCCAATATACGTCACAGAGCCTGGTGTGCTATTGTATGCATTCAGTCGCTGCCGGTCGACTTGTGCATGTCGTCCCGGCATCTGGTCAAAAAACGTCCCACGATACGTTTCTCTAGACGTAGTCTCCACTCCACAACTCTCTTACTTCAGCGGCTATCCGTTCTGCGCCATATGTGGCTAGCCTATTGTTCTTTATGGCTATGTCGATCATCATAGTCTCTGGCGGATCACTTTCATCAATTTTTTTCCCTCAGAGACTTCAAGCATAGTTCTTTTCATACCACGTTGAGCGACTTTGAGCTTACGGATTAGACCTACAGTCAGTGTCTACGTTGAGGCTCGTTATTTGTAATTTAATATTACCAGAGCAGCAATGAAAATGCACTCTGCATTTGTGTTGAATTCTATCAGCTTATTACAATAAAAATTCTCAACTCATAAAACTCAACCGCATTCGCATATGTTTCCAGACTACTTCAATGGTTTAATAAATTCCCCGCGGAGTTCTAAATTAATTCGATCAAAACTCTATCTGACCTTGCGATGATTTCAAAAAGGTCATCGTATTATTTAACGTAACACATTAGTTGAGGCTTCTGTCTGTGACTTTTTAATTTATTTACCATTTAGATTTCATCATACAAATACTAACAGACATTGCATTACTAATTGATCACGAATTTATTTCAATGCTTTGATTTAAATACGCGTTAGTTGAAAAGTTTTGTTTATTTGCTACCGTTTGTTGCAAAGGTTAATTATACACCACGATTATTGAAGATGTAACAGAAGGAAATTTTGCTTCGTAGATTTAATATGCTACATTTGATTGCCAGTACTGTATTTCAAAGCCCTGTCATGATGTCCTTATTTTAAAGTGAAGAATATTCATATCGGTATGAAACCAAAGAACTCGATGTCTTCAGGAAACCTTATTGAGCTAACATTCGCTTAGGTCAGTGGGATTTTGTTGCACCAGTTTTGTTTTTGGTATAGATAGTGCTTCAATTAACCTACCACTACTTCAGCCACGAGAAACTCATTGATCATATAGTTCCGGAATAAGCTTCTGTACTCCCATCGAGCTAAAAGATAATAATCTCTAAGTTATTCTCTTTCTATGGTATGTAAGTCCGCCAACTCGCACTAGGCCAGCGTGGTGGACTATATGGCCTAACCACTCTCAATCGTACTCTCGATTGTAGAGTAGGCCCGTGCCCTGCAGTGGGACGTATATGGGCTGATACAGAAGTTATTCTCTACGATGATTTTTGGTCTATAAACATTTGGTGCAGTAAAATAATAATGTAGTACTATAATAAAATAGTATCACTTAACAATCACATCATTGTAAATAAGATTAATTCCCATGCCCTGTAAAACTTTATTTTGGAGCAACAATTATATTCATAACGCTTATATAACAGCAAATTATGCATTGTCAGCACACTTACACAGCGTTACACAATAATGACAACTAACAATTATTATTACATTTGTTATGATGATATTAGCACGTAATTGTTGGTACAATATTAAAGTAATGCATCATATTTTTAAAACTTTGTATAGGTATAGCTTATTATCACACAAAATTTTATCATGAATTGATATCGCCATAATCTATAAAAAAAACTATGGTTGATCATTGATCTAATCGAAAAAAATACGAACACCCTATACCTACTTATCTATATTAAATATCTATGTTAAAACACTGCTTTAAAAAAACGCGCTTTAGATTTTTTTAATCTAATCTCTACGAATGTTTTGTTTACTTCGCTCAAACTGTATTCAAAAGCTCGAAACGAATTATACATTAAATAACGAAAATAGGTTTTAATACTGATTATAAGTTAAACCTTTTTTTATTGCATTAAATGGCGAGACGAGCAAGCCGTTTGGCTGATAGTAAGCGATACGACCGCTCATAAACAGTAGCAACATTCCACTGCGCTCGCCATCCTGAGACATAAAATGTTAAGTCTCAATATGTCCAGTAGTTGCTCTAGCTACAATGTCCTTCAATCCGAAACACAACAGTGCATTTAAGCAGTGTTGTTTCACGGGAGAAATATACATTGCGGTGGTACCTACCCAGATGGCCTCTCACATATGAGAGACTTACCAACAGTAAAATATACATATAATACCTTGGTGTTTTATAGTGTTTAATATTCTATGAATCCTGGATTATCTTAGTGTTATATTTCTTTTAGAGGTTAGAAACAAGGTAAGTAGCAAATGGGTATTTGAGAAATCGAAGTCAGTCATTAACACAGTCACTTCATGTAAATATTTCTTTCTGTAATTTTATTGGAATGTATTAATAATTATTCCACCGAACTCTTAAATTACTTTATAACGAGTTGCGGCACTGTATCAGCCCATATACGTCCCACTGCAGGGCACGGGCCTACTCTACAATCGAGAATACGATTGAGAGTGGTTAGGCTATATAGTACACCACGCTGGCCTAGTGCGGGTTGGCGGACTTACATACATACATACATAGTTGCGGCACCACCATTTAAAAATTCTAATGGAAGGCATGTAACCCCAGATTAAATTTGTGATGTTGTCTTCATTATTATTACGTGTGTGATTAACACATTTTAATATATACATTCTTTTGATTTACAACACAGATTTAAACAAATTGCGGTAAACGTAGAATATTATTTCAAATCAATTAAAATATGTTAATTTTTTCATCGTCTTATTGAGTGGTGTGAGATATTATTACGTTTAAGCTTCTAGCATATCTTATGCTATTTAATAATACTTACATAGATACAAAACCTCACGTATTCACCAGAACACGCACGAGTTCTCCAGTCTGTCGCCTATTATTTAATAGCTAGCGGCCCGGGCCAGGTTCGCCCGGGTACAAATAGATTTCTGTACAATAATATATACGTATTATACATATAAACCTTCCTCTTGAATCACTCTATCTATTAAAAAAACCGCATCAAAATCCGTTGCGTATTTTTAATGATTTACGCATACAATGGGACATAGGGACATGGGGCAGGGGCATGGGGACTTTGTTTTATATTATGTAGTGATATTGTTAAAAACCTATGAGATAACTACCCTCTAATGTTGAATGCTACATTAATGCCCTGGCTTGACCAGGGTGGAACTAATGTGTTTTATTTGAAGATTTTACTTCACAAGTAGTAGTCATCATCGAATCTTCATTCAGGTAAATCAGAAAAAAAACCCTAATTTCTACCCTTTAGTCTTCTGTTTTTTATTCTTCTACATCAGAAAAGATGCTGCCCCTTATCCATAAGGACTGAATGTAGTTTTCAAACGCTGTTAACGAAAAATTTTGGCTGTTCACAGGTTGTGAGTATCATCTATACGAAGGTAAGCCGCTTGCTTATTAATGTATCCCGCAAATCTATGTATATGGCATAAGACGTTCTATTAGTCTCGACAAAAAATCTTAACATTATTAGTACATTTACTTGTTGCGGCTTTCGTTTAATTCGTTAAAAGGGATATTTGCTGCCTACTCATAGTTAATTTTAAGATAATATAGAAAATATATTAGCTGAGCCACAAGTAACATTAACATAGACTATTTAATCGCCCACCGGTGATCTAATCTTTCAAAAAGTGGATAATATTATAATAATATTATTCAAATTCGACTTTACATAATATTAAAATAGAAAGCTATATTGTAAAAGGTATCAGCTGAGCTATTACAGATAATTTCCTTTGGAAAATAATCTAGACAGATAAAAGTGAAACCGCAGACGGGATTAAATTCGACGGTTCGATTAATTTGATCGTAGTGATTGGTTCGCATTGTTTTATTGATTCTACATTTTAATTTACTATTGGAATAGATAAAAAAAGTAATTATACATTCTCATGGCTCTGATTTACAATTATTTGGTGATATCAATGTATCATTTAGAATGCGGTGTGTTGATCACCATCTATATTAAACGGTAAAAGCTCTTTTTGTCTTGAATACCATTCTAGGTTGCCTTTCCTAGTCATTGCTGTTTAGTTTCAGAAAAACTTGTAAAATAATATGTATACATACATGCGTAAATAAACTCACGACTTTTCCCTGAAAAGTTAGACAGATGTGCTACAACTTATAAGGGCATCCAAATGTTTGTATGTTCCGTCGAATAAAGTAATAGGGGGTGAGCTTCCGGGCTGATGATGAATAGAAAAATCCAATTTCACTTTGCCCTATCCGGAATTCGAACCCGAGACCTCTCTATAGTTTAGGGTCGGTTACCAGTTATGGTAATGGTAGTGTGTTGGGTAGTAGGCGTAAGCAGGTGGTATACGCAAGCGCAACAAAACACCAAAACTATAATTAAAGTTTTAATGCACTAAGCACAAAGTCATAGTTTACACACAGAGAACAGTCTGAAATATAAACTAACACACAGAAGGGAACAAACACCAAGAGTAGAACAGAAAAGAAGTTTAGTCCAAGAATACAGTTTATAGAAAGCACAGCACAAGATAGTCAGTCAGTATAAGGCACAAGCCGAAAGCAGAAAAACAGTACAGCGAAATAGTCCATAAGAAAAGCACTAGGTACACGCATACAGTATAATAGGGTAGGCTCGCGACAAACTATACGTCATCAGTGCGCGGTACGATCGTCCGGTCGGAACTAACTAGAGGTCCGGTGCGTGGAACATGCGCAGGCGCAGCTGGGGGGGTCCGCTACCGCGCCGCCCGCAACTACTACGTCACCTTTTGTCTTGAGACGGCCGGCCGGCCTACGGTCCCGGCTCCATTACACTATTCTAGCGCTCATCCGTCATTCAATTGAATAATTTAGAATGACGTGTTGATATTATATTATTTATTTATTGTGATGTGGTATTTAAGTATATATATTTTCGAATGTTTGAGTGTGTGTTTTTTATAGGTACATATGTGTGTGTGAGTGTATATGTAATATATAAGTTTGTGTGTATATATGTATGTGCGTATGTATGGGCGTATATATAAGTAGCCCACATCACTCCCCCCCCTAGACCGTTACTACGGTCGAAAGTAATCCGGAAAATGGACTACTCTGCCGGAACGGGTATTTGTAATATTATCCCCACTACTACCCGGCGTGCAAGGAGGCGAGGAGATGGAGGGAGGAACAGGATTGGAAAGAATGGTTGGTTGGTCAGCGAATATATAGGCTGGCTTGATGCGGTCTATAGAAACGGTGACGATCTTTCCTCTCACCAATATTTTAAAAACCTTATCCCCTCTTTCGACGACTTCATACGGGCCTGAATAGGGAGGTTGTAGAGACGCTCGAACGGAGTTGTCCCTTAAAAATACGTGAGTAGCAGTGGACAGATCTTTGAATACAAAGATTTTGTCCTTGCTGTGGCGTGACGCGGGAGTTGGCTGCAATTTTGCAGTAACGCGACGCAACCGATTGGTAAAGTCGCAGATGTCGGTTGAATTAGTAGTGGGGGTGTTAAAGAAATCCCCAGGTAAGCGTAATGGCTCACCGTAAACTAATTCAGCCGATGAGGCATTGAGGTCTTCTCGGAACGAACTCCTCACCCCGAGCAAGACCAGTGGTAGGGTATCCACCCAGTTTGGATCCGCGTGGCACATAATGGCCGCTTTCAGCTGGCGATGGAAGCGCTCGACGAGTCCGTTACATGCGGGATGGTATGCAGTAGTGCGTCGATGTCTGAATCCTACCGCTCTTCCAAGAAATTGGAAGAGGGTGGATTCGAATTGACGACCGCGGTCAGTAACGATATCAGTTGGACATCCAAACCTGGATATCCACGATATCAGCGCCTTACCAACGGCTTCTGCGGACATGTCCATCATCGGCGTGACTTCGGGCCAGCGTGTAAAGCGGTCCACTATGGTAAGGCAGTACCTATAGCCTTGAGATATAGGCAGAGGGCCTATAATATCCACGTGGATAAACGCGAATCTAGCCCGGGGTAAGTCGAACGTTCCTAAAGGGGATGAAACGTGCCGATGCACTTTAGCGCGTTGACATGCAAGGCATGTTCGCACCCACCACCGGCAGTCCTTTCGCACGCCAGGCCAGACGTAACGTTCAGCGACCATCTTAGCTGAAGCATTAGCGCCCGGGTGGCTCAAGCTGTGTAGGCTGTCAAACACCTGCTTCCGGAAAACTTTGGTTACGAATGGCCTGGGTGACGTAGTGCTCACGTCACAATAAAGTTCTGCCCCACTGTTTGGAACTTTCACCCTCTCCAGACGCATCGAGGTGTCACCAGCAAGAAGTTGTTGTAGTTCTGGGTCAACAGATTGCGATGCTGCGAGTTGCTCAAAATCAATGGGAGCACGTATCTCCTCGACACGAGATAGGGTATCCGCCACTATGTTCTCCTTGCCTGCGATGTGACGTATGTCGGTGGTAAATTGAGATATAAAATCCAAATGGCGATATTGGCGGGGAGAACAAGTATCTCTCCTATCTCTAAATGCGGAACAGAGAGGTTTATGGTCCGTGAAGACAATAAAATGGCGAGCTTCCAGCATAAAACGGAAGTGTTTAATGCCTTCGTAAATGGCTAGGAGCTCGCGGTCGTAGGGGGAATACTTTCTCTGAGCAGGGCTTAAACTTCTAGAGAAAAAGGCCAAAGGTTCCCAATGACCATTCTTGAGCTGCTGCAGAACTGCGCCCATTGCGGTATCAGAAGCGTCTGTTACCAGAGCTAGTTGAGTTCTGCAATCCGGATGGGCGAGCAATGCAGCATCTGCCAGGCTCTGCTTGCATTGTTGGAACGCCGCGAGGGTTTCGCCTGAGAGCTCAACGGGATGGGATGGCTTAACAGAACCCGCAAGCAAGGCATTAAGTGGTGCCTGCGTCCTGGCGGCATGGGGAATAAATCGCCGATAAAAGTTCACCATGCCAAGAAACCGTCTAAGCTGTCTAATAGTTTTTGGCATGGGGAAATCCTTTATAGCATCCACCTTGGATTCAAGTGGCTTGGTTCCTGCTTCGGAAATGCTATATCCAAGGAAACTTACCTCACTGGCGCCGAAGACGCATTTGGATGTGTTCACTAGCACTCCGTATTCCTTCATTCGCGTGAATAATTGCTGAAGGTGCTCTTCGTGCTCGTCTGCTGTTCGGGAGAACACAAGGAAATCGTCTAGGTAGGCGAAACAAAAATCCAGACCTCGAGTGAGCTCGTCTACAAACCTTTGGAACGTTTGACCTGCGTTCCTCAGACCAAAGGTCATATAGGGGAACTCGTACAGGCCAAACGGTGTTGAGATGGCCGTCTTGCAGATGTCATCCTCGTGAACTGGTATCTGGTGGTACGCCTTCTCTAAATCCACCGTGCTGAAAAATTTACACCCTGCAATAGCATGTGAAAAATCATGGATGTGACGGATCGGGTAGCGGTCAGGGATGGTACGAGCGTTCAACATCCGATAATCACCGCAAGGTCTCCAGCCATTATCTTTTTTCGGCACGAGGTGCAGGGGTGAAGCCCAGGCACTTGCTGAAGGACGTGCTATCCCGTTGTTCAGCATAAGTTGAAACTCCTGTTTGGCTATTTTCAACTTATCAGGAGCCAACCTACGGGGTGTACAGGATACGGGGGGACCAGGTGTTGTCCTAATGTGGTGTACAACATTGTGTTTAGGTGTTGGGTGTGTACCTGAAGGACGTGTTATTTCGGGGTACCTGTCTAAGATACGATGGTACCTGGTCTCGCCACTTGCCACCTTAATGGAGCTAATACTGTGTGTTCCGATGGAAACCTGTGTAGACAATGAGGTGGTGGTGTCAATAAGGCGTTGATTTTTGCAATCGACTGACAGATTGAAAAAACTTAAAAAATCTACACCAATAATCGCCTTAGTGACATTTGCCACCACAAGTCTCCATTGAAACGCCCGTCTCAAACCAAAATCTAATGTTAAATCTATGTAGCCGTAAGTGTCGATAATAGTCCCATTAGCGGCGCACAGCTGGTAGTCCGACTTCTCACGGCGATCACGAAGAGCAGTTCGGGGGAAGACACAGACATCACTGCCGGTGTCCACCAGAAACTGGATGTTGGAGTTGCGGTCTGTCACGAATAGGCGACCTGGGGTAACCGGGCAGTCGTTCGTCGCCATTAGCGAGTGCCCGTCGCGTTTCCCGACCTGCTGTAGTCACAGGGCTTCATGCACCTCCTGGCGTCGTCTCCAAATCGAGAATGGTACCAGCAGATGGGGTACCGCCGATAACTCGATTGAGACCTGCTCCTGCTGCTGTGTGAGTTGGATCGCTGCGTTGGTCTGGATCTCCTAGATGAGCTGCATTGGGAACTGCGGGTGTGGTCATCCAACTTCCTGGCAAGCCTTCCTATCATCTCCTTAATCTCGGCGATCTCGTTGCTAGGAGGTGGAGGAGCTGACGATAATGACGATGACGACGTTGCTGCCACAACGGGTCGACAAGGCTGGGTAAGCTCTTGGATCCGATCTGCAAGGTCCGCTAGTTGGTCCAATGATTGGGTGGACTGTGATGCCAATAGCGCCTGAACACTAGATGGTAATCTCTCCATCCATATGGATTTTACAAAATCCTCTGGTGTGGCTGGTCCGGCCAAATCCTGGAGGTGACGAAGGAATTGGGAGGGTTTGCGATCTCCAAGTTCTTGGTGAGTGAGGAGTTTCCTAATTCTCAGTGCATGAGAATCGGCAAACCTCTTGATGATTTCCGCCTTGATCTTCAAGTAGCGGTGTTTGGCAGGCGGATTTACGATGACGTCTTTGACTGACCTGGCATAATGGACGTCTAGGTTGCTGATCACCTGGGTGAATTTAATGGAGTCGTCCGTGATGTCCAAGGTCTCGAACTGGGCTTCTAAGAGAGCAAACCATAGATCTGGATCATCAGATGAAAATGGTGGTACTTTCAAGTCCCTCAGCCGGTTGCCGTGTGACGTATTGACGGATCGTTCCGTGGAAACGCGCACTGGTTTTGCACGGCGCGTGACGTGGTCGTCTTTTCTAGAACCGACCGTTTTTGCCGAGTCACTGCTTGTGTCACTCATGGTGTTTTTGGTGTTCTTCGGGGTCACCAGTTATAGTTTAGGGTCGGTTACCAGTTATGGTAATGGTAGTGTGTTGGGTAGTAGGCGTAAGCAGGTGGTATACGCAAGCGCAACAAAACACCAAAACTATAATTAAAGTTTTAATGCACTAAGCACAAAGTCATAGTTTACACACAGAGAACAGTCTGAAATATAAACTAACACACAGAAGGGAACAAACACCAAGAGTAGAACAGAAAAGAAGTTTAGTCCAAGAATACAGTTTATAGAAAGCACAGCACAAGATAGTCAGTCAGTATAAGGCACAAGCCGAAAGCAGAAAAACAGTACAGCGAAATAGTCCATAAGAAAAGCACTAGGTACACGCATACAGTATAATAGGGTAGGCTCGCGACAAACTATACGTCATCAGTGCGCGGTACGATCGTCCGGTCGGAACTAACTAGAGGTCCGGTGCGTGGAACATGCGCAGGCGCAGCTGGGGGGGTCCGCTACCGCGCCGCCCGCAACTACTACGTCACCTTTTGTCTTGAGACGGCCGGCCGGCCTACGGTCCCGGCTCCATTACACTATTCTAGCGCTCATCCGTCATTCAATTGAATAATTTAGAATGACGTGTTGATATTATATTATTTATTTATTGTGATGTGGTATTTAAGTATATATATTTTCGAATGTTTGAGTGTGTGTTTTTTATAGGTACATATGTGTGTGTGAGTGTATATGTAATATATAAGTTTGTGTGTATATATGTATGTGCGTATGTATGGGCGTATATATAAGTAGCCCACATCTCCTTTGTAATCATACCGTAGTGCAACTACGCCATCGAGGCGAGCAAAATAATATTACTACCTTTATTATTATAACTTGGGATTTTTCTGGCACTGTTTCTTTTTGATAGCTAAAACATGAAGGTAACCTTTATCAGATTTGGTACTGATTAGTGATGTATTTTAAAGATTATTTGAACCAAGAAAGTATGAAATTAACTCATTAAATAAATAAATAAATAACACCCAACAGTCACATACATAGTCCTGACCCCACACTAAGATCGAGTCTTGTGTCGTGGGTATCAGAAACTACGGGAGACTTTTCGGTCTCACAAACACCCAGACCCGGAAGAAATATTTGTGGGCCGCACAAACATTTCTCTCGGTGCGGGGATCGAACCCGCGGCCTCTCGTTTCACAGGCGGCGTCTAACCAACTGCGCCACGAAGGCTGTCTTTAATTCTATACAATGTCATAAGCAACCGGCAGGACCCATATTCACCAAATAATTGCCAATACTTCGGACAAAACTTTATCCTGGGGTCCCCAACTGCAAGAACTCAGCCGCAAACTATTTGCAGCAGCGGGGTCTTTAAGAAGACTACGGAACTTTTTGCCAATTCCCACGAAAGTTGCGCTTGTTCAGTCTCTTCTTTTTCCTCTCCTTGATTATGCTGATGCTAGCTATCTCGATCTCACCGAAGCCCAGTTTGAAAAACTAGAGCGACTTCAAAATTTTTGTATCCGGTTCATATTTGGACTTCGCAAATATGACCATGTGTCTGAATTTCGTAAAAAGCTCAAGTGGCTATCAATACGCCTTCGCCGAAATACTCGTATCCTATTCCTCTTATATACTATTCTTTTCCATTCCACTACTCCCCGTTACCTTAAAGAACGTTTTACTTTCCTCAGCAGCACACATGCAAGATCTCTTAGATCCTCAGAGAATTTGGTGTTAGCAATTCCCGAGCATAGCAGTACTTTCCTTAGCTAATCGTTTACCGTCCATGCTGCTCGCTTGTGGAATCAACTGCCATTGTCTATTAGATTAGCCAAATCCCTCCCCATCTTCAAAAGGCTCCTTAGAGCACATTATCTATCACTTTAAATTTATTATTACTTTCATGTTTCCCCTAAATCAGTATTTTATATTGTATTGTAGTTTATGTAGTATATTATACGATATTTTTATTTTATGTAGTCTATGTATGTTTAATGAAATGTATGTTTTAATTCCTCATATTTTGTACATATTACTTTCAATTATGATTAATATTTTCTTTCTTTTTTACCTTTTTTGTGACCACCCTATTCTTTGTAGCTTTTTTTTTCTTCAACCTAATCCATCTAATGGTTGTCTGGAAGAAATCGCGTTAAGCGATAAGACCGCCAATTGTCACCTTTATTTAAACGTGTTGTCATATATATATATATTTATCTTATTACTGTATGTGGTGTTCAATAAAGAATTTATAAATAAATAAATAAATAAAATAAATAAATACTTCATAACATCAAAAGTATTAACAATAATATTTATTTGAGCACTACAATGTAGCAAATTATATACAAAGTAATTTGAACAAATAAAGATACCTAAAGTCTAGATATTTTATTACCCGTGGCGATAGTCTATTGTCTCGCTGCACAGCCATTTATGTAATCACAAAATGCTTTGAAATTACATCAATTTTATTCATTAAATAAACAATGGATATTTATTTGCTTATAAAGTTTAAACTTAATTGTGTTTGTATTTAATAATCCGCTTTCGAAGTTTTATGGAGAGTCAACAATCTCTTATCGACTACTTTTCATTTTACTAATAAAGGTACCTACAATACCATTATACTTGCAAATATAACCGTATGTACTTTATAAACATCACATTGACAATATTCGTGATGCTTGATTACCAATTTTTATAGTACAAAATTACATTTAGTTCCCCGGAGAATCAATTGTTAAATATCTTACCCTCTTTTACATATATACCAAGAACATGTAAAGTTAAAATTCATATTAAGTACTAAATCATCCGTGAAAGCTGTGCGTTCAGTTGAAGGCAGTAACAACAAAGATATATTTTCAGTATAATAAAGCAACAAATGTCGCTAATAAAACTGTTCGTAACGCCATATTGTACTCGTTTCTACACTGAACTTAAAAATAACCAGCACTTCACACGTAATCTTATTATGTTGTTAAAATGACAAATCGCCCACTAATGCTTTGTAACCACGGGTCACCGCGGTATTATTAACGCACCATACGTAGACGAGCGTTTTTAAGTTCAAATCTGAATATATTTGGCAGATCGATGTAAAATTATTATGATGATATTTTGTTAAGTTTAAAATCGTTTTCATTTGACACACATGAACTGAATTGAGTGTTTTTGGCTCAATGATTGATTTATTGAATAGCCAAGATTGTTCACCAACTTAATTGAAGGACCAGGAACGTGT
This sequence comes from Hyles vespertilio, assembly GCA_009982885.2. NCBI lineage: Eukaryota > Metazoa > Arthropoda > Insecta > Lepidoptera > Sphingidae > Hyles > Hyles vespertilio. The sequence continues at coordinate 903,492 of CM042809.1, read as the reverse complement.
AATTAAAATTGATATAAGACTATTTTTTACCGATTTTATCGCTGATATGGTTGAATTTTTAGATTTTTAAAGTGTGTAAGTGAGATTAAAGTGTCGCAAAAATAAAAATAAACGTACAGGCATAAGTATTAGTAATATACGCAAATCCATTATTTCGCAAGGAAACCTAAGATATTTTCAAAATCTGTAGTTGTCCTATCACATATTGACGACATAAATACACTGGGGTGTTGTAGCCTTACTCATAATACAATCATTGAACATTTCCACGTCCAACATTGCAATCCCGTACCTCCATATTATGAACTGTTATTCTGTATCAGCCCATATGCGTCCCACTGCAGGGCACGGGCCTCCTCTACAATCGAAAGTACGATTGAAAGTGGTTAGGCCATATAGTAGTATATAGAACTGTTATTAATAATACAAAAATATGATTATCCCATACAAAAACCACATATACAACAAGCGGTCAGTAAACCGCGCGCGGACCGCTCGTTTGTAACGGCACTCGCCTAGTCACCGCGACCATCACACTTTTACTATCGGTGTTGCGTAACCCACTCATTAGATTTATGTAATGAAGGGTAGATGGACCGGATATTGTGGCAGGTTCATTGTGTTGCTTTTTAGAGCTTTGGTACATGATAGGAGTTAATGGATAGATAGATTTGGAAAAGGCGTGTAGGAAAATGGATGACATAGGGGAAGACGATGATGTTAATGATGGGAAATTAAGTGCAGTATGACAGCAAGTACCTGAGCCACAACATCCGCACTGTGCCGGGTCAGTCGGCCAGTAACACTAACATGCCCCTTCCAGACTATCACGGGGTATAGAAAGGGGAGCTTAAAAGCTTTTCCTGCTGAATTTAAAAAAAAAGAAAAATATATTACAGCAAGAGTATTATCACTACATAGTATAAAACAAAGTCGCTTTCTCTGTCCCTATGTCCCTTTGTATGCTTAAATCTTTAAAACTACGCAACGGATTTTGATGCGGTATTTTTTAATAGATAGAGTGATTCAAGAGGAAGGTTTATATGTATAATTAGTACATATTATTGTACAGAAATATATTTGTACCCGGGCGAAGCAGGGCCGGGCCGCTAGCAAATCTATATAACTGGTTCACAATCCTTGCAATCGTCTCCAAACGTAATAACCCATCTTCTATGCTCCATAATATTCCTAACGTCATTTACAAATGTTTTATTCTTATTTCTGACAGATTTTGCTTTCACCTATGTACTCTTACGATTAACACGTGATTTATCTGTCAACCATACAATAAAGTAAAGACTGATGAACTTTTTAAGAAATAAGAGATGATAATATATATGCCCTAAGCACTATTTTTTACAAAAAATATTTTTTATAAGAATTCTCACGTGCACCTCTAGCTACAGACGACAAAGTGGTTACGAAATAGACTAAATCTCGACTAGCACTGGAAATTCTAAACAAACTTTCGACAAAAGAGCTAATAAAGAGTTTGATGACTTGAAAGTGAAAGATACGGAGATCAAAATCAGTACATCATCAAGGCCACTGTTGGGCAATTAGTACATTTCTCAAACACGTACAAGAAATAATATTTAATGCCTACATTTTATTTAAATGTCGGCGTTTTGTAAACTGTTGCAAAAAATGAATGTGATATATTCTTATTAATAGGAACGAGGTTGAAAGGAGGTTGGGTTTTGACACATATTAACATTACTCTATGTCTGCGTGTAGTGTAATTGAATCGGAGTGCCGAATCATTTAGTCTAATTAAGATCATTGCTCACTGACCAACTTAATAAATTGATGCGATAATGATAAAAGTACTGCCTTGGTGGCGCAATAGTACTACGGTATGATTGCAAAGTTGAGGTTATGGGTTCGAATCCCGGGTTGGGCAAAACGATATTGGATTTTTTTATTCAATATCAGCCCCGTAAGGAATTTGTGTTCGATTAGATAGATTAGATCGTAAGTTCGCCCTCTATCACAACGTCGAACGGAACACACAAGACGAAACGTGGGTATTTTGCTAGCATCTCTGCTAACCCATCTAGGAAAAAAGCCTTACTTTATGTTTGTAAAAGTACCTAATACTTGATATGAAGTAATATTTTTATTTCAATCCCCTTTTTCAACTAACGCTTAATGCATCGCAGATAATTGATAAATTATTCCTTTCATTTAAATTTTCTCTTTTTTCTTCGTAGTTTGATAGTTTTCAGTTTTCTAATTCTATTAGTAGTTCCAAGGCCTTCATAAAAGGGGAATTACTCAAACGAACATCCTTGGCTATAGAATCAATTGTAATTACATTTTTATTGATTTTTTATTAAAACACTCTTGACATTTTGTCTTAATGTGAAGGTGGATTTGCTAAATCAAAACATTATTATTAAAAATCTACTGAAACTTACAAATCCCCTATCACATCATGGGACAGAATACACAAGGCGAAATGTGAGTGTCCTGGTTGCACCACCTATCCCTTCTGGGAAAATGGCCTAAATGTATGTATGTATGATAGCTCTCTTGTTCATATTTTGCTTAAGAAAATTTCACATTAACTTACTATATTTTTTAGTATAAAAATTATTAAATACCGACTATTCAGACATCTTTGACGTCTGTTACATATCACTACATAGTATAAAACAAAGTCGCTTTCTCTGTCCCTATGTCCCTTTGTATGCTTAAATCTTTAAAACTACGCAACGGATATTGATGCGGTTTTTAAATAGATAGAGTGATTCAAGAGGAAGATTTATGTGTATAATACGTGCATATTATTGTAGATAAATCTATATGCACCCGGGTGAAGCTGAGCCGGGCCGCTAGTAAAATTATAATCTAATGTAATCTGCTCATTATATGTTTATTAATTAGCAAAAAAATGTCGTTGACATACTTAATACCAGTATATTCATATATCTCAAGAACAACATTTTCCACGCTTATTCTTAAATGTCAAATTGTAGAAATGCTAAATTTTAAATCCGCTATGTAATACGTTATTTAAATTAATTTACTCATACATCATCCATATAACACGAAAAATTAATATGCATGTTTATTCGGCAACGGTGTTCGAACAACACTGTAACGAAATAGGTATCCCATCAAAAATATCCTGTAAAAAAATTCCAAGTTTCGCAACTCAGTTTTTCTACCGCAAAAAGTTGTGTGTTTGTTGTTGATCTATTTATTTAAAACGTAAATAATTTTTAAAAGGGTATACACTAATATTTTAGGAAAAAATGTATTTACCACCCAAATATGGCCATAGGAAAAAAATAACAAAAAAAAATTGACGCTTTTTTTTGCAACTTTTTCTGTTGCATTGTGTCTGAAGTCGCTTAGACTACCACCCGGCTTCGTTTTCGGTAGCAGTCTTGAGATACCCGGTATTATAACGATTTTTCTTAAAGCTTCTGTATTATAGTTTTTTCTTATTTTTGTAGGTGTCAATTTATCACAAATATAGCGGATTTGATTATTAGTGTTCTTTCTTTCATGGTAATTGATAATTTCAAACTATTTAGTCTATTTATTTGCAAGTTTTTCTTCGTCATGTTTTTCTAGAGGAATGTTATACAGTTTCATGGGCTGAAAACACCCTTTCTCTCCTTAAACCCCACCTCTTGTTATGTCTGATATTTATAGATATCTATCTACAACTATTATTCCATTATATACGGGTACAATGATTCATTAACTGCAAATGTAACTTTGTAATCCTATACATTTATATGGGATTACAAAGTTATTCATGTTCAGTTGGTGTATCTAGAAAACTAGACAGAAATTATGAAATGTTTAAATTTTCCCTTAATTTAGACACTAAATACTAATGATATTCTAAATTTGAAGGTTCTTTAGAAGTAAAGTTAGGTAGAAGTGCCTTTGACTTTTGATGATCGGTTAGTCAGTCAGTGAGTGACAAAATTAAGAAAGTTTGACAAGTTACAATTCTTAAACTACTGGTTCAAATTGAATGAAATTTTAAATATACTATGTTTACACAATGCCTGCTTAGTAACTGAAAATTCAGGCTTCTTGCTTTAACCACAACGAAGTTATGGGGGGTTAAAAATGGTCTGAATTGCTTCGAGAAAAGGATGGTACGACTGTGCCGCTTTTTAACTCGACTTGAGATCTTTAAAATTATAATATTTTGGTAAAACAACACGAGAACAAATAAAATCTATTTTACTGAAATTCAGAGGGAAAAAATAAATTATTATGATTTTATTTTTATTTATTTGTCTTTGATTATCATATTTATTTTGTCGTTGTAAAAATATCGTCCGGTAGGAATTAAATACTCCTCATAGTCTAAAGAAATCAGTTTACCGAATTCCACTAAAAATATTTTTATAAGAATTTTTTATCTATTTCGTTGTACGAATACTTCAAGTCTAGTATTACAAGATATAACCCTCCAAAATTATATAATCAGACTTTCAATTAAATAAGGTCCAAGGATGACCACCTTCTAAAACTTGGTTCTTAAATATGCCCTAAATAGGAGAGCTCAAGGTAAGCCCTAAACGCTGACCAACGAAATTTGTTAATTGGATCGTGCGGAATGTAACAGCCTATGGTTAAACAAGTTGATTTTAGAACACATAATATTATTATAATGAAAATGTGTGGAAAGGTTTTTTTTTCGCTTTGATAGTGATCGTCGCTATAATTGACTACCATTAAAGAATACAATTTATAATATTTTATAATATATATTTTTTCTAATTATTTTCGCAACTACCTCATATAATCTCTGCATCACCCTAGGTTCGACTGGTAGAGAATGCCTCAGGCATTAAGTTTACCTATAGATCATTTGTATGAAGTGTAAATAAACACTCTTATAGAACTCATAAGTCACAACTGACAAATTGTAAGTTCTTGAGTGACTAATCGACGAATACTGTATAGATGGATGCATTTTAACTGGACAACGCTACTACTGTACATTTAGTTTTATCAGTAAGCTAACAAAGACCCAATATTAACTATACTCTTTTTGTCTACCAGTCATGTCAGTCCATGAATGATCATTTTTTGTCAGATACAAACTTATCTTCACTTTCGATCAGATTATACCAAAAGCAGGTTTGTAATAAAAGCAAAAGTTGTCTATCCGTCGATCTTTGATATCTAAAACAAATTTATTTTTATATATTAGGAAACGTAGAAAGTTATTATTACATGTTTCCACGGCGTCTGGCGCATACATTTGAATTCAATTAACGGTTATTAATACGGCATCTTAAATTTATATTCAGAACGTTAAATCATCAAGTGAAACTTATTCCGGTTTTGTCTGTGTAGGAGTATTGGATCGTGATGTGATTCGAGTAATAGTTGATCTGGATGTAATCTTTGTTTGATTACTTAACTTTCTTATGTCTACTTTCTTTGATAACAGGTACAGGTTCGTGAGTAATATCGAAATTAAATTACACATATTTTTTATTGTCACATATGGCGAGACGAGCATATCGCTCGCATGATGGTAAGCGAGACGACTGCTCAAAAACAGTATCAAAACCAAACAACACTTTGAATTACATCACAATGGCATTCCACTGCGCTCGCCATCCTTAGACAAAAGATGTTAAGTCTCAATATGTCCAGTTGTTACTCTGGCTACAATGTTCTTCAATCCGAACATAGCAGTGCATTTACATCGCTGTTTGTTGGGGGAAATAGACATTGCGGTAGTACCTGCCCAGGAGGCCTCAGATATGAAAGACCTACCACCAGTAAAACATTTCTTATATTTTCTTGTAAATATATACAATGCAAATATACCTTGGATGTACAAGATCTTTATACTAAAATAATTGCTACAATTACGCTGAAATTATCATAGCAATTCCAATTAAAATTTTCTCTTACCTTGGGTGTACTTCTACTCTGAGCACTTCATCCCCCACCCTCAGGTTTTCTGGTATCCTGACGAACTTTAAATATTCACCAACTGGATAAAAGTTGCAACCTGAAACAAAGAAAAAAATATTAACAAAATTAAGAGGTAGTTGTTCTGGCCACATATTACAAGTGAAAATACCATATTATGCGAAATTACTATTGAGTATTGGTCAAGAATGTTGATAAAATCCAAGAAAATGTAATATTACTACCGTACTATGAAGATGACATAGATGCAAATAATGACATCAATACTGTTACTAAAGAAATCTATAAAAAATTACAAAATTTCAAATTCGCCACACCATGGTTCTATCATTTAAATCAAGTAATTTGAAAAAAATGTCTTGACAGCAGTATCTTTTGGCAATATAAATTGATTTGTCTCAGTCCTCATCATTCGCAAACAATGACTAACCAATTTCATTCACTCTATTTACTTATAAGCGACACTTAATTAACCACAAATTATGAAACATATTTAAATATATAGTGCTTGCTTTGTTTATGATTGTTAACAAGTTAATTACTTAGTTTTCAAACGCTAATTTAAAGGTGAAATAAATATGAAGTAGTTTAAAGAAATTACATTTGTCAATCTCTTCGATTACATTTTTGGCGTATTTTGTAGTTCCTCTTAGAACCTTCTGCTTAATAATGTAATATTTTGGTTTGACGAATCGATTGGCAAATAATTTCAGAACAATAACAGACCTTTATGCATTTTGTTTCATATTACCTTCTAATCTTAAGGAGATTAAAGATAATCTAACATCTTTACTGTAATATTATGATCAACTAGCAGCAATATATGTTCCCTCACCGACCTCATCAGAGAGTCATGATTTATCTAGAATATACTAACGAAACAATAACCATTATACTACAGTGTCCAAACGAACAATGTAGTAAGAAATAACATTCTCCCATATAGAGCACTCAATGGTACGAAATGTAAGGTAGAAGTTTGCGAAATACTGAACAAATGGATCGAAACCATTATTTTAACTGGCTATTGTAAGCGCTCAGCGATTAACTGAGGATTAATTTTGATGTATTTTTGCTGACCATTTAGAAATGGCCTTTGGTAATCAATCTTTAAGTGTTAGTTTGTAATCGTGACCAAAGCATGAAAAGCCAAGCAGAAACGATTGTCTCACAGAGTAGCTTTGTTTTGTTGTTCTGGTTTACCAATGTGTTAGAAATAGGTAGTACATGTATGTGTATTGATATGACTAGATTTTATTCATCAGTAGGAGCTATACCTGATTCGTATTTGTTGAACAGTGTAGACTACAAAAGAACATTTATATTGTTTCAACAACTTTTTAAAAGCATAGCTGAATTATTTTGGAGCTGTAGGCAGATCTTCGTGAATTTGCTGTTCTGTAATTTCATCGAAATATACTTTGATGATCATTTTATCATGTCTTCCAAACGAATCAATGTTAGAGATGGTACCCGCAAGATAAATCCTAATATGTATTGCAGTGGTATCATACCAATGATTATAATCACTATATTGGCATAGAAATTGCATTTTCACACAAGCTACTGCATAATTTCCTAGCATCACCATCTTATGGTGCGATTGAGAAATCGATGGGAATCCATGGTTGATGCCGCTGTAAGCAATTTGTCTCAGAGGTGACAAAATAGTTTCAGAATCACTTTGATATAGTTAGGCAAGTTTGTTGCAACATTTTTTTACAATTTTTGTAATCTTTCTCAGTTCCAGTTTGAAAGGATCGATTGATGTGCGGTCTGGTTTTTATTTAACTCTTCTTGCCGAAGCTCTGTAGCAATAGCAAGTTTGGCAGATCATTAAAAAATCAAGCGTCAATATCTGGCAAATATTTGCGTTCTTTTAGTTTTCATAGGTTTCTTCGATGAGCAGAACCGTTCAATTACTTTATTTGTATAAGTGATATTAAATTATTCCTTAGTAAAGATTATCTTCGCATAATCTACACTAAGAAATGAAACTGGATCTGGGTGGTGGTGGATAAGATATTTAATAAGACAAGAGATAAAGTTTATCTTCCTCTTTTTATTAAGAGACAGGTAGCTGATGCGCTATCATATTATTTATGTATTACAGCCAAGAACTTGGCTAACCGACAAAGCTCTATTGAGCAAATAAATGTTGACTCAGATTATAGCAATCTGAAACAATTGACATTTGATAATTATTTAAATTCGATTTAAGGACAATAGAGATAAACTCTAGCTCTCCAACTGAAAATAAATATTATATTGAATGTAATTTTAATAATAAACATGCTTTCAACTTGGTACATCAAAATATACAAGGTATGAGAAATAAAAATTTAGAAATTGAGTTGTTCATGAGCTGTAATAAAATTGACATTTTATGTATTACTGAACATTGGCTTAAAAGCTACCAGTTCATGTTCAATTTCAATAATCACCAAGTTGCAAGCTCGTTCAACAGAGAAAATATTTTACATGGAGGCTCGTTAATAATCATAAATAATCTTATTAAATATAAGGAAAGACTTGATATTGTGCGCCTGTCTGTTGAACGAGTTATGGAAGTAGCTTGTATAGAGATTGAAAAGTATATTGTATTAAGTGTATACAGACCCCCTTGTGCACCACATAATACCTTTTTGGAAATTATGGAAGATGCATTGCACAAGGTATGTGTTTCACCAAAAAGAATTGTTGTCTGTGGAGACTTTAATATTAACATTTTAGAAGAATCTTCTATAGCTTGCAGCTTCATTAATCTTTTTAAATCATACAACCTGCATCATTTATTTTTTGAACCAACAAGAATAACTGCCTCAAGTGCTACATGTATTGATAATATTTTTACTAATTTCTCTATTTGTGAAAAGTCAGTAATTAATGTTTTAGATTCTGATCATTGTGGTCAGTATGTTTCATTACCTAGCACTAAAAGTAATCTGCCAGCGCTGTCCCCTCACCAAGACCCAGACAAACTGTACAGTTCATTATTTGAAATTATTAAATGTGAATTTAGAAAAGTATATAAATCTAAAACTATTATGGTAAATCAGCGAATGACATTTAGTGAGTGGGCAACCACTGGTTTATTTAAAAGTCGGAATAAACTATATAATCTGTACAATGAAAGAATGTTTAACCAAAATCCGACTTTTAAGGAATATGTAAAAAATTACTCCAGAGTTTTCAAACGAGCTTGTTCCACAGCTAAATCGTTGTATTTAAGAAATAAAATCAAAATGTCTAACAATAAAATCAAAACTACTTGGAATATTATTAATTCTGAATCTGGTAAAAACTCGGTACGTGAAAATAACTTTAATCTTAAAATAAATAATAGGAGTTGTACAGCAGATCTGGAAGTAGCAACTGAATTTGAAAGATTTTTACTGATATTCCCAAAAATACCACCCAACATCTTCAGTCATCTTCGAGGTCTGCTTTATCTATACTTGAAAAACTTGTACCTAAATGTAACGTGGCGTTTGAGTTCTCGCAAATTGGGCCGCAGCATATATTAAAATCATTTAAAGAAATTAGTTTAAAAAAGACCGCAGACTTGTGGGGAATTTCTGTAATTAATATATCTTTAATCATTGAGCATATAGCACCCCACTTAGCAGAGATATTCAACCGCTGTGTGGTATCTGGTGTTTTTCCTGACCTGATGAAACAAAGCAAGGTGGTGCCTCTTTTTAAGTCCGGTGACAGCTCGGATCCGACCAATTTCCGACCTGTTTCAATTTTACCAACGCTTAGCAAGTTATTTGAGAAAATAATTCTTACTCAATTATTAACACATTTCAACACCAATAACTTGCTACACCAGAAACAGTTCGGATTTACGAGGGGTCGATCAACAATTGACGCGGGAGTATCTCTCCTAAAACAAATCTATGACGCTTGGGAAGAGTCGCAGGATGCACTTGGTGTATTCTGTGACTTATCTAAAGCCTTTGACTGCGTAGAGCACGACACTCTGGTCAGGAAATTACGCCACTATGGTATCAGGAACCGAGCTCTCAATCTTTTGTCCTCCTATTTGAGCAATAGGGTACAGAAGGTTGATATTAATGGAAAACTTTCTGGAGGATCTGCGGTCACTATGGGAGTACCGCAGGGTTCAATTCTGGGACCTTTTCTATTCCTGGTCTACATAAATGACTTACCCTATCACGTCGGGAATAATCACGAAGTTGTGTTGTTTGCGGATGATACATCTTTGACATTTAAAATTAAAAGACAACAATTAGATTTTGATGAAGTAAACAGTGCCCTTCGTGAAGTTGTACATTGGTTTAATATTAATAATTTATTACTTAATGCTAAGAAAACTAAATGTATTAAATTCACACTGCCCAATGTTAGGCAATTATCTACCACTGTACAAATTAACGGTGAAGAATTGGATCCTGTTGCGTCTACTACGTTTCTGGGCATTACGGTCGACGCTAAACTCCAGTGGGGGCCGCATATCAATAAACTATCTGGTAGATTAAGTTCAGCGGCATATGCAGTTAAAACCATTAGGCGTTTAACGGATGAGGCAGCGGCAAGAATTGTCTACTTCAGCTATTTTCATAGTATAATGTCTTATGGCATTCTTCTCTGGGGAAATGCTGCGGATATAAATAGTATTTTTATTTTACAAAAAAGAGCTGTTAGGGCCATTTATCAACTTGGTCCAAGAGTTTCATTGAGAGAAAAGTTTAAAGAAGTAGATATTCTTACTGTTGCATCTCAATATATTTATGAAAGTTTATTATATGTTCGTAAAAATATAACTCAATTTAAGCGTAATTGTGACATGCATAGTAAGAACACTAGGAACAAACATAATCTTGCCTCACACGTTACTCGTCTCCACAAGATAAATAATTCTTTTATGGGTCAAAGTGTACGCTTCTTTAACAAGCTTCCCAACAGTTTAAGAGAACTTCCAATTAATAAGTTTAAAAAAGTAATAAAAGCTAAGCTGTGTAAAAAGGCATACTATAGAATTTCAGATTATGTGGAAGATAAAACTGCTTGGGAATAAATTTATCATGTTTTGAATCAAACTGACATTATTGTAACTTGTGACATGAATCATTTTAATTGTAAATGGCGATATAAAAAAAAAAAAAAGAAAAAGACAGAAAAAAAGAAGACAGTTCGTGTTGCTGAGGGAGTTTCTTGCGCCGCTTCTTCTTCACAGCCACAACACGTTCCGAAGCGGTGGTAGCAGAAAAGGACGATTCAAAAGATCTTGTGAAAGACTATTTGAATAAAGAATATTTTGATTTGATTTGATTTGATTTGATTTGGTGGTCCCCTCAGAGTGTCTGGGCCCATAACCTAATAAAAATGGATGGCGGTTGCAATCAGACAAATTTATTCTAGAACATTTTACTCTTTTATATACACAGTAGCTTAGTTAACAATAAACAATATAGTTAAACACTTTGTATCAACAGATGGCGCTATTACTTATTTTGTTACAAATTTTAACACTAAGTAATGATTTAATCAATATGTCTCTGAGTAGGACAGTCAGTGTAAGTTATTTTAAGACAAAAGACATAATCGTTCTATTTAAACCGTAATTACAACAGATGCAAAAAAATATCTGGATTACCAAAAGTAGCATTCAAACTAGATTCCTTAAAATCCAAAGTATATATGACATTATCTTCAATCATAATTAGCACCAGCAACCGGTTATCATCCACAGTCACTTCAATTTTAAAAGCATAATCTTGTTAATTATTTTTTCAGATCGTTCCGTATAAACAATGAGATTCCCACCCGTGTGATGGGATGGCGTGATGAAGCTGGATAATATACCGTAGCAATTGTCGTCGTGCAAGCATAGCGGAATTTGTATAGATATTATGGGAACTGTGACCGGAATCCTATTAAACTATAGCCTAAAGCAAGGTGCCATATTATTACTTTTCTCTTGAAGGAGAGTAGTATGTTTATGAAATTTTTACCCTTAATGATACAGGATCCTCATTGTATGCACTCATTAATTTTGACAGTAATCCAATTCGTCAGCAATAGTCGCGAATTTTAAGAACCGTGGCACTTACTTATCATATCCCTTTCGACCTCCATCGGGTATCGTAAGAGCATTCTGTATCAGCCCATATGCGTCCCACTGCAGGGCACAGGCCTCCTCTACAATCGAAAGTACGATTGAGAGTGGTTAGGCCATATAGTCCACCACGCTGGCCTAGTGCGGGTTGGCGGACTTACATACCATAGAATTTTTATAAATCGCTATGGTATGTAGGTTTCCTCACGATGTTTTCCTTCACCGTTTTAATGCGTGGTGATTGACTATCAATACACACATGACTCCGAAAAGTCAGAGGTGTGCCCTGGGATTCGAACTCGCGACCACCGTGAACATGTTGGCAGTCGCGTCTAGTCCGAGAGTAAGAGTATTAATATTGTCAAATGATGGTTTAGTGAATCACCAATAGAATCTTAGGTGGTACAGCCGTATTACTAACATAAATGTAACAAATGGTCTGAATTACTTAATGTACAGCTTGATATTGTTGAAATGGTATTTAATTTTACCATGTCATATGTCAATATAACCCTATATAATAAGTTTTGAACTGAAATATGATTTCCGCTACTGGCACCATTGCTATAGAGTTTCGGTAACATGGTCAGTAACTAACAATTCGGAAGGAAATACAATTCAGTTCTTTTCATAACACGACAAGATAAGATCTTTCAGATAAAATACGCCAGAATAATGTAGTCTTTACGATTTGAATCTGAACACAAAACCAGTGCAAACTGTGGGAACGCGATATGATTGAAGATCAGATCCGAATATCTTTATGATATAACTTCCTCTACTTGTCTATTGTTTTACATTTTACTAAACTGCAGCTCATAGTGCTTCAACATAGTGAAGGCAACGAGTAAATTATATAGGAAAACAAATATCTACTTATGCATATAATTTAAGATTGTCTTCCATAAAGACAACCCTTTGAAGACACTGAAAAGTCTAATTGTTGATAGCGAGAGCTCATGAGCGAAAGATAACTTTTTATTTGATAAATCCTATGCTTCTTCATCGCTTCTATAGCAATGTCCTTATGAATAGTCTTTATCTAAATCTTTTTGTCCTTAACTATGAAAGGGAGATTGGCAAAGCATGTAGCTACCACACAAGAAAGACCATTCATCAAATTACATCAGATATGTAAATTTATTTGTAGATGATATCTAGGCGATGTTTCACAGGCTATTATTTGATTTATACAATGCCGGGAGCCGATGGCCTTGCCGTATCAGATAGTTGATACATTCAAACCAAGATGTGTCAAACAGTCGGATTGTAAAATATAATGCCAGATTTATTTGCCGATGATAAATAATCAAATTTTATAGTGTGTAATATGTGTTATTGCAATACATTAAATTTTAAAATATCAAACGTAAATGTAATAATATGGTCATTACTTTAAAGGATATTAATATATACGCTAATTGCTTTCTTTCAAAGTTGCATAAAATTACGAAAGGAAGGATTGCTGGCTTATAGATTTTTTTACGATTAGACGAATTGTTGTCAATCAGAAATCAACATAAAATATATTTATTATATAAATAGTAATAGTAATGAGATTCAATAAATAGAGCACGAAGGCTATTTTTATACGTCGTAGTTTTAAATAAAGAAAATTCCTAAACAACTCCATGAACCAAAGTTTGCAACCAAAGACCTATTTAAGTATACATTGTGTAGTGGAAGGCACATTTACCGATCCGTATCTCTACAATGAACGATCTGTCGGCATTTCACAGCTCAATAATATTGTGTTGGAGTTACGCACTAGGAACCCGACATGTCTGAGACTGCGAAATACAATTTACGTAACTGTGAGTATTAAAAAAATACTCAGGACAGGAAATTGATAATATTGTGCGCTGGTGTGAATTCGTATGATGTTTCAACTTAGGCTATTGTCTAGACCGTTGCGACTGATGTACGCAATGATTGATTTTATAATTGGTGGCCGTATCTTGAAATACTAATATATATTATGTACTAATCAACTTAGATATATATCTTCTTATCTTAAACCCCAGTAGATAGAATGGTTGGCCAACGAAACTACGTCCTAATTTAGTTGGTAAAATAATTCTTGTATAGTAATTCGCATCTAAATGCGAGTCATTTTGCACAGATAATTTGTTAAGTTAAAGGTAAACAACTTAATTTTCAAATATGAAAAACTATCGGTCAGGAAAGGCTATATTGCATTTTACTAAATTAAATTAAAGCCCGGAATTAGGAACAGTTGCCCGATATGGCAATAGGCTTGCACCGTTTCACATTGTGGGACGGAACACACAATGTGTAACGGGGATGTCCTGGCATCTCTTCCTACCCCTTCAGGGAAACACGCTTGAGTTTAGGTATGTATGTTTGTAATTAGGCTATACCTGCTGAAATAGTAGTTCCAAATATTTCATAATATAATTACAATCATTTGCACTTATATGCTACTTATTTGGTACCACGAATCTAAGTTACAATGTAAATAAATTTATAATTTGATATAATTATATTTCAATCTCATTTGTAGAAATGGTAAGTTTTTACAAGTTAGTACGTACTAGCACGTTACGAGTCAATCACAATAATTATTTATTCACATCCTCTCTATAACTATGATCTTAATTTTGTATGACAAGTATGATTAATAGTCTTTCTCTTGTGCTTGTCGATTTCTTAATCAAATATTTCAAAGTTGATTTGAATAATTGATTATTTTTATATCATCATCGTTAGTGTATGTCTGACTTTTAAACATTCCTTTTTATTACGTTCTGTAAAAAATACCTCAACAGAAATTTGCTTTCAGATTAATTGTTTTAAATGCCATCGTTAATTAAAATTTTGCTTTGATAATCGTAACTCGGTTAAAACTACCGCTGCAGCTATATTATGTGAGAAACGATAATAGCATGCAGGATGGCGGAGACATTATAGTCATAATGGTCCACGCTCCGATTTTTGCAAGGTGATACAGATGTCGCTATCGGCGCGAAGTTATAAATACTGATTTTGTTGTTGTACATTTCAAACAAATTATACTAACCTAGGTATATTGATATCACTTTGTCATATTAGTTTAAAAAACTTCCGGTAGGCTACTTCTCCATATAATCTGAGAGAAGTGAAATACATGCTGTAAACGGCGTGGTATTAAGCTCCTAGCCAATACTTTGTAGTGTATAATCATTTAAAATAAAGGCTGGGGTTTGCTGTTTTATTATTTAGGTTGCAAACGGTACTTCAGATAGGGCCCCGATGTTAATGAGCAGTTGCTCGAGTGCAAGATTCAGATCCGGGATATTTCAGTACCGTTTTTCAAAAGGCAAAGTCACGGATTACAAGCCCTAATTAAGGTGAATAATTTCATGTCTTAGGAGCAAAGAAAATGATAGTCTCTCTGTGGCTTGAATTTGATTGCAAATGATTTTTTTTTTTAATTTAAAACTTATTATAATATTTTTATTCTATGCGTCACTAGTGTAGTACATGTAGGGACAAGGGAACAACGAATTTAAATAGGATTATTTCAACAAACAGATATTGACACATAATTGATGCCACTGTACTAAACTTTTTCTTCATCATTAATTCACGACTTTTCTCTGAAAGGGTAGGCAGAGGTACAACCAGGACATGTCGCCTTGTACGTTCCTCCCCACGATATGATAGGAAGCGAGCCTAACGCAATATTGGACATAAATTCCTAACTCCGGGCTGATAATGAACAGTAAAATCCAATATCATTTTCGGAATTCGAACCCCAGAACCCAGCTTTGTAAACGTACCGTTTACAACTACGCCACCGAGGCAGTAAAAAATAATGTAGGTCATACGAATAGGCTTATAACAGACAATCGTGATATTAATATTAAAAAGAAATTTATTAACTTGTACGACTAGAAGTGTTAAACACGAAAACAACCACGTCTGGACAGAACAACTTCTTATGTCATACCAATGCAATGAAGCATGGCAATATGATGCGTATACAAGCATATTAATTACAGTGCGTAATAAATACTACGTTGAAATACACCTCAATACCTGTGTATTGAGGTGTATTTTAAGATGACTGTTCATCAATGTGCAGTCATCTCTCAAGTCGATGACGTACATGTGTGAAGATTTGTTGAATTAGAAAGGGCTATACATTGATATTTTCCGAAGTTATAGATCAGTGATGTACTTCTCTAGCATAGACCAAGCAATGGAAGACAATGTAAGACCTAATCATAAGATGGAAAGACTGAGTGATAAGTATCGTAGGATTTTGGTAATGTTGATTTACGCAGAAAACGTCTAAAGGTGGAATTTAATATAATACTTGGACACCGTTCAGATCATAATGATGATGTGCATTTTTTCACGTACACATAATAGTAATACGTGCAAGCTACAATGGTAACCAAAAACAATGCTTTCATTAGCCTAGACTTACTACTTTCTCATTTTGATCAAAGAATCTTCTGACTAAACCCTTTTTTCATAGATTTTTCTGGCACAAGTTCGTTCAATCTATACTGCCTATTATCTCCATTGGTGAAACTTTGTTGCACGCTCAACAAGTGATTTCATTACTCTAACTGCAACTTTTTAACTGCAGTTACCTCGTGAGAAAGTAAATATTGCATGACTGTACCGTTTATGAAATTATATGCATTAAGACCGACATCCTAAGGTTGTAGGAAGCTGCGTTAAGCGGCTAACTCTAACGGGTTCTGTCACAGTCATAGAAATCGAAAACGACAGTTCCTGTACTTTTTATTGCACTGGTTCTATACTAGTTTTGCATTGGAATTTATAAAGGGTTTCTTGGCTGAATTTTAATACAAATTTCCTTAGGTATTAATAGCATTTAACTCGCCACGCACAATAAAATTTTTAAAATATTGTTGTGTTCTATTTTCAAATTTATTTTTAAGCGAATAAAAGAGGAATGTTCTTTAATATTCGAATCATGAACGTACGGTCGTTTGCCCACTTCATTTATTTCTACGAATTTTCTATATTGTAAAAGTGTTGCCAATTTTTATTAGAATTGTAAATATGGGTAAATGAGGATTTAGCGGTCTGAACTAAAGCTAAATACGGAATGTTGTTTTTTTGCACAGCGATGACTATTGTCGGCGAAAATGAACGACTGAACTCTATATTATTTATACCACTTTTAATTTTTCGTTTTTATACAAAACAATATGATTTATAAATGTTTTGACGACTCTTAGAAAAAAAAGTAAACAAATATTTTGCTGACCATATTTAAACAATATATTTTAGAATCTAATTTCAACCGGCTGTGACTTTAATATATTGACTGCCGCGGTCGCGAAGTTGTACTACGGGTCAATTACAACGCTGAGGTCTCGAGTTCGAATCCTAGGTCGGGAAAAGTGATACTGGATTTTTCGACTTAGTATCAGCCCGGAATCAGGAATTTATGCCCGATAGCGATAGCAAAACGTGGGTGTCCTGCTAGCAACTCTGCCTACCCCTTCTGGGACAAGCGTGAATGTATGCATTTTAAACATAAACAGATAGTACAAAGAAAAAATACAATTCTTTTCAAAACAAATTTATTTTTCAGTACTGGCAACATGGTAAGTATTAAGTAGTATGTAGCGTGTAGTGCAAGTGAAACGTAGTACAAGTAATGTATAGCTTTCGACCGCGTGGCGCCTGGTTTGATCAGCGCTTAGGTCGTGTAGTCTATGCTGTACATAGTCTAAATAAAGTGTAGTACTAATAATGTGTACTTCCGACCGCGTGGCGCTTGGTCCGATCAGCGCAAGTTAACCTCGTGATTTCGCGTATGTGGTGGATAATACAGTTGTGCAGTGTCAGTCGTATATAGTTTAAGTGTAGTACAAGTTAGGTATAGGCCGTTTCGACCGCGTAGCGCTTGGGTCGATCAGCGCCGGATTGTCGCGTTTTCCGCGCGTGATGGACAATATAGCCGTGTGCCGTACATAGTCTAAATAAAGTGTAGTACAAGCTTCGATCAAATATATCCTAGATTATAAGTGAAGACCTAAAAAACGGCAAGAGAAATAAGAGCACAAATAAGCGTGGTCTCATTTGATTTAATATAGTCCAAACATAGTAAATCTTAATTCAAAGGAATAAATGTTTATTGTTACCTGAAGTTGATTATAATTTAAGCCTTTACTACATATCGTAGTTCGAAATTCAAATGTATAAGAAGAAGCAACCTCGGCCATTTTGTGGCGTGTAATTTGGTTCCGGACCCTGTATTCTCTTATATTTGATCGAAAAGTACAAGTAATGAGTACTTCCAACCGCGTGGCGCTTGGTTTGATCAGCGCAAGTTAATCCCGTGATTTCGCGTGTGCTGTGGACAATATAGTTGTGCAGTGTCAGTAAAGTGTATGGTTCTCGTCGGCGCTGAGCATGCAGCTTCGAGAGCAGTAACTGGTGAGTTTTTTAAACTATATTGCTATCTGATTGTCATTTGATATTGTTATGTTTTGACGCCGCGTGTGTTTATGTTATATTTTTTCAGCAGAAGAAATGTACGTCCAGTAGGACAACTCACAGGTATTATCTATAGAGGAAATGGTGTCATGGTTTTAACCCCAAAAAGTAAAATAGGCTCGATTCGATTTTGTGGCGTGGCAATTTAATTTATATCACGTTATCTTTTTAAAATTTATTTAAATACTATGTAATGCTTGAACTTACAAATGTGCAGATTTATATGCGATGCTAAAGGCTGTCAATTTTATTAGTATTTTTAGATTTAAAAGTTACGTTTATCTGGATATATCTCGAACGACTTGATATCGAGAATAGGCTGTAAAATCATGAAGTAATTATTTCTTAATCAAGTGTAAAATTATTAAGCGCGGACCCCGCTTAAATTAGCGGCAGGTAAATTATTTTTTACAAATATCTAGATTATGAAGTAGGTAGTAAAATAACGTTGAAATGTACTTAAACCGGGCGTGTCTAATTCAGCTAGTTAACTCGGTATTTGTGTATCCGCATAGCATTTGCAACTATCTACAATTTTATTTCCATAAACAGACTGGACGCAATGGGTGTGCATTTTTATTCAATTACAAGAACTAGGTGACATTAGCATAGGAAATTGAAAATTATTACAAAAGATATACACTTTAAAGGGCTATTTAAGATAATCAAAATAATAACTACTATGAACTTCATAGTTCAATGCAAAGGAGGATCCAAAAGCACATTTTTTTCCTTCTTTTTCGATACTATTATTCTAGGTATAGCTAGGTAGGTACCTACATAGGCTGAACCTGGAATTTTTCTCACTTGTGTATCACTATGACAGGTTTAAAATATTGTGTAGAGAGATTAGTATCTTATATGTATTAAATAAATAAATAAACCCAAAGATTGAGAGTTGATGGTTAAGTAGCACCCTGGATTTACGAGATGTGGGTCGCAGTTTCAAGCTCAGGGCACACGCCACTACTAATAATGATATATTTATTTTTATTTATTTAATAGTTACTTTTTTAAAAATTATGTGTCCATTACATTAATTAACGTATATATGAAATTTCGGCTATTACAGTAATTCTTGGCGTCTAGTTATTTAAAAAAAGAACACTTTAATTTAAAGGAAATAATAAGAAATAAATTTAGTGATTAAAAAATAAAAAATACTGATATTTTTTTCGTCATATCTACCGAACGATGTATATGTTATGGGCCAAGTGATTAATGCAGGCAGCATTCACAATGCCCGGGCAGTATGAATATTGCCGAGCCATATCGGGCCAAGTGATTAATTACAATCTAAACTCACCTATTTATCACATTGCCAGGGCATTATGAATATGGCTACATGATGATCGGGCAGTGTGATTAGTAGGTGATTTTTTACGTGGTGCGCTGCCGCATTGTCGCATCTGCGATGGACCCATGAATTAGAAAGGTTGAATTGATCTACTTATGTTTAATTGCTTTTTAACGTCCGAAACATTATCTTCAGAATAAAATTAGTGTACCCACTTTATGGATCAGTTAGGTCGACTGTGCCCCAAAACCGACTCGGAACACCCCGACTTCACGTAGTCTTTTGGCTACCGACCCTAGAATGTATATAAAAAGCCGGAGGCGCGCAGGGTGAGCAGCCCCCGCCCGCTGTAACGAAGGATAGGTAACCGTGCGAGCCGTAGCGGCTGAGGCTGGTCGCCGAAGCTGCAGAGCTGAGCATGGTTGTCTATCTTTTGTTACGCAAGGGTGAAGGGGCTGAACTTCCCGTAGCGCCGGAGACGATGCAGAAGCTAATTTGTATTGACAACAAGTGTTTTAAGGGTTAGGTTGCTATAATAGACATTTCTTAGGAATGGTACGTTTCCTTTTCATGGGAGTGGTACCAGGGGAGTTGCGACACTCCCTCCACTCTTCCCAACCCATCCCCTCGTGCTGCCCTATTCCAAATTCTACTACTTCGGATCATTGTTTTGATTTTGATTCGCTTTACATCACTCTGCCCAATAGGCACTTGGCATTATTCATAATGCCCGGGCAGTGTGATAAATTGATTGGTTATATTCACATTGCCCGCTCTTATTGGGCATTATTCATATTGCCCGGGCATGATGAATAATGCCCGATTAATTACTTGGCCCATAACATATATATTTATAATTTATTTTATTAATACAGATATAATGAAGACATCTTAGATCATAATTAAAGCTATAATTTATGGCCTACTTGATTCATTTCACACTGATATAAATACCAAAATGTCAACTCTAACGGCCTTGTGAATTGAAGAAACCGTGGGAACACGCTGATTGGTTTCTGGTCGAAATAATTAATAGCCGCACCGCCACGGTCGGTCGCGTAGGCGTTTTCAAAACAATTATATAAGTTATTTTAACTACTGTTTGAAATCTTTTTTATGGCCTCTGTAGTGTATTTGTTTACGTGGCCGTGAAATAACAGGTCGCGGGTTCGATCCACGCAAAATTTTTGTATGGACCACAAGTATTTGCTTCGGGTCTGGGTGTTTGTGCGACCGAAATGTCTCACGTAATGTTTGATGCTCGTGACGCAAGAATCGTATCTTAGTAGGGTCATAGCTATGTATGGAAATGTTGGGTGTATGTAGTTTTAAGTGGAGTGTAGTATCGACTGAACAGATTCGTTTTATATACGTAGTATTTTTTTTCTTCAACTACATCAAATACAACTTCGGAAGTTATTGAAGATTGATAATAACTTTAAAGTCGGCTACACGCAATAGCAATCTTGTACTTTTATTTAGGCAATATATATATATATATATATATATTTAGAGTAATCGGTATTATTTGTATTAAATCTTCGGAAGACTGTTCTAGATCAAAACGAGCCGAAAAATTACTTTAAACGTAGTATGAATCCCGAGGAGTATTATTTTCATAAATGGTTTGCACGGCTGACAAATTGGAATCAATTTGCTGCGATCCAACCTTGATTTTAAATTTATTATTTAGTATTTTATTGAAGAAACTTGCAATAACAGGAATATTTGCAGATTCTCTTGGTTTTAGTCTTGTATCATAAACCAAATTGATATTAATTGAAAAAAAAAAAATTGATTTTTACAATTTTTTGTGCAAAGGACAATGGCAGATTTCCATACATGATTTTAGTTGATGTAAATTTAGAGCGTTTATTGGTGAAAAAAATATAAGTGAATTCCGCTGCCGTTCCTAAACAATAATGTGTTGAGAAATAGTGCTGAAAAAGTCTACATTACTTACTAAACGTTTTTAATTTATAGATATTGAGGTTATGTTCTATTTGTCATTTTCAATTGAAATATTATTATTTTCTTAAAAATGTTATTTGGTGAACTAGGGCTATGATATAAATCTTTACCTCACTTGTTTTACCAAACAAAGCTATTTTTTATAACAGATTTTGCGAGATTCCATGAAAAATATTTTTTGTCGGCTTAAAAGACCTTACGCCATTGCTGAAAAAAAACTCACTCCCATACAAAATAGTCAATAAAGCTTTTTATTTTATTGTGAAACTTAAACATCGTTACAAAACTATAATTAGTATGCTGAAAAGTCACGAAAAATAATAATATTATTATTAGCAAGTGTGACATTTCTAAACGTGGAAATGAATGAACATGGAAATACGATTTCGCCATTGTCCTTTATAGTTGAGTTCTTGTTACTAGTTCAAAACATCACTGCTTCAAAAATATAGACATTGTCTCCACAGCTCAAATAAAGTAGGAATTATTAGAAAATATTATGATATTTGTTTTCTATACTGATCTACATAGTGAGTATAATCTACTTCTTTTGTTTCAATCATCAATTGAGATAATAATTTTGTTCCACTTTAATCTTAAAGTGTAATAACGTCGACGTTTGGCCACGTAAAAAAATACTCGCTATCTTACAGAAAAAATGTAAGACAACCCCATTACAATTTCTTTTCAACTTTGGCCCGACATCAACTGTCATTTCACCTTGCGTCTCATTCATAGTCCATTATGCTAAGTCGTGTAAAATTAGATTAGACACAAACAAATTTCTTTTATGACGTAACCAGATAGTGGTATCGACCTGTCCGGTGGAAAAAAAACGAAAGTGGACATTCAAGTTTACCATCGTAATCTGACTCATGAATCGTAATGAATCGAGATTATGTTAAATAACTGTTGCTTTGGTTTTTAAGTGCTTCTTTGTGATTTTTAATTATAGTTTTTGATTTTTTTCGATGGGGTCTAAGTTATTAACAAGATGTTCATGTTATGTTATACCGGGTATCTCAAGACTGCTACCGAAAACGAAGCCGGGTGGTAGTTTTAGTGGCTACAAACACAATGCAATTAAAAATTTCGCTTAGAAACGCGACAATTGTTTTTTATGATTTTTTAAATATCGTCATTTTTGGGTGGTAAATCCATAGTTTTTGCTAAAATAATAATTTAAACTCTTTTATACCTTAGAGCATTTATAAATAAAAGGGTATATACTATTATTTTAGGAAAAAATGTATTTACCACCCAAATATGGCCATAGGAAAAAAATAACAAAAAAAAATTGACGCTTTTTTTTGCAACTTTTTCTGTTGCATTGTGTCTGAAGTCGCTTAAACTACCACCCAGCTTCGTTTTCGGTAGCAGTCTTGATATACCCTGTATATTGGCAAGCACAACTTATATCCACATACGATATGGGCACATTTAGTATGTTGCAGGAAGTCGCTGGGTGTAGGCCGTTTTCGACAAGTTTTTGTAGAATTTCTTGAGGAAGGTATATGTCCTGCTGGACATATGGACTTTATGAGTCTAAAGGAGATGTGATTTGTTATATTTTATTTACTGAGACAGGTCGATTGAATTTTACACTTTATTATAGTACTTATCTGTATATGTATCAGCCCATATACGTCCCACTGCATGGCATAGGCCTCCTCTACAATCGAGAGTACGATTGAGAGTTATTAGGCCATATACCTCAGGTCATACATTCTGTCACATGTTTAATATGAAATATTTGAAACAAGTTTATTCATTATGTAACCATTAATATACCAAAATGAACTTAACAAAACATAGATTCTTATGACACTAAAGTTTATGCAAAATGACCTCCGTGATTTTGAATACAGGCCTTCAATCTGCGCGGCCAGTTGTCTATCACAGCACGAACGAGGTCCATGTCAATATCGGAGGCTGCCTTAATCAAGGATGTCTTGAGTGACTCCAAATTGAGATGAGGCTTTGAGCACGCCTTTTCCTCCAAGTGTTACCATATCTTGTAATCTAACGGATTCAAATCTGGACTGGAGGAGGGCCAGTCTTCGTGCCGGATGAAGTGGATTTCACGCGCCGCCAGCCAGTCTTGTGTGCTCTTCGCTCTATGAGCTGGAGCCGAATCTTGTTGGAATACCCAGTGTCTGTTATTGAACATGGTATGAGAAACAGGTTCCACAAGGTTCGTCAGGACTGTATTTTCATACACAACTGCATTCGTTTTTACACCTTTCTCACAAAAATGTACCTCTGTTAAGCCCCAATAAGAAACTCCCAACCATACCATGAGCGAGGATTGAAAATGACCTAGTTGGACACGCGGAATACGGTTGCTCGCTTCTTCACTACTGTGTGCGTACACCGTATCATTTTTTTTTTGTTGTAGCTCTCTTCTACGGTAAAATATTTTTCATCTGAAAAAAGAATTTCCCGATATTTTTTTCCCGTGTACCGCTTCAACAAAGCGCGGCATCTCTTCAGTCTCAGGTCCATTAGACGAGCATTCAAACGATGTCCTGTTTTTATTCGATATGCTGGAAGCCCTAAGTCTTCATTTAACACCCTTTTCACCGTGGTTCTGCTTAACCCCATCTGAAGGCCAACAGTTTCTGCTTACGTTTGGGATTTTTTTTTATTGCAGTGAATGGCGGGACCAGCATGCGACCGCTCATGAACAGTAGCAAAACCAAACAACACCTTGAATTACAAAGCAATGCTTGGCATTCCACTGCGCTCGCCAACCTGAGACATAAGATGTTTAGTCTCAATATGTCCAGTAGTTACTCTGGCTACAATGTCCTTCAATCCGAAACACAACAGTGCATTTAAACTGCTGTTTGAGGGGAGAAATAGACATTGCGGTGGTACCCACCCAGGCAGCCTCTCACATATGAGAGACCTACCACCAGTACCAAGATTTCTTTGAATTCGCGCCTTCACAGCTTTTATCACTGCTGGAGTCCTAACAGACCGAGGGTGACCACTTCTTGACCTGTCATCTACACTAGAGTCTTCATTGTATCGTTTGATGGTACGATAAACGAATCTTTTGGTTATATTCAAATTTTGCAGTATGTCAAAAATTTGAATTGGCGCGTAACCGCAACGATGCCACGCAATAACTGCAACATGTTCTTCTTTAAGCGTCCACTCCATATTTAAAAATGAGTGAAATTATAAAAAGTATACATTTTTATTTTCATGAACAATTCGAAATTCGAATTCAATAAAGTTTTTTGTGGCCAGCATTCTAAAAGAAAAGATTTTACTGTGTGACAATACTTATGACCTGACTGTGTAGTTACCACGCCGCGCTGGCCTAGTGCGGGTTGGCGTACCAACATGATATGATTACTAAACAGTTTAAAACTTAAAACTTAAGATCAAATGAAATACATGTATTCAAATTAAAGTAACAAAAATACATTAACCAGATAACATTTCAATATAAAAACCATTCATCATTGTACATTAGAAAGTAGTCAGCGGTTATTTGTCACCATATAATTTATCATTCAAGACACATTGATATAGCTAATCAGCGAAATCCATTGCTTATCTAATTTCGATTTATTATATGGAAAAGAAAAATTCGATTTATTAGTCTGCCAACCCGCACTAGGCCAGCGTGGTGGACTATATGGCCTAACCACTCTCAATCGTATTCTCGATTGTAGAGTAGGCCCGTGCCCTGCAGTGGGACGTATATGGGCTGATACAGAATATGGAAAAGTAAAAAGCATTGGGCAATTCATTTCTTAGGACCACCATATTCAAAATAATAAACATGTACACTAACAAGCACATACATAGCCCCAACCCACACTAAGACCCTATGTCACGCGTTGTGGGTATTAGGTACTTCGAGAAAATTGTCGGTATCGCAAACACCCACACCCGAAACAAATACACAAATATTTGACTAGCTAATGGGGATCGAACTCATGGACTCACATTCACAGACGGTTCCGATATAAAATAATTTGTTTCGTATTTAGTTAATTTTGACAAAAGCCCTAATATGCATCCAGATTGGGTTATAATCTAGTAAACTTCTATGGAGATTAGGCTACTGTCAATCTGTCATAAGCGATTACATATTAACATGCAAATAGAGTTAATGGCCTTAATGTTCTGAGCATCATAGGTTACTCAACCAGGTGCAAACAGCATTCCTATTATAAGGAACTTAATGTAGCCTTTCAAAAGCAAACATTACTCCAAGAGCATCATTTAGCCTCCACAACACAAAGGGATGTATTAAAGCCGATTACAGTTCCAATAAATATGATATTACTAAATTATACTTGTCATGTTGGGCTTAATATTCCAATCCAATTCTTTCATTAAACAAGAAACTGCTCAATTTGTAGTTGACAATAAGACTTGATAAATCGACATTGTGTGCTATGAAGTATTCAGAGATTTAGAAACGCCAATTCTATGGTTTTTACATACCTCTATTACTTCTAAATTGGCATCTATACATTCATAGACACTCCAGTAATTGGCACTCCCTATTTGACCTTTTTCTTGCAAGTCTTATTATATTTTTATTCCCTAACATTTTGAGGACTTCTCAATGCTTTTTTCTTGTCTTATAGAGCAGAACAAGCTACCTTTCTTATGACAGGGTACTTTAAAAATTCCCCCAACAGCCTCCCGGATAATATGCGGCATGTGGGGAGAATCACGTGAACGCAAGTAATTTCCAATGTTTTTGCTCAATCAGAATGGATTCTCCCGTCGTGTGCCCGCCTGTTATTACCTGCCACTTCGCACTTCCGCTGTTTTTGTGCTGACTATAAAGGCAATGAACCGAGAATGAAGTAATGAAACAGTGATTAACATGTAGGAATTTTGTTTTGTGTCAATGAGAATAAGATTCTTGATATGGTTGTATAGTACAGGCAACGAAGCATTTTTTTCCTGCATAATTTGCCAGGAGTTTTTTTTTTTCATGAAGAGGTGGCATATGACCCCACTAAGTTAAAAACCCAAAATACTTACAAAAATAGCGTCCGCTAGAGCCGCCATTTTGGGAACCGCGTTTGAAGCCATATCTCCGGAACCGTCCACTTTAGGCCCATCATGCTAAGGACCTTTTTTGCAGATAATTAAATTTCTAATCTTTTTTGTTCCATTTTTTTTTGTCCCATTTACCGTTCGCGATTTACAAGGTTATTAATATTCGTTTCTTGCCTTTTTGCCCATATCTCTGTTAATAATTGTTTAAACAAAAAAAAATTAATAACTAAACTTTTAAATCAATAAATTTTTAACAACTTTTCACCCATACTTTTTTTCTCTAAAATGAATATTTTAGAAGTTATCGCGCGTTGAATGGTGTACTACCGAATCAAGGTCAATGGAAACGAAGGATGCATAGCGTAATTATGAAATCCAATGATTTCTCCATGATTATCACGTAATTAATTAAATACTGATGGCATAAGGGAACAAAGCAATGAGGAAATAGTAAATTTTGATAAAAATCCATGTAAAATTTATTGTAAGAAAGGTATAAAATAAAAAATTAATAACATTGTAAATCGCGAACGGTTAATGGTACAAAAAAAATTATTGAACAAAAAAGATGGGAAATTTAATTATCTACAAGAAAGGTCCTTAGCATGATGGGCCTAAAGTGGACGGTTCCGGAGATATGGCTTCAAACGCGTTTTCCAAAATGGCGGCTCTAGCGGACACCATTTTTGTAAGTATTTTGGGTTTTTAACTTAGTGGGGTCATATGCCACCTCTTCATGAAAAAAAAAAAACTCCTGGCAAATGCATTGCGGACAAGAGTAACCCGTTGCTTCGTTGCCTGTACTAGTAGTAGTGGATATGATTTTCTTTTATTTATTGCATTAAACTGGACATACGCAAAAAGCAATATCAAATGA
Source organism: Hyles vespertilio (assembly GCA_009982885.2). Classification (NCBI taxonomy): domain Eukaryota; kingdom Metazoa; phylum Arthropoda; class Insecta; order Lepidoptera; family Sphingidae; genus Hyles; species Hyles vespertilio. The sequence continues at coordinate 875,802 of CM042809.1, read as the reverse complement.
AATATTTCTAAAAAAAAAACAAGTGTTTGTACAATGTACATCCTTTCCGATGTGAACAAAATTTGCTTTAGTATTGATTTCAAATGGATATTGATTACATTTATAGTCCTAATTATAGCTGTTGATCCCTTCTAAATGATTCGTTTGAACCTAAGCTCGGCTGTAAACCATCCTTATTACATCAAAGAAATACTTTTAGACCCTAAAATTTTGGCAGGATTCATTAGTACTTTTTATACGGTTCAACTTAAAACGTTACTGTCGCTTCAATTTTTGAGGGATAAGAATAAAAGTATATTTTTTTCCCACTTTTAAAGCATCGGAATAGAGTAAATTAAAAGAAACAGATTCAAAAGGAAACTGCTCCCAAAGATTTAGAAACCCGACTTTACCTAATAGTCATAAGTGTCCCAATCGATCTAGATTCCCGCATCCGAGCACCGCCCATTTCAATCGAATACCGAGTAGCCCACATTTCGAAATTAATACATAATCATTACACACATGAATTAGTATATTAGTTGAAATAATGTAAAAAAATGTAGGTTTCAGAATTGCTACTATTAGCACGAATCAATAATCATGTAATGAGTAATGAAAGGTGAAAATTAACAAGTTTTATATTCATGTTATATATTAGGTATCGTTGTTTCCAATAATATTATGTTAAGTCATGATATTTAGTAGTGTCTAGAAATTGCTATGAGATTAAGACTTGAGTGTGTAACTAGGTATATTCTTTAGAGTATAACAAAAACATACCATCTTGTTTTTTTATTGCTATGAATGGCAAGGCAAGCATACCATTCTTCAGAAGGTGAGCGATACGACCACTCATGGACAGTAGCAAAACCAAAGAACACCATGCATTACATAGCAATGCTAGGCATTCCACTGCGCTCGTTGTAGTTGTCGTAGTTGTTAAGCCTCATTATATCCAGTAGTTTCTTTTTGTAAGAATTAGACTACAACATATTAAAACTCACATAACAAGAAATACTTATAAGATTAGTAGGAGCGGTCAATATTTTGTCAAAAACTACAAATCAAAGATCTTGCCTCACAGATATTATATTCAACTCGCAATCTATATTTTATAACCTAAAATTCAATTGCGATATTTTCAATAAAATGGCCTCTTTAATTAATTTCACGTTATGAAATTCACATTCAAATAGACCATAAATTATTTTACGATAGTTCATAGCCAATATATCATTCCCCACACCTGGCATCACTTATAATTTTGCAAGAAACATCACCTAAAGCAATGCGAATAATTAAATAGTTATTTCTAACACTGAAGATTAACGGATAAAAGATTATATCTCATTTTTGTTGGATTACGTAGCAAAATAATGCTTAATTAATGTGAAGTGATGCAATTTGTGAGCCGCCCTTTCGATTGGGATTGTAGCTGATCGAACCGTTAGTAGTTTTTGATGATGATTTAATTAGAATCAATAAAGTATCATTAAGGTTAAAAATATTCATGTTGCATTAACAGAGATGATTGCAGAACATACGAGGTGACCTCTTTGGGAACTGTCTTCTTGGAAACCATGTATATCAGTTGATCCTAATTGTTGTTAGTGTTGGAGCCCCATAACTCTTTGGTATAAAAACGACGCCGCAAACTAAAAACTGTATATTTCTGATTGTTGCATTAGTCAGTGATTAGTATTAGTAAGTCATTAAAAAGAATAATTCTATAAAAACGGGTGTGGTTACATCTGTGTGGACAGCATATTTTACCGCGGATTTCTCTGAGTCGAGCGAATTAATTATTTAAAGAAAAGAGGCGGCGTGTCATCACCCCGCCGTACAAACCGTTTAAAAGTAGGCTACAATTTCACAAACGTTTACACCATTAATTACATCATTCTGAACCTTACACCTTTGTAATAGGGGCTAACACAACCGCAGCTAACACCTTAACATCACCAGCAATTAATCAAAAGAGTTTGAACCTTAATGAGTTGGGTTAAAATTTAAATTGTGTTTATGTTGTGGATGACGGGTCGTGGGATTCGACTCAGATCTCGCACAATACTTAAAGAAACGAATGATGTTGATTGTGGTGCGATTTCTTATGAGACATATTCTATTGTATGTGAGGAAGTGTTGCAGGGAAACTAATTGCAATGCGCCGGATGGGAAATGGATGACGAATTGTGGGAGTAACCTTTTAGTTACAAATGTTTAGTTAAATAGTGCAACAATTAATCTTAAGGAAGGTTGAAAACTAAGGTAAATGAGCCCATGAATGAGACAAACAGCATATAGATCAAAGTGAAGGGAAACGAAGTTTTTAGGCTGAAAGGTGCCTAAAATTAGAAAATGAGAGATTCTCATCAGCAAAAGCTAAAGGTATTTTGTTGAGGGAATTTGTTTACTAAAATATTGCGTTTTTGTTGGGATTTAATGTTCTTGAATTCAAAGAAAGAGTTATCTGAAATATTTGTGCTGGGAAAAATCGTGTAATGCAATGTTTAAACTTTAACTGGTATTGAGGCTCCAAATAAATAAAGCCCGGGCTTAAAAAATATTTTATTATTCATGGTATATAGAACAGGTCAGGTCTTCAAACCTCCATGATATCAAACTAAAACAAAAATCTAAAATACCATCGCAATTACGGCGTACAATCTTCTAACTTGTATTCAAATCTGTAAAATTGAGGAAGTAAACTTCCGTCTTTCGCATAATAAAAGAGAATCTACAAAATCTTTGTAGTCAGATTACGACTAGAAGCCATAACAATTGATCGCGTATGTTTTTACGTAATTCAAGTACATTAGCATATTTTTTGTGCTACGTCTAATAATTATGAGCTATAAACATGGTATACTTAATGTAATGTATGGTACTTTTTATTTTTATTGTTGAATAAATATAATACCGCTCATGTAATGTTTAAAAGAAGTTCTACGATGTTTCGGTGTTTTGTTTGTGTAGGATCAAATTTTAGTAGCTATTGTTTTTTTTATTACAAAGTTTGCTAAACTTAAAACCTAATGACACTCGAATTCAAGCAATAACACTCAATACAATTCAATATCAATCAATTCATTGTAGAAGTTACCATAATATTATAATGTATTATCTTAATATTTAAAGAAAGCATTACGAAATTTCTTTCTGTTAGAGACGACATTAATGCAAATAACAACTTGCATTTAGCTTCAGAGAAATTGTATAAGAACATTAACTCGTTTAGTGGTTAATTTTACGACTGTAGACCCGGGTTTTATAAAGTCCAATATCTAATTATACGGGTGGACATAAAACATTTGTTGAAACCAGGTAAATAGCTTGGACAGTTCCTTCTCTAAAATAAACACACACATACACACATCACGCCTTCTTGCTAGAAGGGACAGTCAGCTTAACGTCATATCGGGTACAAATTCAAGACTCCGGGCTGGTAATGAACTGAAAAATCATATATCACTTTGCCCGATCCAGGATTCGAACTCGAGACCTCTGCGTTGAAATAGTACCATAGTAAAAGAGTGCCACTGACACACATATTTTTTTTACCAGTGTATGATGCATATGCATAGCTTATGAATGTCTTTACTAGATATCTTATTTTAAAATTTGACTATCTTTGTGACGCAGTTGTGGTAAAGTATGCAAAAGCAAAAGCTGAGGTTTAGGGTTCGTGCACGTGTTGAGCAAAGTGATAATGGACTTTTTTATTGTATATCAGCCCGGAGTCAGGAATCTGTGCCCAATACGGAGATAGACTCGCCTCCTATCACGATGTGGGACGGATCACATAAGGCGAAACGTCGTTGTTTTGGTAAAAACTCTGCCTACACTTTCTAAGAAAAAAGCGTGCGTTTATGTATGTTATTTTGAACTAGATTCTCATTCATATATCCATTTTTCTATACATATATACCTAGTCTTATAGTTAATGTATTTCGATTAGTTTGCAGTTCGTCCTTCAGTTTAATGTTTCCACTACATCATACAGATTCGTCGCAGCCAACTGTGCGTCCATTATCACCGTATATTAGTATGATTCGCATCTAAGCATCTCGGATTCGCTCTAAAAGATACAAAATTGTAACGTGACACGTCTCGCGTCGCTTTTTATTGTAACTTACTGTGGTTATTATGAATCAACTATTTTTAAAATACTAGGAAACAGAAGTAATATAATCTATTGAAGAAATATTTAATATTTGGGTAGATTAAACTCATTAACACTTAATATAACAAACACACACATAATATTAAAAAAAAAAAATTAAGTCAGTAACTTCACCCAGACGCAGATATGACAGTGTCGATCACTGGAATATATCAATATATTCTCTCTATCTCTGTCTGTCTTCTGCTACATGACTACCACTACTCAACGTAACGTGCTCAAGGAATCCTCATATACATGAACGGTAATAAATATTATTAAAAATACTGTTACTCTCATCGTTAAAATAGTGACTCGCTTGCTTTTACAAAGTATCTTTATGTTAAATTACTCAACCATTAAAAACATTGACACATGCTCTTAATTAAATTTTCAATTCAATTTATAAAAAAAATAACATTGGACCACAGTCAGAATTTTTCGCTTCAGAAACATGCGTATATTATGTGAGAACATAAAAATTCTTCAACTTGACCTTTCGTTTCAAACAATACATCACACGAGGCCTCTATAAAATTATGATTAAGTTTAAAGTTTGCTCTCACTTTCCAAACTTTCTCTCGCCGTAACTATTTGTTTTAAGTTAAATTAAAGCGATTTGTTTCGTGATAAATAAAGGCTCTTCTTTAAATATGCTTTTAAATATTACGAAAGATATTCAGAATTAGAGGATTATAGCAGAATTGTGTAATTGGCAAAGGTTAATGAAGCGAGGTCGCTGGACTAGTGATCTATTGGAATACATTTTAGAGAAATCGTTTTAAATATTTCTTAAAAATATACAAAAAATGGTTTAGATTGGAAATAAAGTTATTTTGAAGGGCAATTTATCCAATCTATCTATCAAATTTTAAAAAGTGTCATCGTAATCATAGTAGATATACTTAGGTACCTAAGGTATACTAGATATACTTAGGTACTTTAAAAGCAAAAACAATGTATTTATATCGAGTATTGTAGTTTATCCCAAAGATAAGGCAAATATATTGTTTTTGCTGAGTGTAATTAACTGTTTAATAATATTACAATACGTTTTGTAATTTGATCGAAACTGCAGTTTAATTCAACCATAAGTTATCCATAATTTGTAATTTAAAAAATACCTATTTCCGTAACATTTGCCGACCTAACTCACAATCAAATTTGGTCCTTCGAGCCGGATCGAAATTCTCTGACCTAACCGCAGTTCACCTCACGATACGGTTACTTGATGTTACAAAACCGATCAAGTTCGTATATTGTTCGCGTGTTAAACGCATAAGCCGATTCGTAACGAAGCGCTGCCCGCACACGTGACCAATCGTAGAATACTGGCTCGGCGGCTCTAACAATAGGGAATCAGGTTAATTTCGAGCCACTTTTTTTATAATATCACGTAATGGGAAATTGTGGGGATTGACTTAAGCGAAAACTGGAGATTGGCTTGAAATGGAAATTACCGATTCGATTCTGGCTTTGCTACAATTTTTTAAGTCATTAACGTTTTCGTTTTTTTAATTTTACCGTATCGTAGTAAGCTCAGAGTGGTGTAATGCCACTATTCGAATCATTATTAAATAATTTCAGCTATAGGCCTAACAAAGGCTCACATATTAGATAATAACATAAAATAACCGTTGTCATTAATTACATTATTTATAGACTAAATCGGCGGTCCGGCCCGGCTTCGCGCGGGTGCAGAATTTTTTTGAGTCCAGTAAATATTTTAAGTATTTTAACTAACCTTACTTTAAGCTTCCCATCCCATCCCTTAGAGCGCGAAAGAGTATGGAATATATTTCAATTCCTTGCAGTTTCCACGGGAATATTTCATTTGTCCGATTACAAAGTAGGCTATGTGTCAATCCAGGGTGCAAGCTACCTCTATACCAAACTTCATTTCAATTGGTCCAGCGGTTCGAGCGTGAAGAGATAACAAACACACAAATTTTCGCAGTAATAATATTAGTAGGATAAGAAAGTAAAGGTAGGTACTCACATAAAACCTCCTTCAGCACGGCTGAAAATATCAGCAGAAACACAAGTCTTGCGAGATACATTGTCACTGAGCACGATCAACTCACTTGCGCATTCACAACATGCATTTTGTCACTAATGTTACACTACGCGAGTCACACGCTAGCACGATTTGATGGGATTCTGAAAAGAAAAACAAAGAAATTTAGTCATAGGCTCTTACATAATGTATTTTTTATCTAGAAACAATTAAATCTACGACAAGAGATATTATTTATTTATATCCTTCATTATACACTAAGTAAACTTAATAATATAACATTATATTACATAGGTGTATAAAATGCGGTCGTATCGCTCGAGGCTATCTCTTACCGACTACCTTGGGATGGACAATAAGAGATGGAAAAAATAGAGTGCTGTCAATAGTGTACCAAGTAATGGGTATTACTTTCGATCTATGTAACTTTATTGCAATTTATTTATAGTAAAATATGAATTATTATTATGTAAAAACAATGATTAATATTACTAATGGTTTTATTGAAATAGTTGCAATAGTTCGAAAGTAATATCAAATCATTTACTATTAGATCGTAGATTTAATAGTAAATGATTTTTGATTAGTCTAATCTATTACATTTAACACTGCAACCCGTATATTATAATACCCCATAAAATCAAGAGTCAGATTGAAACGTTGATAATTAAAAATAAATAACAGTTCTTTACTCAGGGGAATTTTAAAGGTCATAACATAATACTAAAATGTACAATTACAGCATTTTTTTTTCTATTATACTACAGTCACTTTGTCGGTACAAAAATTGTACAATTAAGCAATAAAAATATATCGTTTTTAAAATACCTAAAGGTTAGATAACAATAACAGGTGCAAAAGACCAGGTCTTGAAGAGATGATCCACCACTTGCTGATTTATTCGAAGAATTAGATATTGTATAATCGAAAAAAACTTTTTTTGTATTTATGACGCTGACATGAAATTTGAAATGTCAGGATTACGAAACGAGTGATAGTCTGTCGACAGAAAGAGCTTGTGATCCGAGGTTAAATAATGTTTATGACTCTGAAATGTCAATAAATTCGACTAGATCTTTATTTGTTTTGATTAAAATGTAAGGTGTAGATTGTTGATTGAAATATAGTATAGTAAATTTTCTTCATAAAGTGGTTCTAGTTACGTGATTTTAAGTTATGTTTTCGTATTGTGGCAGGTCAAGTAAATTCACACTTTTGGTTGAAGATTATCTTTCTATTCAGTTTTTTTCTTATTTGATATTATTTTTTGTACGTATCGCTATGGTATAATGAAATATGGAAGAAGTAGGATTTTTCTCTACATTTTGACGTCACGTCACCAAGAATATTAATTATTTATGGCTCAAAATATACTCTAAATATAGACGCACATACCGGGTATCTCAAGACTGCTACCGAAAACGAAGCCGGGTGGTAGTTTTAGTGACTACAAACACAATGCAACAAAAAATTTCGCAAAGAAACGCGACAATCATTTTTTATAATTTTTTAAAAATCGTCATTTTTGGGTGGTTAATCCATAGTTTTTGCTAAAATAATAATTTAATTTCTTTTATACATTAGATTATTTATAAATAAAAGGGTATACACTATTATTTTAGGAAAAACATTATTTACTACCCAAATATGATCATAGGAAAAAAAATACAAAAAAAATTGTCGCTTTTTTTTTGCAACTTTTTCTGTTGCATTGTGTCTGAAGTCGCTTAAACCACCACCCGGCTTCGTTTTCGGTAGCAGTCTTGATATACCCTGTATATGGCCCATCTTCCTTAAGAAAATACTTTCATCTATTGTATAGTAATTTCCTCACAACAATACTGTCTTTTTTCATGAACAAGCTTGCTACATCTCAAGCTTTATGTAAAATTTAATTACGAGGCCAATGTTCTTAACCACCCGTTGCCTTACTAGGTGAATTAAAGTACAAAAATTAAAAAAAGTGCAATCATTCACGCTACGGATTGCGGAATGAGCCACTCAATATACTGTTGTTTTTATGATTTAATTTCAACGTAAGAGGTTGCAATTTGAATATAAAATTGTATACGTATGTGAAAGGATTTTTGTTTTATTGTTGACGTAGGAGGATAAGCTAGCTGTTGTGTCATAGACTTTAGCAATAAATAAATATTATGCACTACTAATTTTGACTCTGCCGCAAGATGCAAGCTATTATATATTATATGGAAAATCTTTTATTTTTGTACTTTTACACTTATTCTGTACTGTTAGTTAAAAGATTCACGGGGACCCCACATAAAAATTGCAGCAGCAGTTTTGTGGGGCAATGTATTTAGTTGTACTGTTTTTATTTTGTAAATGTTTGTAATAATAAAATGGTAACAACGAGTACCCTTTTTAGTCTCAACACCAGACCCAGGAGAAATTAATATTTTAGACCGGTAAATTATTTGTCTTAGTGCGAAAATAGAACCCTGTATTCTCATTAAGTATATAAATATATAAATTGCATTGTATATAACTCAACTTTAGCATCATTTAAATTGTATAATAATACAATTTGATGCTCAAAAACAATATTGTGTAATTCACACATAAAAGACTTAAACGCGCTCAAAACCATTTTCCACTCCGTAATATAATTTAACACGTTTATAATTGCCTCTATATATCCCATTCGCCCTCGGGATCCACGTCGGCACGCAGGCTCGCGCTAACGGCTTTGTACCCGTTAAGCTGTAATCAAGCGCGGTTCATCTGGCCCACGGTATTAATATACAGCGAGATGATATGTGCTAGGTACAGGTATTTGGGTTACTGAAATTGTATTTTTATAGATAATTAGCCTACTATTTTCAGCAGTCGATTAACTGTAGCTAAAGGACGAGAACCTATGGAAGTTGACTGAATAAGTTAAGTACTATCGCATGTTTCACATCACAAAGTATTGGAAGAATAAACGGACAGCCTTCATCGAAACATAGCAGCATAGCAAAAAATATTTGAGAATGTATTTAGGGTCTGGGTACTACACACGAGTTTAAGAAAGTCTTATATATAATTAATAGGTTTTATGGCATTTTAACTTGTACTCGCCATAGCGAATAACTCGCCCTTTATCACATTATGGCATAGGTATTAATTCCATTTAACGTTTTTTTGCCTACATCTTACTATTTTTTCTTCTAAATGTGTATGAAACTAAATATCACGGGTGCCTACGATAGAAGGGGCTGTCAACCACAGGCCACTCGCATGTTAACAGAAACTAAATACTACAGAATTTCATAAAAATAACTGCGAAAAAAGACTTGTAAAGGTTACGCAGTTTTCTTGCCCATATTTTCCTTCACCGATTTTCCATATATTTCGTAATAGAAATTGCATTACGTATGCAACGCAGTTGAAACGTAGCCTATAAAATGCGTGCTATAGTTATTTACTTTCTATAATAACGTTCTATTACCATTACAGGTTTTGGTGCATATTGCTTTCCTTGAATATCATAAACGCCACTTTCCCCAACTTCCGTTTCCATGTTACGTAAATGTTTAATAGGTAATTTTATTCATGAGTTTGATTAATCAGTCCGATAGCTAATTTGAACTAAGTTTGGAAAATTCCTAACGGTCAAACGCGTTCTAATTTATTCATTATGCACTTTTTGTTCCTATGCTTTTCATTGACGTAATACTAGAATAACGTTTGACAGCCTCCATGGCGCATTTGGTTAGGCAGCTGCTGGGAAACGTGAGAGCGCGGGTTCGATCCCCGTGTCAAACACATATTTGTGTATAAACAGGTATTTGTTTTAGGTCTGGGTGTTTGTCTGATTGAAAAGTCTTTCGTAGAGTTTTATACCCACAACACAAGACTCGATCTTTTCAGTAGTCTGTGTATGTAAAATTTGTATTTATTATGATGTCTCTATACATTGTTATTTACATAATATTGTACTATATTAAGATTACGCTTGCGATTGGATCAACAGCTTAGCTAGACGTAAAGCTTTATAAGGAATTATCTATTTCCGCACAAGCCACTTTTCTTGCGTCGGAAAACACTCACACCTCACTTAGAAGACGTTTTCTTCACTTATATTACATTTCTCTATTTTAAATAGTAAATCCTTATATCCTGAATAGAAATACATTTGAAATCTTGAAAGCTTGAAATGAAATTGTGTCATATAAAAAAAAAACAATATTATTATCTTAACATATTGTGTATTTTTTTAATTTATTTTTTATTTTTTTATTTTTACTGTGGCCGGGCATAGTGGCGGCATTGCACCTGATGGTAAGCGCAAATGCCGCCCAGGCAGAGTATCCATTGGCATCGGACGGCAGTCCCATGCCAATGGAAACAATTATGCCGGCCTGCTAAGGTGCCTCTTCACACTACGGCAGAAGGACCCAGGTATTGAGCTACTTAAAGGATAAATAAATAATATAATCACAAAGTAGTAAAGAACAAATTAACAATTAATTGTATAGATACTAATTTGAAAAATTTATCATAATAATGATATCTTGTATTATAATGTTAATATGCAAGACTGTAAAAACAGTATGGAAATAATTCGATGCATATTCAATTTAAGTGAATAGGATATATTGGAATCAATAATGTTTAGTAAATGCAAATTAATTCAAAAACATTATTATTATAATTCAAAGCTGCTAGTAATACCAAATCTAAAATCTTAACGTGACTACTGTTTATGTAAAACGCACTGCATTATACCGTTTTGGAAGTACATTTAAAAGGTGGCTTTAATAGAAATCTAAAATAAAATATATATTTACCGTACAAAAAAAAAATCAAATGAAAAAATACTATACATTTATATTCTGTTTTATGTATGAACTGAACGCATCCTGAAAACGGTTAAAGTTTGCCGCATATTAAACGCATCGATCGATCGCACCGACTACGATGCTACAATTTTCAGAAAATATTTACAGACACAAACTTAATAGATTCAATACTAAATAATAAAAAATATTTTTCCTATAATTAATGAAATTTTAATTTAAACAAAATACATATTCCTAAATCATAAAAAATAAAATTCTCACCGTAAATCCGACAATCGCATCCGATACAACATCACACACCACCAACTGTGTAACTTGACAAAAAAATTTTTTGCAAAAAATCCGTCAAATTAATATATCAAAACACGTGTACGCGTCGCGTGCGCAGACTGCGCGCTGTCGGTCCCGACTAAGGTTGGTTGAACTTGCGTCCGTCGGCGCAAAATATGCGAATATGAACTAGCGGTACGCGCGGCTGCGCCTGCACCGTAACTCAGATGCGATACGCTTGAGTAATGCGACTCATGTTATGCATAACTGACGGTTTTATTGAGATGGGCTTTTTGGTTTACTGCACTAAGTGTATCGGTGTTAAAGTTTTGATGGCGGTGATCGGGTCAAGATAGAGTAGGAATACGGGCCCTAAAACTGAGAGTAGTTTCATGCTAAAATTACGATTAGTAAAAAAATATCATGATGTATTTATCTAATCAAATTTCACTGCACTGTTGTGTTTCGGATTGAAGAAAATTGTAGCCAGAATAAATACTGGACGTTATTGAGACTTAGCATCTTATGTGTCAGGATGGCGAGCGCAGTGCAGCGCCAAGCATTGCTTTGTATTTGAAGGTGTTGTTTGGTTTTGCTACTGTTTATGAGCAGTCGTATCTCTTACCATACTTAAGGCGAACGGCATGTTCATCTCGCCATTAAATGCAAAAAAAGAATATATTTATTTGTTACCGAGGAACATTGATTACTTTCGGTGTGGCGATATAACTTTTGCCTTCTATAAAATATCAATTTATGAAAGGCAATCGTTCAGTGGTATGTATTTGTTTAACCCCATGCCCCATAATACCATGCAACATCCGATACAACAAGCCAAATTATTTGCCACTATATTATTACTTGGCGAACCGGACATTACCTATTATATTGTTAGAAGATTTTTTTTCAAATCAATATTTTTACGTTACGTAACAAAGTTTCTATCTTATTTAATATTCATAAGGGAATTCCATAGTCGAAACTTTCATCGGTGAATTATTTAATTGTGCAATTCATATTGTTATATTAATAACATTTTTACGGTTTGTGACTCCTGTAATGGTATAATTATACAGTGTATGTCAGTGAACTTTGTATTCGGAGGTGGGAAAAACTTAATATTGCAAAGCATATCAAATGAATGCCCCTTCTGGCTTCTGCCTTGTATAAAATGTATATTAAGTAAATGACATGTTTACTGGTGGTAGGTCTCTCATATGTGAGAGGCCATCTGGGTAGGTACCACCGCAATGTCTATTTCTCCCGTGAAACAACACTGCTTAAATGCACTGTTGTGTTTCGGATTGAAGGACATTGTAGCCAGAGCAACTACTGGACATATTGAGACTTAACATCTTATGTCTCAGGATGGCGAGCGCAGTGGAATGTTGCTACTGTTTATGAGCGGTCGCATCGCTTACCATCAGGCGAAAGGCATGCTCGTATCGCCATTCACTGCAATAAAAAAAAAACACTGGTTTGTGTATTCAATTTGCAAATACCTTGGAAATCCTTGCGAAGGATTAATAGATTCTATTTCTGTGCATTTCTAGATTAATTTCTGGAAATAAAAATATGTCCGATGTTCACGGGTTTCCACTCTGAAATTTCACGAAAAATGACGATAAATAATTTATCTTATGTATAGCTATAGGTATTTTGTATAGAACCTTTTCTTCTATCCGCCCTTTGCATACATATACGTTTGGATACATGATGGCAAGAATTACAGTGATAATTGTAATAATATATTGCCAAGATAGTCTTCTAGAAAATGTATTGCAAACTATATAGGTGTGATACAAATAATACATGTGTATTAAGATAGCAGGGAATCAGAGCGTGATACTGAGCCCTGGCGGTCGTTATCACTCGATGCACTTTCTACACGCAGTTTGATTCCAAATAAACAGGGAAAGTAAAGTTTTCTTTGAGGAAAACACTTGAATTGTAATTAAGCTTTAAGAAATAATTCATTAGTAATTGAAGATTGCTGATTGAAAGAACCTCTGATCCGTTTTACTTCAATGATGGAAAATACTATTGTGTTTTTCGTACTTTTTTTCAGTAGTCGTAATTTGTTGCCGAAATTATGAGCTACAACTATGTAGACTTGTTCACATTAGTCTTTTTCAGCATAGTTGGTAAAATTCGGTGAATAAATGAGTCACGATAGTCAAATTTCAAAGTTATACCGCTGATTAAAGTTAATTTTAAAAATATTTAACGATTACTAAAACTTACAGACAATTTGTCAAAATGGAATTACTAAACTGGGCAATGGGATTTAATAGAATCTTTTCGTTTATAAATTAATGTATCTTCAAATATTTTAACATTTGCATCATAAAACGAAAGGGAGTTTCGTTTGTTAAAAAAAGTTTAGCATAAAGACCAGTGATATTTAAACTAGTTGCTCTAAATCTTCACATCAATTGCGCGTACCCATCAATGTTGTAAGCATTAAGCCTAACAACTGGCAGTTAAAGAATATAAATTATACCGAACTAGGTTCTAATAACTGTAACACTTACATAACTATGCTTATTGAGCTGTGACGATATATTTCCCAATATAGTTGGAAAACTAGTATAGATGCGTGACTGTTAAAACGCAATGATGTTAGTCGATGCGCGGAAAATTGTCTGGTGTGAACACGCGTTTTTGTTGTTGATTGTGATTTATTATAAGTGCGGTTTTTAGGGTTGCCTTTAACACAGAATACTAACAGAAGTCAAGCTCCATACAAAGCGCGAAACCAACGCACACATAGACAGCGTACACTGACACGATATTTGAGACCAGTCGAAACCACTGCGAGTGCGAGTGTCGCCCGCTTCGGACACGCATCTAGTAATATTTTATGTGCAAAGATTGGAGCAAATTAATAAAAGTTATAACACTTGTATATAAAACTTCAGATTTTAATAATTGAATATACATTTCTTAAATAAAACACAATATTAGACATAAATGATTAAAAAAAAAAAAACGAACGGGTTGCACTCCGGGAGTGCCGGCAGAAGTGAAAACTTGATTATTAACGTTGAGCATGTTTGATATTTTGGAATGGTTAGGGAATAATTTTGCACCAATTGCTTTATCAGTATAAAAGTACTATCATTTATGTGGTAGAATACAATATTCATTTATTGCGCTATCGTACACAAACATGACAATTTATATTACATTAAAAATTTAACACTTTAAAACTATTACAATTATTTTACATTAAAAAGTTTATCTCTCCGAAAAATCAACTTTCATCCATAATTTCAACGACTTTTTCACCATCATCATTACCAGAACTATCATCGCCAATCTCTAAAACTGATACGATAGGTTTATGGTAGCTGAAGTAAGAAACGAACAGTTTTGATTCGAACCTATTTAAATGTCTAATAAAGACCGCATCAATAGTAGTTTTGTATTTCGTTGTGCTAAGATTGCGATCATTCGACATAGTTAAACCAAATTCATTATTTAAAAATTCAATTAATAGTTGATTTTTATCGTCTGCGAAGTTTATGTTGAAATCTCCACTCAAAATCATTGGCAATTCATCAAAGCTTTATAAACTGACAGCTAACTGACAGCTGTCTACTCTCCATCCGTCTTACGCTTTTTCGATCAGGTCACGTGTCCTGACGCGAGTTTAAGATTTTATACCCATTACAGAAAAAGTGCTCAACGCCGCTAAAGAAGTTTTCACTTCAAAAATACCGGGGGAAGACCGTGGGTACAGATTGCAAATTACATATAATTTTAGACTGCTGCCCCAGCCTGATCCCACGGCTGGCTACGATCATGCATATGAGAGACCTACCACCGGTATATAGTAAAAATAAGAAAAATCGTATTTTGCCTGCTCTCGATTGTCGAGCTCGTCAAGACGATTCCTCTGACTCCAAACACGGGGGGTTTACTTTAAGAAATGACGGAGTTATGCCTGGACAAATATTTTAGGGGAGAGAGGGAGGAATTTGGGGATTTGGTTGGGGCCAATCTGTAGAGCTCACCGAGCCGGTTCCAACGATACCAAACTCGGTGGGTCTACGATCTATATTGGCCGAGATAGGATTGGTGGGGTGAGGTAAATTTTTGGGGTGGGAGTAAGGGAGGGGGGGGGGAGGAAGGTTTCGTGGGGAGGCTAACTTAAATTAATTTTTTGGAGGTAAAATATTTTTTTGGGGGGGGGGTAATTTTTTGCGTAATTTGGGATTTCTGGCGGGGTCAATTTGTAGCCCTCACCAAGACGGTTCCGAGGATACCAAACTCGGTGGGTCTACGACCTATGTTGGCCGAGATAGGATTGGGGGGGTGAGGTAAATTTTCGGGGTGGGGGTAGGGGAGGGGGGGGTAGGTTTCGTGGGGAGGCTAATAGGCACTATTTCGGAATAAGGGTGGGGGAAGGCAGGGGGGGGGCTATGGGACAATTTTGGAAAAAGTGGGTGAAACTGAACAAAAAACGAAACAGTAGGCCCAGGCATACATTTTCGCCGCGCTGTAGAGACCATAGCTGTCTACTCTCCATCCGTCCTACTAAGATGTTTATAAAGCAAACGTCATTGCCGTCCTACGCTTTTTCGATCAGGTCACGTGTCCTGACGCGAGTTTAAGATTTTATACCCATTACAGAAAAGTGCTCAACGCCGCTAAAGAAGTTTTCACTTCAAAAATCTTAGATGATGACATACAGATTCTCAACGACTATATAAATAACATTACAATTTATTCATTTTGTTATTGTTTTTTTATATTGTATTTTAACAATCAATCAAACGATACGAGTGCTATTACCACGATACTTGTTTTCGCATAAGCCAGAGTCAACAGCCCTAGCGCGAACGCCGATCTTAGTGCGAGTGTAGCAACAAAAGTGAAGTACATGCACAAGCTTGACTTCTGTGCCTTCAAGTAATTTAAATATGTTTTATTTAGTCATTAGGTCTGATAAACGAGCAAACATGTTAACTGATGTAATGCTGCCGCCATTGAGGTATTATACTAGAGCGGACATCGGGAACAAAATCTCTGCGTATGGTGCGTGCACACGGGTACACATTGAAGCGAGAGAGAAGATATGTGACTTCGTACACGTAACAGAGACAGAAATAGAACGTACCCTTCATTTTGTTACAAAAAATTTGTTTGCAGTGTCCCCTCTAGCATATTATCTCAATGGCTGCCGCGAATCAACAACCACAACCCTTGGATTATAGCTTTATTGTTGGGTCATCAAATCGTTAAGGGAGCTACTGGGCATCTAGCACTATCACTCAACGAACAAATGCGACAGCAAATGTGTCACTTTAAGTCGGTATCCTGTGAGACAGTGGTGCCGCCCCAGACAAGACTACTAATTCATAATGAGTCATGACATTCAAAAACGTAGCACTACCACAGCTAAAATATTTTGGATAAATTATGAAATAAATATTTTTTATAAAATTACATTATAATATTACAATAGAAAATTTAATCTGAAATTAATATAATTAGAATGTAGTAACATCGTAGACGATACAAATCATAGATTAAGTATAAAACATAGACCGGCAATGTGAAAGAGATAGCATGATTTAACTCATATAAACGAGATGTATGATGTGATGATACGTTAACACGGAAGTAGCCTGCAGCGGCATAGTATGTCAAACTAAGCCAGCAACAAATTTCGCTTATTGTCTCAATTTATTAGATTTTACATTATTTGGTTATATTTATTGCAGTGAATTGTGCAGTGCCTAGGTGTGGTTTATGCAGGCATTAAAATGTGAAATAATTAGTGTTTACAGGTACCGGTCAATTTTTCCCAATACCGTTTTGTGGCAATATTATAGGAATTAAAAGGATATTTGTGTATCCATTTCGGTAAAAAAGAATATAGTATTTAATTATATAAATGCGCTGAAAGCATCCACACGTGAATTTATAATAATTTCAACCAAAGGTAAAGGCCAAGGTCCGCCTTCCGGCTGAGTCTTCTCTATTTTGCCCGATCTTCGACATTCTCTATAGTAAGGGCAATGACCCTCATCTTCTTTGACGACATTTCAATTTATTATTTCTCACGACAAATATTAATGAACATTCTGCACATAACATAACCAAATATCACTTTATCTAACAGACTTTCTCCAATTATGACAAATAAATAATTTTCTATATGTAAATAGTTTTAAATAAAAACTAGTCTCACGTAACTTCATCTCTTATTCTGTAAATTAAATTAAATCAGTGAAACGTATTTTCTAAACAAATTATCTTAAGTTTATGCAATATGACAGTCAGAGGTGAGATATGAGAGTTGATAATAATTAATTTATTTTATCGTTTCTGTGTATTATGAAAATAAAGTTGCTTTGAGATTGAAAATTAACTGCATACTCTTACATATTGTCTGCTACTTTGCAACGAAGAAATCTTTAGGTTAGGTTATTTTAATATTTTTTTTATTTCGCTTCCGCCAAAGAGTAGTGCGAAAGCACTGTTGTTTATTAGTTCATTTGTAAGTGTTCCGGTTTGTAGGATATTGTGGCTAGAGTATCTACTGGCCAAAAGCCAAGCATTGCTTTGTAATTCATGGTGTTGTTTGTCGTATAGCTTACCATTAGTCGAACGGCAGGGTAGTCACGCCGTTCATTGTAATAAAAGAAATTACATACAGATCGAGTTATAGCTCTGGCACATTTTAGAAAGTATTTTTTAGGAATATGGTGTGTATTGAAAATATCATGTGTGTATGATAAAATGACGATGTACATGTAGTAATTAAATAATTATCACCCATTGGTTTTGCTACCAAGAAAACGTAGCGATGCCAACCGCATATTAGAATAACTGTGTCCGATGTCTTAATAACTCCTATCTCAATTTGCAGTCTTGGTAATCTTTAGAACCTTTTACAAAAGAAAGAATGGAAAGTTGTGTCATTTATAATTTTTGCATAATAGTTGTGGGGTCAAACTGCTCATTATATATTCTATCTAGTCTTATACAATCATATTTTGGTTGTGGTAGGATGTTCTTATTCACCAAAACGGTAGCCGTCGTACACGAAATTGGAAAACCCATTATAATATTAAATGCAATATGTGAAGTTTCAGGAACAGAGTACTTTTGTATCCAAACTGAAGTATCTCTTACTAGGATTATTTTGATGCTTCAATATGCTGGTATTATTCGCCATGCTTAGTAGGCGGATCGACGATGCAAGACACAGTATTTCGTTGCGCTAATGACGTTGTTCCCCGTCATCATTCTGCCATTTGATACGTCATCTTTGCAAGTTTAATATTGAATCCCCATACGGCTTACATTATATTTGGTATGTGCTTCACACCAATTACAGCTTCTAAAATGTGTTATATCGAGATATGTACCGTCTCGCCTTTCTTATTCCAAATTAAATTGACCTTGCGCAACATAATAGTTTGCAATTTTTTAGCATATACTAGTTTTAAGACCTAATTCTGCAAACTAAGTTTCATCATTTCGATAGTTACAAAAGATGCTCCACATGTACAGTCAGCGACATAAGTCGCTACACATTCACGAGATTTGGAATTGTCTTATCATCCAAAATAATAATTATTTTCAATATCGTATGGCACATCTCGGCATAGATGACTTTACTTGGTTATATTTTACGACTACAGAGTAGTACGTACAAATTTTAATTCATAAAAAGCTTATCAAAAAATGTGAACTTATGTCGCTGACTGTACAGAAAGTTATGCAAAATATGCACAGTCATCTTCGCGTTAGTTATCCAATGTGTGCTATTAGATCTATCTCGATAACGGAATCTTATGTCACTTGATTTTTACGCTTATTAAGATGCTAAGTAATAGAATTAGGTGTTTTATCTGTTTTTCTGATGTAATTTGTGTTTTCAAGAACTCGATGAACAATTTTTTCAATGATGTTATGAAATGTTTGTGTTGGGTTTAGGCTCCGTGTATATATTTAGTATGTCTAAATATAATGCATGAACTCTTGTCGAAGTTAAAATCTAATTCGTTGTGATGGTTTTTGATTATTTGATCGTACTCATGGTACATACCATATACCATTTGAAAATAAAGGCAAATGTGTTCTAATTTTATATTTGATTTCTTGACTGACTTGTTGACTACAAAAAATAATTATCAAATCAAGTTGTTTCAAGCCTTACAATTCGACCTATCCAAAATCACTTTCATTTCAGCCTCAGTAATTGGTTCAAAGGTCGACTGACTTTAGTCCAAGGGTACCAAATCTATGGCAAAAGGTCGTCAACACAACAACTGCTCTTCCCGTTACAACATCTGGGCACGTCCGCTGCCAGTTGCAATTTAGATTGGTATTTATTTTGTGGTCACGCAACGCTGCCTTGTGGTTTACTCCGTCATGCCATGTTATCAATTGTTTAAGTATTAAGTATATTGTGGATTAGGTCAATGTGTTAGGAATTCTTTGGGAATGGTTAGATGTATTTGATTGGGAATTACGTTACTGGTGGTAGGTCTCTCATATGTGAAAGGCAGCCTGGTTAGCTACTGTTTCTATCGGTCTGTTTCTCCCGCCAAACAGCAGTGTAAATTCATTGTTGTGTTTCGGGTTGAAGGACATTGTAGCCTCAGTAACTACTGGACATATTGAGACTTAACATCTTATGTCTCAGGATGGCGAGCGCAGTGATCGTGTCGCTTGCCATCAGGCCACGCGCTGGTCACGCCATACATAGTAATTAAAAAAAATATGTTAGGATATCTGTATACATTTCTATAGCTACGCGATAGTAAGCTTGTCTTATGGGCCCACACATGTTCTCCGCCATTCGGTTTCATCTTTATGTACATGGTTTCGAGCAGGTGATGATGATGGTGATATGAATACTATATGTGGTTTACTCTATACTTACCGTCATGTTCACAGTGGTTGCGTGTTCGAATCCCAGGGCACACCTCTGACTTTTCGAAGTCATGTGTATATTAATAGTCAATCACTACGCAGTCTAACGGTGAAAAAAAACATCGAGAGGAAATCTGCAAACCACAGCGATTTGTAAGAATTTATGTGATGTGTAATGGACTATATGGCTTAACCACTCTCAATCGTACTCTCGGTTGAAAAACACTCTGGAACTATCTCATATTTGCGAAATCACTAATTAGAATTTATATTAATTATAAAGACCTACACGGGTGATGTTACTATATGTAAAATACTTATTTCATAATTTATGGGAGCGAAGGAAACTAGGAAATCGAAATTGCTAGTTCTTAGTCTGTCTCTTGGCACACATAACCTACTTACAAAGCAAATCATGGTGACTCTAGTTTTGCAAGTAGACCGAGGAATAGGAAGACCTCGATCGTCGTGAAGATGAGGACACGCAGTGTTAGCACCTATGTAACCGGCGAGTTACGCGTACACGACAATAAATTTGACGCGCCTGTCAATGTTCGTGAAATGTGCCGGTATGTACACAGAGCTGTTAGTGCCAACTCATTGTTTATATATTTTATTGTGATGAATGGCAAGACGAATTTGCCATTCGGCTGATGGTAAGCAATACGACCACTCGTGGACAGTAGCAAAATTAAACAACACCATGAATTATAAAACAATGCTTGGCATTCCATTGCAGTCCTGCATTCATCCTGGGACATAATATGTTCAGTCTCATTATTCCCAGTAGTTACTCATAGTTCTGTCTCTCGAGTGAAGTGGATAAAAATAGATCTAATGCTTTATATTGATTTTACTGTATGGTTGATTTTGTTACGGGTTAAAGACAAGTTAGATATCTTCTAAGATTTGTTGTGGTTCATAGCTCGATTTCATTAAATGCGTTGATCCTAGCTTACAGGACTTGCAGTGGCAGATGTGAGAGCAGGACACACTTCTAAAAACTCATTGTTTGGTGTTTGAAATCAACAAGTTACTTTTAATTAGCCGACATAAAGAAAGATTTGATTAAAAATGAATTTACATATTTTGTTCGTTTAAACTTCAAAGTTGAAGTCACAGAAGAACTTGTATTATGGAAATTAGTTTTACTCAGAACGCCGTCATAAACTAGGGTAAGATAAGCTACCGGTATGTTTACTACAACTGCTATAAAATGTACGTTAAAATCACTCCATTTTAATGGTTATTACGAATCCATCTCTTCATGATCGTATTCAATCATCGTTTCTTGGAAAATACTTTGGAATTAATGACGCCGCGATACCGAGAATGTTGTAAATGATAACCTTTTCTAATGACTTTATTTAAAAACTGATCTTATATTATTGACAGCCTCCGTAGCGCAGTTGGTTAGACGCCACCTGTGAAACGAGAGGCCGCGGGTTCGATCCCCGCACCGAGAGAAATGTTTGTGCGGCCCACAAATAAATATTTCTTCCGGGTCTGGGTGTTTGTGAGACCGAAAAGTCTCTCGTAGTTCCTGATAGCCACGACACAAGAATCGATCTTAGTGTGGGGTCAGGACTATGTATGTGACTGTTGGGTGTATTTATTTTATTTATTTATTTTTATTAATATACTTAACCGCAGTCCAAAATTGTCTTCCGATAGAGCAGTTTTATAGATCAAATAAGAGGTCACTAACCTCTCCATAAATTTATTGGCATGTTCCCGGATCGGTAATTCCAGTTTACAATTGTTTTCAATATAAATTCACATACGACAGAAAATAAAATTTACAGTCTGCATGTTTTTCACGATGTTTACCAGTACCGTGGAATATAAATACACACTTGGCGATAAGTCAGATGTTTCCTGGGATTCGAACCCACGAACGTCGTCGCGATATCCGCGTAGGCTGCATTATTAACAGGCCACCACGCGTTTTACATATACTAAGTGCTACTAGTGCTATCAAAAAGTTTATACCCAAATTAGCTTCTTGGCTGCTATTGATAATTTCAATAATGGACATTGTGTCTGTTATATGTCACCATAGTAACAGCTCTATACAATTCATAAACATCCATAAGACAGAAGGAACGGACCGATATCAGAAGAGCGTTGCAACACTGCAATCCCACTGCACTGTTGTGCCGCCGGGCCGTGAAATTGGATCGCAAATAGCTTCCTAAGAATCACTGTGTAAATGCTTCCTATATATCTGTTATATTATATATTAGTGCTAATTGTATTATGTAGGTTCATAATTCTAACTTCTTGGTCTACTAGCAGTATGACAACTGTGAAGCATAAGGTCCTGTGTTTAAATTTTAAGTCGGAGAATATGATCTTCAAGTTTATTATATTGGATTTAAAATGGAAACGTCTTAATTTTCTTGGAACTAAGTAATTTTTCCAAAGTACGACATTCGGACATTTTTTTTTTCGTTATTCAAACAGTGTACTACATCTGTGTGCAAAGTGTTTAAAATAACATAAAATAATTTTATTACTTTCTTTCCTTATTTTAGAAAACATATTGAAAATACACGTGTTCATAGTTTGTTCTACTGGAACTATCCTACTATCCAGTAGAACAAATTATGAACAAATTATTACACAGATAACAGACTGACAATAGAAATAATTTTTTGAAGGTGTAGGTTCGTCGGATATTGGTTGTATATTCCTTTGTTACGTCGTTTAATTATGAAATTCAAACCAAATCGAGTCGTTACTGGTAGTTTGTGGTTTAGCTTTTCTTTTCTCATAATTCGTGCAATTTATATCATATCTTATACAAAACATAATAAATCAATTTTATAATTATGGAATTTAACGTTAAATATACATAAGTCGGTGCAAAAGGCGTCCTTATCGCTACAGGCGGTCTCTACCAGACAGCCTTTGTATGGATCGGAATATATAAAAGGAAACCACAGACTAAACGTGAAAAAAAAAATACAACCTTATCAAGATCCAATTAACTAGACAAAATCTATTATATTTACCAGTATTAGTATTGGTTTAGATCGACAGCAACACGGCAAGCTTTCTCCTATTATTTTAATGTTAATGATATCCACTCCGTGACATAAACCACTGGTTTTGTAGAACGTTCACACTGCGCGGCTTGTGATAACTGGAAAATTAATGTCTGATTGATGATGATATTTCTCATTGATATATAGCTTTAAAGTCAGATGACAAGCATATGCTTAAACAATACGCCCAACATTACACACTAAGCTATAAAATATAAATCTTGTCTTGTGGTAGGTAATCAGAAACTGAAAATATCCTGTCCTAAAAAAGTCCCAGACAAAAAACTAAAATATTATTTGAAAATATATTATCCGGGGCGAGGATTGAACCAACGGCCTGTCGTTTCCTAGAGCGCGTGGCGTTTAATCCAAATGGGCCACAAAGACACATTGGTAGAATTTCAAAGACATCATTTAAAACTGATGAAATGAAATGAATATTTATTTTATTTTATTTTATTCTGTATCAGCCCATATACGTCCCACTGCAGGGCACGGGCCTCCTCTACAATCGACTACCGATTGAGAGTAGTTAGGCCATATAATCCACCACGCTGGCCTAGTGCGGGTTGGTGGACTTACATACCATAGAATTTTTATAAATCGCTTTGGTATGCAGGTTTCCTCATGATGTTTTCCTTCACCGTTTTAGTGCGTGGTGATTGACTATCAATACACACATGACTCCGAAAAGTCAGAGGTGTGCCCTGGGATTCGAACCCGCGACCACCGTGAACATGTTGGCAGTCGCGTCTAGTCCGTTTACCAACAGGCCACCACGCACTTATTTTATTTCTGGTATGATATTTCTCACGACAAAAACCTAATGTAATAACTTTTATCATAGATTTAAGTTGAGGTCTTCCAATTCGTGTAATTATTAAATGATTTAATCAATTCCGGTATTTAAAAATACATTTGCAACCATATCCAAAAGCAATTTAGAGAGTTCACGAAGACAGCAGCGAAAGACAACAAAGATATCATCATTATCATTAACCGACGGATATAATAACATATGGTTCTCTATAATCTGATATGAATTGCCAGTTTTCTCATTCCGGTCGCGTTATCAGTCCCTTGTTGCGGACGTTGGGCCATTTTCATTTCCACCGGTTTGCCAACACCGACGCGTAACTTCCTACACCGCCCTTGGCTTATGTAAATATTGCTGTAGGTTTACCTGCGACTTTGTTTGCCTTGACATTTAACTGCTGCGATGGCGCGGTTGTACCGTACGATTACGAAGCTGAGGTCTCGGATTCGAATCCCGGATTTGGCAAACTGATATTGGATTTTTCTATTTATTATTTACCCGCAGGATTTGTGGCCGATATTGCGCGTATCGTCACCTATCACATCGCGGGGCGTAACATATAAGGCGTAATGTGGGTGTCCTGGCAAGTTTGCCCACTCCTTCTGGGGAAAAGGCGTCAGTATATATACGTACATGTGTATATAAAATGCAACATTTAAAATAGTGCAAGAGTTAATATTACCTTCACTTCGAAGATCTGAATTTTGATCTGTAGTCGGAGTAGTTTGTAAAATAGGATTTCTTTTTTTTTATTATTTCATTATACCAAATTAGTTATATCCAAGATGAATGAGAGGCCACACTTGTTGGCATCTTATTAGAAAGGCATTAGTTCCACCGTTGCATCCTGGCGATATTGGTCCGGTTTTCATATCAATCATCCTTGGAGAGAGTACACGTCATCATTTGTAGATGAGTGTGCCATCATTATAATTTTGACAGCCTCCATGGCGCAAGCGGTTAGACGCCGAATGTGAACGAGAATCCCCGGGTTCGATCCTCGCAACGGGAGAAATGTTTGTGCGGCCCACAAATATTTCTTTCGGGTCGGTCGTAGCTATTGCTACCCACGACACAAGGCGGGATCTTAGTGTGGGTTCAGGACTATGTATGTGATTGTTGGGCGTTATTTATTATTTATAATTCGTTATTAAATTAATACATATTAAAAGACAATCTTCATGCTTTAATATATATATATAATATTTGTTACGTACAGCTTGTTCAATATCTACTCACGTTATGGTTAAGTCGAGATATCAGTTGTCTATCGCCCTTCGATAGTCGATACTGTCTAATGTCACCGCATATCGAGTTGTTCCGACATTAAAATATGCTATTTAAGGAAAGTGCTGCCAGAAGCAGTGCCGGTAGTGAAATTAGGTACCTACATAAGTGAAAGGAAATATCGAATTTAAACCTAATGAGCAACAGATCACCATGTTGAGGTTTTATCATAATACGAACTGTTAAACTTTGCCATCCCGCACTAGGCCTGCGTGGTGAACTATATGACCTAACCACTCTCAATCGTACTGTTATTGTAGAGGAGGCCCGTGCCCTGCAGTGGGACGTAAATGGACTGATACAGTTAAACTTTGAACCATTCGTCATGTGATGTCTTAGATTGAATCTCTTTAGCAGCAGATCTTAATTTTAAGAATTTATCAACATCATTATACTAGTAAAAAAGCTTTGAATATTTTTCATCTTCAACTGATGACAATTATGAGTTAAACCCGCTATTGCCATATTAATAATGATTAAGAAAGTCGCAACGCTATACTCTAAAGACTCATTTGGGCTAAACCAGAAAATATGTGATGGTTTAGATCCTAGGGTAAATAAATTACAAATATAACAAAAAGTTCATTTACCTGCATATTTTAATTAATAAGACCCTACTTTTTTTTCCTATAGCCATTATCAAGTTCCCATTCTTAATCATTTTACTATTTACGATTATGTTTCTCATCATATCTACCATATTTGCTCGGGGTAATGACTTGACATCCGTCGGTTAGATTCTAGATTCTAGCGACCTGTCATTATCTCAGTCATTCTATCATTTCATTCAGACATTATAATGTTGAGGCTTGAGAGCTTTTACTTTCACTCGCATTGATGTGAATTGTAGTGTTATGTAGATCTGGGGGCGCGGCCGAGCCCCCTCCAAGTCGAGCTATAGGCCGTAACATCCTTTTCTCGAAGCAATTCAGACCATTTTCAACCCCCTATAACTTCGTTGTGGCTAAAGCATGAACCCTGAATTTTCAGTTACTAAGCAGGCATTGTGTAAACACGGTATATTTAAAATTGTATTCAATTTGAACCAGTAGTTTAAGAATTGTAGCATGTCAAACTTTCTTAATTTTGTCACTCACTGACTGACTGACCGATCATCAAAAGTCTAAGGCACTTCTAGCAGACATAGAACCTTAAAATTTATAATATAATTAGTGTTTAGTGTCTAAAGTAAGGAAAAATTCAAACATTTCATAATTTGTGTCTAGTTTTCTAGATAGATCAACTGCGTGAATAACTTTGTAATCCCATATAAATGTATAGGATTACAAAGTTATATTTGCAGTTAATGAACCATTGTACCCGTATACAGGGTATATCAAGACTGCTACCGAAAACGAAGCCGGGTGGTAGTTAGAGCGACTTCAGACACAATGCAACAGAAAAACTTGCAAAAAAAAAGCGACAATTTTTTTTTTGTTATTTTTTTCCTTTGACCATCTTTGGGTGGTAAATACATTTTTTACTAAAATAATAGTGTATACCCTTTTATTTATAAATAATCTAAGGTATAAAAGTGATTAAATTATTATTTTAGCAAAAACTATGGATTTACCACCCAAAAATGACGATATTTAAAAAATCATAAAATATAATTGTCGCGTTTCTTTGCGAAATTTTTAGTTGCATTGTGTTTGTAGTCACTAAAACTACCACCCAGCTTCGTTTTCGGTAGCAGTCTTGAGATACCCGGTATAATAGAATAACAGTTGTAGATAGATATCTATATACATGAGGCATAACAGGAGGGGATATAGAGAGGGAAATGGTGTATTCAGCCCATGAAGCTGTACAACATTCCTCTAGAAAAATATGACGAAGAAAAACTTGCAAATAAATAGATTAAATAACTCGAAAATATCAATTACAATGAAAGAAACAACATTAATAATCAAATCCGCTATATTTGTGATAAATTGATACCTACAAAAATAAGAAAAATCCATAAGACAGAGGCTTTAAGAAAAATCGTTAGTGATATTCTAGAAGTAAGAAGTACCAAAAAGGAAAAAAGTAGGACTCTACAAAAAGCCGTGAGATCCCATCAAAAACATCCTGTAAAAAAATCCAAGTCTCGCAGCTCAGGTTTACTACCGCAAAAAGTTGTGAGATGCATGTTATACCAAGTCGATTATTTATTTAGTCCTTAAGGGACCTTCTATATAAAGTTATTACGTTAGTTATTACCATATCAATATTAAAAATTCTTTACGTTTTAAATAAATAGATCGACTTGGCCAGCAGCATTATGTATAAATTGTACGATACATTATGTTTTCATGCGATGGCCAAGTCGATCCATTTATTTAAAACGTACAGAATTTTTAATATTGATATGGTAATAACTAACGTAATAACTTTATATAGAAGGTCCCTTAAGGACTAAATAAATAATCGACTTGGTATAACATGCATCTCACAACTTTTTGCGGTAGAAAACCTGAGCTGCGAGACTTGGATTTTTTTACAGGATGTTTTTGATGGGATATGGTGTTCTAAAATAATATTAAAATAGTAGCATACATGCGAAAGTAGTATAGCTTCTTTCTTGCAGTAATACAAGGAACGGTCAAATAGATTTTTGCATAGAATTGATGACTGATGTAGACTTTACAAGGAAAAAAATGGGGGCTGTAGGTAAATAGACAGTGCCAGTTGATACAAAGTTATTATTTTTTTAAATATGAACATTGTTAGCAATTTATGTTGGTTTGAAATTTTCTTTCTTACTGACAATAGTTTATTTTTTAAATAAAATATTAATTGGACATTAATATCATATTATCACTAGCAATATTTTACGTTATCTATCTATAATCTAACTTCATAGTCAACAAAAAGTCAGTGTTTTAAACGGGTACCTTTAGTGTATATTACATAAAAACACAAACTCACGCCTTTTTCCCAGAAGGGGTAGGCAGAGCTTCTCCTGGTAGCACAACCATGACACCCACATTCGCTTTGTATGTTTCGTCCCACGGTGTGGTAGGTGGCAGGCCTATTGCAATCCTGGAAACATATTCCTGATTCCGAGCTGATAGTGACAAGAAAAATCCATTATCACTTTGCCCGACCCGGGATTCAAACCTGAGACCTCAGCTTTGCGATTAAACCGCAGTAAACTACTACACATTATTTATTACGTTTCGTTTGAATTTATCTTCAAGTCTTTAACACATTTAGCAGCTGCTTAGGCAAGATGTTCAAACCATTTGCACACGTTTCGTTTTGACTTCAATATAAAAATATGGTTATATTCATGAGCCAATGGCCCAACCCCATAAAATCGAATTCATCTTTGTAGAAGCGTCTTGTTATTTTCAATATTCTCTTGGTAAACTAGTGATGATAGTTTTCATAGAAAATTGTGTTGAAGCAATAGTTTTGCTACCGAGTTTCGTTTGTTTAGTTATTTTTCTGAAGATCTAATCTTTCTCACCATTACTCGGCCTTAGCCATTAAGTTTAAAGATGGGTGAATATTCAACCCTCAAAGTTGTAGATTTCATGGATACGGGACAAGTATAACAACGGTTAGATAGAATTGCACTGCTCCGTGGCGCAGTTGGTTAGACGCCGGCTGGGAAACAGGAGGCCGCGGATTCAATCCCTACACCGAGGCAAATGATTGTGCGTATCACAAGTATTTTGTTCAAGTCAGGATGTTTGTGAGACCGAAAAGGCTCTCGGAGTTCCTGATACACACGACGCAGGACTCGATTTTAGTGTAGGGCCAGGACTATGTATGCCACTAATATATTTTTACTAGTACTTATTTGTGTAAGTGAAATGAAATGCATTTATTGGTGATGCAGGCAATTAAAGTGCTCTTATGACAAGTCAATATACATAGAATTTAATATCTATATACAAAACATTTTCTATACATAGTATTATTTATATTATAATTATATTTTTTTCATTTATAATCAATTTTATTTAATTATTTAATTTCATATACATCAATAACTGAACGCAATCATAATTTGAATACATTCTAAAGTAGTTTTTCTTTTTCTAATTTTTTTTCTTGATTTGATCAATATTTTACCATATTATCATATAAATACGTGTGTTTACCTAGCTAGGACCCATCTCGGAGATATAATACTAATTTAATTTAACTATGGCCGGTGAGAAAGACTTTCGCCCGTTTCGTCGTTCACTCGCATTTCAACCTAAAATTTATGATTCTCATACATAATATGTTAATTTAGAAATTTCTGTTTACGACGCATTTGACCTTCCGCTATTCATTGCTTTTGAAAACATTTGGAATATTTTATGTTTTCGCTTCTGAACGAGCGGGTATGATCTTGGAAATTAAAATTAATTTTGTTAATACTTGCATTGTTTGTGGAATTGTAGACGACGACGTGTTAAACAGTGGAACGTCAATCTTCATTACAGGGCTATATATCTTTCTTCTATGCTGGTGGGGCCGTGAACATTGAGATATAATTACTAACATTAATGTCGATGCTCGTAAAACTATCAGTAACTTATAAAAAAAGTAATGTGTATTAGCTGTTGCATTTTATCAGACAGAAAGTATAATGGACGCCAAAATACAGAATGTATAGGGCACGTACCCTTGCTAGATTCTATTTCGCCATGTATACGAATAATCTATAGTATTGACAGGTCCAATATAATGAATTATGAAGAACGAAAACCTATTCCTAATATTATATTGACAACAGCATGACAACAACGCATTCGAACGCCTAAAGATCTTAGATAATTTTATTCCCTTTTCGGTTCTTTCTTCGTAATTTTCCGCACTTACCATTTGCAGTCAAATTGTTCCTTCATTTTAAAACTTCATAAAATAGTAACTGTACTGTTAATTTTGAATATTTATAGATCATATCAAAACGATTCGTTGCGGTAAATATCCCTAACAAGTCTAATTTGTATGCGAAAGAATTAAAATTATTCAATGAAACGGTTTTTAGAAAATATCCACGTATATCAATATAACGCCATCTATTGTTTACATTTGTAATTTTTAGACACTCGTGCATGCCTGAATAACTTTTTAATGAAAATATAGATGGCAGCAGTAACAAGGTTAGTTGTATTTAGTTACACTATTCTTACAAAGATGGCGTTTACAGCTACATTGCAGTTTTGATTTAATGTTATGTTTTCTCTACAAGTATAATAAAAAAAAAGTTATTTATAATTTAAGCCAAACAATAATTTAAAGTTACATAATAAACATGCGGTCCAAATTATTTAAATTGTATAAACAAACGACAGCACACAATAATTTGTAGACCTGATAAAACGGCAAACTAAAACATTATTTGAGCATCAGGAACTGCGTTTTAAGATTTCTAAGCCAATTGCATCCCAGTGGCTTTCAATTCAAAACTATTACCACAACCAAAAACCTAACTCCCAAAATTTTATTCCAAGCTGCAGCAAACATCACAAAACTGCTACACACGACCAAAATCCACTTTAAACCCCAAAACGGCTGAGCGCGCGGAAGTTTTTAACAATCCCGCCGTCGCGCGGCCGTGCCAAATTGCAATTTGTCTAATTAATGTCCATTAAACTGGTATCTACTGCAACATGCCGCTGATCGTTGCGCACTTAGCAACCACCTCTCGTGTTTGAGTTCATTTATTATTTTTATAAGGCATTTCGATGGTAAATATTTTGCATATTGGAATTGATTTTTGTACGGATGTTTTGTAATAACATCAAACATGTATGAGCTCACGACAGTGATCAGAGACATAGTGTCACTGAAGGAGTGTACAGAGATTCCTGTAAAGCCCCACAAACTTGAGCGCATTTATGTACGTACCAATAAGTGATAGGGCTACAAACATGAGATTTTCACAACAAAAACACAAGTAGATTGTGCGACCTGGCAACCGAACCCATCAAAATATTATTAATTTAACATCTTATAAAGGGTTCTTTGCTAATATACATATACTACAGTAGGAATTTACCAAACGCAAAAAACAAAAATTTGAAAGCTATTTAAATTCTCAATTACCAGAAAGATAATGGGTTTAAAACATTACAATAAAAGAAAAGTAAAGAGCTAGTTGTGACTACACTTAGTGTAACGTTGAGAGCAGTGTCTTGTCGCGCGAGCAGTTACAGTGATCGCAAACCGCTACACAACTAGTGTGTTAATGCAAAAAGCTTTGAGACGCGTTTACATTGAAATGGTGTGTGGATTTATTTATTATTCTAGTTTTAAAGGAAGAAAAAAATAGGCTCATAAGCTTTTTCCTTATAAGAGAAATTTGGTGTCTCTTCTTGAATCAGAGCATAGCAAATCAAATCAGCAAGCGATTTTTCAATGCCATTAAATATAATTTACTATTTTTTAATATTGCAAGGTTAACCCTGATTTATGTTCTTGGCCAAACTACACGAGGCAGAAAATCTATCATCTTTGCCATTCCCGATGAGGTGACCACTTGTAGTATTCATTCGTATCATAATTTATTTTTGTGAGGCTTTTATGCAAGCTTAAGTCGCTCCTTTTCATGTTACAAAGAAAAAAAGTTATGAGTTTATGTTCTCACAAACTTTAAAAACTTTGTGTCCCCAAGTCATAAAGTCTAAAAGTGTTGTAGTCATTCTAATATACAACCACCGCATCGATTGTAATTGTACATACACAGTATCTCAAGACTGCTACCGCCAACGAAGCCGGGTGGTAGTTTTAGCGACTTCACACACAATGCAACAGAAAATGATGCAAAAAGCGACGAATTTTTTTTTTCTTACTTTTTTCATTTGATCGTTTTTGTGTGGTAAATACATTTTTTCTAAAATAATAGTGTATACCCTTTTATTTATAAAGACTCTAAGGTATAAAAGAGTTTCAATTATTATTTTCGCAAAAACTATGCATTTACCACCCAAAAATGACGATATTTAAAAAATGATAAAAAATAATTGTCGCATTTCTTTGCGAAATTTTTAGTTGCATTGTGATTGTAGTCACAAAATATACCACCCGGCTTCATTTTCGGTAGCAGTCTTGACATACCCGTTATATAATGTTAAGACATAGGTGTACAAAATTCCAGTAGTTACCATATCCGATGTCTCAAACTACAGGTATAATTATTGTAAAGGTGCTTTAAAGGTTGATGTAATGAATAAAATAAATATCAAAGACAGTTAAAGTACATCAAAGTTTACACCCACCATAAAATGAGGTTAAGTCGTAAACCTGCTTATTTTACCATCAAATTTTGACCACAACAATAAAGTGACCACTTGCCACACAGTATAACTTGGCTTAACATTTACTTGCAATGTCCAAACGCACTCGCATGCGACATCGCTTCACTCCACCAAAACAATTGGCTGAAGACACTAGTTTTAAAGTGCCATGGCGAAGGAATTTTGGATTATTTATATGGTAAGTACCAAGTTTTCTTCTAATTATATAGGATGGAACTTTCAAATATAATTATTAGTAATTGGCAATTATAGCTCAACAGTTGGGAATTTCGTAATAAAGAGAACTCCGCTTCGAATTTTTCGTGAATCTGAATTAACAAACGTAATTTTTGCCAAAACATTTTTCATGAATTGTTTGAGTTATAGAAAATAAATACATAATTCAAATAGAACTTAAGTATGTAGATTATGTGAATAATAATAATTCTATATTATCTATATAGTATATATCACATTAATTTTGATAATATGAACATAATTATGACTAACAGTACAAAAGCCTTCCTTGTAATACATCCTATATGTATCAGGACAGATTTATTTATAAAAACATAAGTAGTATTTAAGATAATGATTAAGATCTGCTCTCAATCTTTGAGGGGGCCTATAATAGTTTGCATTATAATGTATGTATGTAGATAGATATTATTCTTGCAATATTTTTGTTTCAGCTCTCGTATTTTGTGCGAGGAGAAACAGATTACGAATTATTATACAATAATGACGGGTGGATCCCTATAACACGTATGCAAGCTTACAATCCTGACAGATCAGATGCTATGCAAGAACAATACATGCTCCAAGTACCTCAAAGTTTTAACGATTTTGTACAAGTAGTAACTCCAGAAACAAGAAACGCTAGAAAACTTTCACCTTTAGGAGTAGATTTTACTCAAATACCTACAAATGCAGAAAAGAACAAAAAAGTACTAAATGAAAGCAACCTCGCCATAGGTTATGATTGCAAGAACAGGGGTAAAAGACATTACATATACTACTTTAAAATTGCAAACAATATTTATAAACCTAGTCATGTTTACATTGTTAAACTTTCAGACTCAAGGGCTTGTTCTGATGGAGAGACAGAAGATAGCAAAATACAAAGCGATGTCCCATCAAATGACATGAACAGATTTGATAGAAGTTTGAAAATCCCTGAAGATACAACTAATGTTAAAGACAGTGAAGTTTTAGATACTAATCACAATAGCTATGATGAAGGAGACATAAACAAAGACATTAATGAAACTTTTGAAAGAAAATCCTACGACGTCACCGAACGAGCTGAATCAACACACAACGGCTATGTATACGAAACGCCTAAACCCAATACTTCAAATAAACTAAATCTAACCAATAAATTATTCGAGATTTTGGCGAAATACAATATAAGAGTTGACGATAATATGCAAAATTACATCCTTTCTCGTACGTATAAGGATCAAAGTCCAATATCAGGGGAGGCAGTTAAGCCGTTTGATTTGAAAGCTCGTGGATATAATAGTCTGAATCATTTGCCAGTTGATCCGCTGCTAGCCGTTTTCCTGTCGCATTACGGTCATTACTTGCCTAGTGCTTACGGTATTAGAACCAATTATAATAATGCCTATGGATATTTGGCATCTAACAATATGCATAATAATAAGCCTTTTGGTATGTATAAAATGTTCTCCGAAACCGATTCGCGGAGTTAAATTGAAATCAGTTGTGTTTTGCATTTTATAATGTATTTCGTGATAGGCAAAGTTATCTTTTCTATTTTGGAAATTATACACAACTATTATTTTAAGTTATAAGTAAAGTTCGTAGAAAGTAGATTTTCGTAAAACGAACGTCGAACGTAAAGGTTATTTACATATTATAATCATACAATTTCTATGGTATGTAAGTCCACCAACCCGCACTAGGCCAGCGTGGTGGACTATATGGCCTAACCACTCTCAATCGTACTTTCGATTTTAGAGTAGGCCCGTGCCCTGCAGTGGGACGTATATGGGCTGATACAAGATACAAGCTATAATAATACATGATTTCTAAAAAAAAAACTGTGCGTATTTTTGAAACTTATTTGAAATGGTATACATATAATCAAGAAACCAAAATCTAAATTTTCATCCATTCACACTGCTTCAATGCAGTGCAATAGAATTTCTTAGTATAGCATATTTTGTAGCAATATAAAGTGTACAAGCGAATATACTGTGAAAGAGGTTTCTTTTATTGCTGGAGCGACCAGTCATATATTGTCCAAGTGTTAGTTAAGTTGCTTATTTCTTGTGGATTGTGGTTTAAAATTGCTTGACCAGACTATACAGCATTGCAAAGCTAGTTAATTGGAAGGAATTTTAGAAAACTATTTGATCGTTTTATTAGTAGTCTGTCTGTATCAATACATACATGTCCCACTGCAAGGCAACGAGGCTTCCCTAAAATCGAAGGTACGAATAAGATTAGTATCATAATTTAATTCTTTTCAAGACCTGCAAATGGTTTTAGGAGTTTGACTTAGACTAATTCAAACTATTACTCTTGGAATATAACTATTTTAAAAGTGTGTTAACACCTTAGGCTAATCAATATTATGAATTAAATATTTTTGAAGTTATATATGTTGAAAAAAAAAACTAGAAAATTAAAAACTTATTTCTTGTGTACTTATTTTTTGTGTATAGGAAAGATTTAAATAAATAAAATCATCATTCAGTTCAATTTAAAAACATAGACTATGGCTAATTCTCCAAGATCCTTTTTTCTCATAATTAATGTAAGGCTATACAATCGTGTCACGTCTCAAAATACCCTCAAGAATAACCAGGAACCAAACAAAGAGGCGTCCAATTAAATGCTAATTCTGTAACTAATGGCGTAATTTCGGAATTAATAATTCACAAACCTCAGGGCGGCGACAACAGAACTTATGATGTGATTCTAGTCCATCATTCATTTTAATGAGCCGAATCAATCCTGTCCCCTTTTCTATTGGAGATGGTCCAAACGACCGCAACGCAAGTATTTACAGGACCCCGAGAAATGTAACTGTGTAATGCCTTTTTCACCGGCTTTGGTAGCTATATTGTCGAGGATTTTTTGTTGCTTTTTGTGTGTTATTTTTAGAATTTACAGTTTTCTGCTTCTGTTTCAAATGTGTTTTAGTTGTTCAATAAAAATCGTTTCAAAGAATGTGATGTTTTTTTAAATAATAAAGGCTTTAAGTAGAAATGATTTCTCCTAAAATAATAACATTGTTTTTCCTGTTATTTTTTCTATTATTTCACTAAATTCCCCTCCTTTTATAAAATAATAAAAATTATAAATGATTTAACTTATTCCAATGACTGTCTGTATTTGGCAATTTAGAGCATGTAATTTTGTTTACCAAGTAAAATCAATTTAAAACTACGAAACCGTTCATAAAACTTTACGACGTCGATAAAAAAACTCTATGCAAATGAGAAGGTCTCTCCTTTACGTCTCTATCAACCGCTAAGAATTTGGCCACGCATGTCGAGCGCTCTACATTTTTATGAAGAAATTTTCCGGACCATCGGCGATCATACAACATCTTGATCTTAATAAAGCCAAAACTTGAATGTAAAGCCCTCTCGGACGGAACATGTTCACTTGCTTCACCGCTCCGAGGTTTAATTAAAAGCTTTGAAGAAATATATTTTGTGTATAAAATATAATTGAAGACGAACAAGACAAACATTAAAGGGATAAAATAAAAAGTAAGTTTAGGTTCAGTCGCATAGATTGCGTGGCGAGAGATAGTCGTGCGTACAATTAAATAAAACTACTTATTTACTGATAAAAGGTTGCACACCTGGCCGGACGGCCGCCCGGCCGGCCTTTTGTTCTTAATGAGAAACATTGTAACTAATAGTTATTCGATTGAATGTGATGTTATTGACGATATTATGCATTCTGAATCGGAGAAATCTATAAATGATCAAGAAATGGAAGAGGAAAGTTTGGGTATTGGAGGTAAAAGAGTCAGAGATGAAGATTCGTCTGGAAGCTGGACTGCCGTTACCAGACAAAAGAAGAATAAATTATCAGCAAAAAGTCACACCTTGGAGGAAGAAAGAGGTAATAGTGAAAAAATTG
Source organism: Hyles vespertilio (assembly GCA_009982885.2). Lineage (NCBI taxonomy): Eukaryota > Metazoa > Arthropoda > Insecta > Lepidoptera > Sphingidae > Hyles > Hyles vespertilio. Next base: position 839,160 of record CM042809.1, on the reverse strand, counting down.
AAGTTAGTATAACAAACAATGAGATGTTCCCCAAACAATTTGCCCTTGCAAAATTATTCGGTGTTCATAAAATACAAGGAATAGAACGGGTTAAATATATTAACCCATATAAATTATTAATTACATTTGAAGAAGAATCACATGCCAACAATTTCATGATGAATAAAGATTTTGCACACTTAGGTTGGAAATGCCAAAAAACATCGGAGATTGGTGTAACGTATGGAATTATACGGGATATTGAAGTTGACCTGTCTATACAAGACTTCTTGGATAGTGTCCGGTGTGATACTGAAATATTATCAGCAATACGCCTAAACCGAAGGAACAAATCAACCAATAATACGGAGGATAAGTCTACAGGATGGATACCGAGTGAAGCATTACGAATTTGCTTTAAGGGCGCATCGTTACCACCATTTATTTATATATATATAACATGCGAATCAAAGTGGAGAAGTACATTTTCCCTGTCACACAATGCTCCAAATGTTGGAGATACGGCCACATCAATAAATATTGTCCTTCTAAAAAAGTTTTCTGTCCCAAATGTGGACAGAATCATGATAACTGCGAGACAAAAACTATGACATGTGTCAATTGTAAGGGAAACCATTTAGCTTTGGATAAAACATGCCCAGTGTATATCAAAGAAAAGAATATTCGTTATTTGATGGCGGAATTTAATTGTACTTACCGGAAAGCCTTAACTCTGTATGTTCCCCCCTCTCCCACACCACGACAACGACCCCAGGATGATAGCAACATAAAAAAGGATAATACTCCCCAGAGACAGACACATGCAAGAAGGAATCAAAATATCACATACGCTGACAAAACAGAGTCATCGTTATTATCCCACAAAGAAAAACCTTCGACCCCCTTGTTCACAAACCAACGCGATGATAATCAAAAAATACCTCAAAAAAAGGACCGCATGAATTTTGTCAGAAATAATGAGGACGTAGGATGGGAATCGGACATTTCAACCACCTCGGCTTACAAGAGTTCAGGAAAAAGAAGACATATCAGTCAGAGGGATGAGTCAAATGAAAATAATATGACGGTAACACAATTACTTTATAAGATTAAAGATATATTTTTTAAGAAAGATTCATTAGAAAATAAGATTCAAAAGGCAGTAAAAATTTTATTAGAGTGGATCATATTTTTAGTAGTTCGTAACGTATCAGATAGCACTAGTTTGTATAATTTCATCAGTGGATTCTCATAGATTTAGTAAATGCAAATTAAACATTGTTCAGTGGAACGCACAAAGCCTTAAACCTAAATTAATACTATTAGAACAACTTTTAACCCAGGAGAAAATTCATATTGCAGTACTAAGTGAAACATGGCTAGAATTAACGACTAATTTGACAATTAAAGATTATAATATTGAACGACAAGATCGAGATGACGGATATGGAGGTGTCGCTATTATTACTCACAAATCTATTAAAACACAATTACATCATATACAAAATCATAATCGTGGAATTGAGTTGATACATATTGAGTTGTTCAATTGTCCTGACCTCCAACATATCATATCTTTATACTGTCCATCAACAGTACACACGATATCGAGCGACTGGGACTTTGTGTTTTCTATGCGAAGTAGCAAAACATTAGTGTTGGGGGATTTTAACGGTCACCACTCAACCTGGTCTTACAAAACAGACCAAAGAGGATCACAAATATTTGATTCTGTACTAAATTATAACTTCATTTGTTTAAACGATGGCACTACAACGCGTATGAGACTAGTTAATGGTGTATTGCAGCAATCTGCGCCCGACATATCTTTTATTTCTAGTGATGTAGCTTTTAAATATAATTGGAGGGTTACCAATGAGTCTCTTGGCAGTGACCACTTGATAATCATAATATCACACGAATTAAATAGACCGCAAAAGAGGATCCGCAAAAGAAATTTTAAAAAGGCTCATTGGTTGAATTATACTTCATATATAGAAAATGTTATTATTAATTCTGAATTGCCGGATGATCCTCAGACGGGATACGATTTTTTTGAAAACACCTTACAAGAAGCAGCCAATTTACATATACCAAATGTTGATATACCACAACATGTAAATAATAAATTTAAGCCTAAGCCATATTGGAATGCTAACATTTCCAAGTCAGTAGGTGAACGTAGATTAGCATTAGCCAGATTTAGACGGAATCCGACTCCTCATAATTATAAACTGCTTCAAGATAAAATTCGAGAAACGCAAAGATTAATACGCAAGGCAAAATGCGAATCCTGGCAACAATTCTGTTCAACTATTGATGATACCAATACGGCTAATGACATGTGGCGTAAAATGAAATGGGTTAAAGGATACGCATCGAAATCACCAAGCATTAATACAAAGGTAGCAGAAAGGGTATTGAAAGGTTTAACTCCCGATTTTGTTTCATTACCCAAACCTACTTTCTCATCTTCTAATTTAGAATTGGAATCAGAAATTACTGTTAAAGAATTAGAAAATTGTATTAAAGATAAAGACACGGCTCCCGGATATGATCAAATGTCCTACTCTATGATCAAAAATCTCCCATCTGTTGGTAAATTCGTTTTAGTTAAGCTGTACAATAAGTTTTTCAATGATGGATATACACCAATTCAATGGAGGAATATTCAAATTATTACTGTTCCGAAACCAGGACGTCCCAGGGGCCTTGCCTCTTCTCTTCGTCCCATTTCACTTATCTCTTGCATATGCAAAACGTTTCACTGTATTCTACAAAAACGGCTAGAATGGTATGTTGAAAGAAAAAATATTTTTAGCGATAACACTATAGGATTCCGTAAGACAAGATCCTGTCTGAATAACTTAATGGAATTAATTTCTAAAATTCAATTAGGATTTTCTACAAATTTATTGACAGTAGGTTGTTTTGTAGACATTAACAATGCATATAACAATGTAGATGTTAATCAACTAGTTCTCATTTTAGACAAAATTAGCGTCGGTGGTAAATTATGCTCATACTTATGGAATTTTTTAAAAGAGAGATTTATTAAATATTCTGGTAACAACTTTGAACTCTGTAGAACTACCGGTCGAGGTTTGGCGCAAGGAGATCCTCTTTCACCTCTTCTGTTCAATATAGCCACTCACGATATCTGCAAAACCATCACAAATGTTGGTATCTCGCAATATGCCGACGATTTCGTTATATTTATGTCGGGCAATGATGTTGACTCAATCACTAAGGAACTACAGGATGCAATAAATAAATTTAATCTGTTAATATCAAATTTGGGTTTAGACGTGTCGACTAATAAAACTAAGATCTGTATTTTTAAAAAAGGCAAAAGTAACTTACCTATCAAATTATATATTGACAATTGTAATATAAAAATAGAAAATGAAGTGAAGTACTTGGGTATGTGGCTAGACTGCTCACTTAGATGGAGGAAACATATCGATGAGTTAATCAGGAAAGTATCGAAATATTTAAATATATTAAAACTTCTTGCGGGACCGTCTTGGGGAGTCCACCCAAAACATTTAAGACGTTTGTATATTGCTATAATTAGAAGTAGACTGGATTACGGTAGTTTCTTATATGATTGCAGTTTCAAATGTCACTTAGCAAAACTTGATAAAATTCAAAATCAAGCTCTTAGATTAATAGGATGCTTTGTTAGAACCACTCCAATTCAGGTTATGGAAGCCGAACTCAGTTTACCCCCTCTAACAATTCGTAGAAGATATTTGGCCGCAAAATCTTGTCTTAAATCTAAATCTTTGTTAAGCAATAAGTCAAGTGATCTTCTTGAGTTACTATCAACTACCGCTCATTCTCAGTATTGGCGAGTAAGAAAACAGCCACTATTAGTGTCAGTGTACAATATTTATAAAAGTTTGCCAATTCACAGTGTTACCCAATATGAATATTTCTCTTTGGATACTTGGGCTAGTAATATTGACATGGTTAAAAATGTTAAAACCTATATAAATGCTGTTGATATGCCTAAAAGTAAATATGAAACTAGTAAACTGAAAAATATCTGTATACAGTTCATTAATGAACAATATTACGATAGCTACAAAATTTTTACAGATGGTTCCAAGCAAGGTACTCAAGGAGGTGCTGCTTTTTTGATCCACAAAACAACACATCAGCCAGATTTAGTATTGAGTCTAATATCTCCATTATGCACTTAGAATTAATAGCCATACTAGAAGCTTGTTCTTATATTAATTCCATTGGATTTGATAAATTCGTGATTTTAAGCGATTCCAAAAGTGCTCTTTTATACTTGGCTCGGTGCACCTCGTATTTACGAAGCATACCGATAGCTTACCAGATACTAGACTTAATGCATAAATTTGAATCCAGCTCAAAGACGGTCATTTTGCAGTGGATTCCGTCCCATGTTAAGATAGAAGGAAACGACACGGCTGATAGGTTAGCTAGAGAGGCAGTAAGTGACGGAATTCCAATAGGGATAACGCCATTGTATTCCGATTATTTAAACTTATTGAAACAACACTGTTTTGAAATTTGGAATGAACATTTTAAAGTATTATCGACACAAAAGGGAACATGGTTTAAAACCATTCAACCACAAATTCCTAAAAATAATTGGATAGACGAAAGCTCCTTAAACAGGAACACTCTTATCACCGCGTTAAGAATTAGATCGGGACATATTCCTTTAAATCAATTTAGATATCTTATGAGGTTGTGTAGGTCGCCGAACTGCGACGAATGTGGAACTGTTGAGGATGTTCAACATATCCTACTGGAATGTAAAAAAAATAATTATTTAAGAAGAAAGCTGTTTGAATCTCAATTGGGATTTAATGTTGGTTTATGTAATAGTATTTTAGCTTGTCCGGCAACAGAAAAATTTAGACTATTATGTAAATTAGCACACATATGTTTAAGATAAGTTTAGTTTTATATGTAAGTTAATAATTACGGTTTGAAATTAGATGATAAGTTTGTAGTAGTTTTGTGATGATTTTATAGGGCCTCATTGTTGCTAAGCGATAAAGCCCTTAAATAAAGAGAAAAAAAAAAAAAAAAGTTTAGGTTAGGTTAGGTTCACATTATTCGGTAGAGCGTTAGACTTTAATGCTAGTCAAGCAATGGGCGGTTAGATAGACTCAATGAGTGTTTTGACAGATCTGCTTTAGAATTTTCGGAAAATCTAACCTAAAAGTTTTAAGCTATTGCATAGCTTCTATCGCGGGCCTTGAGCGTGGAGACCGAATCCGGAAATTCCGTAACGAAAATAAACTAAGTCCGACCGAAATTTAAATTTAATATTTTTATTTTGATTCAAATATGTGCCAGTACTTTTAAATGCGAATTGCAAAGCTATTGCGTGATTAATTGTAATCTAACCTCTTTCGATATTTAGTTTTGCTATCTATCGATGAATAGCAGAACTTTTAATGACTTTTTGAAATATCACGCTTGTCTCTCTAGTTCAGCAACTCGCCTCTAGGTGGCATTGGTTGTATCGGCGTTACTGCGCATGCGTAATCCCCCTCTTCTCCCCGCAATCTGGTGACTCATTCCAGCTTAGAGTTTCGGCGTTAGGGCACCTCCTCTTTGTTTGTTGTATGTTGTACTTCACGGTACGACTCTACGAAGCTCGCACGTACAACAGTGAATATCTGTACAATTAATATCAAAGAAAAACGAAGGAAAAAAATACTGCATAAATAAATAATTATACGAGTATGTAATTATATAAGTTGATAAAAAATGCTATGCAATAGCTTTACCGCGGCAGTCTCCGAGTGCCACACGTCTTTTTTATTATTATTCATTAGCATAAAATGCATTGAAGCTACCCTTACCTAAACTATTCGAAAGGTTATAAAACATTAAATATTTGTTAGTACACATATTTACTCTCGAATCGAACACGTCGCCACATATGCCTTATTCATAGGGTCCTACTATATTCATCCGAAACGAAGCTCGAAACTTCGGATGCTCGAAGTTTTTTATATGATACGAATATATCTACTCGGTAAAAGTTCGAATTTGTATAACCTACATCGTAACCATAAGTCTATCATTACGACTATAAGTCAATAACGACCATAAGTATATGTAGGTACATTCGTATCGTATATAAACTTCGATCAACCGTAGTTTCGAACTTCTTTTCGGATGAATATAGTAGGGCCCATAGGCAGATTTAAAACATCGTTTGTCATCGAATGTTTTATCCATATCGCTCAAACTAAATTTTAAAGTCGTGCGAAAGGGACAAAAGATTCGAAAACTTAAATAGGTTTTAAAATTGTCTAAATCCGATGATCTAATGTAGTTGTATTATGGAAATTAATTATTATTCACCAACTAAGCTCGAAATAAAAGCAGCTACAGATAAATATTCTCACAATCCCACAAAAATGTTAATTGCTTCCTACAGGATATCAATAATCATGCCCCATCAGGCAGCGTGTCTGCTTGTCTGCTCTCATTACCATAAAACTGTTCCAACGAGGATAGGTCATAAAGGTTAATAGCACGTTTAAAAATTGTATCCGCTGTTGGCTACATCCCAATAAAAATTTGGAAGTCTCTGCCCAAGCACACTTGGCTTGATTGCTCATGTTTTATTTTGAATACATAACACCCGAGCGCACAGAGCATGCACTCTGCAATGGTAAAAATAATCTAGCAAATTACTTTTTTATGCAAATGCTATTGTTGCGTTCGGAAGTTTATTCTGCTGTTAATTTTATATTTTTAGATTCCTTTTTTTGAAAACAATAGTTTGCATTTACGGTGGGTTTTAATGGCGTATGAAACATTTTTGGTAAAAAAATACTCTTGTAATAGAGTTATTATAAGGAAAACTACTATTTGATGTAAAAAACTTAAAATATTTATTTACTGAACTTAACACAATAATAGTAGAACTAACAGAATTATCAAACATGTGAATTGGCGCGAGGCGGAAAGCAGACTGGCGTGCAGGCGCCGAGCGCCGCCGGTTGGGGTTCGCGCGTTGCGGTCCTCGACCGGCTGACCATATAAGGGCCGACAATCGCACGGCTCGCGAACGAGGCCCCTGATTGGCCGATGCGTGTGTGGTCCGATATGGCTCGAGGACGGGGGCCCGGCCCGATCGAACGATTTTGGTGGGAAAAATAAATTTTGACCGCTACAGACTCCCCCTTTTGACCCAGTCAAGTGACCCCACGACGGGTCAAACATTTTTCCGTGGACGACCCCGTGGTCGCTTTGGACACACTGGTTCACGCCGATCATCGCCCTCGCGAGCATGATAGCAGCGAATATCAGACGTATGGTATTTCCCTAATATGTCGTTCGGCCTTCCGCAATGGGCTAGGACGTAGGTCGTTGGACTAGCTTTTCTCACCACTACATACGGTCCATCTTGTCGTGGTGCGAATTTAGCGGATACCCCTCTCCGCGAACTACTTAGTACATGGCTACGCAACAGAACCAAGTCGCCTGGAACAAATATTCTGGCAGCCTTTCGAGTATGATCCTTCACCACTTTCTTCTTATCTTGCTCGTTCTCGATACTCTCTTTGGCTGTCGTGATGACATTAGACAATTTGAGTAGATAGGGAGTGATTTGTGGAACATAATTCTCAGCCTCTACTATCTCACGAAGATCACTTTGGACAGAGATCGGCGAACGCAACTCCCGCGCAAATGTCAGATAAGCTGGTGTTTGGTTAGTTGATTTGGTCAGAGAAGTATTCAATGCAAACCGGATGAACGGTAAGGCTTCAGCCCAATTTCGGTGCTCCTTCTTCACCAGAATAGCGAGTTGAATCTTAAGCTCACGGTTCTTCCTCTCTACGGGATTAGCTTCTGGATGGTACAGTGGAATAAGGCTCTGGCGTACTCCAAGAACGAACATAGCATGTTGCATTACGTCAGCCACAAACTGTACACCATTGTCAGAGATCAGGCGCCGAGGAAAACCATATCGCAGGAACACTTCCTCGATGAGGAGCTTGGCGCACGCTTCAGCAGTAGCATCAACGAGGGAGAAAAGCTCCACCCATTTACTAGCAGTGTCTTCCACGATGAGTACCCAACGTTCACCGTGTGGTCCTTGCGGCAGAGGTCCGAAAAGGTCCACGGCCATAACCTCGAATCGCTGTGACGGAATAGGCGTCTGGATAAGACCAGCCGGTTTCTGGTTAGAAGGCTTATAGCGTTGACACTCTATACAGGTCTTGAGATACTCAGTGACATAGCGGCGCATCCCAGGAAAATAAAATCGTTCAGCAATACGATGAAGAGTCCGTTCTATCCCACCATGTCCAGAAGTTGGTGAGTCGTGACATTCATTCATAACTTGTTTCCTAAGACTTTCAGGTATAACTAGCTGAGGTTCTTCAGTATCGGCATCAGTGTATCGATAGAGCACTCCTCTATTAAGATGGTAGCTTCTGTCAGTCCAGGTTTTAACAGCAACCTCATCGTTTCCTTCCAAATCTTTAATAATTTTCGATACCTCCGGGTCTTCAAGCTGCGACTTACGAACAATGGATGCTTCCCAGCGAGGCAACTCAACGATAACGGTGCAAAGTCCGCAGGAATCGCGAGTGTTCTCTTCGCAAGGCGGTCGGCTCAACGTGTCGGCGATGACATTAGCCTTCCCGGGTGTGTAATCCACTTGCAGGTCCAAGGACTGAAGCTTCATGGCCCAACGGATCAATCTACCGGATGGTGTCTTTAAGGTAAGTAACCATTTCAGCGGTTGATGGTCGCTGGCAACACGAACGGGATGTCCATCAATGTACCCATGGAACTTTTCACAGGCCCATACTACGGCGAGAGCCTCCCGCTCAGTAGTTGAATAATTGCGTTCAGCTGACGTCAACAAGCGACTGGCATACTCGATGGGTCGTTCTTCCCGAGGTGTCTCCCCCTGGAGTAGGGCAGCGCCCAGAGCGTAATTACTGGCATCCGTTCTTATAATAAACGGCAAACTGTAGTCTGGTTGGGTGAGAATCGGTGGCGAGGTAAGTAATTCCTTCAAGTTCTGGAAAGCGTGGACCTGCTCTTCACCCCATATCCATGACTGAGATTTTTTTGTGAGCATCGTCAGAGGTTGTGCAACCTTAGAAAATTCTGGTACGAATTTTCTGAACCAGGAACAGGTCTGCAAAAAACTCTTGAGATGTTTTATTGTGGTAGGTTTCTTCATTTCAATAATGGCCTTGATCTTATCAGGGTCAGGGGACACTCCTTGAGGCGTAATTATATGACCAAGATATTTCACACTCTCTCGGGCAAAAATACACTTATCTCGGTTGGCCCGGAGGCTGAAGACTCTGAGACGGTCAAATACAGCACGAAGGTCCCGTAGATGTTTCGTTAAACAATCCGAAATTATGATAAGGTCATCAATATAGCCCAAAATGGTAACGTCCTTGAGAGAAACGCCGGTGCGAAATCGGTCGACGAGGCGTTGAAATGTTGCCGGCGCATTGCACAATCCAAATGGCATGCGCTTGAAACGGTGAACACCAAACGGTGTTACAAAAGCAGTTTTGTCTTGATCTGCTTCGTGAACACGAACCTGCCAGTACCCAGCACGGAGGTCGATGGTGCTCATAAAACAACTCTTACCGGTGTACTGCAGGAGATCATCAATAACTGGTAAAGGATACGAATCCTTTTTGGTGACAGAGTTCAATTTGCGATAATCAACGCAAAAACGGAACGAGCCGTCTTTCTTCGGGACGAGCAGCGCAGGTGCAGCCCAAGCAGATTCGCACTCTTCAATTATGTCTTGCTCTAGCATTTTCTGTAGCTCTGCTTCCATGATCGCTCTTTTTGCAGGTGTCAATCGATATGGTGGAACCGCTATGGGAGGGTGGTCGCCTGTATTAATTCGATGCTCGGCAAAAGGTGTCGGTCCTCCCCCTTCTATGAAAACATTTTTGTACTCTTGGAGCAGTGCAGCAAGGTTACCACGATCAGAAGGCGTCAGCATCGTGCCTTCATCGTCCCTAATAAAATCCGCGGAGGCACAATTAATCACGCTACGAGACGATTCGCTATGCAACTCGTGAATAACATGAGGCTGATCAGCTGTGAACCAGATATTCCGAAAAATGTCCAAGATAATACGAGCTTTACGCAAAAAGTCTATTCCCAAAAGCGTTTCATTATTTAACGCGTGCGGAAAGATAATAAAAGTATTCGATATAACCAAATCAGTTCGATCAAGTCTTACATTTATATCGGCGAGTTTTACATTAAGATTTTGTATGACCCCATCCGCGAGCTTAACGGACATAACACTATCTCGAAACGGATAATTTAATTTTTGTAGCAAAGAATAAAGCGCGGTACCAGCAATACAGCGTTTAGCAGCAGTATCTACTAAACCGGTACATTTATATCCGCATATATCCAAATACAAAATAGGCCGACCACTATTAACCATGTCCGTATTCGAACCGGACGAAAAAGGCTTCGCGGTCCGCAATCCGTCTCCGCACAAAGTGTCTCGCGTGCGTAAACACGCATGAGTAAGTATATTATTATTACTTGACAACACGTCTTTATTTTTAACATGAAAACAGTCGCATGAAACAATATCGACTAAATTACATGACGAAACATTACATTTTTCACAATTGGGGCGTATAACACCCATTTGACCACATCCATAACACGATAAAGAATTTAACACTTCACTTTTTTGTTTAAGTTTCGGACACACTTCACGATTATGGTCTGATTTTTTACAATAAACACAAAAGATTTTACCTTTGTTCGACGTAATTACCACCTTGTTCGACCGAGGCGCAGTGTTCGATTGGCGTTGCGCGCTCGGCGCGGCGCTCGACGCGTCGGGGGCTGCGCTGGCGCGCGCGCCTCGCGCGGCCGCTGGGGGGTCTCGCGTGGCGCGCTCGGAACGCGCGCTCGGTGCGTCCGCGGCTCGCAAACGCGATACACATGAAGCGTCGTTACTCGTACACTCGTCCAGTGTGTCTTCAACGTGTCGTGCTTTATCGATGAGTTCGTCCAAGTTTATTATCGATGACCGGGCCACGCGTTCTCTAATAGTCTGATTGAGGAGGCCATAAATAATGTCTACTTGCATCCTCTCTTCCAAGGTGTATGGCAGCTTTGATATATATGACCGGATGCGTGTCACAAAAACTTCGGCCCGCTCAGCACCCTGATCGGACGCAAACATATCCCGAAATATTTTGTGAGCTGGTCTTGGAACTCCGAACATGGAGCGAAGGCGCTTCAGGGCTTCGTCCCATGTTGTTATCGACGCCTTGACCCCTCTGAACCAGATGGCGGCTTCGTCTTCCAACAGCATGGGTAAACCACGCAAAGCGTGTTCATCGGATATATGAACACATTCTTTATAGACGCAAATTGCGTCGATGAATGCCTCGAGATGTGAGTCGCGCTCCGAGCCATGGCCTTTGAAACGTGCGGTGCAATTCGCGAAGTTTCCCGTCTCCGAGGGTAATGAAACAGGGCTGGCTGAACCACGATTAATGGCAGATGAGGCCAAAAGGGTCTCGACGAGCTCGCGATTTGACTGAGCTTGAGCCCTGGCGAATGCTGTCAGAATTGGCTCCAGCCGTTCCTCAAAAGATGAGCTCCTCCTGTCGACGTCTTCGGGATCAAGAGAATGTCTATCGCGACGTGTACGCGGCATGTTTATTGCACAAGCGTATCACCACAGTTCACAGTCACACACAATTAACAGTTTCTACTATTTTGCACTTTTTCGTGTGTTCACAAGTCTATACTTAGTTTATAGCTTTGCCACAAGTTGAGCGCCAGTGTAATAGAGTTATTACAAGGAAAACTACTATTTGATGTAAAAAACTTAAAATATTTATTTACTGAACTTAACACAATAATAGTAGAACTAACAGAATTATCAAACATGTGAATTGGCGCGAGGCGGAAAGCAGACTGGCGTGCAGGCGCCGAGCGCCGCCGGTTGGGGTTCGCGCGTTGCGGTCCTCGACCGGCTGACCATATAAGGGCCGACAATCGCACGGCTCGCGAACGAGGCCCCTGATTGGCCGATGCGTGTGTGGTCCGATATGGCTCGAGGACGGGGGCCCGGCCCGATCGAACGATTTTGGTGGGAAAAATAAATTTTGACCGCTACACTCTTTTTATTTGGGGGCAGTTGGATAGAATTATGGAAACAGCTGGCATATTAAAATATCCCTCGTATTATGACAACTACACAAGATTATGTCCACCACATTTTTCGTCATAGTTTGTCTTATAATATAATGATAGCTCACAATACTGACATTAATCAGACCCTCAGATATACTCTTTACAGCTTGTGAATATTCCAGTGCTAAGGACAGTCTTAACCTCTATATTCCATAGCCTTTTTCTATCCTTGTGTTTCTGTTTACAAGCATCTATGTACATTGTCCTTTCTTCTTCCTATTTCAATAGTGGATTTCAGTAATAATTATTAATATTTATAGTGCTTGTCTTAACCAATTCACTATCCTTAGGCTCAGTAAAACACCCTCTATCGTCTAATAATAATCAGTGGTGTACCTCAGGCATCTGTCAGGGTTAATCGCTATCGCTGGCAGACACAGGCTATACGTGTATGAAGTCACAAATCGCGGCGGGTGCCAAGTGACCGGCGGCGTGGCCGGACCAACGCTTTATTATCTTGGAACCATTCCAGTCCCACTAAATGTTTGCACTGCGGAGTAGAGTACAGAAGGGTTAAGAATATAATTTAAATGTAGGAGAAGTATATACAGCTATGATGATTGACAACGAGTATTAGATCGAGATTTGTGTATGTGTTTAACATAGACCGGACTTTTGCATATATTTTTTGCTGCAGCTAACGTACACACACCAATTTTGTAGTAACTAGGCGTGTTTTTTTTTAAAGAATTGTATAATTCTTAAGCCTGTCCGTTTCAATCGTAAAACAAGATGTATTAAAAGTATTAATTGCATACAGGTGTAATTGTTCTTCGTTCAACGAATTGAACGCATTTTTAACAAATATTGTAGTCCAGTGATATAACATTCGCAATCGTCTGATAAAGCATGTACACAATTGTTTAAAACTGTTGTTTTAACTTTTGAGTTGGGTTTAGAGTTATAATATAGCGATACTTTATGTGGTAACTTTTTCATCTTATGAACACCTGTCTTTACTAGGTCAGCTTCTACCTTCCTCTATTCTATTCTACCTACCCTTTTCAGCACATTGATCCGCCTTTATCGAAAAAAAATAATATGACAAAGTACAGTAAACCTTCTGCAAGTACATTTGCTATGGTAGTGTCTCGTGTTTACACACGTACACGCACTAACTCGATACAGGTTTTAGTGCAATTTTGGCATTTGAAATAACTTGCGCCAATAACGCTATCTGTTCTGTAGATAGCGCGCGGTTTGTTTATCTCGTTGACATTCTGTGTTACTGTATTGTAATTTTTGATTAGATAAGCTTTAATCCAGTATTTGTTATTTATTCTAAGTTGAATTTATGGAATGCAATATTTTATATTAATTAATAGATTACACGTTTTTCGTCATGGGACAGAGAGAAAAAACAGAACTGAATGTAACGGGACGGGAAATATAATATAATCGACACCGCTCAAATAATATGTTTTTGATGTGGACTGGATTTAAAAACTATCTACAACCGGGCGAAGCCGGGCCCTACCGCTTGTACTATTTAATTATACATGAATCCCTATTTTCCTTGATCCCGCACAGTGTCTTAAACAAGTAGGTTTTGCTGCGTAAAAATAGTGAGCAAAATGTGAAATTAACAAATAATATATTTCGTTTATCTTTTTTGTAAATATTTTATTAATAATCTGGCAATTATCACTTGCTTCCTGATGTTTGAATTATTTTTTATCTCTTTATTTGAGCTTTCACTTTTTCGTTTCTTTTATGGTGCCAATAACGACTGAGATAAGTAAATGTCACCCCAAACTTGACTATCAATTCATATATTAGGCGACCAGGAAAGTTTTCTCTCTAAAAAAGAAGAACTGCATAGTAACAAAAAAAAAACAACGTAATAAAACTATATTTTTCGAATATTGTCGCGGTATTATAATGTGATAAATTATCATCATTCATTCATTCCCATATAAGTGCGAAAAATAGTAAATTTCAAAGCATCAAATTTTGTCCATTACACTGAAATGTAAGTGCGTTGTGGCCTGTTGGTAAACGGACTAGATGCGGCTGCCCACATGTTCACGGTGGTCACGGGTTCGAATCCCAGGGCACACCTCTGAGTTTTCGGAGTCATGTGTGTATTGATAATCAATCACCACGCACTAAAACGGTGAAGGAAAACATCGTGAGGAAACCTGCATACCATAGCGATTTATAAGAATTCCTATGGTATGTAAGTCCGCCAACCCGCACTAGGCCAGCGTGGTGGACTATATGGCCTAACCACTCTCAATCGTACTCTCGATTGTAGAGGAGGCCCGTGCCCTGCAGTGGGACGTATATGGGCTGATACAATATTTTATAACATTGCACTGGATTTAAAAATATGGCATGTGTAGCGGCTGAATTGATGGGAAATATTTTCAATTCTTAGTGGTTTAAAAATTCTTTGTTGCTTTTGTATTGGCTATTACTGGAATCTATATTAGCTACTGTTGTGTCCTACTTGGTAATATTTAGCGATGATATCAATCAATATACTCTTACTGAAGCCGTTTGTCGGGTAGCGATTTCCTTTGTCCATTAATTACAACAAATATTCAAGAACTTTTTCGTTGGGTATTTTTCATTATTCGTAAAGCGTACATTTTTCAACAAACACCCTCGCTTTACTATTTCCGTAGTGAAAAAAAAAAAAAAAAACAAAAAAGAGCTCATATCTGTATGTAGACAGTTATTAACCAATAAACCAAAAAATCATGCATACAAATGTAGGTTTTATTATTCATATTCAACAGCATCTTCATATATTTTTATATCATCCACCCTTCTCAGATTTTTATGGACTATAAACAACATTACGTGAATGCGTTCCGTTCCACGCAGTGGACTAAGTACGTTCCTTTTCACGCTCGCGGCGGCCTGCGAATGAAAGTAGGAAATTCGTTTCATTTCCTGTGTTACGAGTTGCGAGGCGACAGTGATGGCATGTTGACATTCAGTCATGGACAATATTGGGAAATGCTTTAAATTAACTGTGTATGATTTTTCCTCAACAATCGGTGACTGTGGGTATCGTTGACACAAACTTACATAAACTCACGCCTTTTCCTAGAAGGGGATGGCAGAGGTGCCACCAGGAGGCCCACATTTCACCTTGTATATCCCAGGATTAGTTAGGGGTCGAGCATATCGCCATATTTGGCACAAATTCCTGACTCCGGGCTGAATATTACTAAATAAGTATCACTTTTCCCGACCCAGAATTCGAAATCGAGACCTCAGCGTTTTAAATGTACCGCAGTACAACTGCGCCACCAAGATAAGTCACTATTTTATCGTCTGGAAAATGGTATTAGGATACATACAAAGGAGGTTAAGCTAAAATCATAATCAGTAGAGTGGTTTGTGTAGAATATTCGCATATTCCCCAATTCTGACCCATGCAAGTTCGCCGCGTATTGTATGTATTAATTACCCCATGGGTAAAATGTAAATTTTTACGCAATAATTTTCCGGGTCATTAACATTTGTTCTGAAAAAAAATCGGCAAGTTTTATAGAAGCAACAATTATATTACGCTAATAATAAAGGCAAAACTTATGTGAAACTAAAAGCTGCTTTAGTTAAAGCAAAAGAACAATATAAAGGCAATGTTCGGAAGTTTTCAAATACAAACTTACATAAACATACAAGTAATCAAAAGGCTTAAGCCACAACGTTTCACTAAAGTTAATTTTATTTTGTTTATTTTATATTACACAAAGTTAGTTTGAGTGTTCTATTTAAGTTTGGTTCGCGGCTTCCCCTGCCTGCTCAATATGTCTCGAAATCATTTTTATTCATATTGTTGATGTAGAACCTATACTTTTTTATAATTCAGACATTTATTTGAAATTTAAACATGTTGATAGGCCGCGTTTTTGTGACGAAAAATATCTTTTACACCATTTTATTATTCTGTCCTTTTATAATAATTATACTTATTATCTAAATTAAAAATACCCTATAACTTTTACTATAAGCTTATAATATTGGATCTCAAACATCGCAAAGAAGCCGATTACGGGGAGCCTATACCTTGTGGTCTAGGAACAAACACGATGGAGAAACATCACATACGTTCGCGATCCTCAGCAGTAAGGGGCCCATGACTGAAAAAATAATCCTTTACCTCTGACAATGTGTAAATAAAATTACACGACGATTGTTAGTTATACCGTTTGATCGTGACAAACAAACACATTCGGATTTATGATATTATATTATATATTTTATTATATTTTAGGTTTGCGTATGTACGATGTACGCGTGAACGTGTCTGCGGCTAAGCGATTCATCAGCCTCATTAGAGCCGGTAAACCGAGTTTCCCGCAAAATAAAAGAGCAAATCTCGAGTTTTCACATCGGGCGGAGGCAATAAGTTTTGACGCTTGGTGAGAGCGATGAGAGGGCAACGGAGTTAATGATAATAATTAATTGCTAAATTACCTAGTCTATAAGACTTGAGAGTTGAGAGGAATAGTTAGATTTAAATTGCAGTGTATTTTAGTATTCCCATCACTGTTCAGCCATGTTGCAAAATTATTTGATTTCTTATTTTGCATTTGGCTCTTTGCTTAACATTAATCCTACCGTAAGTTTGCTACGCCAGCTTAATGCGTTTGATAGAATTTTCATTCTTCATAATCGTTGTTATATTTTGCTAGAGCAGACATCGCGAAAAAAATGTGGTATCACATACACCCGGTTTTTAGAAACTTTAATGTTTAGACATTGAGCTTTCCTTAATATCCTTTTTCTTAAAACAAGCAACTGACTAACAATGCATACCTAATTTTCAAAAGTATTTTTTAACCTGGTGGGCCACTCTATGAAAATGTACGAACTTCGAATGTTCGACTTCCGGAGTAAGGTATAAGGTTTCCACTTCTAAAAATAATTACTCTATTATACTTATCAATTCCTCCGAATTTAGTCTATGGTTGCGACGTACGACAGAAGATTACAATATTTTGTGGTGTATCTAAGCATATCAGTAAAGTTTTATGTACGGCGTCCGAACATTCGAAGTTCGTAGAGTAGCCCCCTGGATTGTACCGTGATTGTGTCTTCTTTGTATAATCCTAAACCAAACACACTTTTCTGCAACATTATAAAACGTATCTCCACCTTATTGTATCGTAGTTTCTAGAAAGAGTTCTCCAACCTCTAAGACTAAGTTCAAGACTTACGCAGCATCCTAAAGATCGGAACTAAGTGTGCGGAGCGCGCTCGGAGTTTTATCAACAGTTTATTGAGCCGACCCGACGTACTCCACAATGTTAATGAATAAACCGCCATACACGGATCAGACAATGTATGGGCTTACAACTTCTTTGTTTGGAAGGGATGCTTATTTTATATTTAGAATAATCATAAAGGCTTTGTTTTGATTTTTATATTTCACTATTTTTTTAATCAACTGGTTTCGGGCTTACTAGCACGCGATTAAATATAGATAGTTATTTTTTGCGAATCATAGTATTAGCACGAAGTACGATTGTAGTTGGTAGTCACGGGGTGCTGGCTTTACACAAATGACGACTAATATCTGTTAAAGATTTATGTTTAAGAGAAGATGTTTAAGACAGGGCTATGTAGGGCTAAAAATATGTCTAATGATTAAACTCAGCAGGCCGAGATAAGTGGAGTCCCTATATCGCGATAGATCAAAACAAAAACGAAAATATATCGCTCGTGCCAGAAAGTCATTTTCTTTCAGGAAATAATTATATCGTATCAATTCAATTCTAAAATATTTACTGGATGAATATATCATAGGTATGTAAACATATTTCCTTTGACGTTCAGTATTTTCCTGTTAACACATTCAGTAAATGGCCTTTAATTTTTTTTATCAACAAATCTCCAAAAGAAAGTCCAATATCCCGGCCCCTATTAAATATTCATAAGAGTTTCATTTGAAATTTCCTGTTTTTTGTATCATTACCCGTCTTTATTATTTAGAAGGAGGATGTAAGGGGAACGCCCCGAGAGATTCTGCGTCGTAAAAACTTTCTTCTTTAAATTCTAATGTAATATTAATTTATTTTTCCTAATTTTTTTGCTTGTGACTCGGTTTATGGGGTGGAGGTTTTATAAAAAAGTATCAGAGATATTCATCAGAAGATTTTTTATCGCAAAGAGGATTAATTTATTAGAGTTTGTTATAAAAGCAGCAAAATTAAGCGTGCGCTTTAATAGACCCACGTGTAAAGACGATTTTTTCCAATACACTTATGTTATTATAATACTTTTTATGGACAAATACTGAAAGAAATCATCTTTTATCATGTTTTATCCCTAGTCTTGTGTCAGTCCATTAAGCTAGCTTAATGAGCCTTATAATATTTACTGGCGAATTTTTCAAAATCTTTAATTTAACCATTATTCTTTTCATATGTTAATATGAATTTTACACTTTGAAATAAATCTCATTCTTGCAAATGTTATTACTGTTTGAATGGACAAGAATAAATTCTGTCTGTATCAGCCCATATACGTCCCACTGCAGGGCACGGGCCTACTCTACAATCGAGAGTACGATTGAGAGTGGTTAGGCCATATAGCCCACCACGCTGGCCTAATGCGGGTTGGCGGACTTACATACCATAGAATTTTTTTAAAAATCGCTATGGTATGCAGGTTTCCTCACGATGTTTTCCTTCACCGTTTTAGTGCGTGGTGATTGACTATCAATACACACATGACTCCGAAAAGTCAGAGGTGTGCCCTGGGATTCGAACCCGCGACCACCGTGAACATGTTGGCAGCCGCGTCTAGTCCGTTTGCCAACAGGCCACCGCGCATGGACAAGAATAAATAATCGCGGTAAAATCCTTAAAAATAATTATAAAATCTTAAACAAAAACTCCAAAGCCTGCACAAAACTTTTATTTCCACCTTTCTTTCTATTTTTGTTTACACCTAACAAAATCCCTCCAGCTACTCTCCTCAAGAAACCTCTAAATCTAGTGCCTCAAAGTGGCACTGAACCCGCTCTATTAGGAGCAGAGCGGGGCAACCACACGACCTCCGACCTCCGTAATCCGGAGCACTCAACCAAATGGATCTCATTTGCGAGGGCACTGCCGGCGCAGGGAGGCAAGTGTACAGTACTGTAGAATTTTGATTCGTATTGGAGTACGTAGGTGCTTCTGTTATTGAGGAATGGCAGTTTTGTTGTCTTTTGATGTGTAAAGTATTCATGGATTTTGAAAATTTTATGATTCAGCTTTTTTGCCTCGTGAAATGGCACTTATTTGACAATGTTTTATATACTGTATGATGCCTGAACAAAGCTCATTATTTCGTTTTTAAACTGAGATCTTTTATGTCAAAACACTCAATTGATTCTTTTGAGAACTGTATACATATAAAACATTTGAAGTTTTGTATCATTATTGCCATGCACCCATTAAACTTTTGAATATGATTGGGTATAACATTTTACTAACTACTAATTCTTATTTTTATTTGCATACCACAAAACAAGAAATGTATTACATAATTGATAAATCACATAAAACTAATCAGCAATACCTGATTATCTATTTAAGTACATAAATATCTCTTGTATGTGTTTCCCATTAACGAATGTTAACAATAAAAGATCAACTGAAAACTGATATTTCCTATATATACACATTCATTGATATACATATTCCCCTCAATACTACCCAGTATCCTATACATAATTACCGGTTAATATTTGTCGCCTTACCAAATTATTCATTAAGCGATCGAGTACTGCCACCCTAATTTCATTCGGTTTCACATTTAACTTGCGACAATGTCATTCACATAATTAAAATTAAAATATAGACTTATCGCTTCAGGTTTTTACTGCGGCTTCTGTTTAATTCAATACCGTCTTAATCATTAAGCAGATTTTTCTAATGACCATCAGCAGGCACACGAGCATGCTGCCCGCTGATGGTAAGCAATCACCGCCGCTTATGGACCTTCGCAATGCCAGGGATCCAGCAATGCCTGGTTTCTGCCTACCGTAAGAATAGGACTCTCTTTAAGCCTCAGGAGACACAGGAGAGAGAAAGGGCAGTCTAGGGTGTACTTAAGTAGTGTGTAGGGTGTGTAAGGACTTTTTATTTGTTTGTTGTATTGTTTCGACAAACTACACAGGTCACCTGACAGTAAGTGATTGCTGACGCCCATGTATCCATAGCGCTTAGATCATGTATGTGTTGCCGGCCTATCAAATCGGGAGGGGAGCAAGAAGGATAAAGGATGGGAACATGGTACCCGCTTATGACACTCACTGTACGAAACGCGACACGGAAGCTGTCGCTTCACATGAATCTCCAGTGAGACAATGGTACCGCCCCGGACATCCCATTCATGCTGAGTCATTACTGACACTAGCGTATCACTACCACTTTTTTGACAACAGCGCATCTCTGCTATTAGGATAGCGGATATTAATATCATACCACCAATCGCCAGTTTATCGTCAATTTTCGATCGTTTTCCTACTCTGGAACTTTTATTTGGTGACTCAATGAATCGAATTGGTTTTTCAATTGTTAGTATTAATTGGTAATTCTTTCTATTGTCATGGACTTTAAATATATTTGAGTGCTATTATTCAAACTAGAGTAATGGGTACAGTGTATTCATTCTAATTTGAAGTGAATAAAAGTCATCAGGGAAACGTTTTAGACCCCCCAGCAAATACCAACTATCAACCAATTTATTCTGGCTACGACTCCCGCACTAAATTGCGCGAAAATCCTAGCGCAAATACATTATAAATGCAAATTACACAGAGCACATATACATAGGCATCGATGATTGTTAATCCCGGCCAAAACAATCAGTAAATCACAACAGTAACGACACGGTGGTGAGTGCGTGTCGTGTGTTGTATGTGTTGTGTGTCGTATGTTGTGTCGTTACACGAATCACGCGAGCCATTAGCATCGCATAAATTCATATTAAGCTCATATCGCGGTACTGTCCGCAAATACGTTTGATTTATCGTGCCACTAGCATTGTTTGCGGATTATGTCCGGTTAAAAATATATCGCCGAATATCGTATTAGATTGCGTCATATTTTGGGGATTTATTTTTGTATATAAATTATATGTTGGACGGGTTGTGTGATCTGGAGTATAACGTGGAGTGTGTTTAAATATATTTTTGGTGGTGACGGACTTTATGTGAAAATGTCCAAAGCTCTGTATTTTGTTGTATTTTTTTGCGATATATCGATCACAATAACACTGCAAAATAATGTAAACATTGTTTTGATGTTGCTAAAAGATTTACAGATAGCAAACTTTTGATTATGTGAAATTACTTTGCGGCGGGTTAGGCCGCCCGCAGGTAGGGGTAGGTATTAAATGAGAACTCAGGGTAGTTACGTGGTTCGGACTTTAATAATTTCGCATCACTATTTACACCCGGCACTGTTGCTGGTGGTATGCAACAGGAGTCACTGGCCTTCACTGGACACTGATCCGGGTCTTCGGCACGTGGCGGAACCCGGCGACAGCTCGCCGGCGAAGTCAGCTGCCACGTGGCCGGGCACGGTGCGCAGGTCAGCGGCAGGCGCAGGCTCGGATGCAGTCCGGCAGGAAGCGGTGCGGAGCAAAGCGGGCAGTAGGCACGGAGTTAGCGAAAAAACGCCAAGTACGCCAAGAACGAAGAAGAAGAACCTGGAATCAGTGTCCAAGAAATCGGAATGCAAACTAGGCTTGCATTCCGTGCCAGCGACTCGTGATAGTTCACAAGCCCGGCAGACAGAATACACTGACAAACAAGCAGTTAAGCGGTTAGCAGTTAATATTACACAGAACACTCACCCCAGCGGGTTCAGAAAGACGCGTGGTAGCACGCGGCTTTTAGGTTAGGGAAAAAGGCCGCGAGCGCCGTTACACGCGTATTTATGCGAACGCCGATGACAGTTCGCACGTCAAATTTGACAGATGTCAGTCAGTAAATGAATCGACCAATCAGCGCAACGGAGGCGTTGATTGGCATAGACAATAGGATTTATGTCGACTATTGAACTATAGATCGCAAATATAAAAGGTGACATTCCCACAACGTCACAGTACCCCGCCGAAAAGACCAGGATTTTACTTATAACTGAATATGAGTAAAATCCGTCTGCATATTTAGCATTCTTGTTAGATTACACTTTCATTCCATCCTCTTACATACTTCATCCTTACAAAATGTCTAGCATCAAAATATATTATGACCAAGACCCTATAGACAAGAGAATACTTTGCGATACTAAAGGACTCTCCAAAACTACAAGAAGAAAATTTGTAAAATAGACGATGTTAGTAAATTGCGGGATCTGTTAAGTGTCGCAGTTAATGTCATGTATTTAAAAATAAACATAATGTTAAATGTGTGAATATACATTAATATTTGTAGTTAGTAAGTTTTAAATCTTTGATGTGCCAGGTACCTAGTGGATTACCATTCATATCTTCTAAATCATATACCAAAGGTGATTTTTTAGAAATAATTTTACACTTTATAAACTTGGGAGCAAGTTTTCTATTAAAACGTTTATCTTTGTCACTTTGATAAAAAGTTTTTCTCCAGACTACATCGCCAACATTAAATTCAGCAGGTTTCTTTCTTAGATTATAGTCAGCACTATTCCTCCTATGTGCCTGCAGGAGCAACGACTGTACTTTGTTAAAAATATTAGATAGTATGCCTAAGTTTTCAGCATAATGATCTCGAGGTATGAAAATAATATCCTGGTCCGCATTAGTGTCCACATAGTGTGAGCCACAAGTGACTAATTCACGACCGTATACTAAAAATGAGGGAGTGTAGCCAGTCACCTCATTAACAGAGTTGTTAATAGCAAACTGTATTTTGGGAATCAAGAGATCCCATACTCGATGATCATTTTCAATGAATGTAGAAATAGCTGTCATGATAGTCTTGTTGTAGCGTTCGACAGTATTTACATGAGGCGTATATTTAGGTGTAAAATGAATATATGGAATTTTATACTTTTCTAACATATTCTTTAAAGTTGAGCTAATAAATTGACGTCCATTATCCATTAGAATGGTTGATGGAATGCCATGAACAAGGAAAACATTTTCTTCTAAAATTTTGGTAATAATTTCCGCGGTAGCGCGTTTTAATGGAAAAAGTAAGCAATATTTAGAAAAACAACAAGTAACTACAAAAATGTAACAATTTTGCTTTCTAGTACAAGGGAGAGGTCCAACAATATCTATACTTAACATTTGAAATGGTCGGGAACACGACTTAGGTCTGCCCATTTCACCCAAGGTGGTGTGGTTTTGATGCTTATGAGAAATACAGGTATCACAAGAAGAAACAAATTCTACTACACTAGCATGCATTCCTGGCCAGTAGTATTTTTGTGCCAGCCTTCTGTAAGTTTTGAAGATACCAAAATGACCAGCTAAAGGGTTACTATGGTTTTCAGAAATAATAGAAGACCGAAGTTCCTGAGGTACAACTTCCTTCCACTCAAATTCAGTATTAAGTACACATTTAGATTTCATAAACCGATAAAGACGGTTATTTTTAATTATATAGTTAGGGTATGAAGTTGGTGAATTTTGACAACCGTGAAAGATATTTAGGTACCATTCATCAGTTGTTTTATTAACGTGCATGGAAGTATCAATAGTAGTAATATGCTTAGGACAAGAACGAGACAAAGCATCAGGAATAACATTATCTGCACCCTTACGATGTTTAATATCGAAAGAAAATGCAGAGAGGCGGACACCCCAGCGAGCGAGCCGACCTGTAGGGTTATTAAGGTTAAGAAACCATTTAAGAGCTGAGTGATCTGTATAGACAGTAAATTTTTTACCATTCTCTAAATAACATCTCCAATGTTCTAAAGCAACTAAGACTGCTAAAGCTTCGCGTTCAGTGATGCTGTAGTTACGCTCCTGTGGAGACAGTGATTTACTCATATAGGCAATGGGATGTTCTACGCCATCAATAGTTTGAGTCAGTAAAGCACCGACACCATAGTCGCTAGCATCTGTGTGAACTTCGAAGGGCATGTCATAATTAGGACACGACAATATGGGAGCTTGCACTAGACAATCTTTTAGCTTATTGAAAGAATCCTGCGCCTCTGGAGACCAAATGAAGGGTTTAGCTTTCTTACTTGTAGAAGTAAGTTTATTGAGGGGACCAGCAATTGAACTAAAGTTAGGAACAAATCTACGATACCAAGATGCAGTGCCTAAAAAACGTTTGACCTCCTTAGGGTTGGTCGGTGTAGGGAAATTAAGAATGGCATCAACTTTTCCAGGATCGACTTGCAGACCATTAGAGTTAACAACATAACCTAAATATTTTAGTTCAGTACGAAAAAATTGTGATTTAGAAAAATTTATTGTCAAATTTGCATATTTTAATTTATTATAGACACGTAAAAGCATAGCCATATGATGATCAAAATTAGGTGATACAACAATGATATCGTCTAAGAAAACGAAAACGCAATTCTCAAATTCAGGACCATAGAATAAAATATCAACCAATCTTTGCTGCGTTGCAGGTGCGTTGGTAAGACCAAACGGAGTAGTGACAAACCTGAACGAACCACGTGATGGAATATAAAATGCTGTTTTATCACGATCACACTTCTCAATAGGTATTTGCCAGAAGGCTTTCGAAAGATCGATAGAACTTAAATAACAAGCGTTACTTAAATTGTCCAAAATTTCTGACATGTACGGTAATTTGTAAGCATCTTTTTTAGTAACTGAGTTAAGTTTACGACTGTCTAAACAAAATCTCAATGTTCCATCTTTTTTAGGAGTTAATAAGACAGGTGAACACCAAGGACTTTCACAAGGTTCGACAACACCGAGTGCTAACATTTCATCCAGCTCGTTACATAACACGCGTTGTTTTTCGGGAGAAAGTCTGTAATATCGTTGTCGCATTGGTTGTGAGTTGCCAGTATCAATGCGATGAGTGATGAGATGTGTTCTGCCTAGGCCTTGCTTTTCCGTAGAAATAGAACGAAATAGGTCAATAGTATTATCAGCGTTTAGACGCTGCGATTTGGTTAAATCGTCATAAGAAAATAATTTACTTTTGTTATTATTTAAATAAGAAACACTACCGGTATTAGAATCACCTAAAGTTATTGATTTTAAATACTTGGGGCAAATCTCAAACCTAGACCAGAAATCAATACCTAAAATTAAATACGATGACACTGTAGGTATCACGTAGGCTTTAAGAATATGAAAATTATTCTCAAAACTTATAGGAATATTTATATAACCTATAGGGTTTAACCGTTGGCCGCCAGCGGCAACAAAATATATGTCGTTAAGGTCTGTACACAACTTAAAACCAGCTGATAATAATAGTTTATGTGAATCGTTCCCCAGTATAGTCACTGAAGATCCAGAATCCAACAAAGCACAAAAAGAAATTTCACCAATTTTTACATTAAGATACGGGCGAGAATCATTATCCGGTTTACGTTCCCAGATTGATGTGATGTTATAAGTAGAAAAAAAATATTTAATAGTGGAAAGCCATTGTTCCCAATCTTCCTTATCAAAATTAACACTTTTAGTAGTAATATCACAACAATCTGGCCCTAGAAGTTTTTTGGTTTCGATTTAGAATGGCAATTCGAACAATTAGGATAAATAACACCTTTAGTACCACATTTAAAACAAATTGGAAACCTATTTTGTTTACACTCAGCGAGCGTGTGGTCATTAGTGCGGCAGCGGGGACAATGTGAATGACTACCTGAGCGTCTTTTGTTCTCGAGCGATAAGCGAGTAACCGGTTTACTTGTACCAATAGATGTATTTATAGTGTTAGTTTGTGTATTTGTTAGTTTATTGAAATTGTAGGAATGTGTAAATTTTTTATTAAATTGAATATTAGGGTTAGTAGTGTTATTAGAGTAGGCTAAATCTGGAGCTAGCGTATTATTAGTTATGGGAGGCGGTTCACGATATTGAGCTGTCCTACATTGGATATTTTCGAAATTTTTACATATCAAACGGAGTTCCTCGATACTAGAAATTTTTGGTGAGCATGCTATAACGTTAGAGTAGCACGGACGAATGTTGTGTAACAAAATTTCCAATTTTTCCGACTCAGGCAATTCTTTAGAAAGACGAGAAAAAAATTCAGACATTATAGAAAAATATACAGTGATGTTTTCAGTTTCATGCTGAGTACGATTACGAATTTCTGAAACCAAACGATAGTCATAATCGAATTCGCCAAAATCCTCTATCAAAAATTTAGACAATTGATCCCAATCCTTGACTTTACTTTTAATGCTACGGAACCAATGTAGTGCATTGCCACAAAATATTTCTGTAGCAAAATTTAACAAATCAGAAGATGAAATACTCCTAGCGGCTTTAAAATCATCGACCTTTTGCAAAAATATACGAACGCAAGTAGAACCGTCGTATTTTAGTAGTTTGAAATCTGACAAACGAGGACGCTCGCATAGATACGTTGTAACATCTGTTTTATCAACTGATGTGGGTAAATTAAAAGTAGTCGGTTCACTGGAGTTAAGTTTTTTAAGCCTATTGATAAATGAATCATAATCAGTGTTAAATGTATGCAATAGTTTTTTATCGGCAGATGTTATCGGTTTCAATCTACGTGCTCTGTGATAAATATGATTTGCCAAAGTGGATGTACGCTTGAACATGTTTATATCAAATGAACATTCTAGGTTTGAAATTTTTGATTTTAAGTCATTAAAAGAAACATTTAAGGAATTTAGATCTATATCAAATGCTAATCCCGACTCATCAATGTCCTCAGATGGGTATAACAATGACAGTTTATGAATCTGTTTACGAAGTTGTAGCACTGTGTCGGCTGGATCTTCGCCGCGAATCAATACTTCGTAACACAGTTCATTTTTATTTAATAAAAAGTACTTGATAGGGTGAGTGTCCATTATAAGTAAAAATGAATGAATTTGAAAGATAAAGAAGAAGATAAGACGGAAAAAAAAATGCAAACAATGTAATTGGATATTAGTTATCACGATTAGACTTTACACTTCACTTAGTTAGAAAAATTGACAAACCTGTTTGCACTTTTAAACCGCTCGCTTGCCCAGTTGCAGACTGCGCAACCGGACTGTGTGTGGAGTACCGGGTATAACGGTGATGCGAAAAACCACGTATTAGAAAGAATTGGGCGCCACTGCGGCGGGTTAGGCCGCCCGCAGGTAGGGGTAGGTATTAAATGAGAACTCAGGGTAGTTACGTGGTTCGGACTTTAATAATTTCGCATCACTATTTACACCCGGCACTGTTGCTGGTGGTATGCAACAGGAGTCACTGGCCTTCACTGGACACTGATCCGGGTCTTCGGCACGTGGCGGAACCCGGCGACAGCTCGCCGGCGAAGTCAGCTGCCACGTGG
Organism: Hyles vespertilio; assembly: GCA_009982885.2. Classification (NCBI taxonomy): domain Eukaryota; kingdom Metazoa; phylum Arthropoda; class Insecta; order Lepidoptera; family Sphingidae; genus Hyles; species Hyles vespertilio. Next base: position 811,523 of record CM042809.1, on the reverse strand, counting down.
CCGGGCACGGTGCGCAGGTCAGCGGCAGGCGCAGGCTCGGATGCAGTCCGGCAGGAAGCGGTGCGGAGCAAAGCGGGCAGTAGGCACGGAGTTAGCGAAAAAACGCCAAGTACGCCAAGAACGAAGAAGAAGAACCTGGAATCAGTGTCCAAGAAATCGGAATGCAAACTAGGCTTGCATTCCGTGCCAGCGACTCGTGATAGTTCACAAGCCCGGCAGACAGAATACACTGACAAACAAGCAGTTAAGCGGTTAGCAGTTAATATTACACAGAACACTCACCCCAGCGGGTTCAGAAAGACGCGTGGTAGCACGCGGCTTTTAGGTTAGGGAAAAAGGCCGCGAGCGCCGTTACACGCGTATTTATGCGAACGCCGATGACAGTTCGCACGTCAAATTTGACAGATGTCAGTCAGTAAATGAATCGACCAATCAGCGCAACGGAGGCGTTGATTGGCATAGACAATAGGATTTATGTCGACTATTGAACTATAGATCGCAAATATAAAAGGTGACATTCCCACAACGTCACAACTTAGTATATTACTAAAAACAACTATGCTAACAACAATACATTATTAAGCTGAATTATAATACCAATCACTTCATAACAAGTATTTAATGTATTGTAGACTGAACATCACAGCACATCAATTTACATGAATGTAACTAATATTTAATGAATTGACTATAATTACTTATCATCCACGTTTCAATTTCATATTAGAATGATTTAATTTTGTAACACAATACGACATGAGACGAAAAAAATCGAATCATGTACATCTCCCACCCTTTACCAAAAGCATTACCCCTTTACAATTCGAATGCTTAAAGAATTTTCCGGCTAATTCCCACAGGAAGGGTTCAAAGGAACAATATTTCAATCAGACTGCGACACGGCGGCGCTGCAGACCGTTTAATATGAATTAATCCTCGTTTTTTACTAACACGTCCCGTTTGGCGTCTGACCCCGCTGATTACGGCATTTTTTGTAAATTAATTGAATTTTTGCCTCGCTGACTTTTATTGGATTTGCTTTAAGCTTTGCGTTTCTATTGGTTGTTTGTGCCGCGTTAATTCGAATGCGTGTTGAACAGATTTCATTATGAATGTTTGAATTAAAGGGAATCAGACGATAAAAAAGGATGAAATAGTCACTGTATTTGTCGGAAGTGAATTGTGTAATTCGACTTAAAAAATAATGAAAATAAATTTTTAATAGAAGTGGAGTTCACCAGGCATACCTGGTGAAGTAAATGATATGATCACCATCAATAAGAGTATGGTATGTAACAAAATGTTGAATCATGATTATTGGATAATCTATCAGTAACAAAAACAATATTGAGCAACATAAATCTCTCTTCTCTCTTCTCTCTCGTTCTCTTACTCGATAGTTCTATATTCTACTATGTATACTGTCTCCCTTGGGCTTAACTTAGCCATTTTGCTATCATAAGATAAACTAGCTCTCAATAGCTATATTAATATAGGTCATACCAAGTTTTTCAATACAATATTTTATTTCCAACGCAATAAACCCTAAATAAACATACAAGCAATTTTTTGATAAAAATCTTACAATAACATGTCAAATAAAGGTTAATTTACCGTGTGGTTAATTAGAAACACGAGCTCGTACGAGGTGATACGTCCAGATAAGATCACTGTATATCCGAGCGCATAAATTGTCTGCACACAGACAGCACTTTGTATATGTATATATATATATATATTGTACTAGGGGATGTTACCCTTCATTGTGCTGAAGTAATTGCGAAAACGGTGCATATTTGAATTAAATATTCGTGATGTTTGCAAAACATTTTAAAAAGATATCGATTGTAAATTTAGAAGGTAAATTCTTTGTGCAATATACACATCTATTTAGTACATTTTGTAGGCATTTTTAAAATGGCAAGCAATGCCGATATTCATAATTCTGCTAATGTCTAAAAGAGAAATAATTTTATAAAGATTCTGCTGTTGCTTATAAGAAATACTTTCTAACTTCAAACCCAGATAACTTACGAAACTTAAAAAAAACCCTGGTCAAACCATAACTGAAAATCAAAAATCAAATCTAAGATCTCACGATTACCAGACTATTCTAAGCAATTAAGGCTTTACAACAAAGCAAGAAATTCTTCACCAACGCATTTAGAAATATTGTTAAATTTTTACGTCTTATAAGTTTTCCTAAAGCCATGAATACCGAAACGTCCACGGTTGTATCGGGCATCGGGGCTGCGTATAAAACGGATGAGGAATTTTAATTTACCCTCGTTAGACTTGTTTCGGGACGCCTTGTATCCTACCCGCTTACCTAGTTAGGGTAGTCACCCATGGCTTGCGAAATAAAGCTCTCAATTATCTTGAAATAAAAAAAATGTCCTCATATCCAAACAAAATAATGGACTGATATTCTTTGAAACAAAGTCGAAGTAAATTATCATTTCGTAGTTTCTAAAAATAATGCGAAAGACATTTTTGTGAACCGAGAAATTGAAAAAAAATCTAATGATTAATATGAAGTTATTAGAGGACTAACTTGTGATCTTAATTGTTCTGTTATTATGTTTTTTCTTTAGTTTCTTTGTGTTTCAGTAATTAAAAGATTTACCACCTAAACATGATGATATTAGGAAAATTACAAGAAAATTGGTCGCGTTTCATTGCGAAAATTTTATTTGCATTGTGTTTGTAGTCACTAAAACCGGCTTCGTTTCGGTAGCAGTCTTGATATACCCTGTATTTCTATGATCACAAAGAAATCGGAATCGGATTAAACTTGATAATTTTTTTTTTGCAAATTTTTAAGGCTTGCCTCTGGGTCTCTGCTAGCTATCACGTAGCTTGCCACAACCATGTTACGTACATTTCAATTACTACATCACCAGCTTGACGGAACATTCTAGTGTTCCATACAATTTCATGCAATTTTACCCTGCTGCTTTCATAGCTTCATGTCTGTATCCTACGTAGTGGACAGAGATCCTTACTCTGTACAATAATGTCAACGGAATCGCACAAACAGCGGCGCGGGAATTTAAGGAATCCTCCATCTTCGTTGTTCAAGCAGCCGTGCACTGCGTTACTATTCGCTTAATATATTACACGACTTAAATTCATTCGATTGTTAGTGAGATTCAAGTATTTCTGCAAGGAGATTTTTATTTATTGTTTTTTTTTAGTCTGTAGCACACAAAAAAACCAACGCGCATGGTATGCATACCTTACATTTATCGCTGAAATGATTCGTACAGAGTTCAAAAATGATATCGTCAATTGAGCTTAGTCCTATCACAAATTGTAATTAAGTCTTTCTGTATCAGCCGATATACGTCCCACTGCAGGGCACGGGCCTTCTCTACAATCGACAGTACGATTGAGAGTGGTTAGGCCATATAGTCCACCACGCTGGCCTAGTGCAGGTTGGCGGACTTACATAAAATAATTTTTTTATAAATCGCTATCTTATGTAGGTTCCCTCACGATGTTTTCCTTCACCGTTTTAGTGCGTGGTGATTGACTATCAATACACACATGACTCCTAAAAGTCAGAGGTGTGCGCTGGGATTCGAACCCGCGACCACCGTGAACATGTTGGCAGTCGCGTTTAGTCCGTTTACCAACAGGCCACCACGCACTTAATAAAGTCTTTAGCACACAAAAATACAACGCGCATGGCATACATTACATTTACCTACGCCTTTATCGCTGAAATGCTAAGTACAGAGGTCGTAAATGGCATCTTCGATTAGCCGATCTCAATCCTATCCCAATTTGTAATACCGAGGAAGTCTATCGCCACACTACTAAAATTCTAGTTTTGGGAAATTTGTATTAAATGTTTCTGTATAAAATACTTACGAAGGAAATTTTAATCGAATCAAGTGATATAAATCTTACCATCGCAGTTCAAAGTACATGACAAAATTAAATATCCCTCCAAAAACCACCTTAACCCTAGTCTCTACCTGTAAGACCGTCGTCACAACGCATTATACATTTTTGAACATTTTTTGCAGTACATAGGGCGTAAAAACAGTTTTATTTATAATATTAGCACACGTTATGTGCTCTACTGTACTGCATCAGATCCTAATCGCCTATTTTTAAATATCGGTTTCATTTACAACCAGACATAGAGAGACGTTTTGTTCCACAGTGTATATATGTGTTAATTGACTAGCTATAGTTCATATGACTACGAAGTTTATGTTTTAATGAAATATTTTTCTTAAAGTATATACCATTATTGTTCGTTAATACGTAAGCACAAAAAACATGCAGTACAAAACCGGCTGAAGGCAATCCGCATAGGTGTAACTATTTGGTGCCATTTATCACGACATTAAGCACTATCAGAGAAAGGGACGGGTCGTCGCCGCGATCCGCGAGATTTATCCGCGCGAGGGGAAATGAAAAATTCCGCGTCCCCTGACAGTTTGCGCGGCTAATGCGTCCCGAAGGTTAACTTGAGCATTTACATTTTTAGAGATGCGCTGGCTGGTGGAAAAACCCTATTTATTGTTTTTTTTTTTGCAGGTACTTCTGCTGATTTGCAAGGTAAGGCTTTACAACCTTTGAACAGTGCACTCTTCCTTTACAAATGAGAGTTTGATAATGAGGCTACAAACACACATAATACATTTTAACATGTACTGTACATGTCAAAATGTAAGTTATAGATGGTTGGTGCTTCTCAATAACGGCTCAGGATCGTGAAATAAAATTAACGTAAGATTTCTAGACTTTTACTTAGGTGACACATTAGACAATAATCGTAGCAAAACAACACAGAACACTTCTAATTTTAAATCAAAATAGCATCGATGACCAAAGACAATAATAAGTTAGATTGATATTTTCACATTTACTTTCTTTAATACTTACTAAAGATACGATTTCTACGGATTTTTCTTTGCCTTTCAATATTTTTGTGGATTCAGCTTTTTCAGCGATGTTTCTAATAGTACCAGAGATTACGACCAAACCATGTATCATAGCAATACGGTCGAAACTGTATAAAATCGTTAGATTATATGATTCTTAACCTGACTAGGTAGGTAGTAACGGTCAAAAGTGTAGCGATTGCATGTGAGGCTATTTCTGCTGTGTCCAAAAAAAAAGGCAATCGGTATCATAGCAATACGTCTGATATTGGCAATGTACATAGATTTTATAATTTTATGACGAACTAGCGGCCCGGCCCAGCTTCGCCTGGGTGCATATATTTTTTGATTCCACTCCACACCAAATACATGTTATTTTTCCTATAAACTCTTGTATACCTAAACTTGACGTAACTGTCCTACTGTCCGGCTCAATCCCGTCTCATCCGTCTGTTCAATCTCTTCCCGATCCGTCCCGTCCTTTCTCTTTATTATCCATCCCGTCTTATAACGTGCATTTACATTTGGTCCTATCAAATCTGTCAGCTATCCCAGTCCTCTCCCGTACCTTCCACTCTATTATATCCCGTCTCTCCATATACATATACATATAAAGATTGCCTTATGAAATTTTGACATTAAAATCTTAAGCGTTTTTTATTGTTCATCCAATATTCCTTCCCTTATTTCAGCACCAAAATACTGTTCTTCCAAATAATATTGCACGCCATTACTTTTTGTTAGTAATAAAGTAATAATAAACATTTAAAAAAAAGAATTGGCCAAATTGGTCCAGGCGTTGTTGAGTTTTGCGCTTACCAACACATTTTGCGATTAATTTTTATATTATAGAAGAAGGAGATATAGTCCACCCCGCTGCCTTAGTGCGGGTTGGCGGATTTTATTTGACGTAGAAATTAATCCGATAAGTCAGAGGTGTGCCCTGAGATTTGAACCCGTGACCATCGTAAACTTGTTGGCAGTCGCGTCTAGTACGTTACCATATACAAATTAATAAAACCTTCATACTGCCTTACCAGGTGACGTAAGTAATAGAACAAATATTTAAAAATATAAAACTGCATATCGTTTCATTATAATGTCTAGATACGGCATCAACGTACCATTTTTTTTTATACTTGAAAACAATACTGAAAACAATACTAATGCGGAATTTAAATTTGTCCCCCAGCGCATCTAAAAGTATCAGTTCAAAAAACAATGTCGTTTATGAAAACGAAAAATTATAATTAGATATATTTTAGTGTACTCCGGCAAAACGCTTCGATAGAGTATACCTTGTTTAAAACTGTTGCAATAATCTAAAAAAACAATATTTTGGTATATATGGACATCGTTTTATTTTACATTTAACAAAATTACGCGCAAGACGCCGTATCTAGATAATATTATATACACGTTGTACACATTTTTTGAATTTTGTTCTATTTCGTCAGCCGTCAATGAAAGACAATGGAAAGATAGATCATTTTACGTTGGATGGTAGTTGAAGCTGGTCCGTCTTTTACGTCTCCCGTCAAATAAACAAAGATAATCCTATATTGGCTGGACGCATCACGCTTGAAAGATACCCAAAAAAAAAGGATTTTAGTATCTTCCTTAGAATTTTTCCAATTTTTCTCACTCCTAAAACCTTCCCAGAACATTTACGAATATTTCAAGACAAAAAATAAGCCAAATCGGTTCAGCCGTTCACACGTGATGCCATGAAAACGCGAAACGGGTTTCATTTTTATATTATATAGATAGATAAGTTGGTTTTCAGACATTTTGCGCGTAGTATATAGCTGAAGCGAATTTTTGAAAATGTCAACAAATTTAGCCGACCTGTATTATAGCAATCCGAATGATTTTTCTTCAACCGTTCGTATATTGGGCAGGATTACAAAAAAACTGTTTTCAGAAATTTTAGATGTCGCATGTACTCCCAAAAGAGAAAAGAACGTTTTGGAGTCGCTAGGCTGATACCTGAGCGCTTCTTACGCTCTTGCTGCGGTGGGAATGGTTTTTTGCATGATACGCTCCTGCCACTCTCTTAGTATACATAGTCACTCACCAGCTGTACTAACCGTTGAAATGACGCTCACTTAAGATGACAGCAAACTATAAGTTGCTCAGACGGACGTGTGTGTGTCGCTAGTTGTCCGAGGGCTCGCGGACGTTTTTTTTCTTTTATTCCCAATTCGGCACGGTTTGCTCATCTGCCATTGACGAAGTTTTTGGGGATGGAAGAGTGTGTTTTTAGGAATTCATAATAATCAATTATAATAGACGTTTATATAGCATATAAGATACGTTGTCCGCACTCTATTTTGGCAAGACAAAAGCAAGATGATTGCCCGACTTGCAATCAGTCACGCTTCAACACGGTCGGTATCGAAAAGTTGTTTGATAAAGGAGGTACTACACTGAATTCTTCTGATATATTTATTTTTTATATTTGGATAATTCATTTCATCGCGTTCAAGAATTTTCAGACAGATTGCTATGATACCGATCGGTAAAATTTCTTAACATATTTAGAATGGTCTCAAAATTTGATGCAATTAAATTTCCTTCTGAAAATATTTTTTTTCCTATTAACTAATCATAATTTACCCGTAAAGAACATTTTCAGACGGATTGCTATCATCAATTTTTTTGTCTCATTTTTAATTTTTCTAAATGTTTTTTTGGGTTAGCGCTAGACTACTAACTTCTGAAAAATATGTTTTTGGTATCTTAGAGCTATTATATAACTACAGTCAGAAAATCAGACAGATTGCTATGATACAGTTCGGTAAAATTTGTTGACATTTTTGAAAATTCAGTTCGGTCAAACGCTACGCGAAAAATGTCTAAAATTGTTATTTTCGGGTTCGAAATAATAAAATCTATCAATTTGATGCGGTTGTGGTCGTATTGCTATGAGACAAAAATGTTGGTTGTCATCTCTCGTACTATAAGTCAATTAGGAATTTTCAACAAAATGCAACACTTTCCTTAAAGGCTAGCAATGCATCGACAATACCTCTGGTGTTATCGATATTCATAAGCGACGGTGATTACTTCCCAGTATTTAGGAAGTTTGCTTGTTGGCCCCTTATTTTATAAAAGTGTCATGTTAATATTTTACAAATAAATATTATATACATATGTTGTAGATGCGGTGATATAAGATAAAATTATACAAAGTAACTATCCTGTGACATTTCATCGGACGTAAATATATACAAGGCATTACAAATTATTAATAAACGTTTATTACAATTTATGGATTCGGTACTTTATGCGCCTTTAATTTAATAAGCTACGCTTTTAGCTTAAATATCCTGTTTATGACAGGTGTTACTGATTAAGCCTGATTTATATCCAATACGTTTTTAAAATACATTATTTTAAAGTGACTCTAAACTTATTTACCTTGGTTTGTCAATCTTATATTTTGGTGAATGTTAAACTCTTTTATGGAGACCTCAATCTACGGCACTTTGCGGTTTAGTGGAATTCACACACCTATTATTATTTTTGAGATCTCTTTACAAAACTCCCTACGATGATTTCCGTCATCATTCTTTACTTCCTTCCTTCTAATTAGCATAATTTCGGCCGGTGCCATGATCCGCCTTCAGGCTGAGTCTCTTCTATTTTGTCTGATCTTCGGTATCCTCAATATAAATGCTGTTGACCTTCATATCTTCATTGATGCTATCTAGCCAGCGCATCTTTGGCTCTACCCCTAGATCTAGATCTGGGAATGTTGAGGCTCAGCCACACATTGCCAATGCCCATGTATGTCATGGCAATCAATGCCACTCCTGTGGCTTTCTAGGCGTGACATACCATCTCAAGCGCCATTCTTGGAGTAAATCTACTACTTCACCATTCAACGAAATTATACAAGAAATTAACACAACTTAAATAACCCACAAAAACTACAATTAAACCATACAAACTGCCAAATCACCCTACGGAACCAAACACGGCGTGCAATATTCGCATCCCCCAATTTTTTATCTCCACCCCTAGACATTAGTCTGGATGTAAAACAAGAGGATGCCCCGGGTAATCTTAATTGTTCCTTCGCTATCTGGCCACGATTTATAAGCAATATACATGCAAATGCGCTTTACTTATTGTCATGCTGATTTCTACATTACTCTACAAAATTAATTGACATACAAAATTGTTACTTTGTTTCTGTAATGGGTTTTTGGTGAATTGCTTTGATTTTGTGATTTACAAGGCTTATTTATAGGCCCTTTAATAGGCACTGTTAAGAATTAGGTTCTACTGCGATTAAGAGGGATTTACGCTTTAAGCTGGACTAGTGCAGGTAGGTGCACTTCATGCATCTTTGTAATACTTGTTAAGATCTGTCAGTTATATAGGTTTCATTATTAAATCTGTATATATATATCAGCCCATATACGTCCCACTGCAAGGTACGAGCCTCCTTTACAATCGAAAGTACGATTGAAATTCTTACAAATTCGCTATGGTATACAGGTTTCCTCGTGACGTTTTCCTTCACTGTTATATTGCGTGGTGATTGACTATCAATACACACATGACTTCGAAAAGTCAGGAGTGTGCCCTGCGATTTGAACCCGCGACCACCGAGAGCATGTTGGCAGCCGCGTCTGGTCTACTTACTAACAGGCCACCACTATAAAATAAACCTTCTTCAAAGATTTGACGGACCGGTCTGTTCATTTAGATCTTAGAAGATAGTAAAGCCTGCTTTGTTTTCTCTTTGTGCCTTCTAAAGGTCGACTAAGAATGCCTTAGGCATTAAGCCTTTATACAAAATTGTACAGAAAGCATAAATAAATAAATAAAACAGTCGTAGTCATTCAAATTGAATGCTGAAAATCTTAACTTTATCACCTCTTCTAGTTTTTGCAGATAAATTAATATTTCCACGCTTGTATTCCAAAGAGAGACCATTATTCCTAATAGTATAAGGTCGACGTCTCTTTTTTTGTCTGAAAATACTTATCTAATATCGTACAATAATAACGATAGAGATGTAGAAATTTTCTAATCTTTTATAATATACTGTTCGGAACTAAAATAGATTTAACATAAATTTTAAGCGTATTACAAAAAGCTTTAAATAATTTTACGACAAATACCTACCGGATTGCAACCCCTTTGGTATAATTTTCATAACGGCAAAATCACTTTTTCGAATAGAAAATTCACAAGAATGAATTACTCGATTTCTCGACCTCGCTGTTAAAAGCAATGTATTTCACTATGTGGCGATTAAATACCGAATAGAATATTTATAGACCTTAATAAATACGCATTATGTAAATGACGTCAATAACTTATCCCAGTCTTTTACTAAAACATTTACGGCCATTTATCAAACGCAGCGTTTATTCGAGATTTGTGACAAGACAGACATTTATCAACAGCCCACGATAAACGAATCAAACAATTCTAAAACCGGATCTGTATATAATAACACAATAATGCAACACGTCCATCAAAGTTTGGAAGGGTGCTCGAATGCTAATCGACACAACTAGAAGGGCAGTTAACGTGGACGAGGAGTTTCCGTTCCCGAGGGAGCGTGTTCCCGAGGCAGGGCCCCTAGTCGCGCTGTGCCGCCAAACGGGAACACATCGCGTGTGGACATCAACCATTCTTGACCTTAGTCATGCGGTAAGCCAAGGTCTGACAGAGCCATGGCGAATCCAAAGAGAGAAGGCGCGCGGGAGAACGTACTCAATGCTGGTGTTTTGTGGTGCTGTTGTGGATTTTTCTTCGTGCTGTGTGGGTATGGGGTGTACAGGCAGCATTGTCTGGAGCTGCGGGTGTTGGCGCTGGAGGAGCAGATCCTGGAGGTGAAGAAGACAGTGCAGCCGGACCCTGTGGTGAGTTCGGAGACGGAGTTACTGCGACGGGAGACCAGGGATGCTGACTGCAATTGTCCTGCAGGTAAGACGATTGAAATAATTTTCTAAAAAATTACATTTAAAATTATAAATAAGCTGATGAAAATACGTTAGTATTTGGTTTATGCTAACTACTTAAAAACTCAATGAATTATACTAAAATATATTTTGTATGGCTGAATTTCAGAATACTTTATATTTGTATTCGTACGCAAAACAAATTGAGGTAATTTCATTCCTTGTAGAGTTTTACTTCCGCAATATGTTGCAAGTTGTAACTTATTTAGATGTCGTCGATGTTGTTACCTAGAGCTTCCCTGGGAGAATTACGTTCGATTTCCGCAGAAATTCGTTGTACCCTGCCAAAGAACTTGCTAAAAAGTTCGTACATTTTGAGAATGTTGTGTCTGAACCTTAATATAACTTTAGTTCGATTTTAAAACATTAAACTAGCAAATTACTATGTGTTATTCTGATTATAGGTATTAACAATTTTGAATGCTATATTCATGACCAAATACTGATAGGAAACATAAAACTAAAGAAGTTTGCTTTTTAAATGTAACCTCGACGATAGTGTCAATTTAATCCTCTTACAAAATATCTTGATGGAAATTATCGCACTATCTCTTCTTATGCCACTTGGAAGGCTATGTAATATCTAATTTCACATTCAAGTCACACGCCATCCTACAACTATCAAGAGCAGATATTAATATTCTTATCCGAACACCGTTGAAATTACATCCAGCGATTATAATCAAAGTTCATATCAAACGGTTGCTTTGACATCCGAGAATACTATCGAAACTCCATCAAATGTGTTCGCCTCAGATCTCCGATCACCAATATCCAGAATGCGTGAAATTTGATTACTATTTCTGGTTGGTACATCAAATTAAACTCTATTACAATACCGAACACAATCAAACCAACAAGCTGCGGCCCGTCAATGCCTACAACACATTGTGCGGCTAAACTACTACCATTTTACAATATCCGGCTATAAACCCAATTGGGACGTGCCGTACATACAACGGAAAAAGGACCTTCGCACGTCGATAATAAGATTTACTTTGTCTTCCGCGTCGTCGAGAGCGTCTCGAGCTGTCCCATCCGCGGCGAGACAAATTTGTAATGCGCCATTGTCACAGCCATTAGACGTAATGGTTCAATAAGGAGTATTGAAAACGTTCTTTCAGTGCTACAAATCAAGCGTTCAATTTAATATGATGCATGGCGTGCGAAGGGCCGCCCGCCTCCGTCGCGGCACGGCCCCGTTAAATTGCTTCTATTGATTTGTCATCAGTACATTGGCTGTTTCCTTTATGCTCTCAATTGGAAATATTCCATATAGCGAGGCCTGGACTCGTAAATGATAATTTATCAGTTTATTTATTTATGTAGGAACTTGTTCGGTTGCCAACAGGAAGAGCGTGCAAACTGCAATCAAATGACGTGGGATGAAATTTTAGCCTGGACAAACTAAATATAACTAAGCATAAATTTGCTAGGAGGATTTGGCGTATGTCTATAGAATATTAGATCCTAGGTGAACATCGTGTATAGTAGGTCGTTAAGTCAGGGTGTAAACCTAGATTGCTTCCGAAGTGTAGCAATAACACTAATAGCATCATCTACTATCTACTTTAGGAAAGTTCACGATGAACTAAATCAAAATAAGTTATTTGATAGATGAACCTATCGTCGGTCGAGCATAAACCGGATATACACTAGCTGAAATTGAAATGCAATAGCACTGCGTGGTATTTTTACGTTACGCGTTGCCATCGGGATGAATGTCATAAATATACACAGTCAGGTCATAAGTATTGTCACACAGTAAAAACTTTTCTTTTAGAATGCTGGCCACAAAAAAGTTTATTTTTAAATATGGAGTGGACGCTTAAAGAAAACCGTGTTGCAGTTATTGCGTTGCATCGTTGCGGTTACGCGCCAATTCAAATTTTTGACATACTGAAAAATTTGAATATAACCAAAAGATTCGTTTATCGTACCATCAAACGATACAATGAAGACTCTAGTGTAGATGACAGGTCAAGAAGTGGTCACCCTCGGTCTGTTAGGACTCCAGCAGTGATAAAAGCTGCGAATTTAAAGAAATCCCAAACGTAAGCAGAAACTGTTGGCCCTTCAGATGGGGTTAAGCAGAACCACGGTGCAAAGGGTGTTAAATGAAGACTTATTTTTGAATAAACTTTAGTGTCATAAGAAACTATGTTTTGTTAAGTTCATTTTGGTATATAAATGGTTACATAGTGAATAAACTTGTTTCAATTATTTTATATTAAACATGTGACAGAATTTATGACCTGACTAGGTCATTTAGCAGAAGTAGCCGAGTGACACTAATAATAAGGCTGTTGTCCTAATACCAAGTAAATACAAAGTAATAAACTATTATGCATCATCATTAAATAGGAGACTGTTAAATAGAACTTTCTTTATTCCACCAAACAATAAATTATTTGCATCTTATTTCAGTAATAGCTTCTATTCACAATATCGTATAATGGAATGAAAACAAGTAAAAGAGTAACACGCAGCAGTTTTTATTCCGAGGAAACTAAAAGTTTTTACTGGTGGTAGGTCTCTCATATGTGAGAGGCCATCTGGGTAGGTACCACCGCAATGTCTATTTCTCCCGTGAAACAACACTGCGTAAATACACTGTTGTGTTTCGGATTGAAGGACATTGTAGCCAGACTAACTACTGGACATATTGAGACTTAATATCTTATGTCTCAGGATGGCGAGCGCAGTGGAATGTTGCTACTGTATATGAGCGGTCGTATCGCTTACCCTCAGGCGAACGGCTTGCTCGTCTCGTCATTCATTGCAATAAAAAAAAAAAAAAAAAGTTCCCTCGGGGTACATAAACTATTGAAGCAACAATAGTTATTCCAACATTCTATGTGTACGTTTAATATTTTTAGTTTGTTTCAATTAGAACCCGCCGATTTGCGTCACTAAAACCAACGGTTTTTAGATTTTTTCGGTGTTTGTCGTTTCATTCAGCGGGGATGGCCGGATGTGTTTGAATAGGGGTTTTGCTGATCCGCAGATTGCAAATCTGGCTGCCGTGGGGTTTTTTAAATAGATTGACTTTAACGTATTTTTTATTGCATTTATGAACATGTTTTTTTCGTTATTCACAGCTTCCGAGAATCTAGGGAAAGTGGGTAAAAAATGTTATGTATATAAATCAGATTAACTGGCAGCCAACTGCCTAACAAATAATTGAAGAGGTTAAGTTTTTAATAAAGAAACCAAGTTTATTACAAAAGCATCTGGTTTATTATTAGTGCTTTAGACTGACAAAGATATGAAGAGGTATAAGGTTAGGCATAAATGTGAAATAAGTTAGTTTCCCTACTTTATATGCACATCCACAAAAAAAATCCTTGACGCCATTATCATAAAGACACATTTTAATGCTAAAAAATCCCGTATACAGGCGCAGAACGTAGAAATCATCTAGAATTATAGAACAAACGTTTTCCTACATTAAGTTAATAACAAATGTAGAATGGATAAGTTCTATCCATTGAGCGCACGTATTTGTAATTAATCTATTTCCTCGATCGTTACTGTCCTCGCGGGTGGCTTTAATCCTTTTAATGGCCAAAGAGAAGATAATTCAAACGGCAGGATGGAAAGAAAGCAGACTTTTGAAACAATTATAAAGTTGAATGACATCGTCTGGTTTTTAAATGAAGTTTGAGGGGTTTAAGACAATAGCCCTCACAGTCCTTCGCAAAAAAGATATGAAAACGTCTCGCAAACGCTAATTACTTTTCACCGAAGAATGGACAGCATAAAAACTTGATTGTTTGAAGTTCGCGCGTAAGGAAAGTTACCTCGATCCGTGTCTTATCTCCGAAGCCGTGGACTTCAAATAAAAGATGCCTTGGAGGGTCTAGAAAAGTGGCTGAGTTTTCTAAGGTGAGGGCTTGTTGGTTATCGGTTAGCGACGATGATAATACCTAAAAAACTATGTATTCATAAAAATACTTACATGTGTTCAAAACTAGGTATCATCTTGGTAATAAAAAACGATAAATATCTAGACATTTTAAAGTTTTATAAGAGTGCGAAATGAGGTCACACGTGTTTATTTTTGCATACAATGTTATAATGTAATCGTCATTTATGCCTGGGATCCTACGATATGCAATCCACACATCATCAAACTTATTTCCATATCATTATATAACAAAGTTTTCGCTATTCACATTCCTCTAATTACCATTTCAAATGACATCAACTTCTACAAAATACATCTTATCAAAACAATCTACGATCGTAATCGTATTATTTATCTCTTCCCGCTGCCTTCCTCCACTACGTTCGGTCCCCAAAAACATTTTCTGTTCGTATAACGTCCGTTACATCACTCGGGAGTTATCTGCTTGGTAATTGTTTCATCGAACGCTGCCGGTATTACTTTTGCTATATTGCATTAGTTTCCGCCCGTTATGTTATCTTTCATAATGCCAACTGCTCCATCTTGAATAAGGCCACTTTGGTAAACTTCTAAGTTGTAAGCTTGTCTACATCTGGATCGCTTTCAAGGTTATGAAAGGATTGTTCAAATATATTTTTACTTATAAAGTTGCGGTCATTATTATGACTCAAACGGTGATTGTATTTTGTTCCTACAATTACTTACACGAATTTTCAATTAAGTATCTACACTCGGATGAGCCACTAAGAAAGATTTTCAACCATCCAATATAGCAGTTGCTAACAGAGCACATACATTTTTATATTAATTCTACCTCCAAATATAGAGGAGTACGTCATTTTAACTCACCCAATGAACATAACAACACATCAGTTTTACAATCGATATGTGAATTCTACCTCCAGATATAGTCTACGACATTCTAATTCACCTAATGAATGCAACAACACATTTGTTATTTCACATCAGTTTTACAATGAAACAGAGGCACCACCCTAATCTCTCAGCAACATTTTCAACCAAACATTTTCAACCAACATTCATCTCGAACTCAAAATATTTCGTAAACATAATTAGATTAACTCAAACATAAATGTTACATAATAAAGAGATAATCATGTCGGGATGACCCTCAAATTATGAGGTTAATAAAATTAAAGCAGAGATGTGTCCGGAAACGCCTGGACGCCGGGTGTGTTTTATTTGTCAAACAAATTGAAAAGTTATTAGACAAACAGCATAATTTTGTTACACCCTTTCGGACCCATGTTTGGTTTATATAACTGAGTGCTTAGTTGGTAATATGTAATGGGAAGACCAATGTTGAAATGCCTTTCAGTTTTATTTAATTCTTTATTTTGATATGGTAATGCTACTTAATTCAAATAATTACAGAAATAAAACGAAAAAGTCTTTGCAGTGAATATCCTACCAGAACTAACTAAAATACATAAGTACACAAACTCACGCCTTTTTCCCTAAAGGGGTAGCCAGAGATGCTACAAGGACACCCACGTTTCGCTCTGTGTGTTCCGTACCACGATGTGAAAGAGGACGATAGCCTATTGAGTACGAATTCCTAACTCTAGCTTATGGATAGAAAAAATCAATATCGCTTTGCTCGGCCCGCGATTCAAACCTGAGACTCAGCTCTCAGCTTTGTAATCATACCGTGGTACGACTGCGCTACCGAAGGATATCTAAAAAAACGTAGATTTGATAAATCATTGTCAAACAATATTTGAGCTATTATTTCAACAATAAGTATAAGCACTGTACAATCGCATTGAAAAGCTTAGTTTTGTTTTATCAGATTTTAACTGCAGTAGAAACTTTCAAAATTAGTACAAAACAAACTACAAAACTTAAGTCATAATTTCCTTGCATGGCTCCTCACCCCTTGATGGACTACAAAGTAAGTTAAGAGCTGGAACTTTAATAATAACATTATTCACGAGGCATTGAATCATATCTCAATTGCTTTTTCCTTCTGTTTACAATGAAATGCATGCGAAGCTGAAGCATTTGGCAGAGCGCCGAATAAAGACTAAGTCGTACAGAATATTGTGGGGATATTGAGCTAAATGTAAATTGGAGGAAGAATATTGATTAAGCTGGAGGTTTATAAATAAATAAATATTCTTATAAGGCAATTTCCTAACATATTTTAAATTGATCTAGACATAAAGTACAAAAAAAAATCTAGACATATTTTTTGCATTTACAGTGCCTATTAAATTGGTACTGCAATTATTCGGATATACATAGATGAATCTGAAATATGACCCGACATTCCTATTCGTGGATTTCCATGAGCGCGCCGCATCACTCAGTATGATCTTTACATATCACATAATATTCTCGTTGTGACTCGTTCGAGACCGTTTGACAAATGACAACTGCCAGATATCCGACCCTTAGGTTGTAAATCCGATTGTCAGCACCGAGCAGAGAAATATTGTGTCAGTGTGTGAGCCAGGATTAATCGGCTTTTAAAATAATTATACTTGTGAATGAGAAGTGAATATAGGATGAGGAGATTGATGGATAAATGATTTCAATTAGGAATAGCTCTAATAGTCTTTCAAATAAAAGAGATGTTATGTCACGAGGTTTACACTCTTCATCAATATCATAAAATATTGAAACAACGCTTAAGAGTCTTTTAATGTTCTAAGCGCAGTAGGTACATGTTAGATAAGAATGACCAGTCCCATCTGATTTTTATTTTAAATTGTATTGAATAGCGAGACGGGCATGCCGTTCATCAAATGGTATGCGATACGACCGCTCATGGACAGTAGCAAAATCAAACAACACCTTGAATAACAAAGTAATGCCTGGCACTCCACTGCGATTGCCAATCTGAGACATAGATATGAGGTCTCAATATATCTAGTAGTTACTCTGGCTACAATGTCCTTCACACAGAAACTGAGTAGTGAATTTAAACTCCTGTTTCTCGGGAAAAATATACCTTGCAATGGTACCTTCCCAAGCGGCTTGCCACATATGAGAGACCTACCACCAGAAAATATCCTAATATTTTTAATCAGTGGACTGTGACTAATGATTGGGTTGAAAAATATTACTTTATTGAAGTGCGCAGTAGAGTCCCTGAACTTCAACATGATAGTTAAATCGTGAAGCTGCGAATTAAAACTATTACCAGGTCTTGGTATATAACCTTACTGGCTACAGCATCTTTTTTCAAATATCTTCATATTTCGTTCCATTTTCAAACCCCAAGACTGGTAAAAACAGTGGCAAACACTAAATCAAAATCAAGCCTGTCAGCAAGATACAACGAAAAACCTAGCAGATAAATTCCATACAGTATAAGTGGCGTATTCCTGTATGAAGGGCCGGGATTCGGAGGCATTCCCACGGGACAGTCATCCGCGTGGGAGTCCGATAATCTTTTATTACATTCGCGGCAGACTTGATGTAACTTATTCCTCGAGACCATTTATCAGCCAGATATACGGAGGAAAAAATCCACTGAAATAGGAGGAAAATGTAAGGAAATGTGTAATTATATTTTTCATAGTTTATTATCTTGTCAACCGTTTTTATGATGTATCAAAGATATCAGCCGTGTTTTTTTACACGATCATCAGATTATGAACAGCTAAATCTTGAGTTCAAATGCTAGTCTTGGGGATGAAATCGCTTAAGACTTTTATTTTGAATAAAGTTAAATTATGAGCTGTGGTCAATGGTGGAATCCAAAACAGTTATATTGGCCTCATAAACAGAAATAATACAATGAAAATAGTATAATATAATAAAGTATTGATAAGTAACATTTTTTATCTGAAAGACGATCATAATATTTACCTTTTATTACCTTTGATACTTCGTTTATTTCTTCAAGTCACGACCTTAAGTAATCATCCCTTAGTAAAAACCCCCTAATTTCCATAAATAATAATGCAATTTGTCCCGCGTCGCCACCACCCCTACAGAGATGTAAATTTCTTACATTTCTCCCCATTTTTATAGGAGTCTGGATAACACATCGACATGTGTCTACGGCAGAACTGGGGACATGTGTGAGACAAAAATATATCTCACAAAAAATAACGAAAATGACCCTTATTTGGAGACATATAAGGTCTGTAGATAGCGCATTACATAAAGTGGTTTTAAAAAACGCGTCCCGTGAAATTCCAATATTTCAACCAACGCATTATGCACTGCTTTCCTTTTGAAAAAAAAAGCATTTTAATTCTCGCAATTTTCAGTCTTAAACGGCCAACGCTAAAGCATATTTTAGAGCGGGCAGGATATGTTAATGTAATCATTCGACGATTTAAAAGCGTTTTTAAAACGAGCGCCGTTTCGCAGATTAATTTTTTTGGTAGTTACTTCTTTTTTCGGTTATGTTTTAGAGCTCTTTTCGATGCAGAATTTCTTTGATAAAAACTATAAAAGGCGAATTCTCGGGCTCTAGTTATTTCGTAGTTTTTTGTCTTTTTGCAAAGTTTTAAACCAAGGTGGGCGTCCGACTTCTATGTGTGGGTTTGTTAGCTTGCTAGTATACATTTTACCTGGCTTACTATTATAATTTTACTGTATTGTAGACCGCGTCATCACATTTATGTGTATACTACAGATATGTGGGTATTTATAAGATTAGATTGCATTTCCCGCAAATAAGGAATACTAAATTGCAATATTTGCTATAACAACTTCTGGAAAAGTTGAAAGAATCCTTAAGAACATGACGTCATTATAATAATAATAATAATAATAACACCCAACAGTCACATACATAGTCCTGACTCCACATTGACTTGGCCAGCAGCATTATGTATAAATTGTATGATACATTATGTTTTCATGCGATGGCCAAGTCGATCCATTTATTTAAAACGTAAAGAATTTTTAATATTGATATGGTAATAACTAACGTAATAACTTTATATAGAAGGTCCCTTAAGGACTAAATAAATTAATCGACTTGGTATTACATGCATCTCACAACTTTTTGCGGTAGAAAACCTGAGCTGCGAGACTTGGAATTTTTTTACAGGATGTTTTTGATGGGATATCAATTTCAGGGTCACATTCAACTTTACGACCTGCGTTGTATTTTTTAATATGGCTTGGAAAATTATCAACACCTTCAGTACGATATGGGTCTGAATGAGTACTTATAGGAACAGATAATCATCTGCTATTGTCGAATAGATATGGCCTGGTCGGCTTTTGGAGTATCTTAAGCCATATGTAGATCTTTGCAGAATTCCCTAAGCGTGTAGAAGCTCTCATAACGGCAGCACTGAATCGGTGAGAAGGGCGAAAAGATTTTTGAAAGTTCTTCAGGTAAAGAAGTCGCTGGATGCAAGATGTTACCAGCAGGTTACTGCAGAAATCATAAGATCAGGACTATAATAATTAAAGAGTGCACTTTTTATGCTTAGATACTTAATGAACAAACGAAATATTATTTTGTGATTAGTATTTTCAGCAGACACGTAGCATCAAATATAAAAGTTTTTTTTTGTACACAGGTATCGTTCATAAAATTGATTTAAAAAGTTATAATACACATATTGCGCGCCTGTAAAAATATTTCCGACATCGT
Organism: Hyles vespertilio; assembly: GCA_009982885.2. NCBI lineage: Eukaryota > Metazoa > Arthropoda > Insecta > Lepidoptera > Sphingidae > Hyles > Hyles vespertilio. The sequence continues at coordinate 791,132 of CM042809.1, read as the reverse complement.
AACACCATTAACATATATTGGATGGTGGAGATGCAATATGGCGTTGAAATTTGTATCGCAATTATGTATTCTCCCATGATGAATAAAGCTTAAATTCAATAACCTATTTCACAAAGATGCATAATGCCTTCTATCCCCTATAGAGAACGATTAAATGAAGTATTATTTGCAATCGTTTCGGTAAATTTAAATAAAATCCGTAATATCTAAGTCAGACATGAAATAACTTCATTAAAATAAAATATTCCATTGTCCGTGCCAACCGAAGTTCCAGTTCGATATCAACTGAAAATTTAAAGTCACCGAGTCGACATCTTTTGTTTCTATGCAAATGCACAACTTGTAGAAAGCAATCCAATTTGACGGTAAATCCCTCGGGATATGAGTGCATACCGCAGTTTTAAATTAAATTCGAATAGTGTCATTCCAATTTATACTCTAAGTCAAAGCGTATGAGCTGAAAATAAAATCCGGTTAGTTCCGTGTGAGTTAGTTTAGTTTCACGCCATGACTTTCGGTTGTAAAGCTGATACATGAATGTTAAAAATCTGAATATTACCGCATCTTTACAAATTTGACCTGAGGGTTTCCTTTGTTAGATGTGCGTTTTGAAAATTTTTAAGGGTTGATGTCATTTCTACGGTACGTTTTGTAAACATTTAATGAATACTGATATAAATTAATTGAAACTATCTATAAAAGCACATATGACAGTGCTTTTGTGCGTAAAAATATTTGTCTAAATAATCTTTGGTTTTATTTTCGTCAAATAGGAAAGCATTTTTTATATTTCAGGTTTAAAACTTCTATCAAACCTGACCAAGGTTGTTCAAGCTTTAATAAATTTATTGCCATAGTGTGACTAATGAATAATTTTTCCCTGAAAAACCACCAACAAAAAATGAAAATTATTCCACAAAGTATATTGTTGTAATTCATGTGCTTACATAACTATATCTTAGTACCACTGAGCCTATTATTCGTCTCCTTGGTTTATAAAAATCCTTTAATTTTCAAACATAGAAGAGAACCCATCTTGATTCGTAAAACCATCAATTATTTTTCCTTCTCCAACATCAATAACATGAATCACATGATTAGAATCAGCATCAGCTCTAGTAATGTGTGTACCTATTTTGTAAGCATCGAGGATCTTAGATATGGCGCGGTGGGCGCTGAATACTATGCTTACTAATTAACTCCAGTTACAGCTGTGAGGAAATCTGATGCATTTGTGAAATTATGTTCAATTAACCTTTTATAAATCAAATTATTAATACTCGTACTCATTTTGATTTGTTCAATAATTTATTGTTGGTCAAGAAGAACTTAAAATTTGTCTGTGGCTGGCCGAGATTTAATGGTCATTGTCCGGGGATCAAACCTATACTAGGTACAGAGTCCGGAACAAATCACACGCCAAAAGTGGCTCAGGTTGCTTATACGTATACATTTAAAAAGTCTTTAATTTTAATCAACTTCAGGTAAAAATAAACCATATTTCCTTCAAATATAGATTTATTATACTAAATAATACGCGTTATATTAAATCCAAATAAGATTATATTATGTGCTCTTATTTCGCTTGCCGATATTTAGGCCGTAACTTATAATTATGATGCGTATCCTAGTAGATTCTGTGATATAATCGGATATAATAGTCGCAGTGGTAAATGTATGTCGACATTGTCACAATAATAAAATTAGATGTTGCATCTCCTGTATAATTAAAAAACAGGAAGATTTTAAGGTTTGAAAATAGTGACCACACTGTTGCGATTCAGGAAAACACGTGCCAGCATTAAATAGTAGGAATTATACCTTGTTTGTAATTATCTGCCCGGAAGTAGGAAACGGACCAGAAATTATTACGTTATTATATTTGGTTATTATACAAGAGAACAATATTAATACAGTTGCTAATGTCGGTTCCACAATGGCACAAAGCAGTTGCAACATAATATGATTTTAAAGCCAGCGTTGGTATTAGACGCAAACAAAGAGAATGTTAAATTTTGATAACTCCGGCGATATCTTGTGAACTTTGTGATTTTTTATATTTCCTTGTTGTTTGAGTGGGTGGCAGTTGGCTTGTTGTTTCAGTTACAAATTGAGATTGTGTGTATTTAAGCTGATGTTGGTGTAGGATAAAAAATAATATGGTCAGCATGGATCCCATCAAAAACATCCTGTAAAAAAAATTCCAAGTCTCGCAGCTCAGGTTTTCTACCGCAAAAAGTTGTGAGATGCATGTAATACCAAGTCGATTAATTTATTTAGTACTTAAGGGACCTTCTATATAAAGTTATTACGTTAGTTATTACTATATCAATATTAAAAATTCTTAACGTTTTAAATAAATAGATCGACTTGGCCATCGCATGAAAACATAATGTATCGTAAAATTTATACATAATGCTGCTGGCCAAGTCGATCTATTTATTTAAAACGTAAAGAATTTTTAATATTCATATAGTAATAACTAACGTAATAACTTTATATAGAAGGTCCCTCAAGTACTAAATAAATTAATCGACTTGGTATTACATGCATCTCACAACTTTTTGCGGTAGAAAACCTGAGCTGCGAGACTTGGATTTTTTTTTACAGGATGTTTTTGATGGGATCGCACGTCTTTTTGTAGAGTCCTACTTTTTTCCTTTTCGGTACTTCTTACTTCTAGAATATCAATAACGATTTTTCTTAAAGCCTCTGTGTTATGGATTTTTCTTATTTTTGTAGGTATCAATTTACCACAAATATAGCGGATTTGATTATTAATGTTCTTTCTTTCATTGTAATTGATATTTTCGAGCTATTTAGTCTATTTATTTGCAAGTTTTCTTCGTCATGTTTTTCTAGAGGAATGTTGTACAGTTTCATGGGCTGAATGCACCATTTAACTCTCTATATCCCCTCCTGTTATGCCTCATATATATAGATATCTATCTACAACTATTATTCCATTGTATACGGGTACAATGATTCATTAACTGCAAATGTAACTTTGTAATCCTATACATTTATATGGGATTACAAAGTTATTAATGCAGTTGGTCTATCTAGAAAACTAGACACAAATTATGAAATGTTTGAATTTTCCCTTACTTCAGACACTAAACACTAATTATATTCTAAATTTGAAGGTTCTATGTCTGCTAGAAGTGCCTTAGACTTTTGATGATCGGTCAGTCAGTAAGTGAGTGACAAAATTAAGAAAGTTTGACTAGTTACAATTCTTAAACTACTGGTTCAAATTGAATGAAATTTTAAGTATACCGTGTTTACACAACGCCTGCTTAGTAACTGAAAATTCAGGCTTCATGCTTTAGCCAAAACGAAGTTATAGAAGGTTGAAAATGGTCTGAATTGCTTCGAGAAAAGGATGTTACGGCCATGCCACTTTTTAGCTCGACTTGGAGGGGGCTCGGCCGCGCCCCCAGATATTGGATATGGATGGACCCTCTATATGGATACCATTTAGAGGGCTTAGGCTTTAGGTTTCCATTTATTATTTTGGTACACCAACAGCTTACTACATTAAATCGTGTATTTTTTAGGTTTCGTTTTTATAATATACATAATATTATTATACCTATAATGTTTTTCATCGTACGTAAGTAACTGTGAAATGACAATGTCCTTACTATTTACCAGGATTTTTAAAACTGCCTCGGTGGCGTATTTGTACCAGGGTACGGTTACAAAGCTGAGGTCTCGGGTTCGAATCCCGGGTTGGGCAAAGTGGTATTGGATTTTTCTATTCATTATCAGCCCAGAGTCAGAAATTTGTGCCCGATATGGCGATAGGCTCGCCACCTATCACATCATGGGACGGAACATACAAGGCGACATATGGGTGCCCTGGCACCTCTGCCTACCCCTTCTGGGAAAAAGGCGTGAGTTTATGTATGTATGTATGTAGGGGTTGCATCTATTACTTTCATAGAGAAGCCTCTGCTATGAAGAAGCAGTACTGACTGTTAGCTTTATTTATTTTATTGTTAAAAATATGCATTTAGTATTATTCTAAAGGCATCATAGATTATTTCAATAGTTCCAGTACGTAGTAGTGACATGAGGTAGACACGAGCAGGCAGGCTGGCATTATCGCAGGGTCAAGTGAGGGTTTATGGTGCGGTACACCGTGGTTACACGGCGCGTTCCAAGTAATTGTACTAGGCATGCTCAAATTATTCGGATATTTGTCCCTAGATTTGCATATAGGGACAAATAACCGAAAATATGCTATTGACAATACATTCAAATGTATTGTCACTATGCGAGTATTTGTACGTCTTTACATATTAATTATTTGTGTTTTGTTTTTTTATAAATATTTATACGCCCACTTAATCTCATCTCTGCATCACCCAAAAGTAGACTTGTAGATAATGCGGCATTAAGTCCGCCTTGTATACAATATATATGAAGTATTATAAATTAATAAATGTTTGCGCATATTTACACATTAATTGTTTATCTTTCAGATGTAAAGAATTAAAAAATATATTTGTCCAGCCATTAGCGTAATTTAATTGCGAATACTTGAGTTTATATGGACTATTTTACATATGTACATACAAAAATAAACTCACTTCGTTTTCCTAAAAGGGGATATCTGTGATGAGCATTACAAAGTCATCAGGGGTCCCCAAACTGGGTCAAGCCTGTATCTTGGGGGACCTAAATAAGAGAATAATGTAAGTAGCCAGAAGTACGTAAACACGATAAATTAAATATTGTTGTGCATAGAAATACTGAATTTTGATATATACGATTATAATATATTGATATCATTCTCAAATGCACCTGACTGACTGACTGACACATGAACTGACTTAATGAAATAGACTACCAATCACGCTAAATAACACATAATAAAATGACAACCACTACTCAAAATACAACTTAAAATATTTCGGATATATCCTCGACTCGTTTCCCATCCCTACTCGATAAACTTTACAACCGCACAATAACTATTTAGTTAGAGCTTTATTCATACCATTGAACGTTGATGGAGCTTACGTTACAGATGAAAAGCTGACGCACTAAACCTGCCATGAAAACCTGGTTGTAATATTTGATGGTCAAATACATGCTCACGGTGGTCTCGGGTTCGAATTTCAGGGCACACCTCTGACTTTTCGAAGTCTTGTGTATTAGTCAATCACCACGCACTATAACATTGATGGGTAACATTGTGAGGAAGTTTGATTGCCATAGCGATTTGTAAAAAATCAATGGTATGTAAAATCCGTCACCTCGCACGAGGCCAGTGTGCTAGACTATACGGCCTAACCCCTCTCAATAGTACTTTCGATTGTAGGGGAAGCCCGTGTTCTGCAGTGGAACGTACATACACAGTCAGGTCATAAGTATTGTCACACAGTAAAAACTTTTCTTTTAGAATGCTGGCCACAAAAAAGTTAATTGAATTCGAATTTCGAATTGTTCATGAAAATAAAAATGTATACTTTTTAGAATTTTACTCATTTTTAAATATGGAGTTGACGCTTAAAGAAGACCGTGTTGCAGTTATTGCGTTGCATCGTTGCAGTTACGCGCCAATTCAAATTTTTGACATACTGAAAAATTTGAATATAACCACAAGATTCGTTTATGGTACCATCAAACGATACAATGAAGACTCTAGTGTAGATGACAGGTCAAGAAGTGGTCGCCCTCGGTCTGTTAGGACTCCAGCAGTGATAAAAGCTGTAAAGGCACGAATTCAAAGAAATCCCAAACGTAAGCAGAAGCTGTTGGCCCTTCAGATGGGGTTAAGCAGAACCACGGTGAAAAGGGTGTTAAATAAAGACTTAGACTTGTTTTCCACGTCACGGTGGTTCGACCGTACGGCGTGTTAGCCGTACGTTTGAAAAAACGTGCGAGCTTGTACATGGCACGGCAAAATCACCAGGCTAGACATTGGCCAGGTACGGGCTAGTAGCGTTTTTATCAGGGGCTGTGTTGGACGTGCTGCGTCATGAATTTTCTTACGAAAAAAAAAGATTATCGTTGCTTATTACATATATAGGAAACGGAAAATAGAAAAAAAAGGGAAAGACGGTTTTGGATACATCCGATTTATATAATGAAATTAATAATAATAATGAAAAAATGATAAAAATAATGATAATGAAATTAATACATACATACATAAACTCACGCCTTCATCCGGCACGAAGACTGGCCCTCCTCCAGTCCAGGTTTAAATCCGTTAGATTACAAGATATGGCAACACTTGGAGGAAAAGGCGTGCTCAAAACCTCATCTCAATTTGGAGTCACTCAAGACATCCTTGATTAAGGCAGCCGCCGATATTGACATGGACCTCGTTCGTGCTGCGATAGACAACTGGCCGCGCAGATTGAAGGCCTGTATTAAAAATCACGGAATTTGAATAAACTTTAGTGTCATAAGAATCTATGTTTTGTTAAGTTTATTTTGGTATATAAATGGTTACATAATGAATAAACTTGTTTCAATTATTTTATATTAAACATGTGACAGAATTTATGACCTGACTAGGCCTGGGCTGATACAGAAATACTCCAATCTTTTGACTTCTACAGTTTTGTTATTGTTAATGATAACAAGGCTTGATTAATGGGATATTAAAGATTATTCCGTTCTATCTCCGTTTTTTCGTCATTTTATTGGGGTTCACGCAAGTAACTATACCCACGTTGTCATTAGCATGTTAGCACATGAGCGGATTAGGTGCATTAGATATTATTTATTTATTAAACTTAATACCATAAAATTGTAGAGGCGGACTTGCTTACGTAATAAGAATAGTAGACTTCATACACCTTTAATTATTTGTTGAAATCTTTCAGGTATGCATGTTAATTCCCGCGTTTTCCTTCTTTGTTTAAAGCTTTTTGAAATATTACTAACCATGCAACCTTGAAAAGTCAAAAAGAAGAAGAGCATGCCCCGAATTAGAACCTATGACCTCGCCTTTTAAAACTTCGTCTTCACTGATTTATCCCTCACTAATACCCCTGCACGACCTTTTTGCTACTTTGAAAATAATTTTGTCTAAATTAAGCGCAGATCGCCCCAGTCAAACGGTTTCGGGGAGTTTTATTATTCTTTCGTACAATAATATTACGCTTGAAACGAGGGTATCTCTCGATTTTTTGTAATAACAACCTATTATTTTTATTGAATTCCAAATGATATTGCTATTCAATAAGTTTCTGAATTATTTTTTAATCTCGATACTCGGGGTCTTTATAATTGTTAGAGGCCCGATAATGCTACTTTCCCTTTCATGATAACTATCTTCAGCTATTTTCTAAGACCTAAAATGCTCACTACATCTTTGATGTATTATAGGAAGTTTAAAAGTAAAAATAATAATGTATAACTTGGTCCTGTGATGAACCATTATTGTTATCTTTCTAAAACATAGTAGCCCAATCAGCATAACATTTTACACCAATTAAAATTCAACCCAATTAAAACAAAGCTACCGTACACTACATGTTATTCTTTAGTATGCTAAACTGGATACAGACATCGTTTGGGGCGGGTTTAAACGAATAAAGCAATTAAAAAGTTTCTTCCGCTTGTGCGACAAATCGCAGGCACAGTTGAAGTCGCAAATGTAGAGGACACGTCTCTCACTAACGATTATTGCTGCCGACCTCGCTATAGTTGCGGCGTGATGGTGTTGCAACTGTGTTTTAGTTTTCGGTACTTATGGTGATATTGTGAACGAGATGGGAAAGGAATATGCAAAGGAAGAAAACTATAACCATCCGCTGAAAACCGCGCTAATAGTACTCTCGCACCTCTAAATATTAAATTCAGGATTACAATTCATAATGACGATGAAAATCAGAAAAAAAGTGTTCTATAGATTATAAAGCAGACGTAACACTTATAACAATTTATTATAGCGACAACTAACATGTAGCTCATACATCAAACTAATATGCATGTTATAATTGTTATGTTGTGAGAAACAGAAAATACAAGGTTATTTCTGGCATGATATTCGAATATAAAACAAATATATTATCTTAAACTTACAAACGCCTAATCATTGGTCTAACTGAAGATTACAGGAACAATACATGTTCATTGATATAATTATATTTTTTTATGTGTATATTTTGACTGCTTCGGTGGCGTAGTTGTACTACGGTACGGCTACATAGCTGAGGCCTCGGGTTCGAATCCTAGGTCGGGCAAAGTGATATTGAATTTTCCTACTCATTATGAGCCCGGAGTCAGAAATTTGAACCTGATTTGGCGATAGACTTGCCCCTATCACATCGTGGGACTGAACTTAAAAGGCAATATGCGGGTGTCCTGGCACCTTTGCCTAGTGTGAAGTTTATGTATATATGTATGTTCTTAAATATATTTTTTAAATTTTCATATAAATTGAATTACTGAATAATCTGCACTGTGCGCCCATTACGTCCGCCACCACAGCATTTAAAATTTCGCTCACGGCACTCACACGTGTTGGCGGTCGATACAGTTTTGTGAAACCCTTTCGGAATTTTTATGTTTACCCCTTAAGTTGCGATTTATTTCCTTCGTATTATTTGGATATTTTCATTTGAAGTTTTATACTGGTACGGGTTGCTCGGGCATGTCAATAAAACGGGCAAAAAGCTTTGAATGTTCTTTCGTGGTACGTTTTGTACAGAATATTATAATAATAGAAAAACTTTAATTCAGTAAAAGCCAGTATTTTGAAAAGTTTAGGGTTATTTTCATTGATTTTACGGGCTAATAGCATCGTTAGGTTTTATTTGATAATGTTAGCATGGTACCACTGCTGCTTGTAAGGCGTAGAGTCATGCTAGTATCAGTGAAGGTTCAGCAGGAATGGTTAGGCTCGTCTGGGGCGGTTTCACTGTCTCACAGGAAATCAACGTGAAGCGACAGCCTAGTTTTCGCATTTCGTTGAGGGAGTTAGATTTCCGAATTTCCAATACCCTTTTCCTCCCCCATCCTTTTCCTTCCAGCTCTTCTCCTAAAGTGATGGCCTGGCAACCCATCCATCATCCAAGCCATGTAGATGTTCATGAGCGGCAGTGATCGGTTACTATCAGGTAACCTGTTTGCTCGTTTGCCGGACCTATTCAATAAAACAATTAAATTGTAAAGGGCTCAATAAATCATAAGTAGCTGTATGTGTAGTTGCGTCTCAAACCTAGGCCCTTAAACATACAAGCTAATTTATACGCTAGCAAACATTCACAACTAGTTGAAAGACTATTTGTCTGAATAATCTTTTTTCAGGTAGAGCAAGTACCTACCTCAGCTAAATATAAAATATTTAATATATATTTTATATTTAGCAACAACAACCCCCGCAAATGATTTCTAAAAGTACATATTTACATATATTCCGACTATTACAGATTCCTATTCAGGGTCAGCAAGTCCAGACAAACGTAAGCCTCCCAAATGATTTCTTAAAGTACATACATACATTCCGAAACATCATTCCAGATTCCTAGTCAAGAAGTTTTCACATCCGTACCAAAACCCCATAAACAACCCACCTAGTTTCCACCTCGACAGCCTAAAATACCTATTTCCCTATACAAATACGTGGGTATTTACATTGGAGCGCAGATTTAAACCATTTCCTGCTCACGGTTGCCGTTAAGCGGGTATAATACACGTTTTTTATAGGATATGGGGTAAAAATCGCCCCGAGCGACGGGCGGGGTTGCGAGGGCCCCAAGATATATGGTCCAATAAAGTGGAGCTTGCCTCATAAACGTCCGAGCTCGCATCGTTACTAAGTTGACGCGAAATTGCCGCTGGGGTCAAAGTTCTTTTTGCTTGGGATATCGGCACGCTGTGTTTTGTGTTTAGAGGTTGTGTGCGCTGTCTGCATTTTGGCTATAAAAGGACGTCAGATGATTTGCAGACTAGTGGACTGTCTCAGAGATAAGTGGTATGGCTCGGACCAATCAGCACTGCCATTCTGATTTTCAAATGTCCATATTATGTATGTCCTGGACTTTAGGATTTGAAGCATGAACATACTATTTCACATTCCCTATTGTTTTTTGAGTTGCAATTCTGCGGATGTCATTCTATTAATCATTTTCTTTATTTACATTATACGTATTTAAAACAAGCTAACAACATTACAGGATTAACATTTTGAGACTTAACATCTTTTGACTTAGGATTGCAAGCATAGTGGAATGCCGAAACTTGATTTGTAATACATGTGAGTGTTGTTTGGTTTTGCTACTTTCCATGGGCGGTCGTATAGCTTACAATCTGCCGTATGGCAAGCTCGTCTCGCCATTTATTTCAAAAAAACCTTGGAAGTAAGGCCCTTGATAGTTAAGAGAGGATAAACTATCCGTCACATAAGTATGCAGGAAGTACACAAATAAAATACCTAGGAGTACTCATAGATAACAATATTTCATTCAGACCTTACATTAAACTACTATCAGGCAGAATACGAAAACTTATATTTGTATTCAAACATTTACAACACGTCGCTGATGCCTCCACTCCCAAAATGGTTTACCAGGCGTTATGTCAATCTTTACTTACCTATTGCATTACTTCTTGGGGTGGAGCAGCAAAAAACCACCTAATAATAATCGAACGTGCCCAAAGAGCCTTACTAAAAGTAAGTACATATAAGCTGTTATTATTTCCCACCAAAGACCTATATGAATTTTGTCAAGTGCTCACTGTCCGTCAACTTTTTATCCTAAATACTATTCCATTACAACATTCTGCAACACCTCCATCTGGCACCAACAAAACTAATCGCCGAAACTTACTGATTGCAAAATCTACTTCGTTTAATACATGCTTTAGTCACAGATTTTTTTTCTTCCTTGGTCCTTTTCTCTACAATAGATTACATAGAATTCTGAATATTAATACATACGCTGCTAAATATAATTAAAAGAAAACAGTCAGTACATGGCTTCTTCACCAATGTTATGAAGAAACAGAATATCTCCTACATCCTCTAGCCTATACACGCACACGCACACACACATAACACAAATACACACACACACACACACCATCACCCATATGCGCACATATTATGTATGCACGCACACATAAATAAGACTACTGACACACACACAGAAAAACATGCGTACATGCATTTTATGTGCCTTAAATGTGGTGTCCCAAATGGCAATTATTTGTACTACCTAATTTTTATTTTCTTGTTTGGTTTAAATAACTGTAGAATTCCTAGTCTTTAATTATAACTACTTTAAATTACCCTAAAAATGTTACAAATCTAAAAGACCTGTTACCACCCATTTCAACTAGGCCCTGCGACATACGGATGGCAGCTGGTGCTTATATTATAGTACAGGACTATCCTAGTTTAAGCATCAGCAGTAACTCAATACGCTTGTTACCTAGCCTAAGCAAATATGTATGACTAAGTCAATTTATGTCTGTTAATCCAGGTTAAGGAAGGAATTTAATAAAGGTTTTTTTTATTATTATATGCAATAAGCTTGATACTGCAGTATACGTCACTTTTGTTGTGCTACTTTCGTCAATCACGACAACCCTGCTGTTTTTTAGTATCCTCAATATAAATATGCGCAATGCAACTTCAATACTTCACGCGCAATTGAATATTTACAACTTTCATGATATTGTGTGTGTAAAATAAAACAATGTATTGTCGCCATCTTGCGGAGCTTAATTTATTCAATTCATATAAGAAAAATGCGGTTCGCAAACATTTTACGAGCATTATCAAAATGTTCGCAGCTCATAAAACTGTTTTATTGCGTTTCCGCACAAAGAGTGACGTCAGCGTTTATGCATGGCTATTGAATGACTGGGGTCTCTGTGTTAACAGCGTTGATATTATTTTTTTATTGTTTTGGTGTTACTGCACCGAATAGCTAGTCTAGGATTTTCGAGAACTGAAATGGTTGTCTTACTTTCATTTATACAGTTCTGATGATGTTTTACCTGGATGTACACGAATTTTGAATGTTGAAATTTCGAAACGTTTAAGTACTTGTCTTAGGAACTAGGGTTTAACACCTAGTGTAGCTTGGTTGGATAGGATTATAGGTATTATGTTAGCATATTCAGTAAATATTATATATTTGTTTGAATTTTCAAGAGATGTATATGAAATGTCTTCATATCATACATTAAGTGTAAGTTGTAACAATAATAGAACCTTGGAATCAACTCATATGCCGCGCAATTTCCTTTTATTATTCCATCAATAAAATAAACATATAAAACGTTTATTTTAATGTGATCACCTCCAATAGTTTCCGTCTCATGCCACAAATTTCCTCCAATACAATATAATACCAAGAAAACGTATAAATAAAGGGAATAAGGAGCAAATGGCGCGAGCAGCGACGGGCCATGTTGCGATATTGTACGGGCCATAGATGCGATATTGTAGTCTTGTTTCCGACTAGTACTGCGCTGCGCTGCGTTACAGGAGCTAGACATTTTTGTATCAGCGTTATTGGAAGGGATATTTCACACGAACGTTTTGTAAAATGGTGCTTTTTTTTTTAACGAGGGCATAAACTGGTTATGGTCCTCTCCCCACAGCCCCGGGGGAGGGATGTGGGAAGGATGTGTCGGGGTCACCGGCCTTCCAGCCCGGCTTTGAGATGTTAATGCCAAGCTGGGTCCCTAACGCTAATATCGTACGCCGGCATACCGACCAAAACCCCTCGATGGCCCTCTTCGCGCATATTAGGACGACTGCGGTCTCTGCTAGCGTGATTCGCCTGGTACTATTCCGCAGTCAACCTATGCAGTTCGGAGACCTATAGCCCCCCCTCCGTCCATAACAGGGCGACACGTACGCGTCCCCATTAGCCCTATTCGGGCGTTCGTTTCGGTTCGGTTCGGTTCGCCTTGGGATTATTTTAAGGTGACGGTGCCCCCCATAAGCACCCAATAATCCCAGTGGTCCCGTTTAGTCGCCTTCTACGACAGGCAGGGAACACCGTGGTGGAATTCTTTTCGCCCCCTTGCCACAGGGCAGGGCGCCAGGTCTAATTATCGCCATTAAACTGGCGCCGCCTTCTCCGATATCTTTGCCGACGGGATGGATCGGTTCTATCGCGAACCCTTTCGACGCTCTCTTTCTGTGAGACAACTCGCTCACAGAAAGAGAGCACCGCTTGCCATGACCTTTGATTCCCGACCATTGAGACAACAACGGCCGGGAGTGTATTGTAAAATGGTACTAAATTGAGTGCTTTGTGGTCGAATTCTATGAAGTATTTGTTTCACCTATCTGCAAAGGACTATAAAATTCAAGCCCAGTGCTTCATCATATAACCGTTTTATAAATAAATAAAGACAATATGTGTGGACTTCGGTTACATTTATTTGCCTGTTGAAATTGTAATCGCAGCGTCTTGTTTTCCAGCCGGTGTATTAACCAAGTCCACTGTACAGGCTCTTAATATACACCACTATATAGTGTTAAAGCCATACCAGGATATATAAAAATAAATCTCACAAAAACATCACGCTAGATCCGAGCCAACACAACCATCGTCAGCGGAACACCCTTTAGATGTTATCTGTCGATGCCCCGTATCAAGCCCGATATTATATCGCGTTTGGACCCACCCTACGTCAAGAATCTCAAGATGCGGGTCGCTGAGATTGCTTTACACTATCTAAAATAATTTTATAAAGCAGTGAAAATGGCATATTAAAAAATACGAAACATTTTTCTAAGTGGGAAGTGACAGCCAGGTAATGGTGTCATATGATGGATTTTTAGGCGATCGTACCATCATGAACCGTCAGGGTATTGGACAGGTTAACTTTTTATTATTGGTAAAAGAAGATTTTCTTTTCGTTTTTAGAAGGCAGCATCGCATCTATTATACTCTATTTTTTTTTATAAATATCTTAGATATACCCACGTATCGTGTTTTGGGTTTACTTATTTATCCATTTATAAACAGACCGTGACAATTATGTTGTTCGAAAGGCGATAACTATCCATATCATTTTATCGCTCATACAAAAAAAACCGCGTTATACAGTTTTTTAGCCAACGGGTCAAAAATACCCCGTCTCACAAACCTTACTATTTAACCCTCACGCAACAAAACAGAAGAGAGTCGGTAATTTTAATATCACTTAACCCCCCGCGGCTTGGTGAGACCACCCGCGCGATCCCGACACGGTTTGGGCGGTGCGCGGCGGATTCGAGCCGTGATACTGTCACATATCCGACACGCTGTCCCGAAACGAATTATAATATTAAATTTGTTTTATGTTTTTTGGATTTATTTTGGTACTTGGTTGGTTCATATATCATCGGTATTACAAGTCAGCTTTTAACAATCGTAGAAGACGTAATTGTTGCATTTAAGAAATATAACATTTCAAGAGTTAGTTCGCTAGATGTACAGGAGTTTTTTTTAGAAAAATCGATTTATGTTATCTAATATTAATTGTATTCAATTCTGAAATTACAGACAGGTTTTTTAGTTTTCTATTTTTAAGCTATTGCATAGATTCTATCGCGGGCCTTGAGCGTGGAGACCTAATCCAGAAATTCCGCAACGAAACTAACCTAAGTCCGATCGAAATTTAAATCTTATATTTTTATTTTTATTCAAATATGTGCCAGTACTTTTAAATACGAATTGCAAAGCTATTGCGTGATTAATTGTAGTCTAACCTCTTTCGATATTTAGTTTTGCCATCTATCAATGAATAGCAGAAATTTTAATGACTGAAATATCACACTTGTCTCTTTAGTTTTTTTATCTTGATTCATATATGTGCCAGTACTTTTAAATGCGAAAAGCTATTGCGTGATTAATTGTAATCTAACGTCTTTCGATATTTAGTTTTGCCATCTATCGATGAATAGCAGAACTTTTAATGACTTTTTGAAATATCACGCTTGTCTCTTTAGTTCAGCAACTCGCCTCTAGGTGGCATTGGTTGTATCGGCGTTACTGCGCATGCGTAATCCCCCTCTTCGCCCTGCAATCTGGTGACTCATGCCTGCTTAGAGTTAATGCTCCTCTTTGTATTTACTTCATGGTACGACTCTACGAAGCTCGCACGTACAACAGTGAATATCTATACAATTAATATCAAAGAAAAACAAAGGAAAAAAATACTGCATAAATAAAATAAATAAATAATTATAATTACATAAGTTGATAAAAAATGCTATGCAATAGCTTTACCGCGGCAGTCTCGAGTGCCACACGTCTTTTTTTATTAAGGTTTTCCAGCAGTAAATACATAATCACAACTAAGACGATTCCCGCTACATTTACATTTTAATTATTTATTTATTTAAACTTTATTTTACACAAACAAAAAAACATATCAATATAAAGAATTGACATATTTTAGCAAGAGTACATAAAGCGGTCCTATCGCTTATAAGCGATCTCTAACAGGCAACATTTCGATGGATATAAAATATCATAACATTTTGATAAATATACCACTTGAAGGAGCATACAGCATTTTAATTAAAAAGAAAAACAGGAAAAATTGTGTGTACTTAAAAAAAAAAATCAAGCACTTTTGCTGCATAATAGGAACAATAAACTAAATGAACAATAAACAAAATTATATAAAACGATTGCACTTACAATTTTACTTATTTATAAAATAAACAAACAGATATTAAATTATTTATTAGACAATTAAGTGAATAATTCTAATGTGAATCGTGGGAACCAGTGTTTCTGGCGATGCAGCAATTACTTTTCCTACCAGATACACAGAATTAAAATACATGCACTGGGAGTGCACAGCAGTACAGCTGCACATCAATCACTGCTACAATTCAGAGGTTGTACCTCACTACATTTTTTTATATACAAAATCAAAGTCACAAGCTCTTGACAACAAATTTGCAATAGCACAAATGGCTACACCTTTGTCCGTCAAACTTTTGGCTCTACATTTTACTAGCGTCCAATCGTATACAAAAGTATTGTCTTCCGTTAAAATAGTCTAAGAGCAATCTTTTTAAGGAACGTTGAATCAGCACCCAGTGTTTTCATTCTAAACAGACGCGAGTGCATGGCGAGCGGCCAACGTAGCTCTTTGTACAGTATCTTAAAGCATTAGCACAGGAATGGATACCAGATAATTAACTTAAAAAATATCTTTGACCTACTTCGGGCTGGCTTTAAGAACTAATACTATGGAGTTAGCTTCGTTTGGTTTTCACGATTTGAAATAAAGACAACCTCGCTTTTGAAAATCACGCATTCGATGTAAGGAGACATGATATAATGATATTTAAGTTATTTTGAATTATAAGTTTGTTTGTCGCTTTTTAAATAGGTTAATGAAAATCATGAGGAAGCTTGCATACCTTACAGTGTGAGACGCGAGGCCGCGGGTTCGATCCCCGCGCCGAGATAAATATTTGTGCGATCCACAGGTATTTGTTACGAGTCTAGATGTTAGTGAGACTGAAAAGTCTTGTTATTTCTTATAACTATGACACAAGACTCGACCTTAGTATGAAGTCAGGCCTAATCAGTATGACTTTTAGGTGTATTAGTATTTGAAGTCTACCAATCAGCTTTGGACTAGCATGATGTACTAAGGAAACAAACGAATCTGTATCAGCTCATATACGTCCCACTGCAGGGCATAGGCTTCCTCTATAATCGAGAGTACCATTGAAAGTGGTTAGGCCATATATGCCACCACGTGTATAAGCCACCACGCTGGAAACAAACAAACAAATAAACAACAATAATTTACTGATATATAAATAACACAATAATACTTCAGACATAACATACCATACAAATTATCCAATATTCCACAAAATTGTCTGTACCAACATCCACGCGCAAATACACCAAAAACAACACAAGCCTTTATGAAAAACAGCCCAAATGCGATATTAACTATACGTTAACGTCACGTAACTGTTAACGGGATATTCTAGGAGGGGAGGGGGGTAAGGGGCGATAGAGTAAGAAATCAGTGCGGTGGGTAATTCGCCACTATTCGCCACTATCCCGTTATTGTGTCGCAGACAAATTGTTACAACATGTGTTGAGCGACGCGACGTCTTTGGTATTCGCGGTAATGCCATAGCAATGGGTCTGATTGAGAAAGCCATAATTACAATGCCTTCTTTCCATATGATAAGTTGTTTGCAAAATTATCTGCAGTGTGTTTGAATTGTCTCCAGGTAATTGAAAGATGTTTAATAGGACAGTAATATATTTTTATACTAGCTGTCGGGCCCGGCTTCGCCCGGGTGCAGATAGTTTTTGAGTCCAATCCACATCAAGAACATATTATTTCGCGTGTCTACTAACTATATTTCCCGCGTGCCGTCGACTATATTTCCCTTCCGTAGGAGAGGACATCCCGTGCCAACAATTTGAATTTGAAAGAGTAGAAAATATGTATATTTGGTTTCCTGACTCATCCCACGGGAACACTACATTTTTCGGGATAAAAAGTAGCCTATGTGTTAATCCAGGGTGTCAGCTATCACTATACCAAATTTCATCAAAATCTGTTGAGCCGTTTTTTCATGAAAGAGTAACAAACATCCATACATACATACAAACTTTCACCTTTATAATATTAGTAAGGATGAAGAAAGTACATGTAAGGTTTTTTCTATAAAAAAATAAAGAAATAATCATCTTAAAATAAATTATGATATTTTAGACTCATTTACTTCATAAAATAAAATATTTTTAAAACCTTCAAAAATGGAGAGGCTTACACTTACCCAAATCGCGAGCAACGCACCCGTGATTCCTCATATTATATTCCAAGAGTGCACTGTGCTTAGAGGACTGTAAACTTTTCACACTATGGCACATTTGTCTATTTCCTGTTTCACAAAAATATCAACGTATGGTTTTTTATTTCCTAAACATTTGAAAGTTCAAATTTATATGCCAATAATATTCATTCGATCCCCCAATATTCAATTATGTATCAAAAAAACCAACAGCAACGCGAGTACAACCTGGCACAAGACTAAAGCCAAGGTTTGGGGAAAAAACTTGCCTTATATGAAAGTTGGCGTTAAGTCGACGGCGTGGAGCAGGTGCGCTTTATGGCCCGGTCGGGACGCTGATTTTTTTGCACCAAGCGCACCCCTCATGAATATGCCCGGTGCATCCCCAACTCTTGGAGAAATTTTAAAAACTTTAACAGGAACACGTAATTTTTATATTTTGGCACGGACTGTGGTAAGTTAAATGGCTTTTACATTGGAGACAAGTTTAGTCTGACTAGTCATCGCTGAGAGTGTTTCTATGACTTTTTGTTGGAAGTTTCAGTGGCTGTGACTGGGGAATATTATTTAGTGAGGGCAATTGAGCACGAATTCTATTTAATTTTTGACTTTAAAAATAAAGAAGTTGACATAGTGCATAGAGGTTATTGTTTTCCTTAATATAAAGCAACTAAATAATTTGGCTGCAACAGCATTGTAGGTAGGTGTTACCTGATTTGTTGTCCAGATGACAGTTTTTTTTTTATTTGTTAAACCGTTTCCTTTGAGGTCGTATTATTCTCCCTTAGGATTACCGTAGCAAATGATCACTTTTTAATAATTAATGAATTATTTTTCTTTATTACATTTAGATTTTAAAATGACTTACTATAATAAATTTTGAAATTTACTGTATTAAGACTACTCAAAAAATACCTTTTTATATTTCGGGAAATAAGTCAGGTAGGAAAGAAGAGACAATAAACGCAATCGATTTAAAGTATAATGACATCCCAACAATTCCGAACATGGAAAACTCAATGCCAACTCCTCAGCCGTCTATTTAAAGTTTTTTTCAGGAATAAATACGCCTACACGTGTTCGTACAACTTTCTGATGACACTTTGATGGATTTTTGAACCGCGCGCTTGCGACGAATAATAATCGCGGCGCGGAATTGTTCCCGAGTCCTTTGTTTACGTGATTTGTGAAAATAGATGGGAGAATAATGTTTTGAATATAATGTTATTTTCGGTATTTGGAACTTAATGTTAATGTGGGTCAAGTGAGGTATATATTTTAACGTTGAAAGGTTAACTGTTAGATTAATCAAATTATCAATGGTTTTATGAGTCTTTAAACAAGATATTGTTTTAGGTTTCTGTACTCTTCTTAAAACGGTGACATGAAATTCCTAATACAAAATTATTCAATTATTTGTCTATTTTATATCATTTCTGAACTATTAACCTCCAAGCCCCTTGGATGTTTTTGAGCTCACAGTCATTATGTCCTTTTTAAAGAACATAATTGTATAACCCGTTGCCGTCCAAGATTCCAAGTTGATTATTAAAAAAAGTTAGAAACTCTTTTTCAATATGTCCTTTCAAACGATGGCTGGGCTGTAATCAAAGATGAACTCGATCGAGGGTATTGCAAAGGCTTAGGGTTAGTGGCTATGGGTGGTAAATAACTTTCATCACACGCAAAAAATGCATTAAAATTGGAGTGTATTTGGAATCCAGGTAGGTATGCATTAACAAAGTCATTTATTCGTATAAATAAATAATTTTACCACCGCAATATAATCTGATCAAATACAAGCCCCTACACAGGTCCCTCCCGGAGTGACGATCCCTCACCTACTCGTAAACAGATCCGCTATAAAGCAGCTCGTGACAAACAAACAGTCTGTTTGCACTACATAATTGACTTCGATTTTATTACGTGATGATGTTGCTACGACTCACCTAATAGGACGGATAAGTTTTATTGGGATGCGAGTGACACATTAATCGCGTTTGCTGAGAGAGTTATAATATGAGTTCGTGACTCGGACGTGACGTAGACGTGTGACGTAGATTCCGGGTTATCATTTATTTAAAGATAAATTTATGTTTGTATTTGGTCCTAATAATAGTTACTATTTCTATTATGATCCTAGTTTCTGAGATACAAAAACGGAAAAATAAAATATATATAATAGTATATTTAAATAAGCCTAAATTTTACAAAGCCGTTTTGAAGTAAGAATAATGGAAAAGGTATTCAGTATTACACTTAATGTGGCTAAATATAATCATAATTACTAACACGATTTACGGCCTCTTCAGAAGGCATATATAAAGCTTTTATTTTAATTAATTTGGAATAGCACAAAAGATGAAGGCCTGCAAAATATGATTTTTTACCGTCTTCAAAAAAAGGAGGAGGTTCTCAATTCGACTGCATGTTTTTATTACATGCTATAAGTTGCATTATTCTAATTCTGGCTCAGAACTCGTTTCACTTACCTATTTAAAACTTATAAAGCAATAAAGTAATTTTATCGTCTATTAATGGGCAGAGCCTAATGGCACGTATCAATAAGATTGTTCCCTACAATCGTAGGATGCAAATATATCTAGAATACAATTAAGGCACGCTATTATCCTAAAACACTACAATTATTAACAAAAGCAAATACTCAAGGCATATATTAAGTAATTAACTGAAAATATATTTATAGAGTTGTTAAAATCAGACTCAAAATCTTTTGTCACATTATTTCATAATATAAATAATATAGGTGTATTCATATTAGGTCTTTATACCAGAAAGGATTGATAATTAATAGAAAATCTTATATCACTTTGCCCGACCCAGTATTCGAACCGGAGACCTCAGTTTTGTAACCTAAGTACGTAGTACAAGTACGCAACCAAGGCATCAAAAATCAAAATCAAATCAATAAATAAAAGTAATATTGTTTTCAACAATCCATTTATATTAGAAAACTTTATTTATACTCTAGCATTAATTAATATAAAAATAAGTAAGGTTTAAATATACCTTTGCTATCGATATAAAAAAATATGAGTATTATCTCTATACACATCCTCGAATAATTTATGTATCAGTATCGATAGATATCTCGGTAGACACGGGGCTTCGTTAATACGTGTGTCCTCTAACATTAGCATTTTTAATTAAACACGCGCGAACACGCTACGGCGTGGGCTTGTTCACGTTCTACAGTAATTTTGAATGTTTTTTATTTTTGGTCCGATTGTAGGAATTGATTGGTTGGTCCATTCAAACTTAATTAGGTAAAGAGCTAGGTTGATTTCCGATGAAGACTAGTTATTGTTGCTGGTTTTTCTTTTTAAAACTAAGAAATATGATATAAATGTGATATAAATTTTCTTGCGTAAATAACGATATTGAAATCAAGATTTTACAGTTTAATAATCAGGAATCTTAGCTTCGTCTGTAACCTCTTACATATTCCTCATTAACGCTTGCTAAAAGCTAATTACTTATTATTAATCTAGTAAATAAAGTGATAAACTAAATAATGTATGACATTTTTATGTATTTAATAAATATTTTCCTTTTCCTTTTCTATTTTCATTTCATTTCATTCCAGCTATCCTTCATCAAGTAGCATGGCCTATACGACACTGGGGTCTGATATTCTTATTTACCACTGCTGTAGCATGCAAAAAACCCGCCCCAAAGAACCATTAGGAAATCGGGGATTTGTCTAAACGATTGACACGAGAAGCCTGCTTGATTTATTGTAAGGTACGCTCTTAGTAAATGAATTCGCTACTGCCTTGTATTCCGAAGGAGGATATACTGGGTATAATTAAGAGAGAGCACTTACGCTAAGGACATTAAGTTTTAGTGGCACACTAGGAGTAAACACAAATACTGCGTTTGTAGAATGTTAGCGACTAGACTTAGAAACGAAGTTAGAAATTCAAGCTCTATAAAATAGGGGTTAAAAAATGACGTTTTAGAATCCCGTCCCAAAAGTCTAATAATCCTTTCCCTTTTAATTTATGCACCCTTTTCTTCTTAAATTAATATCAATTAATGGATCTAAGCGATACAGGTTACATCTTAAAGTTTGCTGCTTGCTGTTACAAACGTTAGTATGCAATGAAAAACTATACAATAACAATAAAGAAAAAATATATTCATGTCGTATTTCTCCCACCAAACAGCAGTATAAAGGCACTGTTGTGTACCAGTTTGGAGGACTTTGTAGCCACAATAACTACTGGACATTGTAAGACCTAACATCTTATGTCTCAGAATGGCGAACAGAATGGAATGCAAATCATTGCTTTATAGTTCATGGTGTTGTTTGGTTTTGGTACTGTCTTTGAGCGGTCGTATCGCTTACCTTCAGGCCAATGGATTGCTTGTCTCACTATTCCAATAAAAAGAAAATATATGCAATGGTATAAATTGTCCACAGTCTTATAATATTTACAATACACTTTTTGTTTTAAATATTAGGCCAACGTGCTTTTAAATAAAGAAGGCAGCACAAATGTACTTAAATAGAGTTCTGATCTCGTGCCAGCAAAAAAATCCCAATTGTCGTTCCAAAAAATACTTCGTTCCTACTATCCCCCGCACTCAAAACTTGCGCAACACGATGTCTAATTAGAACTCATTGGGGCGCAGTTAGTTAAAAATTTAACTGCGAACTTCCTATGCCACTGGATTAAATCTTTATTTTATTATGTACGAGGCCCCGGGGCTGAGGCGAGCCAAGAAATTCTGGCGGGTGTACCACCGTTATGGAGATTGTGTTTCGGATATATGCAAAGTGGTATGGTCTTGGAGGTAGTTTGCAGTATGAATTTATTGTTTGTATGCCTGTCAGCGATGAATATATAAATATTTGTTTCGGCGCAGTTCTGCTATTTTAATATTCATAGGGTTTTCTTAAGGATTCCTACGGGAGTCAAACTTGTGTTTAGCAATGGATTTTCAACGCATAATGTTAATGGTTAGGTAATTCAGTATTTAATGTTAAGTTCAGCTACTATAGACAGCGTTAAAGATATTCAAACAATCCGAAAATTGTGTCAACCCATTTAAAATGTAGAGATGGTTACCAGACGACGCACGTAAGGCGTAAGTCCGCTTTTAATTAATTCTTATAAATAAATATCATCACCTAACTTCCCATTTTCATCCAAAGAATAAAATTTCACGCAGTCATTATCTAAACAAAAAGCAAAACAAAGGCAAACAAAACTCGATGAAAAAAGATAATTAAGTACGGACTTCCAGCACGACCCCAAACGACGTATGAATTCAACAAAAACCCCGCCAGAACCACTTTACTACGAGTGCACTAAACCGGGTGAAATCCGGAAAAATCCTGATATGTCCGACGCGGGTCGGTCGGAACTGGTTATTTCCTGTCTTTAGATTAAGATGGCTGGCGTCTTACTTTCTCTTTCTTCGCACGCAGTGTCCATAAGCGAGAGTGGGACAGCGAATGGCCCATGATAGATTTCGACAACGCATTTCGACGGTAGCTATCGCGTCTACACTTGAGTCTGATTAAACTGCGGCCGTGGTCGTTCAGACCCCGTGTGAAATTTGTTTCGGTGTCTATCCTTGATTCGCAAGTAAATAGTGTCGATTATCCAAGTGCGGTCGCTCAGGCCCATCGAGGTTAGATAGAACAAAGCTTTTGGAGGGTTATTAATGACGTGCTAATGTGTTGCTTGAATGCAAAAAGTTTAAGGTCAAATTGTTAGTCTGGATGCGGCGTAAGGGTTTAGCCATTAAATCTAATAGTTGGAGAAAGAATGATGATAATGTTTTATTTTGGTGGTCACAAAAATTCGCTTAGCAGAAGTTTGGTTGTAGAAAACTTAATTAGTTCATTACTACAATCGTATACAGATTGGTAGATTGAGATTATTATATATTATATATTGAGATTGGGAGATGGAGATGATGTATTAAATGAGGTTAATAATTACTATAGTATACAACTTCGTCAGTATAGTTAGCTACTCTTACATACATACATAAACTCACGCCTTTTTCCCAGAAGGGGTAGGCAGAGGTGCCAGGGCACCCACATTTCGCCTTGTATGTTCCGTCCCATGATGTGATAGGTGGCGAGCCTATCGCCATATCGGGCACAAATTCCTGGCTCTGGGTTGATAATGAATAGAAAAATCCAATATCACTTTGCCCAACCCAGGATTCGAACCCGAGACCTCGGCTTTGTAATCGTACCGGAGTACCACTACGCCACCGGGGCAGTTAGCTACTCTTGTAAGTCAAATTCGAAAACAGTACGCAAATAACTTGCATAGAGCACTAAAACTTGGCAACAATTTTTGGTTTACACATTACCACCAGCAGTATTTACATTGTTTTTTTAATTCAAATATATTCATCACTGGTGTAATAATTTATAAGACTAGTAGCATCTAAAGACTAATGTCAAAGTCACATATTTGTACACCACTACGATGTTTGTAAACACACAGTACCCACATAAAACTAATCAAGACACCATAACCGTCGATCGCGACGTTTTTTATGATACCAATAACCATAAAGAATGAGTTTAGTGTTGGTCACTGGGACCTCTTATCGTCTTTATTGTGTTATCAGCTTAGGCGCTTTCAATTAGTGGAATGCTCTTTGATGGTACAGTGAGTTTTAACTTGCAGGTTACGATGTCAAACTTCAAAGAGTGCTCTAATAGTTTTGTTAGTACTATTTATGGAATTTTGTTTTGAAGTTTTATTTTAGGTGGTTGTCTCGTGGTTCTTGAGAGTTGCAACTGAGGTTTATTTAAATGAATATCACTGAAATAATGTAGTGTATTTTGAAAAGTTTTATGTAAAATGTACGTTTTTAAAATGTTTGTAATACAAAAGTTATAAATTCAAAACAAAAGAAATAAGTCCTCTTTATTGTGGTATAAAAAATACAAGAGCCTTTCAGTCCTATAAAAATACTGTTTTATAAATTTTGTCTTTGTATTGATATTAAATACATGGTCGCCTTGCGGCTGATCACTTTCACCCAATAGCTTATTAAAAAGTTTTTTTAATAGACTATATAATAAGATACAGGCTGGTTCTAACAGTACGTTGTAAAAGTTCTAGGTATACGCCTACGTTCAGTAATGAACATTTTATGAGTGAGAATAGAATAATTATAATGATAAACATAAAGGCTTTTACTGGTTTTTGACAGCCTCCGTGGCGCAGTTGGTTAGACGCCGCCTGTGAAACGAGAGGCCGCGGGTTCGATCCCCGCACCGAGAGAAATGTTTGTGCGGCCCACAAATATTTCTTCCGGGTCTGGGTGTTTGTGAGACCGAAAAGTCTCTCGTAGTTCCTGATACCCACGACACAAGACTCGATCTTAGTGTGGGGTCAAGACTATGTATGTGACTGTTGGGTGTTATTATTTATTATTATTGGTGGTAGGTCTCTCATATGTAAGAGGCAGCCTGGGTGGGTACCACCGTAATGTCTATTTCTCCCGCCAAACAGCAATGTAAATTAACTCATTTGTTTCGGATTAAAGGACATTCTAGCCAGACTAACTACTGGACATACTGAGACTTTACATCTTGTGTCTCAGGATGGCGAGTACAGTGGAATGCCAAACATTGCTTTGTAATTAAAGGTGTTGCTTGTTTTTCTACACTGTTCATGAGCGGTCGTATCGCGTACCATCGGGCGAACGGCATGTTCGTCTCGCCATTCATTGCAATAAAGAAATAAAAAAAGCCTTTGGTAAGAAATGAAATTTTCATAAGTGAGAGTAATTATTATGATGATCTTAAAGTGAATTAACACGTCAGTTCCCGTTTTAGTTCTAAAACAATAATAACTGTAAAATACTTTCCAAATTTATCACATTCCATAAAAGTGTTCGAGAATTTATAATAAAATGCTTTAAAGAAATAACTTTAGAAGCATTAATTACTCGGCTATTTATCCAAAACAAGATAATAATGCCATATTGTAGTTTAAAGTGAAACCTTTTTTAACGATAAAATTGTAGTAAAGTAAGTGACAATAAAAGCTGTCATGCTTATATTTAGGTGTTGCTTAATCGTGCATATGTACGTCGTACAATTTCTCAAGTTTACTTATACGAACAGTGATTTATGGAAGTAGGAAACATTATGGTATACATGGTATATCAAAACTGCTTCCGAAAACGAAGCTGGTTGGTAGTTTTACGCCCGAATACTGAAGAAAGAAAGAAAGAAAGAAAACTCATTTATTAGCCACAAATAAAATGACGCACACACTCGTTTAACATAAATTTATATATATAGCTAACAACAAAAAGACAGTAAAAGGGAGTTTGTACGTCGCATAAATGTGACACGTAGGTGACCACTCAGCTTATTGTTGCACTGCGACGCGAGCCACAGCGCAACGCTGGTTTTCAGTGGTCACCTTGAGTGACATGCGAACGCCAGCTTACATACTAACATAAATTAAAACATATTGTATAATTAATGCTTAAAAAAATAACAATAAAAAAAACAAGTCATAATAAAGGATTAATAACTAAAGAAACAAGTAAAATATAAAAATTAAAAATCTACTAACACAAACAGTACAACACATACAAAGAAAAAGCAAAAATAATATCTAATCTAGTTTATACAAGTATTGTAATAATTATGAAGTAATGTAATAAGTAAAGTAAGTATTGTAATAGTTCCTTGAGAACTAAAAAACAAGCCTTTGCATAATGCTCTGTCCCGCTTCCGCTCGCACAACACATCAGCATTGCACAATAATAACTACTACTACTATATACTGGAACGCCATTCAAATAATAAGTTGCTGTTAACAGCGCACGGCCCACTTAGCCAGTACATTTAAGCGGGATTAGCGTTGTTAAGCGTAACTTATATTTAAGTAGAATTCCAGTATTCGGGCGTTAGTGACTTAAGACTCAATGCAACTAAATTTTGTACAAAAATTGGTCATGATTTTTTTTGTTATATTTTTTGTATCGTCGTATTAGGATAGTAAATATTATATAGTTTTTTCTTAAATAATAGTGTACATCCTTTTGTTTTTAAAGATGCTATAGTACACAAGGCTTTAAATTATTACTTTATCAAAAACTATGGATTTTCCACCAAGACTCGACGATATTTAAAAAAATGTCGCATTCCTTTGCGAAATTTTCAGTTGCATTGTGTTTGTAGTCAATAAAACTACCAACCGGCTTCGTTATCGGCACTCTTGATATATCCGGTATGTAAGTCTATTGCATTTGAGTTTCAGACTATTTGTGATATAGTTTTGAGTACGCTAGCACCATTTTGTCGAAAACTATAATGTACTGTATCAGCCCATATAAATACGTCCCACTGCAGGGCATGGGCCTCCTCTGCAATCGAGAGTACGATTGAGAGTTGTTAGGTCCTTTAGTACACCGTGCTGGCCTAGTGCGGCGTGGTGGACTTTACATACCATAGGAATTCTTCAAAATCTGGTGGTAGGTCTCTCATATGTGAGAGGCCATCTGGGTAGGTACCACCGCAATGTCTATTTCTCCCGTGAAACAACACTGCTTAAATGCGCTGTTGTGTTTCGGATTAAAGGACATTGTAGCCAGAGCAACTACTGGACATATTGAGACTTAACATCTTATGTCTCAGGATGGCGAGCGCAGTGGAATGTTGCTACTGTTTATGAGCGATCGTATCGCTTACCATCAGGCGAACGGCATGCTCGTCTCGCCATTCACTGCAATAAAAAAAATCGCTTTTGCGCAGGTTTCCTCACAATGTTTTACTTCACGGTTATAGTAAGGTGATTGATTATTCAATACAAACACGACACCGAAAAGTCTGAAGTGTGCCCTCTGATTTGAACCCGCAACCACCGTAAACATTTTGGCAGCCGTGTCTGGTCAGTTACCAACAGGCTACCACGCACTACGACTGCTGCGATATTATTATCTTGACCGCATTATTATGTGTATTATGTATATTCATATTGTCATGTTGACAAGGTGGACGGACAACCTGGATAAGATCGCAGGAAGATGTTGTATGCAGGCCGATTGTAATAGTGAAAAATAAAAATAAATATTATATCCAACAATCACATACAATAGATCTGACCCCATACTAAGATCGGGTCTAGTGTCTTGGATATCGGGAATTACGAGAGACTATTTGGTCTCACCGCCATCACCGAGGTCCGAAAGAAATATTAGTGGGCCGCAAAAACATTTGTCTCAGTGCAGGCATTGAACCCGCGGCCTCTCGTTTCATAGGCGGCATCTAACCGCCTGCCCCACGGAGGCATTCAGTTGACAGTGGTAGCGATTCATGGAGGAGGCCTATTTACACCAATGGAATTCCTTTAGCAGAAGAGAGAGGGAGATAGCAATATTGTCGTCCCAATAAAGCAATTTCGTGTTAACTGAGCAAAATCGATTAAAACCTTGCCATTCCATATTTAAAATATTACACCGCGGATTACACAAAATTTTAAACCCGAAAAGCAGCTTTACTAGCAATAAATAAAATAAATTGTGAGCATTCCGGCACGTGCGTCATAATTCCCCGCGTAAAGGGATTCCGCGCGATATTTTTATGTCCACGTGTGTTATTATTGCAATTAATACGGCGTTAAATCGCGGCATGTTTATTGTAATAAATAACGGGCAGTGTGTGCGGTATGTAAATTTGTACGTGGCCCGTTGATTTATAAATTTACAGCGCCCGGTGGGAAGCGTGTGGACCGCACGCTTTCGTCACGGGTGGAACGTGGGATCCTTTTGATTTTTTTCGAGTAAACAATACTTTTTTCTTGTATAGCAAATGGAAAAAGTAGAATCTTATTAAGGTTCCTTAATACTACGGCATAAGTAGGTAGACTTCATAAGTATGGTATTGTCTTTCCATTTATTTACCTTAAAGTTGGAGAGCCACATTCAGTGGTAGTAATCTTTTTATACATATCACGGCTTAGAAGTTCTTAACCTATCTTTAACGTCATAAGTTGCAGATTGCCTCAGAATGTAGAACATCATAATAAACTGACAGTCCCATTCATCAATGATCACGTCATTAAATTATGTGTAATTTGCTTAAACATCCAAACCTGTGAAATTTTGTAACACATCCCTCAAATAGAAATCCATTATTCTCCCAGTACTTGGTACCTATACGGGTACCAAAAACATTCAAACCAAACAGTTACAGCGACATTCATCCTATCTATATTCTGGTGCCAATTTCCAGTCCACAGCAGAAGCTTAACTCAAACAGTGTTTGAATAAACGGCCCCGGGCCGCGGCACGACCGTTAAAAAGGTAATTTCCCGGGATTGGGGCGAGACGGCGCGGCGCGTTGTTGCGGCGACAAACCGCCCGGGATCACTTTGTCGCCAGACGGTTTAAATACTGCGTATAGTTCAACGTTTTGGGTTTATGTTATTTTTGTGTATACTAAGGTTGACTTTACGGGTGGAAAATATTTCAAAATTTTCAGTTTGTAAGAAATCTTTAATACTTTGAATTGATTCTAGTACAGGGTGAGGCGTTCGTGGCAGCAAAGATGTTGAGCCAATAATTTAAAATACGCAAAATATTTAAGAATTGCCCTCGATAATTTATGAGTACCTTAGAGAAACTGGAAAATAAAAAAACCGCTTGTTAATACAATTACTGAACCCAACAGCGTCACATGGTGTGTGAACTGATTGATTTAATTTTTAATTAATTTCTGCGAATTTAATAACTGGACATTCGTGACCAAAGCTGTAAAGAATTCAAAACGTCGGGATGTTATATTTCGTCCCGAATAAAATCGATCACGCCCGGTATTGCAAAATATATAATATTAGTAAAAATATCAGTGATAACAAAATGATATGTCGGTAAAATAGAATAGAAGATAAAACTTATCCATGAAATTGTAGGTGATTAGGGACAATCATTGGAAGTGGACTTAGTCCCAAAGGACCTCGTCTAATGCCCACGTACACTTCTTGTGGGTAGTCAAGAAATAAAATATTTGAGGTTAGGTATTTTGACATTGTAACGTACTACATGCATTATATTTTATTCATTGTTATCGTGATACCAAAATCAGACAATATTCGTTTATATTTTAGTGATAAATATTTCAGTTTTAAAACCTCTTAGTTTTAGTAAAATTAGCTTTAGGGTCTTTATTATTGTTATAGTCAGTGCGTTTTAAATGATTCCAATGGATCTACACAGGTATACAAAATATCACAGTTACATTATAGGTCCAGGCGACCGACCTAAAGGACAAGGTAAGTTTTTAATCATACAAAATGTGTATTCCAACTGCAGTAGGTTGTGTTGATAAAATTAAATGTTTTTTTGTGCTAATCTTCTAAGGTATACAATAAAAAAATTGAATATTTATGTAAATAAAACTGTATACCGAAATAAAAAAAATCGAATTTGTATGATTTTTACTAATTTTATATACATAGGCCCATATACATAAACCAACGATATAATCGTACACCTAACCATGCAAGTTGCTAAGCAATTATTACCACTAGATAAAATTTTACGCGAAACCTATGCATTTGACCTGACTCCCCAATCAATCACACTCATGTAAAAGTATCGTGTTATAACTATAAATCGTGCAGTAAGGGGAGGTCCAATTTAACGCAGAATTAAGTGTAGAGCTCTTCCCAAAGGACCCACGGTCGGTTCATTTCGTAATTTTATGCTGGCAAGGGATTCCGTTCACTAACTCCTGTCCTACGGGAATTGTGTTTTTCGTGGTCATTTAACCGCGGGGCTAGCACATTTTTACATGAATATTTTGGGCGGTTGTTCGGCTTAGTTTGGTTGGAGGAATTGAGAATTTAAGGTTGGGGAAGATTTTTTAAAATATTATTATAGAGACTTAATCATTGGCGTATCATAAAAAAAATATCATTAAGCTTAGTCATGACCAAAACTCCACAAAGTTTGATCAAATTATTAGAATAATAAACAACTAAAGAGTTTCTGGATTTGGTCTTTGTAGTGATCACGATCACGACGGAGGAAATACAAATTGATAATTTACTGATGTCGGTATAACTCCGCTCATCTCTACACCGACTTTAAGAGTGGGTCGAACGATCTCACTAGGTCTTCACTAAACGGGTCCTCTGAGATTACATTAGCCCCATGTTGTGGCAACAGGTACAGGACGATTGGTCCTTAAGTTGTGGCCTATCCAAGCGGTCCGTAAATACGATACCGTTCATTAGGGTATAGCCCGTTCGGTAACTATGCGAACGCGAGTAATGACGTCATTTCTCTCGGCCGCCCAGGAGACCTAGGATATCAACGTATTAAAGAGCTCTCAAGGGTGAATGACATGGTCGAACGATCGACTTGCTCCGTCTTTTATATCATGTGTCGTTACCGTCAACTACCCGCACTAGTGGTGGTTTACATGAGACAGTGTAAAATAACTTAAATAGACACAAACACTAGCTAGCCTTTAAATTAAATTCAAAACCAATACAATTGAATCGCGTTATTTTCAATCTTTAATATTCCTTTTATTTGTTTCAGGTAAGTTCCTGTGATTTATTCTAGCGGCTGATATGAAAAAGGTATTGTACATTTATTTTATTTTTTTGCGATACATGATATTTAATTAATATTTCCAGATATATTTTATTTGTTTTTCAATAATTCGTTACATAGCAAAAAATAACACATTTACACAGCGTTGCCATTTCTACATTTCGTAAACAAAACAGCCCTGAGATATGGTGTATAATATTATTTAGTACTGACGCTGTACAAGTTCCGAATGTTAACGTCTGATTCTAAATTTATATTTATGCACTTAATTCATTTAGTTTCCATAAGACAGACGTCAAACGAACACGGATTATGGAATATGATTGCGAACGCTTTACCATTGGAACTCGTTGCAATTTTTGCGCGAAGAAAAAGTGAGTTTTGTGCGTTGTTCGAGTATACTTTTAAATGGTATAGCATGGTAAGTACATAATTCAAATTATGAAAGACGATTATTTCACAGAAAGCTACATAAATCTGTGGGCTAATTTAACATGTTTCACCTCTTCTTCGTGTGATTGTGAGTATTTGGTCGAGGAGCAATATGTATATTATGATCACTTTAAATCGTAGACACCGCATAGCTGATTAAGTTTATGAACCTTGATATCCTGTGTGAGATTTTTTTGTTGAAATGATCATAGTTGAGATTATATTTATTCAGAATCTGTGCAAGTCATAGATTACATACACATTTGACGGTGTAGAATAAAATATGCTTTTAACAGCACTTTTTCTGATGAGGAAAGTCGGAATTGAAGTTGTTAATGAGCTTCATTAGAACGGTAACATGTTCTATATGTAAATATCAAACACACTATAAAACATTCTAAAAACAGAGTGTTCTACAAATATAAAAACACAATCGACTTTCCGTCGAGTTTTCTACAAAAAGTAGAGACTACAAACCACTTTATTAAATACGGCACTACATTATAAAATATTGCTACAAATCGGTGATAAATCCATGTCACGACGGCGACTAAGCTAGAAGCCCTGGAAATTGTCCTAGGACCAATTATTCCGACGTTGGTGACTGATACCGAGCCGACTGCTGATAAAACCTAATTAGATGCTGAAACGTCAGATAACTGGTGAATATTAATTTCTGAACTAATTGACACTGGTGTTATGAAATTGATAGGAGATATCTCGGTGACAATTGTTCGTGTATGGATTTGTCGGTATCCTGTTGTAATTAATGTTTGGTTTCAAAGCTTTGTTGAATCAATGTAGGTTTATACGAAGTATGTTTATATAGGGAGCACGTACCAGCGTTATCGACACTACCCTTAATTAAAGTATTTAACTCTTAATACTAATCTTGTATTAATTACATTTTAAAGGCCGATAGAACTCTTTATTGCCTCCGACGCGTAGTTGTACCAGAGTACGATTATAATGTTGAGGTCTTGGGTTCAAATCGCGCATCGGGCAAATTTGTTACTTGACTTATTTATTAATTACCAGGCTGAAGTCTGGAATTTGTGCCAGATATGGTGATCGAATCGCCCCGTCTTTATCCCCGTAATACATCGTGGTATGAAAAATGATAGGCGATACGTGGGTATCCTAGTTAGATGTCCCTTCACCCTTCTGGGAAAAAGGCGTGAGTTTATGTATGTATGTAAATCTTTATTTTTGTAGTAACTATCGTAAAAGCAGATACGTGTGTTATATGCGAGCAGAATTACATTGTTACAACTCTGCCGCTGTTACAATGTTGCTAAAATAATTAAAAATCCTTACTAATATTATAAAGGTGAAAGTTTGTATGTATGTATGGATGTTTGTTACTCTTTCATGAAAAAACGGCTCAACAGATTTTGATGAAATTTGGTATAGTGATAGCTGACACCCTGGATTAACACATAGGCTACTTTTTATCCCGAAAAATGTAGTGTTCCCGTGGGATGAGTCAGGAAACCATCCTTACTAATATTATAAAGGTGAAAGTTTGTATGTATGTATGGATGTTTGTTACTCTTTCATGAAAAAACGGCTCAACAGATTTTGATGAAATTTGGTATAGTGATAGCTGACACCCTGGATTAACACATAGGCTACTTTTTATCCCGAAAAATGTAGTGTTCCCGTGGGATGAGTCAGGAAACCATCCTTACTAATATTATAAAGGTGAAAGTTTGTATGTATGTATGGATGTTTGTTACTCTTTCATGAAAAAACGGCTCAACAGATTTTGATGAAATTTGGTATAGTGATAGCTGACACCCTGGATTAACACATAGGCTACTTTTTATCCCGAAAAATGTAGTGTTCCCGTGGGATGAGTCAGGAAACCAAATATACATATTTTCTACTCTTTCAAATTCAAATTGTTGGCACGGGATGTCCTCTCCTACGGAAGGGAAATATAGTCGACGGCACGCGGGAAATATAGTTAGTAGACACGCGAAATAATATGTTCTTGATGTGGATTGGACTCAAAAACTATCTGCACCCGGGCGAAGCCGGGCCCGACAGCTAGTATCTTCATAAATCAAAGCTTGATTGAGCTCGCATATTTTATTTTACTGACATTTAGGCAAAACCCGCTTTAAAACATGTTATCTTTATTAAAGTTTGAAAATATTCCAAAAATATAATCCACTGAAATTTAAAGTACGAAGTTTGAATCTGCATATGGTATATTTATGCAAAACGGACAATATAAATGAATCGTCCCGAATAAATGGAAAGCAATTTTTCATAAACTAAAGTGATTTTTCTTTAAGCAAAATATGCAGTATGATAAACGATGTCCCCGTGACGCGCGCTTGCAACTGTTGTGTGATATATGCGAATGCAGAGTTACTCGCTCACTGCAATCCACTGCTAATACTATCTTTTGCTGCGGATTCACTTGCTTTTGGATCCAAACTTGACATCTATATATACTGTATTAGAGCATGTGGTTACTGCATCCCACAGGGATTTGCTACAGTCCACCACGCTGGCTTAAAGTGGGTGGGCAAAATTCTCAAAGTATAGAAGATCTTGTAAAGGTTTCTATGGTGTACAGATTTCTTTATGTATTTCTTTACCCTCGAAAGGTGTGGGTATTGAGTGTCAATACAATAAATAATAAATAACAATATGGGCAACATTGAGCTGAGGTAAGGTGATACATAAAACATCCCACTTACCACTTTGGACAATGGCGTGTTACTATTATTTAATACAAATATTATGTAACACAAACATACTGAAATCCTAGTTAATGCATATGCATAGACTGGTGAAAGATTTGAGTTTATGAATAAGACGCTTCGGTTCGCGATCGCATTCACCACGCCGCGCCGCGCCGCTGTAACGCGCACTATGTATGCTTATTGCAAATGTTGTGTTCAAAATAAATGACTCTGTGTATATTTTCTGTGATGTTATACTCGTGAGGTTAGATGAAGGTTTTGTTGTGAATATCTAAGAATTAAATCCAAGAAAAATGCTTTTGTAAAGCAATTGCTAAATCATATTTACATATAATATAATTGATCCTAACGACACACGATAAGACTGCTTTAATTTGTAGCATAATATTATATTATGATCACCATTAATGCATACTACCCCGTTATCTATACCATTGATTAATACTTTGAATTTTGTAATAGATAAGGCTTTAATATAACACTTGTATCATGGATATCAAAATCAGCGTGTTAAATTGATAAAAATATATTAATGATTAAACATTAAACAAGTACATGGGACAGAAAACTGAATTCCCTTTGAATAAAAGGGTTTCAGATTCTTCTATTCATTATCAGCCCAGAGTCAGGAATTTGTGCCCGTTATGACGATAGGCCTATCCTACCTATCACATCGTGGGACGGAACATATAAGGCGAAATGTGGGGGTCCTGGCACCTCTGCCTACCCCTTCTGGGAAAAGGGCGTGAGTTTATGTATATACGTATGAATAAAAGGATTATTTATATGGTTTTCAGATCTTGAAATCAATATTACATTTCGAAGCAAGACAATATAATTAAGTGTTTTTTATAAAGTATAGAACATCTGTTTAATATAAAGCAAAACTAATCCAAATCATCTGTTGAAAAATTACGATTATCATAAACTATCCCTTACAAGAGACATAGATTTACGTTAAATTACATTCAGTATTCCAGTGCTGGCGTGAAAATATTTCGCGAGGCCATTCGTTCTGCCCGTGAGACTAAATTCTGAGTGTGGAATATTTTTTTGCCAGTTGTTAATCCTTGTTGGGCGTGCGGCGATAATTCTCAGCTCCGGCTAGTTGGACCGTTGCCATAGATAGCGACACCTGATGAAAAACCCTACTAATTACAGCTAATCTTGGAAATTAATTCCTTAATCTTGTCTTGGAAGTTGGAAGTAAGAAATTAGAACTGGTTAATCATGGTTGTTGGTGATATTTCCAACATTTCCGAGTGGGAATTGTTGAGGAAGATATTTCTTTGACATTGGATATTCTGTAAGTTTTTGTTGATAATGAGGCTTGTAATCAAAATTGACATTTTGTGCTGATATTATAGATAATAATATATTAAAGGAATGTTTGTTACAGATAAGTTAGAAGTCTTTTTTTAAATAATATATTTATTTACTCCGATTATTACATAACATATAAATTAATGACGTACTCTTTACTACCCTTTTTTTTACCCAAGAAGTGGTTTTTAGTCGTGAGTGGATTAATACTGGACTAAAAGTATTTGGAGAGAGAGAAGCCGAAGTTGGGCTCCCAGCCCGACTTGATGAAGGGCGTGTCGAACTTGTGGTAGCCGGCGTTGAAGTCGAGCGAGGTATCAGGCGTATGAAACAGATTCATGCCGCCTAACGACTACTCAAGTCGTTGCGGTCGATGAGGTCCGTGTGAGAGGCCTTCAGCGACGCGCCCAACTTATCCCTGCACATAGAACACAGCGTGAGTACAGCACGCGCACTGCAGCAGCAGCACTGCAGCCAGCTCGCGCCGAGCTCGTACTCACTTGAACATGTAGTCCACGCCGCCGCCGTACGCGTTGAAGTCTGGTACGCGCGGCAGATCAGGCATGTTCTTGGCGACGAACGCTTTAGCATTCAGGTTGTGGTTGTCGTTGTGAAACAGGTTCATCTTGGCCTCCGTCTCCAGCCTGTCGCCGAAACCGGGCTTGTGTGTGTCGGTCAGAGTGAGGCCGTGGCCGTTACTGCGGTCAGAGCATTCATTAGTGACACTTGCAAATACAGCACTATATATTATACAGAAATAAAAGGATCCAGTACTTACACGTTGTCAAGAGCCAAGCCTGCTGTCGCTTCGCTTAGTTTGAAGTTCTTATCGAGGCCTGCACTGCCGATGGCGCTTATGATGTTCTTGTCATTACCAGCGAATGGTACTTTGACCATTGCTCCTGAGGTGCCGTCCGAGTTGATGGTGACGGCGCCGCGCGCGTCCCGCCGCACTATTGAGCTCCACACTGGCGCCAGGAGCTCGTCTTCAGTGATGTATCGGCTCTGCGCGCCCACCAGCGCCAGCGCGACCAGGATGCACGACATGTACATGATGTATCGGTCTCAAGTCACAGAGAGGAGTGATGCTGTTGTCGGATGTCTCTGTATTTATATACAGAGCGACGATATATGCGCTGATAAGCGGTGCATCCCGTAGTCCATGCAGGCGTTACAAATATTAGGAAAACACGCTTGGCCCGAAGAGATTAACGTTGACCCGAGACGAACTATTTCTTACTCCCATCTCAATGATCAGCTGATAGGGACGGCCTGAAGCAAAAAGTCTACCTTCAAATATATTTGAAGTAAAAATAATTAAAGTTTTTTTTTATTCTGGCCCGGCATAGTGGCCACATTGCACCTGATGGTGAGGGCAAATGCCGCCCAGGCAGAGTATCCATTGGCATCAGACGGCAGTCCCATGCCAATAGATACAATTATGCCGGCCTGCTAAAGTGCCTCTTCACACTACAGCGGAAGGACCCAGGATTATAGGAAGGAGGGAACACGTGAGACGGCAAACAATTCTACAGCCTGACGGTGCGGCACAAAAAAGAATTTGAGAACCGTTTGGTTCGCGCCGGGATGGTGTGGACCGTCAAGCTATGGCTTCGCAAGCTAGCACGTGTAGTTCTGGTTAGGAATGGAGAGAGGGGATCAAGTTAAACAATTCTTCAGAGCATTCACCGTGATACAGGCGGTAGAACACGCTTAGATAGGCGACATCCCTCCGGA
This sequence comes from Hyles vespertilio, assembly GCA_009982885.2. Classification (NCBI taxonomy): domain Eukaryota; kingdom Metazoa; phylum Arthropoda; class Insecta; order Lepidoptera; family Sphingidae; genus Hyles; species Hyles vespertilio. The sequence continues at coordinate 753,563 of CM042809.1, read as the reverse complement.
GTTGTAGCGACTCCCCGTTGCTCGTAACGTCTGCATCATTCATAATGCGGATGGCCCGCCGCTGCAATCCATCCAAGGCATCGAGCAGGTACTGGGCGGATCCATCCCAGAGGTGCGAGCAGTACTCCATACCCGTTGGACCTGCGCTGCCTGTCCTGCCTTATTATTTAAAAATATTCTAAATATCTTAAACTTGACTGTAAAAATAATAATTTGGAAACTGATGAGACCCTGAGCGGGTGTTTGAAAATGTAAATAAAACTTTGTTTGAAATCTTTATGCTTCGGAGTTAGAAACAAGTAATATTTCATAACTGGGCATAGATAAAACACTTTAATGTACATTCATATTATATTTCCAAACCGAGTAATATCTTTTTTATTATATTTTGGTATTATTTTAATTTAATTCTAGGTAGGAACTTTAATCAATCAATATCTAATACACTATAATCATCTCTTCCTGGGAAGATATTCCCTCTGAACAGCACTACACTTCCAACACTCCTATGAAGATCCAATTTTTAAGTTAAAATGGTATTTTTTGTCATTATTAACGTTATATAATGTATTAATCATGATCATCTTTTGTATGATTCTTGGCAATCGCGCGATTTCAAAACAATGTTACGAAGGCACTGCATAATAAAACTGCGTAAGCGAGACGACCGGTCATGAACATTAGAGAAACCAAACAATATTTCATGCTGGACTTTCTGAGACATAAGGTGTTAAGTCAATATGTACAGAATTTACTCTGGCTACAATATACTTGAAACTGGAACACAACAGTGCATTCAATTCATTCAATCCCTAAAAATAATAACCCACAAAATTATAATGATCTTCGTCCAATTAGTATTTTGACCTGTCTATCCAAGGTGTTGGAAAGGGTAGTATATTTACAAGTCACAGAATTCCAATGATATATTGCCGGATCTACAGTCAGGTTTCAGAACGGGTCGTGGCACCGCAACAGCTCTGGCAGATGTCGTTGGAAACATCCTAGAAGCCCGTGATCGTGGGGAGGGGACTATACTCACGCTTCTTGATTTTTCACGAGCTTTCGACTCAATTAATGTTTCTCTGCTATTGTCGAAACTCGCATATTACGGATTTCAACACAACACAATACAATGGTTTCAGAGTTATTTAACCGGTAGGTCGCAGAGAGTTGAAATTCTTAATAGAAATGGTACAATTTTGTCCTCTTCCCACAATCAGTAGACAGAGGTGTCCCTCAGGGATCTTTGTTGGGCCCGATTCTATATATATTATACAGCGCGGATATGACTAACAATTTCAAGTCTTCCAAATACCACGTCTACGCGGACGACACTCAAATATATATTTCTTGTGATGCCCAAAAGGTATCACCCGCAATTGAAATTCTTAACTTAGAGCTTGATAGAATCGCTGCGTGGTCTGCAAGCAATTCATTGACGTTGAACCCCCTAAAGTCGAAATACATGATTTTAGGGAGCAAAAACCAAGTAAGGTCAATTATTGCGGCAAACCCTGACGTTAAAATCATGGGGCACAGCATTGAGAGGGTAGAAACTGCGCGTAACCTGGGGCTGGTGATCGACCCGGAGCTACGGTTTGAAACTCACATCAACGGAGTAGTAAAAAATTGTTTCTATCGTTTAAAGATTTTGTATAGAATGCGGGACTACCTTAGTTTGACTGTGAGAAAGAGATTGGTTGACTCCTTGATACTTTCAAAATTTAATTATTGCGATACTGTATACGGGCCGTGCCTCATATCTCGTACGGAACGCTTAATACAACGTGTCCAAAATGCCTGTGCCCGGTTTTGTTTTGATATTCCCCGGAGAAACCATGTTACGCCATACTTAAACTTTACCACCCAAAAATGACGATATTTAAAAAATCATAAAAAAATATTGTCGCGTTTCTAGGCGAAATTTTTAATTGCATTGTGTTTGTAGCCACTAAAACTACCACCCGGCTTCGTTTTCGGTAGCAGTCTTGAGATACCCGGTATTTGTATGCACATCTATGTCATCTATATTTACCTTATGTTTGTGAATTATCGGCGAGGCGTGATAGTGTCCTCGTGGCGGGTGGCAGCGCTCAGCTTTTTACGTTATTAGTTACCAAGTTGTCCCCTTCACGTCGTTTTCACCTTTAAAATATTTTAATTATCTTATGAATATTATTGTTTATTATTGTTTGTATTTTTATTTTATTTTTCCTCGAGAAAATTGCTAAAGCTAATTAATTAGACATTTCATATTTACGCCATAACCTTATTACGCAAGTTGCACTTACCGGAGACAGTCATTTTATGCTATACAGTTTGGTGGTACTTTTGACTCGCCAGGACAATTAGTCATGCCTTCAACACTCCATGTTTGCGACGCGTAGCACTAGCCGCACGGCTCAAGTCTTACGCATTGTAATTGGCAAAGAACGTCCTCTCACGTCCCCGTCGCCGGACGAATGCAGACTGCAGAGAGCATTCTGCATTAATTATATATTATTGTGCAATGCTGATGTGTTGTGCGAGCGGAAGCGGGACAGAGCATTATGCAAAGGCATGTTTTTTAGTTCCTTGAGTTCATAATTATTACAATACTTGTATAAACTAGATTAGATATTATTTTTTGCTTTTTCTTTGTATGTGTTGTATTGTTTGTGTAGTAGATTTTTATTTTTTATATTTTATTGTTTCCTTGGTTATTAATCCTTATTATGACTTGTTTTTTTTTTTTTATTATTGTTATTTTTTTTAAGCATTAATTTTACAATATGTTTTAATTTATGTTAGTATGTAAGCTGGCGTTCGCATGTCACTCAAGGTGACCACTGAAAACCAGCGTTGCGCTGTGGCTCACACCTACGTGTCACATTTATGCGACGTACAAACTCCCTTTTACTGTCTTTTTGTTGTTAGCTATATATATAAATTTATGTTAAACGAGTGTGTGCGTCATCTTATTTGTGGCTAATAAATGAGTTTTCTTTCTTTCTTTCTTCTTTCTTTCATTCACACTATTGTTTAGCGGGAGAAGTAGATATTGCCGTGAAACCTACCCAGGTGACATCTCACATGTGAGTGATCTACCATCAGCGAAACTATTATAATTGCTGTGATATTTCGGGCTCGTCTACTTGCTTACCTTACTAAGCAATTAAAAAGGGAAATTGGATTTTCCAGATTACTTTATAAAGGTTATAGTTCCAAGTCGTAATACATAATCTTAGTAAACATAACCGATAAACTTTGAACTTTATCGATATTATTTCCATTCCATAGCATTTTGTACTCTATACTCGAGGGATCAAGGTTATTTTAACACTAATCAGGAGCATCATAACCGACAGGCAACAGATCATAACTTACGTAAAGAAATATGGATTACTCTGACGCTGATGTAATTTAGACCTAAATTTTGTATCAGGATTAAAGATCTAGTCCAAGTAAAATCCTTAAGCAGTCTTCTACAGATTCATTATGAAGTGACTAAAGTGCACCCGATGAATGACATCGATACATACATACATAACGGGTATATCAAGAGTGCTACCGAAAACGAAGCCGGGTGGTAGTTTCAGTCACTACAAACACAATGTAACAAAAAAATTCGCAAAGACACGCGACAATTATTTTTTTTTAAATATCGTCGAGTTTAGGTGGTAAATCCATAGTTTTTGCTAAAATAATAATTTAAAGCCTCGTGTACTATAGCGTGTTTAAAAGTAAAAGGGTTTATTTATTATTTATTTATTTAATTCTTTATTGTACACAATAATAAGGAATAACAGTTCAGAGATGATAAAAAACAACAAAGTACAAATGGCGGTCTTATCGCTTATCGGGTTATTACATTATTAAAGTTATTATTAAAGGGTTATTATATTATACACTATTATTTAAGAAAAAACTTTGTATTACCACACTAATACGACGATAGAAAAAAAAATAACAAAAAAAAATTCGCCGCAATTTTTTCACAACATTTAGTTGCATTATGTCTGAAGTCACTAAAACTACCACTCAGCTTCGTTTTTGTTAGCAGTCATGATATACCCTGTATATGTTACGTTCTCAATACCGATTGCATCAAATAGTAAATGTAGTGCCATTCAGAGAATCATCCGGGGAGGAATGGTTATACTCGTAAAGTTGTTCGATATTGGTTCATTATTGTTTATTTTAAATTCTAAAATATAGCATATTATATGAATAAGTTGGCAACGCCTGGTATCTCTCTGTTAGTGATGGATATTAGTAAAAAAAGTGAAATGGCTAAATTTAGATATGATTAGTTCCTTTAATTAAATTAATTAGTTATCACTCATGTTGGGTCAGCGTTAATCTCCTCGAGTCTTGCATGTTTTACTTACATTTGCAACGTCTGCGTGGACTAAGGGACGCACCTCTTATCAGTGCTCTTATCGTCGCGATGTATATAAACACAGAGACACCGTACAGCAGTATCACTCCTCTGTGACTCGAGACCGATACATCATGTGTCGTGCATCCTGGTCGCGCTGGCGCTGGTGGGTGCGCAGAGCCGATACATCACTGAAGACGAGCTCCTGGCGCGGCGCCGTCACCATCAACTCGGACGGCACCTCAGGAGCAATGGTCAAAGTACCATTCGCTGGTAATGACAAGAACATCATAAGCGCCATCGGCAGTGCAGGCCTCGATAAGAACTTCAAACTAAGCGAAGCGACAGCAGGCTTGGCTCTTGACAACGTGTAAGTACTGGATCCTTTTATTTCTGTATAACATATAGTGCTGTATTTGCAAGTGTCACTAATGAATGCTCTGACCGCAGTAACGGCCACGGCCTCACTCTGACCGACACACACAAGCCCGGCTTCGGCGACAGACTGGAGGCGGAGGCCAAGATGAACCTGTTTCACAACGACAACCACAACCTGCATTCTAAAGCGTTCCTCGCCAAGAACATGCCCGATCTGCCGCGCGTGCCAGACTTCAACGCGTACGGCGGCGGCGTGGACTACATGTTCAAGTGAGTACGAGCTCGGCGCGAGCTGGCTGCAGTGCTGCTGCTGCAGTGCGCGTGCTGTACTCACGCTGTGTTCTATGTGCAGGGATAAGTTGGGCGCGTCGCTGAAGGCCTCTCACACGGACCTCATCGACCGCAACGACTACTCATTAGGCGGCATGAATCTGTTTCATACGCCTGATACCTCGCTCGACTTCAACGCCGGCTACCACAAGTTCAACACGCCCTTCATCAAGTCGGGCTGGGAGCCCAACTTCGGATTCCCCTTCTCTAAATTCTTCTAGTCCAGTATTATTTATACCAATAAAATAACATATTTTTTTGTGATAACGTGTAAATACCGGGTATCTCAAGACTGCTACCGAAAACGAAGACTGGTGGTAGTTTTAGTGGCTACAAACACAATGCAATTAAAAATTTCGCATAGAAACGTAACAATCATTTTTTATGATTTTTAAATATCGTCGTTTTTGGGTGGTAAATCCATAGTTTTTGCTAAAATAATAATTTAAACTCTTTTATACCTTAGAGTATTTATAAATAAAAGGGCATACACAATTATTTTAGGAAAAAATGAATTTACCACCCAAATATGGCCATAGGAAAAAAAATAACAAAAAAAAATTGACGCTTTTTTTTGCAACTTTTTCTGTTGCATTGTGTCTGAAGTCGCTTAAACTACCACCCGGCTTCGTTTTCGGTAGCAGTCTTGATATACCCTGTATTTATAATATTGTGTTTGGATAAATTTCTTTTGAATAAAAGTTTTAATATACGTATTTGATGTCCTCTAATTTGTCTCCGAACCATGTAAGTGAGTATATTCCTAAATCCTCGTAAATATGCGTAGGGTAAAATCAATTAGCATTGTAATGTCATATTTTATTTAAATATATATATATATCTATAATTCACGTGTCACGTTGTTTGTCCGCGATGGACTCCTAAACCACTCAACTGATTATAATGAAATTTTGTAGATATGTGTTATTTGATCCAACTTAAAGGTGGGATAATTTTTATCTCGATTGAATTGACGAAAGTATAAAAAAAAGGAAAAAACATTGTGCCATACAAAATGTTCATGGGTTTGTAACTGTCAAAGATTTAATGTTCATAGCGTCGATACGGTAAACTCTTCCCTAAAATTAAATAACGTATTTAAATAAAGGTTTCGAATCGACAACACATAGCCACAATATTCGATTTATGGCGTATTTTAGATTTTAAAGATGTAAATTAATGACAGTAATGAAAAGTGGTTGACATTTAAATTGATTGTCAAATATTTATGCATACGTTCAGGAATTTATTGTAAACTAAAGAGTATATTATGATGCTACATAAATATAGGACAATTAAATAAATAATATTCACATGTATTAAGTTTTACTTCTTTTCAAGATAGAATTTCACTTGAAAATGAAAAATCTTAAATAAAATAATAAATCTTAAATAAATAAAATAACACATAAAAATAAAAACTGAACTGAACTGAATAAAATAAAAATGTTATATAATTATGGAGAATATTGCAGGGATTCTCAAATTAGGCGTTGCCTGTGTCTTGAAAACCCAGTTAAATATAATTGTTTCTACGTTAATTGTGTGTGTGTGAGTGCATTTTTACGAAAATTAATATTTCATCTCTTTATTACTAACAAGAGTAATGGCGTAATATTTTTGGAAAAACAGCATAGTGGGGGTGAAATAAGGGATGGAATATTGCATGGATAATCAAAATCGATAAAGTGTTTAGAAAGTAGAGAGAAACTGGATACAATAGAGTGGGAGGTAGGGGAGAAGACTGGGATAGCTGACAGATTTAATAGGACGAAATGTAAATGCACGGTATAAGACGGGATGGTTAATTAAGAGAAAGGACGCGACGTATCGGGAAGTGAATGAACAGACGGGATGGGACGGAATTGAGCAGGACAGTAAGATAGCTAATTCATGTTTAGGTATACAAGAGCTTATACTAAAAATAACACGTATTTGGTGTGGAGTAAAATAAAAAAGTATCTGCACCCAGGCGAAGCCGGGCCGGGCCGCTAGTATATATATATATGAAAATACCAAGACACGCAATTTGTGTCATTAAATCCCTATCCCTATTTGTAAAGATTGATAAAGATGATGGTTGTTAATAATATAATATCGTCGTTGAACACCTCTTAATAAATACTGCAGTTTAAAATTTATCAATATTAGACATGACTTCTACCTCTCTAAGTACTTCTAATCCAATATTAATCGAATAAAATACACTAAACAAGCAAAATACATATGACTTATTTGTGAGTCGGTATTACTTTGGAATAATAAATGTTTATTAGATAATACATGTATTTTGAATTATTTACAAATTTTCCTTATTTCATTTATTTATTTATGCTTTTGATACTTAGTGTAAGGGCGAAATTAATGCCTAAGGCATTCTGTGCTAGTCAACCTTTGGATGGTGCAGAGAGAAGACAAAGTAGGCGCATAAATTAATGTGTTGGAGAATAGAGATGTAATTTTTATGCATATACATACATACACTAAAACATTAAACATAATATGTTATTTATTTTATTAGATTAGAACATAGACGACAGATTCGATAATGTTAAAAAACAGTTCACAGATATCACAAGATGTTCTAAATCTGTCTGCTTCATACTGTGTAAGTCAATTCATAAATTGATCCAACCAGAGAAATCTTAGTAGTTAGTCTTATAGTATGAACCACCCAACAGTGACACACATACCTGACCTTATGTTGCGATCTATAAGTCTTGTGTCATATCGCGGGTATCAGAAACAACGGGAGTCTTCTTGGTCTCACGAAGACGCGAGAAAATTACTTGTTGGCGTCACAATTATTTGTATCGGTGCCGGGATCGAACCCGCAGCCTCTCGCTTTACAGCCCACGTGTAACCAACTGCGCCACGGAGGCTGTCAGATAATTATTGACCTCCTTGTCCTCGTAGGTATATTTTAGTCGTACATTGTGATTTTCTTTCCTCAATCATTGTTTGATTTTAATACCAACATATGTTTGAGCATAGGATATTTTTGGATAATTTGTAATATTAATGTATGAGATTGCAACGAAATCTCTTTAAGTAGCAAAGATTTAATAAATTGGAACAACCCATAATTAAATCTTATTTATGTCTGTGCTGTTGTTTTCTCTGTATAAAAATATCAAAGACAAAATGTGTTTTGTATCTAATTTTCTATATACTGCCTTTTTGACAAGGTTTGTAAGGCTCTCTGCTTTATATTGATAGTAATTGTAACTGCACGCGACATGACTTGATATGCTAAGCTGATGGTCAGAATTGAACAATTTGAGCCTTTTGGAAAGCATTTTGGAAAGTGTATATGCACCCTTGCGGAGCCGGGCCGGACCGCTAGTAGAAATATAAAAAACACGATTTTTTTCGAGCATTAATGCTATTGCTATCAATATATAGCTGTCGATGTGCCTATGGATGTCAGTACCTATTTCATGTTCAAACTTAATACAAAACTATTCTGCTGTTAAGTCTCTGATTTGTGAGATACCGCCTGGACAGGTACCAGGGTATTGTCTATGTCTATGTCACATGAGTGTATTGTTGTGTTCCGATAAGAAGGACATTGAAGCCAGATTAACTACTGTACATATTCAGACTTAACATCTTATGTCTGAGGGTGACGAGCGCAGTGGAATGCCAAGCATTGCTTTACAATTCATTTCGTTGTCTGGTTATGTTACTCTCCATGGGGGGTCGTTTGCCCCAACAGAAAGTGTGAGTGCTAATTTAAGGATGATAGAATGAAAACAAATTCAATGGGGAAATACTCAATTACATGGGTAGGAAACAAATTAAAGGACATCAAATATATGCGTATCTTAAAACTTTTATTCAAAAGCAATTTACCCAAACATATAAAATATGTACATGTTATCACAAAAAAGTTAGTTTATTGGTATTGATAATACTGGACTAGAAGAATTTAGAGAAGGAGAATCCGAAGTTGGGCTCCCAGTTAGACTTGAAGGCGGGAGTGTCGAACTTCTTGTAGCCGGCGTTGAAGTCGAGGGAGGTGTCCGGGGAGCGGAAAAGATTTAGCTTGCCGCCGACCGAGTAGTCATTGCGGTCGATGAGGTCCGTGTGAGCCGCGCTCAGCGACGCGCCGACCTTATCCCTGCACACAGACCAAGAGTTAGTATAGCAGGCGCACTGCAGCAGCAGAACTGCAGCCAGCTCGCGCCGAGCTCTTACTCACTTGAACATGTAGTCGACGCCGGCGCCGACCGTGTTGAAGTCTGGCACGCGCGGCAGGTCCGGCATGTTGCGCGTGAAGGACGCCTTGGCGTCCAGGTTGTGGTTGTCGTTGTGGAACACGTTCAGCTTGCCAGCCGCCGTCAGCTTGTCGCCGAAGCCGGGCAGGTGGGTGTCGGTAATGGTGAGGCCGTGACCTTTGCTGTAGTTGAAGGCATTATTAGAAAAGCTTGCAACATGATAATACATATTGTTTATAACTAAAGAAGAATAACTTACACATTGTCTATCGCCAAACCTGCTGTTGCAGCGCTTAGTTTTAAGTTCTTATCTAGGTCTGCGCTACCGATTGCGCTTATTATGTTCTTGTCATTACCAGCGAATGGAACCTTTACTATCGCTCCTGAGGTGCCGTCAGAGTTGACGGTGACGGCGCCGTGCGCGTCCCGCCGTACCCTTGAGATCCACACTGGCACCAACAGTTCATCTTCAGTGATGTATCGGCTCTGCGCGCCCACCAGCGCCAGCGCGACCAGAATGCACGACAAGAACATGATGTATCGGTCTCGAGTCACAGAAGAGTAATGCCTCTGTCGTGATCCTCTTGGTTTATATACTGCGTTGCATTAGTGGCAGAGATAAGGAGTACAGCCCCTAGTACGCGCACACTAATAAAATCCTGGGGAACACCCGAGAGGAGGGAAATTAATGAACTGTGACTTTACGATACCTTAATTTTTGTTTTTAAATTTTGTTTTTCAAAGTTTGGGAAAATTCCTTCTGCCTAATTCAAATCACTTAATTTTGTTCCGAGAAAGTTGAATATTAAAAATACAGTTTGCAACATCATTGAATAACCTTAATATTAAATTGTTTTCACAGTTTGATTTAAAATTAAAAGCTGAAAATGCCTATTTTGGCTGTCTTAGCAATAAACTTAGACAGCCAAAATCTCACTAAAAATATCTCACTTCCGTTTTCTTTGCACCAACCATGAAAGAAATCTTCGTTCGGCTACTAATCTCTTGCTCTCATGTCCCTCACACATTTCTGATTTTCTTCACTCTTCTTTTCACATTCAAGCTATACTTCTGTGGAATGCGCTCCCTCTTGAAATCAGGACGTCAACTACCCGTCTCAGATTTAAAATGAAGGTCCGTGAAATGCTGCTCAAAGAAGTTGCAGAATCCTCTCAATAGTAATTTGTATATATATGTATGTATAGTATTGTATATAGTTTATATGTTTATATGTTTCTTTGTATTTAGTTTATTGTATATCGTATAATAATATATGTAATAACATTTGTAATTACTTGTATAATTATGTTCTTTTTTTTTTTTCTTTTCTCTTATCTCTTAATTAAGTATTCATACACCTACTTCTGCTCATCTCTGCATCACCTAAAGGTCGACTGGGAGAAAATGCCACAGGCATTAAGTCCGCCTTGTATACATTTGTATATGAAGCTTAATAAAATAAAATAAAAAATAAACTTAACTTGATGGCCAATAATGATCGCCTACTAAAGGCGGTCATCACACAAAGGCATCATAGGTGCTCTACAAGTAATTAAAAAGAGATATTGAAAGAAAAGAGAAGGACTTAGGGGAAAGAAAGTAGAAGAGGATGAATGTAGGACCTAAAGAAGTCTAGACAATTTAAAAATTTGTTATTATTATTTTAAGTGAGTTTGTTGAAACAGTTTTATATTATCTAAAGAAAAAAATCAAAAGAGAGCTAATTGTAATAATTTCTTGTATAGCTAGAGTAAAACGTAAGTATTTAATGACTTCATATATGACCACAAAAGTATAAACTATATAGGAGAATGCAAACGGTGCAAACTTAGAACAAAAACAACTATCCATTGGCGTAGCATAATAAATTATAATACATAATATGTAGATATTGTGCTGTAATTATTGGGCTGGGAGGCCTACATCCTGCAGTGGATTTCGTTGACTGAAGAGAGGTGGATAAAGATACGAAAAGAGTACCTGGGTTCTTAGATGTTCTACTTTTTTTTGGGGGGAGGAAGGCTATTAAGCTTCATTTTCAAGAAGTTGAGGGTATATTCTTGTTATGGATTTCTACATCATTCAACAAGTAAATCCTAAATCCAACGTAACGTCACAATGAGAATGGTTCCGACAATAAACGCCCGCATAAATGTATTAATTGCAAAACAAAACGAAAAGAAACCGTTTCCTTAACTCGTACTAATGAAAACAAACGTAAGAATGATATCACCGCTAGGTCAGCTGTTAGTCTTTAAGTGCAAGTGTTTTTACAGCTCACGTACTGGGGGATGTACTCCTTATTCTTCACTGATAACACGTTCATAAATAGGAAGTCGGTGAGATGAACACAAGATGTAATTATAGCATCACGGTTCATTAACAATATCCCATGTCTGGGGTCTTTACCTACAGTTCAAACGTTTGCGGGCATACACGATTGCAATCCTTATCTGTAGCGCACGCTGTTTAAAGAAACTATTTACTAGCAATGCAATATTAATTTGTGCTACCAAATTAACGTATTATGTTCTTTTCTTCTTTTGACAGCCTCCGTGGCGCATTCGGTTAAACGCTACCTGTGCAACGAGAGGACGCGGGTTCGATCCCCGCACCGAGAGAATTGTTTGTGCGGCCCACAAATATATCTTTCGGGTATAGGTGTTTGTGAGACCAAAAAGTCTTTCGTAGTTCCTGATACCCACGACACAAGACTTCATCTTAGTGTGGGGACAAAACTATCCCATCAAAACATCCTGTAAAAAAATTCCAAGTCTCGCAGCTCAGTTTATCTACTGCAAAAAGTTGTGAGATCCATGTAATACCAAGTCGAATAATTTATTTAGTCCTTGATTAAGGGACGTTCTGTATAAAGTTATTACGTAAGTTATTATCATAGCCAAGTCGATCTATTTATTTACAACGTAAAGAATTTTTAATATTGATATGATAATAACTTAACTGCAAATGTATCTTTGTAATCCTATACATTTATATGAGATTACAAAGTTATTCACGCAGTTGGTGTATCTAGAAAACTAGACAGAAATTATGAAATGTTTGATTTTTTCCTTACTATAGACACTAAACACTAATTATATTCTAAATTTGAAGGTTCTATGTCTGCTAGAAGTGCCTTAGACTTTTGATGATCGGTCAGTCAGTCAGTGAGTGACAAAATTGCGAAAGTTTGACAAGTTATAATTCTTAAACTACTGGTTCAAATTGAATAAAATTTTAAATATACCGTGTTTACACAATGCCTAATTAGTAACTGAAAATTCAGGCTTCTTGCTTTAACCACAACGAAGTTATGGGGGGTTGAAAATGGTCTGAATTGCTTCGAGAAAAGGATAGTACGGCTGTGCCGCTTTTTAGCTCGACTTGGAGGGGGCATTCCGTGCCCCCAGATGTATGTGACTGTTGGGTGTTATTTCTCAATTTAATTAGCCTCGAATTCACTTTATATCGAATATTTCGTAATCATCTTTATATCCACCTGAGCAGCGCCACTCTATCTATTTGAAGCGTTATATTTACTGTGTCCATAACTTTGAGGAGTGTGGGTTGATCTTACCTTCGTGATTTAAACCACGGGAGCCAGGTCATTTTCATCTAGAAAACTAAACAACATATGATGAATTCCCAAGCAATGCTTAACATTTCATTATGCTCGCCAGCCTGAGACATATGTTAAGTCCCATAATGTCCAGTAGTTACACTGGCTACAATGTCCACTAACACTAAACTAGAACACAACACTGCATTTACACTTGTGCAAGTGCAAAGTGCAAGATTAAATGAACTAAGCTCTGCATCGTCTCCTTGATAAATATTTTAAAGCTGAAACTGTTAAATTATTTTTGATAGAACATCTGGTATCAAATAACATAAGCGCCATAGCAACAAAATATATTTTTTGATGTGAAGCTATAAGTTTAGTGCTTTTAATTATTATTGTAATGGCCTTTATTCATCTATACAGGGTATCTCAAGACTGCTACCGAAAACGAAGCCGGGTGGTAGTTTAAGCGACTTCAGACACAATGCAACAGAAAAAGTTGCAAAAAGAAGCAACAAATTTTTTTTTGTTATTTTTTTCCTGTGACCATATTTGGGTGGTAAATACATTTTTTCTTAAAATAATAGTGTATACCCTTTTATTTATAAATAATCTAAGGTATAAAAGAGTTTAAATTATTATTTTAGCAAAAACTATGGACTTACCACCCAAAAATGACGATATTTAAAAAATCATAAAAAGTAATTGTCGCGTTTCTTTGCGAAATTTTTAGTTGCATTGTGTTTGTAGTCACTAAAACTACCACCCGGCTTTGTTTTCGGTAGCAGTCTTGAGATACCCTGTATATGTAAATAAAATTGAAGTGTCTGTTTGTAAAGTAAAAATTAAAGAAAATGTCCAACTACATATCGTTATACAGGGTATATCAAGACTGCTACCGAAAACGAAGCCGGGTGGTAGTCTAAGCGACTTCAGACACAATGCAACAGAAAAAGTTGCAAAAAAAAGCGACAATTTTTTTTTGTTTTTTTTTTCCTATGGCCATATTTGGGTGGTAAATACATTTTTTCCTAAAATAATAGTGTATACCCTTTTATTTATAAATACTCTAAGGTATAAAAGAGTTTAAATTATGATTTTAGCAAAAACTATGGATTTACCACCCAAAAATGACGATATTTAAAAAATCATAAAAAATAATTGTCACGTTTCTATGCGAAATTTTTAATTGCATTGTGTTTGTAGCCACTAAAACTACCACCCGGCTTCGTTTTCGGTAGCAGTCTTGAGATACCCAGTATACACGATACCTATAACGAACCTGACCTTAGATTTTTTTTTGTCTGTCTGTTTGTTCCGGCTAATCTCTGAAATGGCTGGACCGATTTTGACGGGATTTTTTTTTGTCAAGTAGCTGATATAGTAAGGAGTAACTATTATAGAAAAAACCTTTTATTTTAGAAAAATAAAGTTTTTGTTAATTTCCACGCGGACGAAGTCGCAGGTACAGCTAGTCCAAAATAGAGTACAAATTACTTTAGCAGGGAGAGATTATCACATAAGTTCAAAGCTTATCGGTCGTATTTACAGACATTCTGTATTACGACGTGGAAATGTTATCTTCATATGGAAAATCCAATTTCCCTTTTTAATGACGTTGTTACGTAGGTATTAAGACTTTTCGGTCTCAGAAACACCCAGACCCGGAAGAAATATTTTGTTAGTGGGCAGCACAAACATTTATTTAGTTGCGGGGATCGAACCCGCGGCCTCTCGTTTTGCAGGCGGCGTCTAACTGCCTGCCCCACGAAGGATTAGTTCAAAACTGAGGACAGAAATTGGGCGCTAGGTTAATTTACAAAATAACGTATAATAAATCTTAATGATAGGTGCTATGGAACCTTTCATGTGATAATTGTTTAAAAATACCTTTGGCTTAATATTTCAACAAGCGATATCAATAAAATTCAAGGTCCTACCTGGAAAAATAAAATAAAGCCGTTTACCAAATTTTTCACTGTGTTTGTAAATAAATTGTGGATTTTGTTGAAACAGTTTGAAAACAACCTACAATAAATTGTTATATTTCAAAAACTAAGGAACAAATATTTTCGTACAATATTCTGTAACACATCGTACAATGTTCCTCATAAACTTAAAATTTCTCAACACCTTTATTAGCGGATGCTAACATCAGAAAATAAATAATTTTCATTCAAATTTAACCGATGACGCGTGACATATATTTTTTAACATTTTTTTCTACTCATTACAATTATTGTATCAATAATTAATACAATTTGAAGTATGTTATAGGATTTCTATTAAATTAAATTAAAATGTTGGTCGCATCGATATTAACTTCGTTGGTTTTAGTTCTCGGAACATAATATAACATACTTCATATCAGACGAAGAATTTTCCTTAACTGAACTACAAATAAAAAATAAAGTTATCGTGAGGTCACGGATCATTCTTAATTTCCTACCTTAAAGGTGTTCCCCATGAGTTCATCCGTGTGGGTGGGTACAAGGGGCTGTACTACTTATCTCATCAATAAATGCAACGCACTATATAAATCGAGAGCATCAGGACAGAGGCATCATTGCTTTCTGTGACTCCAGACGTGCATTCTGGTCGCGCTGGCGCTGGTGGGCGCGCAGAGCCGATACATCACTGAAGATGAGCTTCTGGCGCCAGTGTGGAGCTCAAGAGTACGGCGGGACGCGCGCGGCGCCGTCACCATCAACTCTGACGGCACCTCAGGAGCGATAGTAAAGGTTCCGTTCGCAGGCGATGATAAGAACATAATAAGCGCCATCGGTAGTGCAGATCTCGATAAAAACTTAAAGCTGAGTGCCGCAACCGCAGGTTTGGCGATAGACAACGCGTAAGTTATTCTCCTTTAGTTATAAACAATATGTATTATCAATTTGCAAGCTTTTCTAATAATGCCTTCAACTACAGCAAAGGTCACGGCCTCACCATTACCGACACGCACCTGCCCGGCTTCGGCGACAAGCTGACGGCGGCGGGCAAGCTGAACGTGTTCCACAACGACAACCACAACCTGGACGCCAAGGCGTCCTTCACGCGCAACATGCCGGACCTGCCGCGCGTGCCAGACTTCAACACAGTCGGCGCCGCCGTCGACTACATGTTCAAGTGAGTAAGAGCTCGGCGCGAGCTGGCTGCAGTTCTACTGCTGCAGTGCGCCTGCTATACTAACTCTTGGTCTGTGTGCAGGGATAAGGTCGGCGCGTCGCTGAGCGCGGCTCACACGGACCTCATCGACCGCAATGACTACTCGGTCGGCGGCAAGCTAAATCTGTTCCGCTCCCCGGACACCTCCCTCGACTTCAACGCCGGCTACAAGAAGTTCGACACTCCCGCCTTCAAGTCTAACTGGGAGCCCAACTTCGGATTCTCCTTCTCTAAGTTCTTCTAGTCGAGTATTGTCGTATAATATTTTACATGGAAAATATTATAGTTTTTATGATATAATTTGAAATATTTGTAAAATAATAAATGGTTTCTAATATAAATATTTAAAAAAAAAGCATACTCTACATTAATTTACAATTAATTTATTATATTGTTCCTTCTTTTTTTGGAATTGTTTGTGCATGTGAATAAACGTATTCAAAAACATAACATATATATGTATGTCGGAGAGTTATGATTTTTATAGAAATAAAAATGAATAAATAAATAACAATTTATTGCTATAAATAAGTCACAAAGAACGATATAATGAAGAATGACCTGTAGTGTTATAGGAAGACTCGGCAAAGTTCGAAGCAGTGCCGATTTTCAGCCACCCCTGTCTCCCTGTGGTATTATGCGGGTAAGCTGGGCAGCACTCGTTCGCCTGACGATAAAATATCTCAAATACAAAATTTGAGTAAAGCATATAGGAAAAGAAAGAAAAATTTAGAATATCATCACAATAAATATAAACTAAAAATCTAAATAACTGATATAAACAATATACATATACTCTATTCTAATATTATAAAGGGGAAACATTAGTATTTTTGGATTTTTGTTTCATATGAATAAACTTAAAAACTACTGGGCCGATTAGAAATTTTTTTTCACCATTCGAATGGTATATTATCCTGGAAATATATAGGCTATATATTTTCATAAAGGGGTTGAAATAAGGGCTGAAACGGAAATGGAAAATATAAACGATTGAAGATATATTTTATGAAAATTTATGTTTTTGCTCCTGATTACAAATTCTAATTAATGGCGTGCAATAATTTTGGAGCAACTGCACATGGGGGTAAAATAAGGGATGAAATATTGAACGTTTTAGCTATTGATCCAATTGGTGTCAAATTCGATACCTGAGAAACTCTTTGTGTAAATAATCCAAATTCATTGTCGCCATCGGAAATTTTGGCCACCATTTTGAACTTTTTAGTTATTTATGCGATTGGTCTCGAAATGGATATCTGAGACACCCTTTCTTCGAATAACCTATATTCGGTGTCAAAATCGAAATTTTGTGGCCGCCATTTTGAACTTTTTTGCTATTGATCCGATTGGTTCCGAAATCGATATCTGAAGAACCCTTCGTTTAAATAATCTGAATTCACAGTTGGAATCAGAAATTTTTGGCCGCTATTTTGAAGTTTTTAGCTATTGGTCGGATTGTTTTTTATTTTATTGCAATGAGTAGCTAGACGAGCTTGCATGACTTCAATTCACGTATTTTCGCAGAAGGGGTTGGCAGAGGTGCAACCAGGACCCACGGTTTGTCATGTATTCATCCCATGTGATAGGTAGCCTATCGCCATATAGATCACAAATTCCTACCTCAAATATCAGCTCGGCTGATAATGAATAGGAAAATCCAATATTACTTTGCGCGACCTGGGATTCGAACCAGAGCTTAGTATTGCAATCATACCGTAGTTTAACTGCACCACCGAGGCAGTCGCTTTGCTTTATTTGTTTTTATCATATAGTGTTTAGTAAAAATACAATCCATCCGTGCGGAGCCCGGAACGGCCAATATTCAGTATTTTATAATAGTCCCTTCTCGCTGTTCCTATAAAGTCTTTTAAACTATGCAACAAAATTTAAAGAAATTTTCATCAACAGATACAGTCATTTAAAAAGTAATTTAGTAGTTAAGTTCATCAGTATTATTTATTGCACCGAATAGCACCATTACCATCGTAAAAAAAGTTCAGAAATTCAAATTTTGTATTTTACCGAGATATCGGGATAACGTACTATTTGTATAGATGTAACACTAGAAATTTCAGGTGGGGAGTGGAGTGAAAGGATAACTCCACCCAGGCAAAGCTGGGCCAGGCCGCTCGTGAAATATACACTCATTTGCAAAAAAAAACGGGCGGTTTTTATTTTATTATTTTTATTATTTATTTAATTCTTTATTGTACACAATAATAAGGAATAACAGTTCAGAGATGATAAAAAACAACAAAGTACAAATGGCGGTCTTATCGCTCTAAGGCAATTCCTACCAGACAACCATGGGATGGATATATGAGTAGGAAAAACGATAGGGCAGTGTAAAATAAAGATAACGAAAGTATGGAAACATAAATAAAATCTTAAAAAAAAACATATAAATACATATATTATATATACATACATAAGTATTATACATATACATACTTATATAAATTTATAGACGAATAAACATACGTACATAAATATATATACATACATATATATATATATATATATATATATATATATATATATATATACAATAATATACCAATATAATCAATAAGAGGAAATAGTCCTAATCGGTTTATCTGTTTATAGAGAAAGGTAGTGTTCTTTTAATCGTTTTTTAAATGATGACAGTGTTTGAGCCTGCCTCACCACAACAGGAAGTGCGTTCCACAAACGAACAGCTTGAACACTGAAAGATTTATCCATAAATGTCGTGGTGTGGACGGGCATTCTCAACTTCAGGTTCTCAGACGACCTCAAGGACCTTGTTTGTGACTCGTGAAGAAAAAGAAATCGTTCTTTGAGATAAGAAGGAGTGATAGGATTGAACAAAACATTGTATAGAAGAGACAGTATATGAGTATTCCGACGAAGTCGTATAGGTAACCACTTGAGCTTAGCACGAAACTCAGAAACATGATCATATTTGCGTAAACCAAATATAAATCTTATGCAGAAATTTTGAAGGCGCTCAAGTTTATTTAGTTGGTCCTCGGTGAGATCTAGATAGCTAACATCGGCATAATCAAGGATGGGAAGTAGGAGTGTTTGCGCAAGCGAAATCTTCGTGGCAACGGGTAGAAAGTTGTGTAACCGTCGCAAGGACTTAGCCGAGGTAAAGAGCTTCCGACTGACTTCTCGAATTTGCGGACCCCATGTGAGGCATTTATCTATGTACAGACCCAAATTTTTCACAGTATCGCTGTAAGGGATGATAACACCTTCGCAAACAACGCTTGGCAATTGGGCCCAGTCCAGTTTAGAGATTAATCTGGGGCTGCCGACAATAATGTTTTGGGTTTTACTAGGATTAACCGTCAAACCATGAGCTTTGATCCAATTGCATATGTGCTCTATATCGAGGTTAATCTTTGAAATAGCTTCTGCCATTCTGTCCAGAGGTGCCTGCGTGTAGATTTGGAGATCATCAGCGTAGAGGTGGTAGGATGAACGAAGATTATTAGTGATGGAATTAATGAAAATAGCGAAAAGTAGAGGAGAAAGCACGCCGCCTTGTGGTACGCCAGCAGACACGGAACACCAGGAGGAAAACTTATCCTCAACACAGATGCGTTGCTGGCGCCCATACAAGTAACTTTGAAACCAATCAAGTGCCGTTGGAGATATGTTAAGAGAACACATTACGCTCAGTAGGACATCGAAATCAACGGTGTTGAAAGCATTGCTGAAGTCTAGCAATGCCAGGACTGTCAGCATACCTTCTTCCATGCCCGACCTAATGCCATCCGTAATATGAGTTAGAGTGGTGGTTGTGCTATGCCCAGTACGAAATCTCGATTGGAAAGGATTAAGGAGATTACTCTTGGAAAGGAAATCATTCAGTTGGGAATGGATTAAACGTTCAAGAACTTTGGAAAGGAATGGGTGAATTGAAATGGGTCGAAATTCAGAAAGTACAGAGGCATTAGGCTTTTTAGGAATAGGAATGATGTGTGCTTCTTTCCAAGCGGTAGGAAATATGCCCATGGACACGGAATGGTTTAGGATGTGGACGGGAAGGATTCCGTCTAGGATAGGGAGAATCATATTACGGCTAACATGGTCACTCCCCACGGCATTGGAAGACATAAGCGTAATGGCTTTCCTAACATCACAACTAGCAAATTGTTTGAAGACAAAAACAGGACAATTAGGAGTTTTGCGGGTAGAAAGATTTTTAATTGTGTTATTTTTGACCATCATGTTGAAATACGTTGGTGACGAGAAATGATGATTCAAGGAATTTAAGTCTGTAGTTCTAGGAATGGAATTTTGACGAGATTTACCCACTCCCAGAGTTTTAAGGAATTTATAATTAATTCTTCTTTAAAAAAATACGGTACCAAAATGATTTCAATAATTTGTACATGTTACTGGCCGGTTTTAAAAATGCCGTGGTGTTTAAAACAGTACGTTCTAAATTCAAATTTTCGTTTGATGCTCGTTTTTACAGAAAACCACTTTTTATCCTACATTTTTGGTGCGAAGTTCCAAAAGATAAGGGTTTTCATAACTCTTAGTAAATTTTTATGAATTTATTTCATATTCTTAATTGTCAAAGCTTCATTTATTGCTGTTTAGCTGTCTCAATTATGTTAGAGAAAGTGGTAAAAGCTACCAAAATTATTGCGCTGCTCGAAGAGGGTTGCAGCCAATGCTTCGTGGCTCAGAGGCTAAGTGTGAGTCGCTCGACGGTTCAAAGGACCTGGCAGCGGTATCAAGACACCGGTTCCGTCGAGAGAAGGCCTGGTTCTGGAAGAAAACCATGTACCCAACCACGGGATGATCGTTTTCTTGTGAGTCGCGCATTGAGAAATCGCAAGTCTTCGTATGTGGACCTTAAGAACAACCTCGAAGAAGTAAGAAATGTGCATATTAGTCTATTTACGGTCAGGAGGAGGCTTTTCGCAAAATGTTTCATTGCTTAGGTGCCCGTTTTTTTTTGTAAATGAGTTTATAAACAGTAGATACAAAACGGTAATAACTACAATTGTACTTAATGGTTGTAACTGTGTTTTGAAAGTAATTTTCTTATCTCGTGTTCATGGGCGAGCACATTTTTCTATCTCAACTTTACCCGTACAATAATGAAAAGTTTTTATTGATCAAATGGAGTTGACATTGAGGAATTTAAATAAATATATACACAGCTACATACATACTTCTGACTCCACACTAAGATCGAGTCTTGTGTCGTGAGCATCAAGAACTACAAGAGGCTTTTTGGTGTCGCAAACACACTCCAGAATTTGAGTTATAAATCAGCAATTAACAATGTAAATATTTTGATCATTTTAAGGTAGTTTTGTAGTAAATGACCTGTTGTGTTATGGTTTAAGGGACATTGGAGCCAGATTAATAGTTACTGAGCCAGTAGATACTGGATATATTAAGACATTGTATATCTCAGGATGGCGAGTGCAGTGGAATGCTAAGCATTGCTTTATAATTAACTAGCGGCCCTGCCCAGCTTCGCCCGGGTAAATATAGATTTCTCTACAATAATATGCACGTATTTTACACATAAACCTTCCTCTTGAATCACTCTATCAATTTAAAAACCGCAGCAAAATCCGTTGCGTAGTTTTAAAGATGTAAGCATACGAAGGGACATAGGGACAGAGAAAGCGACTATGTTTTATACTATGTAGTGATTGTGTTGTTCGGTTTTACTACCTCGGTTTTTATAAAGCGAATGGTGTGTTCGTCCCGACATTCAATGCAAAGAAAAAAAAAAGTACTATTTATTAGTTTATTGCCATCTTTAGAGTATAGAGATCTTCTGAGATACTAAGCTGTGGATGACAAACTACATAATAAAAATTAAAAATACACTTGGTTATCACATTCATATTCCTGACCCTAAACTAAAAAAGAATCTTGTGTGAATCAAATGTGATCAAAACCTACGAAATAAAATCAGTTTAAAAAACCCAGACCCTGCCAGTCACATACCTGCAAAAACATATTGAATGCAACCCAGTATTTCTAAATTTGTTGCAAATCTATAAAAATTGCCATTAGAAACTCCAAGATTTCACCCAGCCAAATCCTAGCAGGTGATTCTCACCTTTTTTTTCATCAAGACTTTGGGTTTTTCTAAATAATTTGTTTTAATTTATCATTAAATTAATATTTATTCAGGAAGTGCCTTTAAAACTTTGTGATCATTAGTGGTGAAATGGAACTCGGTTGAGTATTTGAGACATGTAAAAAGTTATAAAAGCGAAATATACATATAACAGGAATTTGTCTCGGGTCTCGGTGTTTGTTAGACCGAAAAGTCTCTAGTAGTTCCTGACACAAATTCGATCTTATTCTTAATGTCAGGACAATGTATGTGACAGTTGGATGTATTTTTGTATGTTAAAATTTTGTCTTATCCAGAGCATCTAGTCTTTCAAATGACGTAGTCAAGCTAATTTTATAGAGGTTTTAAGGGAATAAATTATGGATTAACGTCTTAAAAATAAAAAAATAATTATTTATTAAAGAGTTATTTATTTATTCTTAGAACACTGTTATTAAAATCGATTACAAAAGACAAGATTTTATCAAGACACAAAACCACGGAACTTCTAAAGTTTATATTGTATATCTTAATAAAATGCAATACAGGAATAAAAGACTTGGTCAAAGAATTATCTCAGAATATACTTTAGATAATGTGTATAAAGTTACTCGACAATACTAGATTACCAGAATTTGGATAAGGAGAAACCGAAGTTGGGCTCCCAGTCAGACTTGAAGCTGGGCGTGTCGAACTTCCTGTAACCGGCGTTGAAGTCGATCGAGGTGTCAGGCGTATGAAACAGATTCAACTTGCCGCCTAATGAGTAGTCGTTGCGGTCGAAGAGTGGCGTATGAGAGACGCTCGCCGATGCACCCACCTTATCCCTGCACAAACAACACAGCGTGAGTACAGCACGCGCACTGCAGCAGTAGCGCCCAGTCAGCTCGAGCCGAGCTTATACTCACTTGAACATGTAGTCCAAACCGCCGCCGAAGGTGTTGTAGTCACGTGCTTGCGGGAAGTCGGGCATGGTCCGCGTGATAGACGCCTTGGCGTCCAGGTTGTGGTTGTCGTTGTGGAACACGTTCAGCTTGCCCGCCGCCGTCAGCTTGTCGCCGAAGCCGGGCAGGTGCGTGTCGGTCAGAGTGAGGCCGTGGCCTTTGCTACAAGGTAATGCATTGTTAGTAACAGTTGAAACAAGAAACTGTGTATTGTATTGAAGTTAAAGACATAATAATATTTACCGATTGTCCAGTGCCAAACCTCCAGTTACAGCCCCCAGTTTGAAATTTTTATCAAGGTCTGCACTGCCGACGGCGCTGATGATGTTGTTTTCCGTACGGTGGAGTGGAACTTTGACCATCGCTCCTGAGGTGCCGTCCGAGTTGACTGTGACGGCGCCGTGCGCGTCCCGCCGTACTCTTGAGCTCCACACTGGCGCCAGCAGCTCGTCTTCAGTGATGTATCGGCTCTGCGCGCCCACCAGCGCCAGCGCGACCAGGATGCACGACATATACATGTTGTATTCGTTTCGAGTCACGAAAAGGAATGATACTGATGTCGGCTTTTTCTCTGTTTATATACGGCACAACTCCAGAGATAAGGAGTTCATCCTGCTATTCACTTCTCAGGGAAACACCCGAGTCCCGATGAGATAAATGGTTATCACGGGCCAGGCGATAACTTCGTTTTATTCTAATTTAATAAATTTAGGTACTTCCTACTGCTGATGTACGAAATTGTTACATAGTCTCAAAATGGTTGATGTTGGCAGAGACGGTCGTTGTGAAAAACTACTCAAATTATTGTGCAACATAGATTCAATATCGTGTGCTATCGACCCCTTGTTAGTGTGGAATAAGGATGGTATGCACTCAATTTCTTATATTTTAAAATGAAGAATTACATCGTACTATATATCCGCAAAAACATATTTTATTTGTAAATAAAATATACAACAGCCATTTATCTAGTATAGAATAAGGGATAGATCATAAATCTGTGCATTTGAATCAAGGAATAGCTCCTTGAAATAAAACATTGGATAATTAAATTATACTTTATATTGCCTCATGTTTTTTTTTACCACCGCTCTATAATTTGCGCGAAAATATCGCTATGAGCGATAAGATTTGGATTAAATAATTTTCCCTAAGTTTTGTGACTGATAAATTTAAATTAACACAAAACTTATAATAAAAAGATCAGGACAAAAAAACGAGCGTGATATGGACGACTTAGAAGTGCCGAAACCTGGATTTGAACCAGGGACCGTCACCAGGACCTAATGCTCTACCGTCTGAGCTATTCCGGCTGTAGCAGGTGCGTCGAAATTATTAAGCAGTTAGTTTTATTGTTGAGTTATTGTATTGCCTATTTTATCATAGCACACAGATTTTGGAGGAAAGCCCCTCTGGCACTGTGTTACAGTTGTGAAACAAGAGGCCCGGGTTTGCTATCCGTATTGATGCAAATGTTTGCTCTTTAATTGCTTCAGGGCTGGGAGTTAGTGACCCTAAAAACTGTATCTTTAATACTCTATCTCTTTCCTTCTTTTATAACACCCCTGTTTGTATTTTTAGATATTATTTATTTATATTCTTATGTTATTTTTGTTTGTATATATTGAAATAAATATCATAGTAACTTATTAAGTTTGTAATTGACCTGGATATGAATGTATGAGACGTGTTACGTGTATTTTGGTCTTGGCATTATCTGTTGTACTGAATAACATGTGTTTGTATGTTTTATGACTCTCTCGCCGTAATAACTTTTTTTAAATCGATAAATAGGTACTATTGAAGTGGTTTTATTTAAATATCAACGCTAAATTTATCTCTAGTAGTCTTTGAACAAAGTGAGACAACTTGACAAATCTGAGTTCTTTGTTGATTACGGAACCAAATTAATCGATAGGTATCTCGCTTTTAAATACGCAAAAGAAAACCATTTGTCTCGATTGATCGACCGTTAAATGCCTAACCACATTTCACTATTGTTATATTACGTTATTATATTCAAAACCGCAAACTTGTTATGTATCAAACATAGCGGGAATAACCTTTTACGCCTACCTTATCAATGTTTACATTACAACGCTTAGTTTTGTTTGTAATAATTTGTCACTTACCTAATAGTGTTGCCTATGGAAATACCTAAATTCATCTTTGACATCTAATTATTAAGTTATAGCCTATATGTAAACTACTACCTATTTTTTTAAAAAAAACAGTTTGAATAGGTTCATTATAAATGATGTATAGTAAATATCAATCAAAATCAATTTGTTAACATGAGACCGAGTGAAATCAGCCACAGTTGAACGGGTCCCGGTTGTATTGCCATACATAAAAGGTGTCTCAGACAAGATTGGCACCGATTCCTGCCCAGGATGTTTCGCGAGGCTATTGAAATTAAAAAACATCCAAATTTCAATTTCGGGACAAATTCGGGAAGTCAAAAAATGTAAAAAATTAAACTAAATTCGCGATAAAATCCGTAAATAATAAGTTTTATTAAGTGGTTAATTAAATGCGGTGAAATAAAATGACTATCGGTGCTGGGCTTCCCTTATATGGCGGCTTGGATGTAAAGCGACTGAATATGTCAATGTTATTGTCATTTTTTGGAAAACTGTTGAGATTGTCTTTCGGTACTCTGCGACAGACTGAAATAGATGCTGGCAAACCTATATGGTTATCGCCATTCACCCTACATGTTTAATATTTCCCTTTTATGTTCATAGAATATGATCTATATTTTTTTTGTATTGAGTATAGATAATCTCATCTGCCCAGATTATGACCGCTGTCTACGGTAAACAAATAGCTATGATTAGAGTGCAGGTAACCGGAAAGATAAAATAAAATAAATAACACCCAACATTCACATACATACCTGACCCCACACTAAGATCGAGTCTTGTGTCGTGGGTATTAGGAACTACGAGAGACTTTTTGGTTTCACAAACACCCAGACCCGGAAGAAATATTTGTGGGGCGCACAAACATTTCTCTCGGTGCGGGGATCGAACCTGCGGCCTCACGTTTTACAGGCGGCGTCTAACCAACTGTTGGTCGTAGTTGGTCCCCTTATTTTGACCGGAAAACGATAATTATCTCTTGTTGAAGAATACTGCATCTTGATTCCTGTCTGTACTGCATTTCTTATCAGATTTATTGTATTAATCGCCAATTTAATAATACAACATAAAAATGTACATACATAAACTCATGCTTTTTTCACGGAAGGGGTAGACAGAGCGCCAGGATATCCGTATTTCGCCACGTATGTTCCGTCCCACGATATTATAGGGGGCGAGCGTATCGCCATATCGGGCACAAATTCCTGACTTCGTGCTGATAATTATTAGAAAACCGACAGATCGACCTACTTTAAAAATTTATTCCCTAAGCTTACACACACACTGAACATATGGTAGCTTATAACCTCGGGGAAGAACTTATATCACCCCACCCGTATATAAGACGAACACGCATTTTCAAAACATCATTCATTCCTTACCATTGTTGCTCTGACATCAAAATGTACGCCAAGATTTTCATCCTCGCTTGTATACTTGTTGGCAGCAATGCCCAACTTGGTGCCTTAACTTTCAACTCTGATGGCACTTCTAGCACTGCATTCAAACTGCCATTGGTCGGCAACAACAAGAACTTATTTAGTGCCATCGGTGGTGCCAATTTTAACGCGAACCAAAAACTTAGTTCTGCTACTGCCGGTCTAGCTCTGGATAATGTGTAAGTATAGTTTTTTTTTTTAATTTGATTAAATTATTTTAAAACAGTAGTTTATTTCGATTTAATGTTATTAATATATCGTTGTTTATTGGAACTTATTCTCAAATTAGTATTTCTGAAGCCAATGTTGAGGAAGTAAATGACAAGAAATATATGCGTAATACTTTATTACAATTAAAAAAACTAAAGCCTTTCTTAAACAACAAACAAAGATTATTTGCGTTGGGGATTAATACGTTTTAGGCGCTATGACATGAATTCAAACGGGCTAATACATAGAAATATTTCAGACCTATTTTAGTCACATATAAAATGGGTTATCCCTTTCGAATGACATTGAAATTCAGTTTGAGCGAACACAATAAAACATTCGAAATTCCAAAAAAGGCTTAAAAATTATAAATAAGGCCGTTTATTTACTGAAACCACTTACATTTTATTTTCGATACTATTTTATTTGATGCCACTTACTTTGCGGCTAGTAAATACATTGTATATTCAGTAAGCTTAACGTGAAAAAGTTTTTTCCTTTTTCTGCTATTTATACAGGGTATATAAGACTGCTATCGAAAACGAAGTCGGGTGGTAGTTTAAGCGACTTCAGATACAATGCAACAGATTTTTTTGCAAAAAAAAGCGGCATTTTTTTTGTTATTTTTTCCTATGATCGTATTTGGGTGGTAAATACATTTTTTACCTAAAATAATAGTGTATACCCTTTTATTTAAAAAAACTCTAAGTTATAAAGGAGTTTCAATTATTATTTTAGCAATAACTATGGATTTCCCACCTAAAAATGATTTAAAAAATCATTAAAAATAATTGTCGCGTTCCTTTGCGAAAATTTTAGTTGCATTGTCATTGTAGTCACTAAATCTACCACCCGGCTTCGTTTTCGGTAGCAGTCTTGATATACCCAGTATATTAGCAGAAAAAGTTACTATTACCATCAATTTGAAGCTTTAAATGATGATTCAGTAACTTTTTCAATTTGATAAATCCTTAAGAATTATTTTTCAGCAACGGCCATGGTGTCAGTTTGACCGACACCCATGTGCCCGGATTCGGCGAGAAACTCACGGCGGCCGCCAAACTTAATCTGTTCCACAACAATAACCACGACTTGACTGCGAATGCTTTTGCCACTAGAAACATGCCTAGTATTCCCAATGTGCCAAATTTCAATACCGTTGGAGGTGGTCTCGATTATATGTTCAAGTGAGTAGATTTTGTTAAGCACTTTTCCATAATGGCTGTGAAATGAGAGGCCGCGAGTTCCACGATACAAGACTCGGTCTTAACATGGATTCAAGATCATGTATGTAACTGTTGGGTGTATTTATTTATAATTTACTTGTTTTAATAGCATAGAGTGGAGATCGTGGTCATTAAAATATATGTACTTCTTAAAATAGTTGACGTTAAAAATGTGAGAATTGGTTCACAGACGAAACTGATGTATAGTATATTGAAAAGTTTATTCTCATAGTAGTATAGTTTTTACATTTTCTTTTATAAGCCTAATATATAACAATATGTTTTATCATAATCAGGAACAAAATCGGAGCCTCTTTAGGTGCATCTCACAGCGACTTCATCAACCGCAACGACTACTCGGTAGGGGGTAAGCTGAACCTATTCAGAAACCCAAGTTCATCTCTCGACTTCAACGCCGGCTTACAGAAGTTTACCACGCCCTTCCTGAAGTCAGGGTGGACTCCTAATTTCGGCTTCTCCTTTTCCAAGTACTTCTGAAGTCTCATTTAAACGGGGAGAGTTTCTCGCCATAAAGATGCAATTATCGATAAAATGTAAAGTGTCTTGTAAAAATTCGATAAACGCGATAATCTTATGGCGGTTATGTCATGATAATGGCATACGAGTCTTGCTACGAGAAACTTACCTGATAAATGATGCTTTTATATTCTCCTCTGCAGTATTGTAAATGTATTTTTGCATTGTATTTGAACAGTATTCCGCCTTTAATAAACCAAATTATATTTTTAACTATTATTTTTACTCCATATAGGCCCCTTGTTTTTCCATTTAATTTGAACCGACAATTATACTATATGCATATCTTATAATTAATATAAGATCTTATAATTAATATTGTAACAGAAAAATAAACATAATCATAAGTCAATTGCATAGTTATAAATACACATAAATAAACGTGCCTTTAGTATAACGACAAATAATAAATTCACAAATATGGACTTGTAATATGGATCAAAAATTATATTATTTATTTGAGATTGGAGCGTATTTCATTTTTAAGTATTTAAAGCGCTTAGCATGACGAAGGAATCAAGTAGATCGGTATAATTATGTAAGATATAACCAGATGGACGTTTCGAGATCTTGATCATGGATCCTTTATTTCGCTTACGGGTGCAATGTGACTGTCGTAATAGTCAATAATGTCTTAAAATGACTGGTTTGCACCATCGTTTTTTTTATTATGTAAGGAAAACTAGCAGCTAGAGAAATACATAATATTAATACTTAAATGTTAAAATGCCAGTAACAAGCTTTCATTTATAAACTAAATACACAATTAAGCACACATAAAATACCAAAATGGTACTGAGACTGAAAGAAAAAAACAAAATATATTAAAAAAAATATCATTACACAATTTCTTCAGTTTGGAAACTGGTTATAGTAATATAAGTTCATTTGGATAGAAATAATAATATCCCACCATCAGTTTTTCAAAATATCTATTCAGTACATAAGCCGAGTTTGCTTCACTCGCTTTAGTAACATGATAACACGGTCTATTTATTTTGTATTTACTCATTGTACACACATGAAGGACTTCCAATGTCTACATGGAAGCTTTGAAATAAAAAAGCACGGGGCATTAAGCTCATTTTTTATCAAGGGTGTTTCATTGAAAATGTAAGGCTTTGCTATAAACATTACTATATGTGAACTTGGTAGTTGAATTTTAGTAAAGATTTCTTATGTATAGCTAAACTAGCTAATTTAAACAGAATAATCATTATGAAATGTTGTTTCCAACCCTGCACTAGAATTTCCTAGCGAAACAGATAATGTATGTATTTGGACGATAGTATTTTAGTAATAACAATGATTTTTTCACTTGTAGCACATGTATATTTTATTCATCTGTTTAAAGTCTAATCCAGATCTCGTTTCATATTGACGATGTTTTAAAATTGTCTGTTTTTTCACCTCATTTTAACCACATTAAGTTCATTGTGAACCAAATTATACACACTACAGAATTTCTTAGGCGACAGTTTGGAAATAGTTTACATCCAAAGAATTCTAACCACCATTATTTGAATAATGCCATAAACATCATAATCATTAGACATTCAATGTATTAAAAATGGTATTTCAATATATAAAGCGAACACATTTAATACTGAACCAACCGTTGATATATTTAAGTTTCCATATATATTTATTCCAAATCATACAATCCTACACAAGTAATATTAGAAGTTAACTCTATAAGATAAGCTAAACTTCGGCTGCCAATCGGATTTTACGAATGGAGTGGTGAACTTCTCGAAGCCAGCGTTGAAGTCGAGTGAAGAGCTAGGTGTGCGATGAAGGTTAATGTTGCTGCCTATAGAGAAGTCGTTGCGGTTGATGAAATCAGAATGTGAGGCGCTGAGCGATGCTCCTACTTTATCTCTGTAAATATAAAAATATCAAATCAGTACTGACATGGTGGAAAAATTGCAATTGCAAATTTTTATTACATAAAAAGTTTTTTGCGAGGTTTCCACAACATTTCCATAACACCCTTTAAAGAGGTACTATTACTTGAAGGTGCAAAAGATATTGTGGAAGAACATATATTGTCCACACTTATCTAAATAGTCTAATCTAATCTAAAGTAATATTTTGGCCCAATAGTAAGATCAATAAAGCTTCCATAATGCTACCCATTTCTTCTTGTATTCATTTTTAAAAGACTGTAATTTTAATGAGGTGAACTGGCACTTTAGCAAAAGCACCCGCAAGCCGAGCTGATACTCACTTGAACGTGTAGTCGACGCCGGCGCTGACGGTGTTGAAGTCGGGCACGCGGGGCAGGTCGGGCATGTTGCGCGTGAAGGATGCCTTAGCATCCAGGTTATGATCTTCGTTATGGAACACGTTTATCTTTCCCGCCGCCGTCAGTTTGTCGCCGAAACCAGGCTGGTGCGTCTCAGTCAAGCTGATTCCATGGCCATATCTGTAAACAAAACTGGCGACGTAAGTCAAAATACCTTTCATAAACTGAAACTTGCGTCTCCGGAATGAAAACTGGGACCGTCATCAATTGTGCTACCAATAATTCACTGTACATATTGCTGGCCTTAAATATTCCTTCATAAGGCACATAAAATCCAGGTTACAAGTTTTGGTATATGAGGTCATACATGGGAATTATTTATTTGCGCTCCAATCACACATAAATAATTTAAGATTAATCATGTTCACACATACTTTCATGTGGCATTATCAAAGCTCATCAATGGCAATGGCCGGTACTAGTTATCACTTAGGCCGCTATCTCGTCAGCAAGGAGAATAAAAATTTGATGATGTTACTCACGCATTTGAATAAGCGACTCCAGCAGTAGCAGAAGTCAGTTTATTCTTATCATTGAAGTCGCAACCGGCAACTACACCAGCTTTGTGGATATCATTTCCTTCTACATGCACTTTTAGAATACCACTGTTCGAGCCAAATCCATTGGATATTAGCGCGCCGTTTTGGGCAAAAACACCAGCAATACTACACAAAATCAGCAAAAACTTAACACACATTGTCGCGACGAGAGTCAAGGCTTAAATAAAGAGGATGTGTGTCTGTTTCCCTTTTATAACTGATATGGGATACCCCCGGTTATTCCCCGGCTCAATTCTGTTTATTGCATGATATTGGATGTGCAATAATTATTTTTTGGATGTGCTACAAATAATTTTGATGCCAGAATAAATTTAACTAAATTTGACAAAAACAACTCATTAATTAGAGAAGAGAATTGTGGCAAAGATTACATAGTGGGTAAGCTGAACCAATTGAAAATTTAAATATTTATCACCAGTATCCATAATAAATAATAATAGTAAATACACCCACAGTCACACACATACACACACGCCACGTTGTGCCGCCCGTGAATGTGGGCGGCCGCTGGGTCGGGTCCCTACCGTAAACCTACGCGCCGAAATACCGACTAAAAACCCCGCGTCGGCATCAGTGCACTACAGAGACGGCCCCGGGTTACCGTTGAGCGGACGCGCCGGGACCGCCTCGACGCGGCTTGAGACGCTTGCAGCATCACGTCCCGAGGGCCGCCAAGGTAGGGACGGCGACCCCATGTGGCCTCTGCGGCGCCGGGTTAGGTATTGTCCCGGCGCCTTCTTCGTCTCCTGTGGCGACGAGCGGGATCGGTCTGCTCCCGATCCCGCTCGGCGCTCTCCTTCTGCGACATGACACGTTCGCAGAAGAAGAGCATGGCTCGCCACGAGCTCCGGCTGCCGACCATGGCGGCGACCACGGCCGGCAGCGAAAGGTCCCTTCCGATGACCGCTATGAGAGCGCTGCGCTCTTCGTCCCAGGCTGGGCACTCCTCCAGCGTGTGCTGGGCCGTATCCTCACGGCAGTTGCCACAATGGTGGCACACGGCGGACTCCTCCGCTCCGGCTATGCGACACAGGTACGCACCGAAGCAGCCGTGCCCGGTGAGCACCTGCGTCAGCCGGTATGTCGGCGCACCGTGGCGCCTGTCCAGCCACTGTTCGAGGACAGGTCGCACTGCCGCGACAGTCCTAACACCAGCACTAGGGTTCTCCAGCCTGAAACGCCACCCCTCCACAGCGGACCTGCGGAGGGATAGTCCTGACCCTACATTAAGATCGAGTATTGTGTGTGGGTATCATTAACTACGAGAGAATTTTCGGTCTCACAAGCACCAAGACCCGCAACAAATACCTGTGGATCACACAATTTTTTGTCTCCTCCTCCTCCCGCGGCCTAAAGTTTGACATCTGGCGTCCACCCAACTGCGCAACGGAGGCAGTATAGACTCAAATTTATCGTTTACAAAAGTATTTCAGCAAATACAAAATCTTTTTCTCGATAATTTACTTAGCAATAATCAAGCAGATGAATTGAACACAGACGATATTTTTACGGGATGAAATGAAATTTCGTCGGCACTCTAACCGGCATCACTTCATAATTCTATGAAAGGACCTTTTCGGCAGGATATTTCGTTAGTTCCGATTCGATTTTCATTTTATGCAAAAGACGATCCAATTTCGCGGCGGGGGCAGAGGGACCTTCAATCTGGATAATACTTGGGACAATGGTCAACAAACTTGGGAACTTTAGCCCCTCGATTGATTCATTAGGCGGTTAAAGGGGCTAGATCGATACAACGAATTTTAAAAGTAAAAAATACAAACCTATAAGCGGTTACCTTGGTGACGGAAAATCAACGCATTCAATTATCTGTAGGCAATTGAACCACTAATGCTGCTTTCAGTTTGCCGAATATTTGCTTGCATCACACAGCTTAAAATTTATTTTGTAAATTTTCTATAATTGACCCTAGTTAAAATATAAGTAAACTTGTATCTTGCCAAATTTATAATGCCTCCTCTATTATTATTTATTGGTTCAGTAAACTTCCTCGCCGAGTATCACATATACAACTTACAATCTATTTCTGACCGTACATACGACCCACACTGCGGCTGCCAGTTTGTTTTGATTCGCAGTAATTCCACAGCCGAATGACTCACGAATGTTAAACAGTACAAAGTGCATTTGCCTTATGTAACATTATATGTTTACAATTGATTTATTAGTTTCTTGAAAGACGAGGTAATTTTTTTTTATTGCCTTTGTAGGCAGACGTGTTAGTGGCCCGCTTGATGATAAGCGGCAACCGCTACTCATGAAACTCCGCAGTGCCAGGGGACCAGCACAACAAAGTCACTGCCTACCTTATAGAGAGTACTCTCTTTATATGGTATTAAGATGAATTCCGGGGATTGGTTCCCCGAATTAATATCGTTTATATATTATTTGTTAAGTTAAATTTTGGCCCAAACATACTGTAATTAACTTTTCATAAAATATTATTGGATGTTTTTATTATTATCTAATGATCTATAAATACTTTCCGTTATATGTACTCTTGCAATAAACTTATATAAGAAAAAGTATTTGTCCTCTTTACTGTCCAAAGATTACATCGCATAATAAAGTTAGAGAATCGCTTTCTTTATCTCACGAGACGGAGGCCGTAGGAGTTTGGCAACCGTTGCCTTAGAAGAATGATCCAAATTGAATTCGTTTTGCGACGAACACCACCCCAACCCGGCTTAGTGTCGCCGATCCGACAAATACCTCGATTCGCGTTAAAGGGCTGCAATTCAGCGAAATTTTCGAGCTCCGTTTGGTCGCCGTTGGATTTTTATTAAATTTCCCGAAACTGTGTGTGTGGCGGTAACACCACGCTGCGATACATATTCATTATGTCATGACCTTTTTTATTTTAATCTTAAAGTCTGAAATAGTTTTTAGCCTCAATGATAGAAGGAGGGAGGTTTTGATGTTTGTTAAAATAAATAAATTAGTATAAACGTTCCAACATGTGTATCGGTATTTAAGGACGATAATAGCAAAGAGTGCAAATTAAAATAACAAAAATATCTAAACTGACTAGTGATCTGAATAATTAAAGCATATTCCTGTTTTATTTTCTAAGAAAAAGGTTATGTATAACCAATTAAAATATTATAAAATGTTGTTATTCCTATCCAAAGTCTAAAATATTTGCATAAGTTTTTATACATGTTAAAGAAAGAACTCAATTTACAATTTTACGATTGCTGACATCACCTACAGGGAAAACTATAACACAATACCCTAATTACTAAAAGGAATGAATGTAACATTGATTAACAAAACATGTTAAAATATGCAAAATGAATCAGTCAGCGACATCTCAAGGTCGTTATTGTGACGTCGAAAGCAATGGATAAACCAGATACTGATGAACGTATAATGGTAATAATTACAGATAAACAATTAAAGAAATTTAAATGCATTTTTTTAGTAAATACTAGCAGCCCGAGGCGTTATTAGATATTATGGGATATCAATAAGTTAGGACAATTCAAATCATTATATTTCTCGTAAGATTCTGTATCTGTCTGTATTAGTACAGGACACGGGCCTCCACTACAATCGAGAGTAGTATTGAGAGTGCCCATATTACAGTCCACCACGGTGGCCTAATGCGGGTTGGCGAACTTGCTCAAAAGATTACTTTGTCATCAAATATATGATCCAGAATTATAAATATCAATTTTATTTTAGGAGTTAAATAAAACGATGCGATTCCTATATTTTGGTATTGTGTACAAGTAATGTATTAACTGAAAAAGCTAATATCACGATTTACAACATACTTGCATTTGAACTTCATTTTCACGCGAGTATAAGAAATATATTGAATCAAAACTGAAAACATTTTTATTTAGAATAGAAATTCCAGCAATAATTGTCAATTTTATTTAAAGTAAATTCTCCCTCCCCGGATAAGGGTTAGATGACAAGCCACGATGACGTAAGGATTCTGTGATTGCTAATATTGGACACAAAACCCCAATTTGGATGATAGACGGGCGAAATCAGCCAACGATAATCCTCTTACCGCCAATGTGTATGTATGTGTGGATAGACAAATTGATTTAGTAGATGCAGTTCAGATATTATGCAGAGTTTGATACATACATAATCTTCATGTTTGTATCCCATGGGCGTAGGCAGACTTCGAATTATTTCTTTGCCTGATTCTGATGCTTCTTTCGCTTCATCTAATTAAATCAAACTCTTCACGCGTTCTTTTGTAAATAAAATTTGTACTCTAATAATGTTTTCAAGAAATATGTACAAATGACTAATTGGGGCTGTTGAAATGGCTGCTAAGAAACGAAGGTTGCAGGTTCGATTCCCGCAGTGAGACAATCATATTTTGGTTTGAATATTCTATGTTCAGAGTATCCTAGTTTATGAAGCCCACAATACAATACTTGGTATCTTTGTTTGGGGCCAGAACTGTATGCGTGTGTGATTGTTAAGCTTATTTTTTATATGTATGTTATTATTTCGATACTAAAATTCACCCGAAGGTCATAAATAGTTTTGTGAGGGCTAAAATTCGACTATGGGTTAAATCATTTAAAGTTGTAAAAGCCTGTGCTCTGTATTGGCAAACATACTAGCTGGATATTATGGTATACTAGCTGTGCCCGCGACTTCGTCTGCGAGGAATTTAACAAAAAAGTTAATTCGTTTATTTCGTTTTTTTTTTTGGTTTTTCATTTTTATTTTAATTATCACCCTTTGTAACCAAAACCATACCGCGATCTAATTCTACGGTGGCGCCATCTCTTAGCGAGCGGCGGTAAACTCCCTTTACACGTTTATTTTCAGTTTTTTGTATTAACTTTTTGGTCCAGCCACTTCAGACTTCAGACAGACAGACAAAAAAAAATTAAATATCATTTTCGGCACAGGTATCGTCGTGTATATATAACGATATGTAGTTGGCCTTTTTTTTATTTTCACTTTTAAAACAGACACTTCAATTTTATTTATATGTATAAATTGAATATGGCCATTACGTCCACCATAAGATAATGTTGGTCAAGTGATTGATTGCTTGACTGTAAAATACTCGAGAGCACTATAACGCATTAGTAACACGATCTGTTTGACTTGCATTCTCTGATGCAGACGCGTTGCTATATTGTTTGCTGTCTACGCATTGAAGATTGAATAGATTCACACCAGAAATGAGAAATAAATGAGCACATTTTTATTTAGAGGAAAACATATATCGGGAATATGTAAAAAAACAAATAATATTTTCCTACAAATAAACGTTTTCTATATCAGTATTTATTTTATTTAATTAAACGGTTTTATTTAGCTCACCCCGTTTGTTTGGGTCAAATTTAGTAATTGAATTAACCTTCTTCCCGTTAACCGATTGATCTGAAATTTGGTATACGCCTTTGATTCTGGTGACAATACACTTAGCTATAGTCAATATTATTGTGAATCCAAGATGGCCGCCGCTACAAGATGGCGGACAACTTAGTTTTTTTCAATCCCATCAATATGGGTATCAAATGAAAGGGCTTGTCAAGTAGAATTCAGTGCACTATACAAAATCAAAATCAAAGATGGCCACTGCTACAAAATGGCGGATAATGTATTTTTCAATCCCATCAATATGGGTATCAAAATCAAGGGCTTGGTAAGTATAATACACTATACTATACAAAATTACAATATGAATCTCCCACCCAAGTCAAGATCTGGTATCCTGTCGAGGACTTCGTCCACTTTAAATGAATTTTGGATGACCTTGGGATTTACTGAAGTGGGTGAAGTCACATGCCATGTCTTTTGATTGTAAATATTGGACGTACCCCACGATTTTATTTTAGTTAAATCAATGCATATGTTTAAAATTTGTAATTTCAAAAATGACATCTTTTGTCATAAATGTTTACATAAATTACTAAACAAAATATTTATATTGCGTTTTTAGGAATTTATGTGACCATAGATATTTCCAGAAAGTGAGTAGGTTACGAGTTACTTTATTTTGAAAATATAACAATGTATACATATTGGTACCCATGACAGTATCCATGAAATTATTTTTTAGCTTTTAGTACATTTATCTGCAATATAAAACCGTTTAACTTAATTTTTTTTTAGTTTTTTTAAACTATCATGTAGATACGGCACATATGTGTTTAGTAATGTCAATGTGTTGGGTTCGCTACTTAAAAGTATGCCAAGTGTGACTTCGTATGATTTACTAGATTTGATTAAAAATGTATATAGATATTTATTACCATTTTACAAAATTTGTCATCATTCGAAAATTCATGTAAATTATTTGTGATTAAAAAATAATTCTAATTAATAACTGCTCAGATAAAATTTCATTGTCTGAATATCAACTTTAGGTATATTGTTATATTAAATAGGTCTCCTTTACCCAACAAAAATGTTTTCTACAGGTTCCATACAGAAAGATTTATAAAACGAGCGCAGACATACCACGTAAGGAGAAATCAAATGCCCACATATTAGATGCGATAGATTCCGCAAAAAATACGCTTGTGCGATCGTAAATGGGGTTGGAATAATGTGGGCCAGGAAATTGGAAATGGCCTTTCGTGCTCCATTGATGGCTTTGTTGACGTTTCATTTTGGACGCCACGACGCTTGTTCGCACAAATAAATGTCATTTGAGGAAAATATTAGGAAATGAAATTCATACAGTTGGAATTTCATCCTAAAATTGAATTAGCAGTTACATATTTATTAATGTTTTAATTTATTCATATCATTTGTTTCAGGTATGTTCCTGTGATTTTTATCTGGAAACTTAAGTATACAGGTATGTGATGTTTTAAGACATTTCGTGTGACTATTACTTTTTCTCCTTTTCACTTATAGAGATTTTTTGTAATGGTAATGCATTAGAACTATTAATTCGAATAATTTATACGACTATATTAATGGACCAAATTAAATAAATAAATAAATAACACCCAACAGTCACATACATAGTCCTGACCCCACACTAAGATCGAGTCTTGTGTCGTGGGTATCAGGAACTACGAGAGACTTTTCGGTCTCACAAACACCCAGACCCGGAAGAAATATATGTGGGGCCGCACAAATATTTCTCTCGGTACGGGGATCGAACCCGCGGCCTCTCGTTTCACAGGCGGCGTCTAACCAATTGCGCCACGGAGGCTGTCAAAAATTATAGATAATCAGGGTTCACATAAAAAAATAATTCATAATTTAGTGTGTGATTGTAATTTGTTAAGACATATAGGTATACCTATATAATCTAACCTAACAAAAATTATCACTCAACTTCATACAATTCACCTGTATATCATGCAGCTAAATTTGAACCTAGGAAAACATGGCATTCCCAAAGTCACTACCCACCCTGGCTGTGAAGTCGCCTTTATGAAAATAAAGCTAAGTAAATATTTAAAGAGGCAACCATTATTTCCCGCTCCATCGAACGTATCTCACGCGAGAGCAGTTCAAAAGCGAATGAAATTGTTCGTACAAAAACCGTGTCTCGTGTTATTTTAGACGTTGTATTGCCTCTTTATACTTTGGTCTCTCATCCAGAATGCTCCAATGGTGCGTGGGTAACAGTTATATGTAATACGCCGCTCTTGTTGATCGCTTGCTGAAATAACATCAGCGAAATTGGTCGTGATATTTGTTAGGTTTCTTTTTAAGTTTAGTAATCGGAATTTGTCGATATGGTTCATGTTGCTATAATAGTTTAATAGTAAGGTTGAAATACGACGTTATTAAGTGTCAAGTGTATGTTAAGTTTACGAATTGATAGAGCCACGCTGTTGTCAGCCATGACAAAACATGAATGGACATGCTCATTCGGAGCGGGACTAGTGTCTCACAGCAAATCGACCTGAAATCATAGCTTCGCTGTCAAGTTCCTTCTGGCGAGATTAACGGATGCCCCATACCCATTTCCTCCTCCCATCAGATTTCCTTCACGCTGTCCTTTGAGAGAATTTGTATGCAGGTTAAAATATTGTGGTGCCTCCTTTATGCGTTAAATTGTAAGATATAATTAGTATAAGAAGCCTTAACATAATATAAATGCTCGTGAAGAATTACTCAAATAAATTAATGAATATTGCGAACACTTGCACTTTAGCAATTTTCTTTAGACTCCGCTTTATCAACTGAGCCACAAAAAACATTAACCGTTTTCTAGTAATAAATTTATTCGCTCCCATTAAATATTCCCTAAGCATATTCAAAGAATTTAATGTAATTTAAATTTATACTAAAAATACACGTATTAACATGAATGAAGCCACTGCACAAACGTACTCTGATAAAAAAACATCTTGCAAATAAAGGTTTCATTTCAGACAGACGCGCCCTTTAAGTATAATTTGTATCCATTCTTAATTTTTCCAACGCCCTCCGTCTTTTCGGCGGGAAATGCGTAATATCCGGTTCTTTGAGGGCCGTCAGAGTAAATATTTTTTTTGACAATAACCGGCCTAAAATACAAACGCTTCCGACGCTCCG
The DNA here is from genome assembly GCA_009982885.2 of Hyles vespertilio. Lineage (NCBI taxonomy): Eukaryota > Metazoa > Arthropoda > Insecta > Lepidoptera > Sphingidae > Hyles > Hyles vespertilio. The sequence goes on along the minus strand of CM042809.1, from coordinate 713,569 downwards.
TTGGACAAAACAATTTGGATCAAAGCTCGCGATCGCGAACGTTTGCCCCGACGGTGGTGTAATCTTAAAAATAATTACCGACGGCCGTATTGTACATCAATGGAACCTTTTACATCCTTTTTGTATTTAACGGGAAGGAAATTGTGGGAAGCGTTGGAAATTATTTTTTTGGAGAAGTATTTTGGGGTAATTTCAACCGGATATTGTCTTGAGGGCAGTGCTAAGTTTCACGCGGAATTTCTGCTGTTCTATATTTTAAGTATTGTTTATTTATTTATAAATTCTTTATTGAACACCACATACAGTAATAAGATAAAATAATATGACAACACGTTTAAATAAAGGTGACAATTGGCGGTCTTATCGCTTAACGCGATTTCTTCCAGACAACCATTAGATGGATTAGGTTGAAAAAAAAAGCTACAAAGAATAGGGTGGTCACAGAAAAGATAAAACAAGAAAGAAAATATTAATCATAATTGAAAGTAATATGTACAAAATATGAGGAATTAAATATACATTTTCATTTTTGTTTAATTACAAATATTGTATACTAGTAATTTTTATATGCAAAAATTCTTGAAATTATTACCTAAAATATTTTTTTTCACCTTTCCGGTGTGATTGATGGCAATCCAATTAAAATAGTCCCTCGCGCCGACCTCCCTAAAAGGTAATTCGGCATTTTTGTACCTAACATCGAACCGACAATTTCTCAGATATTATGTGCACCTACCTATATTCCACGTTATTCCTTTATCATAAGGTGAGATAAATGCTCGAAAGCCATCTGTATAATACAAAAATCCTATTCCTAGCAGAAAAATCTATGAAAATCGTCGGGATTTAGCACAACATTCATATGCAATACAAAGAAAAGGGTTTACAAAGGGCGCAACCAATTCGAATTCAATCAGATCACTGAAACTTTTAATTCGAAGTTAATTGACAATTTATTTGGAATCTGGCACCAACTTTTTACGTCTGTGACTTATTTGATGTTTTGCGCCTTACGTCGTAAATTAAGGGCTTGTTTCGCCCCCCAGCCGTCCGCTTAATGAAATTAGGAGGCTTTTTATTGTACTTCAGTTTTGTTCTCGATCGTTTATTGGGGGAGGTGTAATATAACTTTGGGGCCTTTAATCGCTTCATGTAATATGACTTTGTAAGGTAGATTATGGATTTGTGTGTAACAAAGTATTGTAATTTCCATTTCATCCGCCAAATAGCAGAGTAAATGCACTGTTCTAATATGAAGGTTATTGTATGCAGAGTACCTACTGGACATAATTAGACTTATCATCTTATCTCTCAGGATGGCGAGCGCAGTGGATTGCCAAGCACTGTCTTTTAATGCATGGTGTTATTTGCTTTTGTTACAAACCATGAGCGGTCGTATCGCTTTCCTTCAGATTAATGTTATAAACGCAATAAAAATCAAGACTGTTTAAGAATTTAATTATGAGTAATTAAATAATTTGTCAATTAGTTATAAAATAATCACTTCTAAAGAGCATGGGACTTGGCTTAGACCGTAGTCTCCCATACTAGCCTATTGCGGGTGTGCGGACATCAATATCACATTCATTCATGGCAAAAAGTCTCTGGCCTCCATTACTCCTAATATTTTATCTAAAACGGAGGCTCATGTTTATACTACGAATAATCACAAAGAAAACTAATAGATAATTGCTTTTTTAATTCATAAAACATAACAAAAGATATAGGGAAGGGAGAAAATAGGGATACAACTTGAATCCATTACTAATAACAAATAATAGGCACTTAAAGACATTGATCTGTGTTCATCACAAATCATATATCTTCTCATCATGTATCATAATTTAAGTGTATTTATAAAAACCAAACAATACTAATAAAATACAAATATTGTACAAGTCTTAAACAGTAATTTATAATAAGCAGCGTGGATTCGCGCTGACCATATTCATACATTCTCGTTCAATAAGTGACACGTTTATTTGAAACTACGATATTCGACGTCCGCTCCGTACAGTATTGTGCTGTGGATAACGCAAGCCGACTAGCTTGGCTTATAAAACGGCTTATATTGTACTAGACTTTAGCCGCGGCTTTGCTTGCGCTTTGTATTGGAAATAATGTTGGTACTAGAAATCAGATTTTGGTCTTGGATAACACAAATCTGAGTTGCTGAGTTGCTAAATATTTATTCCGCTTGATGGATCGTGTTTTTATTTTGTTTTTATGGATTGTTTTTCACACAATCGTGTAATACTTATTTTATTATATTTCGTGGACAGTAGTAACTTATGTTATATAATTATTTAATTTAATAATTATATGGTTGTATAAAATGGTCAACACTTACCCGCTTTTAGGTCTATGGTTATAATTATGTCATATTTCTTTAATGTAATATGTAGTTTTTCGAAATAAAGTGTGGTCAATTATTTACTTTGAAATAATGAATGACAACCAGAAGACTGAAATACAATCTATGTAATTATAAATATATCCCTTGACATATAGATGGATTATTGTTCGGCGTGTGACCGCAACAAACAAACTCACTGTCGGATTATTAATAATAAGGATAGCAGTATACGAAGTTATGTTATTTTGGTATTGTTTTGTGTAGTGAGGTTAGTTTGATTGTGTTTATTGGTATGCGGGGCGCGTGCGTTAGAACCATGTTCGGTGACTAGAATTTATCTGAGTCAGGCTGTTGTGGACTGTTGTCACGTGACAGCTATTTATAAAAGCAAGGAACTATTAACCAATATACTTTGATAATAATAGGACCAGTCAATCACCACGCAATATATGGGTAAGAGAAAAACATCGTGAGGAAACCTGCATACTATACCGATTTGTAAGAATTTGTATGGTATGTACAGTCCGCTAAACCGCACTTGGCCAGCGTGGTTTATATGGCCTAACAACTCTCAACCATCTCTCGTTTGCATAGGGGGCTCGTGCCCTGATAAATGTAACGGTGATTTGTTAGTCTTGTTACATTTTGTTTTCGGTTTCATTTAACACAAAAACGATTGATACTCCATTGTCAATTGGTTTATAAGAAGGATGATACACTTAATATTTTATGGGTAGTTTAGTATAGGGGGTTAATGAAAGACTGAAATTCAGGGGGACGGCAAAAAGATTTTTATTATATTGCAATGTAATTTTTATTCTACATCGCAGAACCATTTCACTCGAGAAAAGCATCACCAATTTATTTCTACCATCCTAACCCTCTTAATGCACACTCAAAAAATTGCATCGTAAAAAACAATACCTTTTTCACATTCGCAATCCAACAATTCAATCCGATTGATTACGCTATGATCCTTGACCCGTTTCGTAGTTGTCACAACATTCAAAGCTTATTGTCCCAACGCTTACGAATACGAGGCCACTAAATCAGCGTATTCACGTCGCATGAATGGAGTCGGCTACAATGGGACGGGGTGCAGTGCAGCGCCACAGCCGGGAGCAATCCGCTTGATTTATGGCCCAACTTGTTCTCATATAGGCTTATCCCTTAATGGACTGGGGAATTGCATTCTGTGTCCTTTTCAACCACTTGGCATTGTGGAGGTTGCTTTACGTCACTCTTTCTACTGATGAATCGCGATTGTGGACTGTACCGAGTAAGCGGTTATATTTGCATTAATAAAGTAGAAAGATTTTTCTCAGTAGTTGTATTTGATAAATTCTTTAAATAAGTACTTTATTACGGAGTTTTAAATGCGTTTAGATTTGGTAATACTGTTTCTTTTTATGTAAAAAAATGAGTCTGTTGTTAGATGTCAGGCTCTATCTTAAGGTTGTATTCAAATGTCACTTTCTTCATACAGTCTTTTGTATTTACAAAATAAATAAACATTTTAACTTATTTTTCAAGATATAAAAATAACCCCATATTTACTTCTAACATGTTAGTTCAGGCAAATTATAATCTCATGCAATTAAGACAATATTTGCCATACTAGAATAGAACACATAATATCCTACTTCTGAGGTGAACAGGTCGTTTGATTTAATAATAACCTTCTAATTCATTCAATTTAAGGTCTAAGATTTTCAGTACTGTGTGTGCTATATCTACTGTTATATCCGTCTCATATTACATTTACGTATACTTTGACGTTTTTAAGAATAGGGATTAATTGGAGGCGCCACTTCGGATCGTACCTTACAGAAATCGCGATCTACTTTCTATGTCAAATGGGTCAGTAATAGTCTGATCATTCAGAACTTACAAAGAGCTGTAGCTTGTAGAGTGTATTGTTGATATATCAATGTCGGATTGAAGTGGGTTTGAATCTAAAATGGGTAGTAATGCGTAATTTCCAGTAGCGCTTGTTGAACACCATTTAGATGTCTTGAATATTGTGGTTAAACGTACCGAGTTCTTGCCCGCTGTTTCATATCATACCAACGTATTACGCTAAAAATACTCTTTGTACAAGATATCTTGGAACGTCCTATGACGATTCGCCACTTCTCACTCGTTGAAGTTCGTTGGACAGCTAAACCCCAAAATCAAATGAGTCAAATACCTAAATACCTTCATAAACTTAAACTTAAACTTACTTCTTACAATCCTGGGTCCTTCCGCCGTAGTGTGAAGAGGCACCTTAGCAGGCCGGCATAATTGTTTCCATTGGCATGGGACTGCCGTCCGATGCCAATGGATACTCTGCCTGGGCGGCATTTGCGCTTACCATCAGGTACAATGCCGCCACTATGCCGGGCCAGAGTTAAAAAAAAGTTGAGTGGTGTCAAGGGACACCGGGATGGAACGAAGTTCCTTTCGATTAATTAGTGAAGGAATTGTTATATTTTTTTAAGCTATAATAATATTTTTTTATTATTAATAAATATAATGTGATATAAATTTAATCAGTAGGCTCAATTTTAGTAATAATTGGCTTGTGGTAACTGAAACTGAAACATATGTTTGGGATTCTATTTTATTTTATGTTTATATTAAATGTCTTGAAAAAACTGCATCAATGATAGTATTATATTTTGTTGTTGATTCTGCTGGATTATTGTTAATTCTTAAATCAAATTCTTCCTCTAGAAACTGTAGCAATGATTTTGTTTTTTATTACTGAAGTTGATGTTAAAATCACCGACTAAAATGAGGGATTTTTTTGTTGTATCTACTAAGCGTTCGAGATACATCTTTAGAATACTCTAGCAGTGCAGCGTTGCGCGGCTATTCCTCCAATTACATGAGCGCTGCGTCACGTTATCGCGTGTCTGACCAATAGGGGCGCGTGGCCTGCAACTTCCGCGAATCCTGTGCCTTCGCGGTGCGCTACGACTTCACGCAGGACAACCATCTTCAAAATTAATTACGACACATTGTGGTTAACGGCAATTTTTTGTAAAATAACAAATATAATGTAATATAAACTTAATTAGTAGGCTCAATTTTAATTATAATTGGTAAATATACATAGTCAAATCTAGGGTTGATGATTGACAGCAGGGTAACAAACTAAAATTGTAAATAATAATAAATTTATTAAGGAGATCGAAAATCAATGTATCACGGTTTTATTATGTAATTTTAATTATATGTCACCATCAAGAGAATCATTTGGGTATCACCATCATTATATTTTTTTTCTCATATTTATGCAATTTATGTTTCTTTTGTACCAATTTGATTTATGACATTTGATGAAAATTAGAAATTGTCGCAACGTTTCCCACTTCATTTTGGGCTTCAGCATATTCTTACATTTTTTACTATAGCCTTTAACTTATTAATATCTATTTGGATATTTTATTGCCTCTATTAGAGTTAAATAAAATGTATGACATCATTTTCAAATAAATAAATAAAAAACGATTGTCAAATGTCTTAAAGTGTCGTGCCAACTTTTCGTGAGATTTTTTTCGGTCTAGCCCCCTTTCACACCGCGCGATAAGGAACTACGTTCCAAAAAAAAAAACACTCAGGCCTTTTTCCCAGCAGGGGTAGGCGAAGAACCACCCAGGTTTCACCATGTATTTTCCGCCTTACGGTATGATAGGGGGCGAGTATGTCAGCATATCGACCACAAATTCCTAACTCTGGGTTCATAATGAATGGAAAAATCCAATTTTATTTTGCCCAACCCAGGTTCAAACCCGAGACCTAAGCTTTGTAACCGTACCGTAGTATAACTACGCCATTGCGGCAGTTCAGTCAAATATTAAAGCTAATATCGAATAACTGATAGTTTCTTTATTCACCATCTTTTTTGGGATTTTGTTTTGTAGTCTTCAATATTTCTTGTTAATAAAACTACAAAACTGAGTACCAAAGCTGTTAGACTAGCAACGAGGCCAGAACGGGGGTGGTGAGATAAACTTAATAGAGCCTTTACACTCCCCAAGGCAAATAACATACAGCGTTGCACTCAGTACTGCGTGCAATTTATTCATTGCTCGTTCGAAAGGCAGCGTGGATTTACGAGGCGAGATATCGCGTCCCTTGGATGATGTATAGGTTTCTTTAAATTGGGGTAGCCATGGGTTTAAATTTTAATGGAATAATAGGTAAGCTTTTTTTGAATATGTCTTTACTTTTTAAATAACTTTTAAGGTATAGTCTTAGAGCAAAAATATTGTAGTGAATGTATTAATGTGTAGTACGCAGGAACGTATGTTTAACTTAGCTCGTCAAGATACGAAACTATTATTTTTATATATTAAGGTAGTACTACATAATAGTTTAAATAATCGACATTTATAAAACAGACATAGTATTGTGATTGATAAAAAAACATTATATTACTGCCACTAGTTTTTCGTGTTATAGCTGTTAAAAAAATATTAAGTCATTTTTGCTATTTACTGGACACTCAACTTTGTTAATACGAGTTTTTTTTACAAATATCTGTATCTGTATCTGTATCAGCCCATATACGTCCCACTGCAGGGCACGGGCCTACTCTACGTACAATCGTAAGTACGATTGAGAGTGGTTAAAAATATAAATTTCGTTTATTTGTTACATTTTTGTTCAGTGATTACGCTGATGTTGATTTAAACAAGCCTTCTATCATAAATAATTATAATATAACGAGTTAACCTAACGTCATAAAAATATTATATCCTGCGTTTTAATAAAAAGAGATGGTGAGCCTACAAACAGTTGAGCGCAGCTGATCTGTGATGTCGTGTATTATTTTTATTTACACCGTTTTAAACAAGAACTAACTTTATGTTATTTTAGTATAATTTTATATTGCTGAAATTTTAATTATAATCTGTTGAGTATAAAAAAGTGCGATGCCTTAATGGAGCCAACAAAGTGTCATACAATAATGCTAGTAGTTTAAATGATGACTTAAAACAATTGACTTATCTACGTTAACATAAACATCGTGGTATTTTTTTAAGTTTATTAAGCTAAGTTGATTAAAGTCGGTATTGTTAAAGTTATAAGAAAAAAACAAGAGGTTTAGTCCTCTGAAAGCACATGTAGTGATATATTCAAGAGTAGCGATTTATTACTTATTTTTTCTACACCAAATTGACACCTAAGTAAAATATTTTCCTAAAACTGTCCAGCCAATAAATTATTAGTGAAGACCAATACACCCACAATTTCCGAATCTCCTGATCCGAAATCCCATAGAAAGCGTAGTAGGAGCAAATGATAAAGCGCAGACCGGAGGCGGTGCTATACTAGATTTATAGCGTCCCAGGGGCCTCCACTTCGCCTTTTGTTCTCCCTGCCCACTCACCAAACCCTTAGATTGATGTTGTCTGATAGGTAAAGATATTGTTATCGCTGTATGCAACTGTTATGCCAAATTTATGAGATGTTGTCACCCACTCGCATGGCGATCGTGTTTGTCTTCTTGGAAAATGATTTTCCGTGGATTGAATTGATATATTTCAGTGGTACACAGGGCAATCTAAATAATAGATTTCCTATGGAGTGCTATAAATATAAAATTGAAGTTTGAGGAAGGTTTTATTTATGTATGTATATGCCTATGTGCATACCATTAGCTGTATATAACATTAGCGGAGTTGAACAGTATAAGCGAACACCAACGAATCTATTTGTGTTAGCAGAGACAAGTAACGAGTCTGCGAAAGAAATCACAGATCAAACATATATTTGTCTACCATTTTAATACAACAAAGTAAATTTTTCTTTTGAATAAAAGTCAGCAGCAATGTAACTTAATTTTCCCGCAACATCCTTGAACATAATTGACCCATTATTATCTCTCCATAAAAAATTGCGTTATTATATAACTTACTGTTGTACGATATTTCGAAGTCAATCTTAGTACTATTCTCCTATTTTTGTAAAAAAAAACTCTTTAATTTATAATCCCATAAGGACGCAAAGCGTTAATGAAGAGTATTCACAAACATTAGTATAAGCGAGAGTTTTATCTCTCACATAAATAAGAAGACAATAATGTCCGAGAGTTGGTACACAAGTGGCCTTTATTATTTTCATGTCGCGCCTAATTGCCCGCCGCTGCGGCATTAATCAGGGAAATCAGATGCGGCGTAAGGTATGAGAGGTAGCGGGATAGATACGTGCTATTTTGAGTGGTTATATAAAGGTCTGGGGCTTTTTTTTCTATATGTTGATACGATAATATGATGGGTTAGTGGTGTGTACGGATGTGGTACGGATTTCGATCGCGAGATTATTTTCTAATCCCAGTTTTTCCTGAATTATGGAAACCAACCCGGGATCCCGGGATTGTGAAATTTTACAAAATAAGTAGTAACATGCCCGTAATTGATTTCTCTCTGGTTTTTGCTATTATGGTAATGCTTTTGACTCTAATGGACGCTAGAAAAGTTAATCATAATTAACGTAAAATCTTTATGAAATTAACAGGAACTTATTAACAAAGGTGCTTTTACATTAGAACAATAGTAATAACCATATTGATTAAATTGTCGCTACTTTCCCCATCTCCTAGGCAAATCTGTGTCGGAAAAATAAGTCGTCTTTTGGGGCGATTCCTGCGAGGGCCAGTTTATGGGGATCTGTGACATCTTATAATTAATCGTCTTTTAAAGGATTACCAAAGAATATAGCGAGGGAAATAAAATATTCTTGTTTCTTATCTTTTTCGAATTTTCTGTGTCTCAAGTGTCATTTTTTTATCTCTAAACCAATATAAACCATAGTATAAACCACAGATAATAGAAGTATATGTTTCAACATTATGATTTTAATAATATTTGATATAAGGATATCTGATTAACACATTGTTCCCCTGGGATTAGCCAGGAATTCAAATGTACATATTTGCCACTGTTTAAAATTTGATGGGTGACACGGGACAGAAGATTATTTTATTTCATTTTTAATTTAGAGGACAATGTTACATGCTTTTCGTCATGAGGCAGAATGAGACTGGACTGTGGTCCAGTCTCAGGAATATAACGGAACGGGACGAGAAAAGCATATAGTCTATGGTGGTCACATTGAATATAAATATAAAACAGTATGTACGCGACATAATATTTATTTATTTATTAATACTTCATTGTGCACCACACAACTTAAAAAAACATTTTAAAACAAAGCGCTTATATATGTGTAACAGGCGGCGGTCTTATCGCTATCAGCGATTTCTTCCAGACAACCTTAAGATGGACTGGAATGAACGGAAGCACGGAAGAAATGGGTGTTGTTGAAATAATAATATGTTGTGATGTTTCCTGGACTCAAAAAAAAAAAAACACTGTCTGCACCCGAGTGAAACCAGGCCCAACCACTAGTCTATTATATACCGGGTATATCAAGACTGCTACCGAAAACAAAGCTGGGTGGTAGTTTTAGTGACTACAAACACAATGCGACTAAAAATTTCGCAAAGACACGCGACAATTATTTTTAATGATTTTTTAAATATTCTCTTTTCTGGGTGGTAAATCCATAATTTTAGCTAAAATAATAATTTAAACTCTTTTATATCTTAGAGTATTTAAAATTAAAGGGTATACACTATTATTTTAGGAAAAAAATGTATTTACCACCCAAATGCGACCATAGGAAAAAGATAAAAAAAAATTGTCGCTGTAATTGGCAACATTTTCTATTGTACTGTGTCTGAAGTCGCTTAAACTACCACCCGGCTTCGTTTTCGGTAGCAGTCTTGATATACCCTGTATAAGTGACTAATATTTCCTATTATGTCACATCCATTCAACAGTATTGGTGTAATCAAGTCCGTTTACATGTGGCAAAATTCAGACTGAAACATCGATTACAACTTATTGCTATATTTGTGAATCTAATAATATTAATTTAATCTTGTATGTCTTTATGTATAATAATATCTATCTGTATGTTTAATTTAATCTTGGTTTGAAATAAAACTATTATTTACGGATTTTATCGCGAATTTGGTTTAATTTTACGTTTTTGACTTCCCGACGTTTCGATTACTTTACAGCTTTCGTGGTCACGGGGCGGTTAATCTTGGTTTATCAAATTAATATTAAAACAACTTATTAACATGAGGATATTAATTATAATTGATTCTTATGACTTAGACCGCACATCCCTTGTGCATTGTAACACACGTATACAAATCACACACCAATTACTTTCATGTTGAGTTAACCATTGCTGTGTGCTTATGGACAACACTGGCATAAACCAGTACTGAGTGATCAATGAATTACGAACTACTAAAGAAAATGTAGTATTGCTAAATATAGGATTGTTTATTAGTATGTGGGCAGTTTGTAAATGCATATTCATTGCGTTTGTTGAGGAGATTACATTTCTTTATGATTTGTTGTAGATTAATCTGTAAGAAAAAACATATTTTAATTGATAAAAAGTAAAAAGTGTGTGCTTTTTATTTAAAACCCTTAGGCCCAAATACTGGATAGCTACTCAGCCACCGGACTCATTAGATATGCCGTTATTTGAAGGTTCCGTTAAATTTCGAAACGAAATACTGGAAAGCCATTTAGCTCATAAATCGGTCTACTCAGCAAACATCCAGTTAAATTTCCACAGATTAACGAACAGTTTGTTTTCAGTTACAATTTTTATTGTATAAATAGAAACGTTTCATTTGACGCAATATTCTTCACACATGATTTCTCATAATTTGAAATTTAATCCTTTATATTTAATCTGATGAATCATTGTAACGTTTTTACTTTTGTTACTATTTTGTTTAAAGCTATATTATATATTGCCATGTTATTATTTTAAAAATCTGTTAATAAAATCATGTGGGTGAAAAAACTTATGTCCCTATATCCGAAGCGAGTTTATTAAAAATATTATGATGTTTGTTTACTTTATTTATTGTTTATAATTGCACTTGGTTTGAAAGTTAGTTTTTGGAATATCTTTTCAATAAATAGGTATATAAAATACCAAACAACGGCTGCAGAACCACCTAAGTACTAAACGGAGTAGACTATGTAAATAAATACGATATGAGAAAGAAGCTGTGCTGGATATTATAAACAGGTAAGTATACACGTATTCCTCTAAGTCTTAACGTATTTATATGATTATTTTTCCGACCCAAATATCGACCAATAGAATTGCACCATTCGACGTCACGTGGTACAACCTACATGGTATTATACTGATAATTTTTTGAAAATTTTCTCTGGTTGTTGCTATATATAAAAAACAAAACATGATCCAGTCAAATTAACCACACGTCAAACTGACAGGTTGAATTCAATTGTGAAAATTGGAGATTTTGCATGAAAATGAGTTTGAAATTAAAATTTGGGACGGAAAAATAATCCCCCGAATACCACACGAGCTTCAAAATTATCTGGCATTTCCCTCAAGGTTCCCTGCAAACAAATAAAGTCGTCAAGTTTTGACTCCTTCATTTGTTTGCAACGAACCTATCGGGAAATACCCGAAAATTTTGAAGCTCTTGTGGTATTATAAGTGATAATTAACTATTTAATAAATAATATGAATCGATTATTCGCTCATTTTAAATCATCATCATCATCTACGGCCTGTAGGATCCCACTGCTGGGTACCTATAGGCCTCTCTCATATTATGCCTCCTAAATATTATCTCCTCCTTATATAGTCTGGATCTGGACCTGGATCAGCCCATATACGTCCCACTGCAGGGCACGGGCCTACTCTACAATCGAGAGTACGATTGAGAGTGGTTAGGCCATATAGTCCACCACGCTGGCCTAGTGCATGGCCTTATATAGTAGTATTATGTAATAAATATGGAAAATAAAGTATGGTACAATGTGTATATATAAATAATACTTTTGTTTTAGGAGCTGGAGTGGAGTACATAAATATTATATAATAAGACCTTCCAAGAAATATGGCTCATATATATAGTACCATGTATATCAGCTATAGACTAAATAAGTAAGCTCAACAAATATATACGTATATAAAAAATAAAATGAGAATTATGACATACTTTAACTTAAACACTTTTGCAGGTAACGCTATAGAAATCATGCATACAACAAATCATTTGGACAATACACACCCTTTTGAAATGAGTATGTAATATAAAAATATACAAAAAAGAATGAGACAAATTGTGTCAAGGAAATAAAACTATTATTTACGGATTTTATCGCGAATTTAGTTTAATTTTTTTTTTTTACATTTTAACTTCTTGACGTTTCGATCACTTTACAGCTTTCGTGGTCACGGGGCGGACTGAGGTATTAGACGTCCGCTCTGTGACTGTTACAATTCAACTACCCTTATTTTACAATTATTAATTTAAAAAATTAATTTTAAAACATCTAGTCTATGTTTGCGATCCGATCTACGTAGAAGGAGCTCACAGTGTCTTGAGGTCTGGCAGTTGGTCTTTTGGGTTCCGATTTAATTAAATGTAGTATTGGATCCCATGCTTGTGCAAGCTTCAAGCCATCTTCTCTATTGAAATTTGGATGTTTTTTAATTTCAATAGCCTCGCGAAACATCAGCGAACAAAACATTAGCGAGGACTTGGGGCTGGTCAAAGCGGAGGTAATGCTTGGAGCCTTCTTCTATATGTTCAGCAACTGCAGACTTCGTTGAGCGTCGATGTTTGACGTCAGCTATGTGTTCTTTCACGCGGGTCCCTATGCTTCGTTTTGTTTGACCTATGTAGGAGAGGCCACAGTCGCAATCTATTTTGTATACGCCCGGTTCTTGCAGGGGTATATGGCACTTGACAGGTGGTAGAAATTGACTAATCTTCTTGGGCGGCTTGAAGTAGGTCTTTATAGAAGCACGCTTCAGGATGTAGCCAATTTTGTCTGTGACTCCTTTTATGTAAGGCAAGACAACGGGGACTCGTTCGACTGTGGCTGGCTTCACTCGGTTTCTGTGACGGCGGCGTGGGATTTGGAGCTTGTTGTCTCGCAGTACCTGCTTGACGTGTTGCAGCTCAGTCGCCAGGTGTTTCTCTCTGAAACAAGGATTTACCCACGGTAGCTAACTGTTTTGGATGGTGGTGAGAATCGCCGTTCAGATATTTATCTGTATGGGTCTTTTTTCTATACACAGTGTGACTTAAGGACTGATCGGGATTACGGATAACGAAAACATCTAAGAAAGCAAGAGATTTATTATGTTCTAACTCCATAGTAAATTGAATTTTATTGTTGATGGAGTTAAGGTGATTTAAAAATGCAGTTACTTGGTCAGATGGTAAAATTGTGAAAGTATCATCTACGTACCGCTTGTAAAATCTCGGCGAGACTGGACTGTACTAAGGGCTGTCTCCTCAAAGTCTTCCATGAAAATATCGGCGACTACTGGAGATACAGGTGAGCCCATAGCGACGCCATCCACTTGTACATAGAATTGGTTATTCCACAACATATAGTCAGATGTGAGGCAATGTTTGAGTAGTTCTGCATTTTCAAGAGGCATGTCTTTCTCTGCTAACTTCTTAGAGACAATTTTGATGCAGTCTTGTACTGGAAGACTTGTAAAAAGTGACTGGACATCAAAACTAACCATTGTTTTTAAATTAATAATTGTAAAATAAGGGTAGTTGAATTGTAACAGTCACAGAGCGGACGTCTAATACCTCAGTCCGCCCCGTGACCACGAAAGCTGTAAAGTGATCGAAACGTCGGGAAGTTAAAAATGTAAAAAAAAAAACATATTAAACTAAATTCGCGATAAAATCCGTAAATAATAGTTTTATTTCAATGTGTAACATTCGCGTAAATCTAAGAAACCATTATGTGTCAAGGAAGAAAAATTTGCATCAGAAAACAGTGTTTTAAATCAAAGTTGAAGAATGTTATGAATTTTAATTAATATGTAATACATAAAATAAATTGTTTATTTCACCTATTTTCATTGTTAAGAATGTAATATTATATTTCTATTGTACATTTTGAGTAGTACATTCATTAATTTAGTTTTAAATTAATGTTTAAATAATTGTTATTATTTTGTGTTTATAAAGGAATATAGATATAAATGTAAGACAGATCTAAAGAAATGTAGATAATCTAAAAAAATATAATATGTACTAATGATGTTATTAAAATAAATATATTTTCATTTTCATACTACAGTAAAACATAACTCATTTTTATTTGTATTCATTCCATGGTAATTCAATAAAATGCACTGTACGGTGTAAAATATGTATTTTATTATATTATTCTTTGTTACAACATTTTCATTGGTTATACTTTGTGGAGCTGGTGGAAATGATTCAGAAAGATCAATCTCCAATATATGATCATTCTGGGAACATGCTATATTATGAACACAGCACATGCCTCTATAATAGTAAGCTAATTTTCAAAAACTTATAGCCCAACTTGCAGACAAGGAGATCTTTGTTTTAAAACCAAAGACCCTCTCCACTGGGTTTCTTGTTTTAGTATGGTCTTGATTGTAAGCTTCTTCAGTCTCCCCTTTCCAGAAATGCACATTTATAGAAAAATTGCCTTTTCTGTTTCTAAATGTTTCTGCTTGTGGTCCTCCTAAAAACAAGATAATTAAAATTAGAGCTCTCGCAAATATTCTTATTTCAAACTACAGATCATTTTATGTAAATTGAAAAAATATATTCATAAAATTGAATTCTTTATAGGAAACTACTATTGTAGTTGAACATTGTTCCAGTATATTCTGAATAGCTACAATCAGTACAAATCATTGTATGATTAATTATATTATATTATATATTTAGCCCTACAACTATTTAGAGAGCTTGGTTATATGGGGTACAGTGGGCTGGAGAAGAGCCAATTACCTGCTAAATGTTTTGATTCCAACACGTATATATATAAATTATTGTGTAGAAATCATTTAGAGTGTGCCTTTATACTGTGCATAATATATTATTCTATTCTATGGTTAATAATATATTATGTACAGTATAAAGGGACACTAAATGATTACTACACAATATAAAATACGCTAGGCATTTTAGAAGCACATTTAGTTAAAATAGGTTAAGAAAACATATTATATTTGTGTACATGTAAAAGCTTAATAGTTATGTATACATTATTATAAGTAGAAATTACCTGGAGATTTGATCCTTATATGTGTGAAATTTATAACTTCAATCACTCCTGCGATCGCATAGAAATCATTCGCAATATAGCATTGTTGTTGTTAATTGGGAATTTTCATGGCACGATTTTGTAGTTTAACCAACTCTGCTGAAACTTTGTGTTGTACAGTCGGCTGTTCCACGTGAAATACATCTCCAATAATCTTCTGGTAACTGCCTGTCGTAGAATATCATAAAACAAGTAACAGTTGGTCGCAAGTTTTTATCAATCGACTTCTATTTGTAGTGGGTTCTATTTTGTCTCCAGCAAGGAACACAGATGCAGAACAGTTTCTTCAGGTGGAACCTCACTTTGTTTGAATGTTTTCTTCTTTGTATTTGTCAAAAGCATTGATTTTTTTCTTGATTGACTCGCCTTGATGAAGCTATATCGTCATCAGACAGCGATGAAACCGACGCGAAAGTCATTTTAGTAAATTTTATGTAGAATTGAAAAAGTTAAGAGTGGTCGCAGGCGGACTTAAGACGACGGCTGCTTAAAACTAAAAATTCGTAAAAATTTGACTGTTTGACAGCTGTCAAACTCTTAAGTTGCTTTCGAGAATACGAATCGGATGAATAATGCCCCGTTAAATATTTAATTCTTAAGTGGTTTAATCGTAGTTATATTTAACTGGAATCAATTTAACAGGGCATTAGAGCTAGTTAACCGGAGTTAAAAGTTAATTGGCTTTCCAGTATTTGGGCATTAGAGCTTGATAGATTTTTGGAATATTATCCAAAGATCAATCTTACGTTTTAATGATATACCTAAAAAAGTCATTTATTGTTTTCTGACATTAATTAGGCAGGTACAAAAATTATGTTCTTAAATTATGTAAAAAGCAAAAGATGGTGGCTCAGCTTGTGCTTACCGGGACATAAATACTGAGCAGCGTTGATTTTCAACTGATTTTACTTATAATGTGTATTCGAAATCGTCATGCTTTTCGATCCTACAGTACTCCAACCTAAAACAAACACACTTTTGATCACCCCAAAATTTTCATGTCACTGAAAATCGCACATTAGCTTTTCATTTCCCAACCCACTTTTTACCCTTCGCTCCAAAACAATAAACTATTCGTTTCACTCAACAACCCTGAATAACGAAAACTGTTGATACAGTATTAAACGACCTCTGCAGTTAGGGGCTACAAATTCTTTGTGGAAACTGGGTCGGAGTAGACGGTTATTCAGCGACCTTGGACTCGTGTCGAGGCCTTTCGCAACTCTACCGAGGTAGCACGACAATTAGCTTGTATGCGGCGATTTTTTTATGGCTGTGGAAAGCTTTGGATTTACATCAGATGCATATCTTTATCGTGCTATTTAAATATAGGATTCATTCAAACATGTATGTCATACATATACATACGAGGTGAAATGTGTGGGTGTCCTTACATCTCTGCCTATCCCTTCAGGCAAAAGGCGTGATCTATGTATGTAAATTCAAACATGCATTATTGAAAATCAAAATAATTTATTTAATCTATTAAAATAATCAAATTAATTTAGATTCAATAATATATCAGGTTCAGAATGTAGTTTGGACATAGAAGAAAGGGCAAGAAACTCTAGTGTGGCTCTTTAACCATTCTACAATACAGTGATTATTACAAAAGTTACAAGTTGGTTTAAATCAGAGCATTTTATATTGTTTCAAGTGGCAAGAGATGGCCATTTCTCGAATGTGGACATTATTTGATCAGATGGAATGTACTCGCTTTGCCGTATCGACTTAAAAAAATAACCTGTAGAGTGCCTCTCTGCCTTCCAACACTTTTTACTATCATAACTATGAGCGATGTCTTTTTAGTAAGGCTGAAAAATCGGAGATTGGTGGTTCACAGCACACACTTTGACTTTTAATGTTGGTTATCGTAGTTAATAAATGCTCAAATAATTGATAAAGGAAGATATTGATAGAATATATTTGGTTATGTTTTATTACGTAATGTTGAATGAGTAGGTAAGCTATTAATATTACAGTATGTCGAACTCCATTAACAATTTGAAATGTGGCTTTTAGGCTAAATCACAGGGCTAAATCTATCGCAGACACAATAATAAATGGGACAGATAATTTAATTACAAATCGAGTTTAGTTAATATCGAATCCGATATTAATTTGGGCTGTCCCTGGAGTTCTCTAACACATCAATTAATCTGTGTAAACCTACATCGAGAAACTGTCCCCATTTTCAATCTCGAATTATTTGTTACATTTTAGATTTTGTTTTAGCATTTTTTGGTTTGAGATGAATTATCAAATATTTTTTTGTCTTATAAAAAATATCGAACATTTTGGTGTCGATACGCATTGACCCGCTTTTGGTTCGATGTAGCTTTTCAACGGGAGGAATGCTGTCAAGCTTCTTTTTAATACTTTGGGGGATGTTGTTAGGACCATACATACTTACTGGAATTCCAACCGTGCAGGTTTGTGAATATTGCAAAGTCGAGTCCCTAATAATGAAAAACGAGCATGACGAATACCCTAGCAAAATAAATACGTAGGTACAAATGAAATCAAAGCGAAGTCTTGTCAAGTAGACGTGACAAGTTAGAGTCTTATGTGTATGAGTGTGCTTCAAATATTTAGACACCGCGAGAAACCGCCCAGTTGTGCTGCGGGCCTTGAAAACGGCGGGGAACGATGACTTGGGAATTTGATTTTTCATACCGGCATTTGTAAGAATTTCTATAGTGTGTAAAGTGCGGTATCCATCCTATTTTCATGGTATTTATAAAAATCTATCCCGCACTAGGCCAGCGTGGTGGAAAATATGATCTAACCCCTCTCATTTGTACCTTTATTCGAAAGGAGGCCGGTACTTACTAGTTGGATGTACTCGTATATAGGCTGATGCACTTACCGGTATGAAAAGTGAGCATATTTTAGTGGTAAGATTCGTGCAGTCCAAGCAGAGTTACAGTGGCTGATGTTTATCTCTTGCCCTTTGATGCAAGATATAATAATGCATTTGAATATCATTAGAAAAAACAGGGTTTTGGAAGATTTTTTATTTTATTTTATTTATTATTTTAAATGAATAAATAAACCCATTAGTCTCATACATAATCCTTACCCGACATTATGATCGAGTCTCTTGTGTCGTGGGTATCAGGAACTTGTAGTGACTTTTCAGTTTCATAGACACCCACACCCGAAACAAATACCTGTGGTTCACGTTAATATTTGTATTGGTGCGGAGATGCAACTGCTATCTGTTATTTATTAACATATTTTCAACATCTTTACTGTTGTCACTTATGCGATGATATACGTACGAAATACATGATTATTACATGTTCATTATAAATAAACAATAAGGTATTTTCTACGCATTTATACGCAGCTTCTGAGAATTTCAGATTACGAATTTATGTATATACTAAACAACTTAAGAAAATAAATTAACATAAAAAATAGGAATTGTACCTTGATGGTAACCAGTAACATGATCACATAACTTTAACTTTTCTGAACTTTTTTGCGGCATGGGTTTAACTCGCTTACTTCCTAGCTCCACACCAAATGATTCTTAAGTTGACTGCTTACCCGCGCATACAGACAACTAATAGCCAGGGCTGTAAGGCAGTCTACCCATTACTCGACCGCACATCGTTAGCTTTCCATACAATGACGTCATTTGGAAATTGTATCGGAAATTATGGCACGTTTCCTTTCATGAGGGTTGACTAATTTTCAATGTCGATTAATCCTTGTTATACGATAGGGGTATTGGTAACCCTTTGGCATTTTAGGTAAAAATGGAGGCAATTAATTTAATTGGCTGGATCTCAATGTCAATTCGAATTTGTAATGAACCTTGAGACTGTGTTAAGGAAATGTTAGATATTTTTCTGTCATCGGTTTGCAGTGTATATCTTTGATAAAGCCAATGTTAAAGCCAAATTATTGGCCATTCACTTCTACTGCAAAACAAGATTGATGATGATTTATTAAATAACTTAAAAAGATGAGGAACTTCTGAGTTTGTTGGCATATGTGCATTCCGACTATCCTAAGCCGGAGTCACTTCTGCTTGGTTACCTCTGTGGTTATAACTTGAGATCAACAATCCTTTACCCTCGCCTTCACA
This sequence comes from Hyles vespertilio, assembly GCA_009982885.2. Classification (NCBI taxonomy): domain Eukaryota; kingdom Metazoa; phylum Arthropoda; class Insecta; order Lepidoptera; family Sphingidae; genus Hyles; species Hyles vespertilio. The sequence continues at coordinate 693,924 of CM042809.1, read as the reverse complement.
ATTGTTCTTCCTTACCTTGTAATAGGTGAGTAATGTATTATTGACTCCTTAGATAATCATCATCAGTTCTATTTATGAATTTTAATGATTGTATTATTTATTATTTCAATTCAAATTTTATTTCAATGAGTTACATTTGCGTAAACCTATGAAATCATAATCAATTCTTTGCATATTAAAGGTATTCCTGTGAAATGGTGATTACTTTCAATCTGATGATTCATTTTCGTTATACACGCATACGAAAAAGACAGAATATTTTCTCCCCGCGACAGTATTCTCAAGTCATGAATATTAAACATAATGGCAATCGATTTCAATGCGCCTCAAAATTCTCAGTATCATATCCATAAGTCATGTTTTATTGTCAATGTAATACGAGTCGGGGCTTTTACGCCATTTTACATTCAGTTTTAGTTACTGGAATGTACGAGGTTATATTTTTACGTTGAACAATACGTCCGTATATCACTGGATGTCGCTAAATAATTGTTATTTAGGTTCGCATAAAAACATTTCTGTAATTAGAGCTGTGAAGGCGTTGAGATATGCGCTGTTCGAGATTGTTGGGATGTAGCCATGCTTTGGGGAATATGAGGACTTTTTTCCGGTATGGTTTGAATTTGTTGTTATGAATTCTATGACAGCCCGTATACATTGTTATGTACTTGTTCTACAATCGAGAGTGCGATTGAAAGCGGTAAATCCATGCACAACGTGGTAGACACCACGTTGTGCATACAAATGCTTTTCATTTTAAAGGTTTTTGAAATGTTGTTTTATTTCTTAACTTCAGACTCCTACTTCAATGGTTTCAGTTCATGTCTTTAATGGAAGCCTGTATGCAGCAATAGCTTCTAATACTGGATAAGCAAAGTGACTAAAGCGCACTCCATAGCATGATATCTGTGCAATCTAAAACAAATTACAAATATTATCACCATCTTTATTTTCAGCAAATATCTACTACTACTGGATCTTTTTAGTCACCCATTTCCATTGATATCAACACATACATACATGTTTAATTATTTACAAAATTTAAATAAAATCCATAGCGAAGCAAAACCACAGGCACACCACTGGAAACACAAAGCCGCGAACACGATATGTGGCGAGCATTGTCCCAGCGAGTGGGCGGAAACGCAGTTCCTATGTCATTTGGCCTGCGAATATCTTTTGTTCCTTTAAAATCGCAGGACGCAAGAACACCAAAAAGGCCTCCCACGAGGAATAAAATACTGGGTACCGAGTGCCAGTAACAGTCTTGATATGATAATACAATTCACAATGTCTTGTAGTCAGGAATAGAAAAATATTTGTGACTTGTAGAAGTAGCTTTTACCATGTTGACCAATTCTAGCAATTTTGATACGAATATATAAAAGTTGTATGAATTTTGCTGTGAAGTGTGCTGTGTTTATACTGTGTCAGAATATCGAGGGATTTTGTAATATCAATTGATCACCAATGTCAATGTTGTTCTTTAATAACCAATTAACAAAACCTACAAATCCAATATTAGTTTACATAAATTAAGCTTTACCGACCTAGACAAGACCAGTATCGTAAATCGTCTAGCCAAAAATGAGGATTGTGCCCCGTAGATTGGAGACGTCATATGTCCATGGGCTTATATGAAATTGATTTTTCAATTGTACTAATGCTTTTAAATTTCACTTTTAGTGGCAACAGCGACATTTAATAATGATTCGAGGCACTGTATATAACCGATGTGGGTCTTGGAGAATGAAAGCCACAGGAAAAGGCCACTGTAAAGGATGTAACTGGTGTCTCATATGTGAGAGGCTGCCTGGGTAGGTACCACCGCAATGTCTATTTCTCTCGTCAAACAGCAGTTTAAATGCACTGTTGTGTTTCGGATTGAAGGACATTGTAGCCAGAGTAAATACTGGACATATTGAGACTTAACATCTTGTCTCAGGATGGCGAGCACAGTGGAATACCAAGCATTGCTTTGTAAATCAAGGTGTTGTTTGGTTTTGCTACTGTTCATGAGCGGTCGCATCGCTTACCATCAGGCAAACGGCATGCTCGTCTCGCCATTCAATGCAATAAAAAAAAATATAAGGCTTCGGATTAAAAGCTAATGAGCTGATCTCAATGAAATGAAATGAAAATATTTATTAAATCCATAAAATGTCATACACTATTTAGATTCAGTCATTTTTTTTCCACTACCACCCAGTTCACAAGGCTGTTTTCGCCAGAGAAGAACGGGCAAGAAACTCTAGCGTTGCTCTTTTCAAAATAAGTTTACAATACAGTGATCATACAGGAGTTGAAATTCAGAGCAGTTCATTAATTATTCATAATAATAATTATATTGTACGGCTGAGTTAAGTGTGGTCGCCCTGACCACGGAATCGGGATACACTATTCAGCAAAAGCAATGAAAGGCAATAAAAAATAAATAAAAAAATAACAAAGTAATTAATATTATCATTATAAGCAAATTGAGCAGACCAGTCTACACAAGCAGCACCCGTTCACGAGTATGACCCATGTGCCAGCCATCGTACGTACTCAAGTTGCCTACAACTATGGTGACACAAGTGGGATAATTATTTTAATTATATTTAACAGAGTACACACACATCCGGTTCGGGGACTTATATTATGTTTTATTCCCATGCCTTACTATCTTCTCAGTATTCTGAAATTTTATAATATGCTTTATTACACAATTGTCGTTTAATTTTAGATTTAAATTTATTTATAGTTAAGGCTTTTATGTTAGTGGGAACTTTATAATAGAAATGTATACAGTAACCCTTAAAAGATTTGCTAATTTTCTGGAGCCTGGTCTTATGGCTGACTAGATTATTTCTATTTCTAGTTTTTCTGTCATGAATATCGCTAACCTTTAGAAATTGTTCTATATTCTTATGGACATACATTAAATCAGCGAATATAAATTCTGATGCTACTGTCATTATATTTATTTCTTTAAATTTTCTCTCAGAGATTGTCTGGAGCCTAACGAATAAATAGATCTTATGGCTCGTTTTTGAAGAAGAAAGATGGTATTAATGTCAGCAGCACCACCCCACAACAAAATTCCGTAACTCATTAGGTTATGAAAGTAAGCAAAATAGACCAATCGAGCTGTATCAATGTCAGTCAATTGGCGAATCTTGCCCACTGCAAAAACTGCAGCACTCAGCTTTTTAGCTAACGCTGTTATGTGGGGACCCCATTGAAGTTTAGGATCCAATGTGATTCCCAAAAACTTAGTAGTCTCCACAAGGCTCAACACATCCCCGTTCATAGAAATGTTGGCATTCACTTTTTTTACGTTAGGTGTTATAAACCGAATACATTTAGTTTTTTGGCTGTTTAACAGTAAATTGTTAACGCCAAACCAATGTACTATTCTTGAGAGAGTGTGGTTTACTTCATCAAAAATTGATTGATGTCGTTTAATTTTAAATATCAGTGAAGTATCATCAGCAAACAACACTACCTCACATTTATCCCTTATAAAATAAGGTTAGTCATTTATATAAATCAAAAAGAGAAAGGGTCCAAGAATTGAGCCCAGCGGAACCCCCATAGTAACAACAGATCCATGTGATTTTTGTCCGTTGACATCAACCCTCTGAACCCTATTGTTTAAATATGATTTACATAGTTCAAGCGCAAGTCCATTTATTCCATAGTGGCTCAATTTCCTGACAAGAATATCATGATAAACACAATCAAACGCTTTGGATAGGTCACAGTATACACCTAAAGCATCCTGAGAATCCTCCCAAGCATCAAATATGTTGTCTACGAGCTTCACACCAGCATCAGTGGTGGAGCGACCCCGAGTAAAACCAAATTGTTTACCATGAAGTAAATTATTATTTTTAAAATAACTTTGCAACTGTATAAGCATCAGTTTTTAAAAAATTTTGCTAAATGAAGGCAGTACTGATATAGGTCTAAAATTAGAGGGGTCATCTGTACTACCAGATTTAAAAAGAGGTATTATCTTACTGAGTTTCATTTTATCAGGAAATATGCCACTATTAATACATGTGTTAAAAACTAAAGCTAGCTGAGGAGCTAATATAGGTAGTACATAGTTGAGGATCTTTGTAGAGATTCCCCAGAGGTCACAAGTATTCTTAATGTTTATAAGTTTAAATGTTTTTACAATGTCATCACTGTCAACGGATTGGAATTCAAATGAATCGCCACACCCTGGCACACTTTCCTGTAATAACGTATGGGCTAAAGAAGGAGACGAATTTAAGCTTTTTGTTATGGAAACTAGTATATCTGTGAAGAACTTTTCAAAAGCCCTAGCTACTTCTATATCAGAGTTTATTAATTTATTATTAATATTTAAGCTAAACTCGGTGTCACGAGGTTTAGCTTTCCCAGTTTCCTTATTAATTACACTCCATGTCATTTTAATTTTATTTTTGGAGTTTTTTATTTTATCTTTTAAGTATAATGACTTTGCTTTATAGCAGACTTGTTTAAACAATTTAGAATAATTTTTAACAAAATTTTTAAAATGCTCACTATGATTATATGTTCTTTCAGAATAAAGATCATATAGTTTCTTCCTACTTATGAGTATGCCAACAGTGGCCCAATTATTGAAGCAAGTTTTTTTGCTTGTGGGAACAGACCTGGATGTAAAGATTGATTCAAATTCCTTACAAAATATGTCAAATACAGAATTATACAGAGTATTGGGGTTGTTACCCTGTACTAGTACATTGAATTTTTTCAATAAATTATTCTTTAATTTATCTAACCGGATCTTTGTTACCGGAACAACATTAAGTTTTCCAATGGAAGTTTGCTGGAATTCGCTTCTAAAAGTGACTAGTTGTCCACAGTAGTTGGTCAGAGTCTAACTGATTAATAATAGATTTATTTACTGGGACTATATCTGTGAACACATTATCTATACAGGTAGCGCTAGTGTTGGTTATCCTAGTTGGCTCCAAAAATAGATTGACCAAGTCAAATGATAAAAAGAGATTTCTTAATTTTCCAGTCATAGCAGACATATCTAACAGATTAACATTGAAATCTCCACATACCAATAATCTTTTATTCGTTTTACTTAATTTCCTCAATGCATCTTCAAGTATTATTTCAAAAGTATCATACATAGAGGAAGGTGGTCTGTATACGCTTACAACTATGAACTGCTCTGACTTTATACATGAGATTTCTACTGTTTGCTCCACAGAGAGATTCACTACATGTTATTATTCATTATTTGAAATTGCTGATGGCAAGAGGGAGACTCTATTGTCTGATTATTTAATTTAAATTATTTATAGAATTATTATTTGGAATAGATACAATTGTATCATTCCTTGTCTTCAAAAATGTCATCTGCTCAATAAAAAGCAGGTGGAGAAGCCAAACTTTTGGCTTTGTCAAATAAATTAAAATATAGCAATTTTGCTATATGTCGTTGTATGTGAAACCTAAAGATAGGCTAAATGCTCTTATTCTTTCTACAAATGTCTAACTTCCAATATTGAAATCCAGTGTCCACGGAAAGTGGTTGTCTTCGCGACAGATTTTATATAATAATTTCTCAGCACAAAATTATGAATGCTGTAAACATCTAAAACAATCCTTTTGGGCGGTTCATAATTGCAAAACTTGCGCAAAAATCAAATACGAATCCAACAAAGACGACAAATACTAGCGTCAACAAAACAAAATCAAAGCGTCTTCGTATTCGTACGAAATAAACGAACGCACCGCACAAGGAGCTCGGTAAATTTGCACTGCACTCCAGTGGCAACACTAACTGTTCGCCTCGGCCAGTGTTGCCAACATAATAATACCATAAACCAATTAATCCGACCATTTTACCGCGTCGGAACACGGCTCATTTTCCCTAACAGCAAGCGTTTCAAATCGAAATTATATTTCAGCTTTTGGAACATCTCATTTGAGACACATATTGTGGCATTTTAAGCCTTATGCTGTGTGGGATATGGGCTATTTTTGTTTCATAAGTTATTGTATTAAGGCGTGGGCAGAACCGCAAAAGGTAAACGAGTTTATGAAGTGTCCCTATGCAAATGGGGCCATGTATGTTGGATTTTATGGTTTTATTATTTTTTATTAATCAAATCGCACGCTTCTGTTTATTGTTTTTAATTAAACACAAATGTTTGTAAATCATTAAAATTGGGATGTTTAAAAATAATAATAGGTAGAATAAATATCGTTGTGTGGACTTAGGGTTGTAATATTATCAGTAATGTAACCATATTGATACAACATTGTTTGCTCTAGAGATATGATACTTTTATATTTAGTTAGTGTTAGTTAACTTCGGAAATTTCGTAGAAAAGAATCACAATACACTAAAATATTGTTTAAAAAAGGACTGTGACGCATGTATACTACAGTATTTTTGCAAAGTTGAAGTTTCGGTTTCAAATCCCGGGTGGGGTAAATTTATATTAGATTTTTCTACTAATTGTCAGCCTGGAATCAGGATATTATACCCGATATGGCGAAACGTTGCTGTCTTGGTTTCTGCCCACCCTATCTGGGAAAAAGGCGTAAGTGTATGAATTTTGAAAAAAGGAAAGAGGTAAAGGCTTTCCTTTACCTCTACTCTTTAGTAAAGGTATATAAAAGGCAACTATAATTAGCACTGCACTCAATAATTTTATATTTATCACTAGAACTTGTACAGAAATCCTAATAAAATGAAGTAGAAATGTATACCGAATGCAGTATCTACTATACGCTGCTGGACATCCATTTAAATGGTAATCTGGATGAACATTGCTGTATCAAAATACTGTAGATACACAAACAAACTGAACTACTGAATTTTAAAAATAAATATAGCAACTGTGGGTTAGGATGCTTGGCGAAAAAGGCCAATGACACTGGCGTACTCTTTTCGGCTCCACTCAAGGTATTGGTAAAAGAACTTAACATCTCCTCTCTTGTAGATTTATATCATTATTTTTATTATTAGCCAAATCGTTTCTGCACTGCTCCGTTTTATATTTACATAATATTTTAGGTCAGATATGAAATGAAATGGAAATAATTTAAACAACCCATTTAGATGTTCTACGTAATTTAGATTGTCAGTTTTTTATCTACCACCCAATTCAAACACTAGATTGAAATGTGAATGAATTCGCATCAACATCTTTCTACAAAGAGTTTCAGGACTGATCCTAAATACGCTTACCAACGCCTATGCTTACCAATTCCAATTAATTAAACCAAAATATGTATTTTACTTGATTTAGGCCACTAAGTTCCCAACGTAATTCAATGTTTATTTACAACCATTACCTTTGACTTTGACGACATAACGCTCATTTTAAGAATGGTATCAAATTATTAGCATTATAATTAGCACGCAATACCAGCCAGAAATAATAATTCCAATTAACAGCAAATGTTACAATTTTATCCCAAATCCAGGCTTCAAAATACAATCAAAACTGGAATAGTTGTGTGACACGCGATCCGCGTTTAATCGCTCAGCAAACAGCGAGCGAATAAGAGCAGATCTTGTTAATAACGCGACAATTAATGTTAATGGACGCGATTCGATATTTGATAACTTTGTTCCAACTTGAATTACATTAATGGTGCAAGGTGTGAGCGAATGGCTGCATGCCGTTGTTGTTATTTAAACAGTAAGTTTAAATTTAAATTACACATGTTGTTTAAACAGTAATACCCAAGTTTAACTTTCAGGAGCATTAATAATTTATATATAAATGCTTCGCATCAAATAGGGAAGCAATAGTCTAAATTAGTTATAGACTATACTCTTATGTGGATAATATGTTATATACTACAGCAGTGAGTGTATGATTGCGTTGTAACTAGTTTAGATCTAATAATACATAATACATTGTATATACTATAATTACATAATGGCCACTCGTCACTCCTTTCCATCCTCTAAACCATTCTCAAAACATACTTACATAAACCCGCTATCGCTCATAAATTACGCCGTTCTAATACCAATAAAAGCGTTGTTAACACGGCGATGTGGCGTGTCGAAACGCCGATTGCCACTGTCCGGTGTCGTATTGTGTATTATTTAACGCGCACCATCGAGCGACCGACGCCGGTTTAATCTCGCTTCGACCAATTAATGTTAAACGCCGGCTTTATGGCCCCAACTTTACAATACGGTTTGTCAATAGATGATGGAGCGAGGTGAAAGTTATTGAATCGTTAATTGTAGTGGTAAATGGCCAGCAACTGTATGTACATTGTGAGTGTTACAGTACAGGAACTCGATATAATAATATATCCTTGTATATAGCCTCTATAGCTGGGGTGGTCATTATTTGAAACAACGTATCCCCGTACCCATAAATTTTGTTTCTCTGAGTTATTTTCATAAATGAAATAGAAAATAAAATTGTTAAAGCACCAAATAGGCATATGCATCGTCTCAACTTTACACAGTACCGCCCGATAATTTCCACAGCCGCTTTCTACATACAAATATTTAAAATATAAAATCTGGATCCCCATAGCTTTCAATAAAATATGATTTTCATAAGTTAGGTTACTCTTGTGGATAAGACAGGCACCCAACATCGATTTGAATCAGCTTTCTTTAGCATAACTTCTAGACCGTTGCAATTTAGTAATACTCAATAAAAGCCATTCTCACATACATACAAAAACTCACGCCTTGAAGGTTTCCTATTCCCAGAAGGGGTAGGCAGAGGTAGCACGACACCCACATTTTGCCTTCTATGTTCCGTCACACGATGTGATAGGTGGCGAGTCCATCGTCATATCGGGCACAAATTCCTGACTAAAAGATATTAGAAGCGGATAATGCAAAATACAAAAACAATGTCTGTACAAAATATCACGTACTTTAACCAGTATATTCCCTGATTCGCCAAACAGTCCCGGATCGTGGACAGTCCGTTGCTATTCGTGTGATATGTCCATTAGTAATTCGTCCGTCTGTGTATCGTGGGCGTCTAGACGTAGGGAAGCCTTGGTTTGTTTATTGTATCCTCGTGGATTCTTTGGACAAGTTATTATGTCTGTGCGTTAATGTCTCCTGGGTTTTACTCGCTTTTTAACTCTAATTTATTACATCAATAAAGAGCCTAAAATAAACAAGACATTTGGTCGTCGGTTTTAGTATTGTAGGAATAATTGTACTTAGAAATTTTGATTCACAGTAAAACATTAAGAATATTTTAATGTTTAAAATACCTATTTAATGTAAGACATTTTCCTAGGGGTGAGTCATTTTGATATACAATAAAAAACGAAGAACAAATGAATACTATGATAAGACAAAAATGCCCAAAGATAATTCCTAAAAATCTATGTTACTAATTTGATTTCATCATATGACATCAACCTTCTTTATACCAACCAAATGACATATTTTTAAAACGTTATTTTTGAACATATTTTTATGCTGCTATACAAATATCAACATAGCCGTAGCGCATCTAAAACGCCAGTTATGTACCAAATAAAGTAAATACACCTGTAAATATATATCTGTCGCGCCGTAGTCCCCAACTAGATATTGTGCAATTCACCTACAAATGAGTTTCCGTCGCTTCGCTCATAACTCAACACCCTTCCGCGATAATTTAATCCAGTGGTAATTCGCGCCCTTTTGTCGGCGCTCCCTACTCCCCTGCTACCTTTGATATTACCTCAATAGATATGACAATCATTAGAGTGAAAGAGGTTTGTGGTGAAAGCTCATTGGTGTAATAAAAAATAAATGTTGCACATCATCAGAGAACGAAAACATTATCAGTTACAGTCCAGCCAGTTTAAATTAAGTTTTTAATACACCCAACAGTTACTTCATAGCCCTAACATCTCATTAAGATCAAAGCCTTGTGTCGTGGGTATCAGGAACTATGATAGACTTTTCGGTTTCACAAACACTAAGATCCGAGGCAAATACTTAAGGGCCTCACAAAGATTTATCACGGTGCAGGGATCGAACCCGCGCCTCTCGTTTACAACCAACGTTTAACCAACCAACCACAGAGATTGTCATTTGAAATAAACCAGCTTGACTTGTGTGGTCAAACTGTTTTGCTAGTCAGGTATCTCCATTCTCTATTACCTCTCATGAATTGTTTTCTAGTGTTTACGATCGGCATTCCTGTAACGACAATAGTGTTAATAATAATATTCATTATACAGAAACTTGATAATACTAAATTATTTACAATAACAACATTTCTATGTAATACTAGGGGTCTAGCCGGGCTTCCCAAAAATTTTTCAAAATGGCGGCTAAAATGTTCAATTCATCAATTCAACGTTTCATGGTGATCGGTTTAGTAGTTCTTGCGTGAAAGCGTGACAAACAAATTTATATTCACATTTATAATATTAGTAGGGATTTAAAGACATTCTCAATAACGCAATAAATTCATAAAATCTAAGAGATATTTAAAAGAATAAAGGTGCGCTATAGATACAAAAGTATTTGAATATTATTGCCGTTCTGACGAATTATACATCAATTCATATGAATCAAATTTAAGCATTCGGCACTTTATTATGTTTTACTCATCTCATTTTCAGCATGTAAAATAAGCTTGAAATGATATCGATATATTCCAATTTGCATAGAATTCGAACATTGTTTCAGACCCAATTAGTTTCAAATCAGAGAATTATGCAATTGGTCAGTCATTTAATTTCTGATCAAATGTGTCGTCCTTTATTTGTACATTGTAATAGTTGTAATTTTCTATGTGTATTGATATGAACGTTAAATTCTAGAATGAACCTGATTTTAAAATGAATGCAATAAAGGTTTCTTACTACATCTACTGTCACGAGAAAGCTATATCTTCTTTTTTCACATAACATCCTGATTGACTTTGGATATACAGAATAAACCCTAAAAGTGAAACTGAGGTTGGCCATTAGTAAGGGTTCTTTTAACTACAGGGTATGATCATGACTACCTTACCCAAAAATATAATGTTTTAGCATGATTGGAATCTGGCTGAAAAATCGGAGGCTGCCGTTTTATTCTGGAGTTTATTACTACTAACTACTAATTTTGGTGTCATCATCATCAGCATGCAAATGGCACGCCACTGGGCTCGATCTTCGGCCCATCGTCTCTAACCGTTACCAGCAATCTTACGAATATCGTCACTCTACCTAGTTGAGTTCATACTCCAATTTTGGTGTATGAAAGGTATTTATTCAGCTTTTTCGATTATTATGACAGCCTCCATGGCACAGTTCGTTAGATACTGGCTATGAAACGAGAGGCGGCGGGTTCGATACCTGCAACGAAACAAATATTTGTTTGAACTACAGGTATTTTATTCAGATCTGGGTGTTTATGAGACCGAAAAGTTTCTCGTAGTTCCTAATACCCAAGACACAAGACGATCTTATTGTGGGGTCAGGACAATGTATGTGACTGTTGGTATTTATTTATTTCATTGTCATCATTCTTCTACCCTCTATAGAATGATAGAAACATAGAAACTCTGAAACAGCTAACAGCCGTATCTAGCCCACGTCATGTCTGCATTAGACCATTGAATCGTCCGGGAAATTCCGGTCCGGCACCGGCAGTGACCGGTGCGCGACACCGGATTATCAGCACAATGAGACCGGAACTGACGAATACGTGTCCAACGATGAATTGCGCTTTTCTTTATGTGTGGAAAAACGTCTTCACTTAACGACTGTAGAGATGGTGGAGGAAAGGTAGTTGAAGTTAAGAAAGAGAGAAAAAAATAGCGTGTTTAATTAAAGGAAATGAATTTGAGGACTCTTCTTTTGAACTAGGCAACTAAAAAGGAAATTTGTATCAAGACTGACAAATAATTTGTAGTTGACAAAAAATAAACTCACGCCTTTTTCCCAAAAGGGGCAGGCAGAGGTGCCAGGACACCCACATTTCGCCTTGTATGTTCCGTCCCACGATGTGAGAGATGGCGAGCTTATCGCCATATCTGGTACAAATTCCTGACTCTGGGCTGATAATCAATAGAAAAATTCGATATCACTTTGCCCAACCCGGGATTCGAACCTGAGATCTCGGCTTTGTAACCGTACCTTAATACAACTACGCCACCGAGGCAGGCTGAACCAAACCTCATATATAACTATTTTATATCGTGAATATACCTTAATAATAAGGTAGGTAGATAATGATTTTCATTACAAAAGAAACTAATAACAAAAGACAAATAAAAATATAAATTATATCGTCTCTTAAACACAACAGATGTTTCAGGAGTCGATATAAAATAATCCAATTTATTTTATTCTTAGAGCAACATAATTTTTTTAAACTAATAGAATACTCTTACGTGCCCAAAAAGCGACCACCATAACCAATTATAGAAAACTCATTGTATTTACCATCGCAAATGGAAATTAAATTAATTCTTGAAATTAAATTTCATACCTTAAAAATAATAATTATTATGTGTCTTAATGAATACAGCTTCCTACCTCCTCATAACTGTCCAACAGCCACTCAGTGGATGTTTGTTTACATGTCAAAATATTGAACTATTTAATTAACCGATTATTTATATAAATTCTCAAACAGAACATTATACCAAAACAGATATTAAAGTCACTAAAGTATAAAAGCCTGATCGAGAAACGGAACCAGTTAAATAATTTCCACAGAGCCGCTGTAGCCGAAATAGCTCAGTAGGAAAAGCAATCGTTAGATCTAGCGGTCCCTGGTTCAAGTCTAGGTTTCGGCTTAACATTTGCGGTTGGACTAGGAATTTTTGCACTTGCAATCTTACAATAATATTTTAAAAACTTGTCACAAAAATTAAAGCATATGTATGTTTTCTTTTTTATTTTTGTTTTTTGACAGTCTGTATGGAGAAAAATTATCGTTAAGAAATTTTTAAACAAGAAATTATAAGTTTGGAAAGTTTATTTTTCAGATGTCGCACTATATCTCGTTCGACTGCCTGGTTAACAGCAATCGTAGGAAAATCAACGAGAGAAAAAAATGCAATTCTCTTCTTACATTTTTGCACTAACGTATTTCGTCATTTAGGTAATATTTTTATCTTTTAACACCTTTGCTCCTTAAAATACCAACTAGAGCCCATAAAAAATATGCTCAATAACCCAGAATCATTCGAAACTAAAACAAGGAAGAAATAAAGACGACATCACCAATCTCTATAATCTGCTCGGAGCTAATGACGAGTCACTCGACCGATCCCGATACTCGTAGAAAAAGGGGACAATTAATTTACAACGGATTACTTCTACTTTATCGGTTGTTTGTTTGTACAAAAATACTTTCGTTTATTTGGGTATTTTTTTTTACTGCTGCTGTAAATGAGTTGATTTATAGAAGTTTGAAAAATATTAATGTAAATTGGCTGTTAATTGCTTGGGGAAGGACTATATTCAGCAGAGAAATTACTGTGGGTGAAGAGAGACAGAGATGTAATATGATATTATTTCGACGGTAAGCAAATTTTTTCCGACTTCTATATAAGTTGTACATAAATATGATTAATTAAAATTTAAGCGTCATATTACGTTGGTTATTATTCAATCGAATATGAATGCCCAACCAGCAGCATAAGGTAATAAACTCCCCGTCAACTTAATTACATATCTTTATAACCAGCATCTTAACTCCCGTCCATTTTATACGAAAGTGAACTTTTGTTTCACTAAAACCGCTAAAACAACGTCGAAAATAACAACAAACGGAACACAGACATTTTAAAATAATATTATGCGAGCGCTTTCCAGCCGGCCCGCGGCGGTACAGGCGCGGTAATGTCGAATCAAATATTTGTTTGGGGGACACGGGACCCGGCGACCTCCCGCGTGACCCCCCGACCCCCCGGTGCCGGTTACACATGCTAGATTTATTTTGTGACTTAATTTGGCTAGAGCGCTGCAAAAACGGATTAAAGCTTTTCATGTCCGGGGTTTTTGGGCTTAGTTTAATTAATGCCGTTTTATGATATATTTTGTTACTTTTACATAATATATTTGTGGTTATAAAGTACATAAAAATATGCATAGTACGTTCACGATAAATTTGTATTTGAAATTTGATACCGGAATTTATTTATTTATTTATTATTTATTTTATTTATTATTTAATACATGGAAGACTTACAGCTAAATACAATTAAATAGTTAATAAGTAAAAGTAACAGAAAGCCAATAACAAGTCTTCGCTTATAGAAGTAATATAAAAACGAAAATGTGAACACGTAAAGAGAGAACAAATAAGAACTAAGTGGTTAAAAAACAAAAAACAATTTTCTAACGCTACCATTAAAATACACTTTCAACATCTTGTTTGAAAAAATCAAGACTCAAACATCTCCTCGCCGAAGCCACAGTGGTAAAAAAAAAAAAAAGGTTTATAAAGTTGATTGAAAATCACGTTAATCAAACAAACTGCCCTGCGGCTCCCGAAGGGGAACTGATTCCTCTCATGAAAAAAGAGGCTATTATTTACGCCATGTTGTATTAATTCACTTGAAACAAAAAATTACTGAACATAACATTACAGTACATCCAAACATAGCAAATAATTATTAAATGTTTACAATTAATTTATTGAAAAATTATTTTCAAACAAAAATAACCCTTTCTAAACACCCTAAAGGTATGGATAGACAGAATAACTTAGCATGCCGGAATAATTGTATGGAATGCTATGGGACCGCTGTCTGATACCATTCGATACTTTGTCTAGATGGCATTTGCGCTTACCATCAGGTGCAGAGCGGTCATAATGCCGGGAAAGTATAAAAATATAATAAAAATAACTAAAATGCAAATCACCCCTAAAGTTAAAGACGCATTAATCCGCAGAACTGTTTGGAACACTCGGACCGCGCTCGCCGTACCAATCCTTTCAGACATCGAATTTACTATTTAAATAAATATCTTCATGTTGTATTTTGAAGTGCTTTTGTGTGGCGAATTTCTGAGTTGCTGTGTGATAATTGTGGTGTATTTTGTGTTACCTGATTTGGATTTTTTGCAGTGGTCAGTTTAATGTATAGGCTAAGAGTAACTTATAAAGAATGAATTACTGCATTGTATCAACCCACGTACATCCCACTGTAGGGCACTCTACAATCAAGAACACGATTGAGAGCCGTTAGGCCATATAGTCCACCAGGTTGGGCTAATGCGGATTGGTGGACTTGACATACTATAGAAATTCCTATAAATCGCTTTCGTATACACTGTTAAGTAATAATAACTTTAATTATCAAAAAAGAAAATAATAATAATAACTTGACTAACTTTAAATTAAATAAACGTTACTTCTTAAAAACCATGTTTTAAAAAATGACATTATAAAGGGAAACGTTTTAAAATTGTGACACATTTTTTTTAAACATAAAAATACTATATTTTATCGTAAAATGTTGTCTTTATAAGTATGTCTACTTATTTAACAATTTTTCCTGTACAACTTTTTGTACTCAACCTTTTATCTATCAATACTCCTTTGTAGCACAACAAAGTACACACCATAACATCATATCCTTTAATATATGACGTAAAAAAATAAACACAAAAGGCCACAATACTTTGAAAGAAAGTAATGGCGCATAAGATCACGCTTCATTGGTTCCACGCGGCCTCAGATACGATTAGCGAATATACGTAGCAATAGAGCGGACGAGATAAAACCAATTTAGCTGCTGTGCTCTTTGAATAAAAAGAAACTTGTAATCATGTTAAAATGATAGCACCGTTAAGTTTAAAAAATGTGATTTCTAAATTTTAAACCTTGATATAAAGTTTAATTGCAAATTTTTTACGCGATTTGAATTTCATGTTTTATCATAACTAAAAATGTATGTTTTTACGACAATTATAAATAATTAGATCATTGTTAAGACTAACAACGTCCTACGTTCGGGAAATGTCTGAAAGGATATATATTTTTATTATCATTTTGACAGCCCGCGTAGTGCAGTTAGTTAGATGCTGGCTATGAAACGAGAGGCCGCGGGTTCGATTCCCGCACCGAGACAAATATTTGTGTGATCCACAGTTATTTGTTTCTGGTACGGAAAAGTGTCTCGTTTTTTTCTGATAACGATGATACAAGACTGTATCTTAGTGTGGATTCACGATTATGTATGTGACGGTTGGGTGTATTGTTTATTTGAATTCACAAATTATATGATCATTCAAAACCTGCAGGCAATATTCCTTCATCATAATCAACACCTACATAAAATCTTCCGACCCTATATATCGATATAAGTACAGCATATCCTCAGTATACAAACATTATCACAAAACGAATACAAACAGATCGCACATCGGCTTCATCAGGGCACCTTAATTAACCCCCCTCCCCCTGCCCCTTTACCCCCCTGCCGCACCCCCGCATACCTCCGAACGTCATTAACGATATTTACACTACGTGGATGGCTTTACACTGTAGTTTTGGGAGGTGAAAGACTCCGCATGTTTGTATGGGAGCCAACTAAAGGAGTTAAAATTAGGCTCGCAAACAAAATAAGTCAGGCGTGGAGACACTAAATCCTTTTGCTGTTGGCTCTTAGGATCGTGTTTGTAGGGGTGTTAGCTGTTGTGTCCAATGATAATTTCCAATTGGCCTCTAAGAAATGTTTAGAAAAAAAATTGTTTACTTTAGACACTTCGTAATTATGGCAATAACGTTAAATGTTTTGTTTATACTCGCTGAGTAACCACAAAACACTTGATAGAAATGTATACAAATAAATTCAGGTATATGCAGTCAATATAAGATTTTTGTAAGATCTTACACAATCCTTGAAATAAAATTAAACTGAATCTCGCCAGAAATCAGAAACGACACGTAATTTAAATTGGTGGCAACTACTTTAATTTTCTAAATCAGGATTACCAGAAAAATGGTCTATAAATCAATCCATTAACTCTGTACCCCATAACAAGATACGTCATAAACGCAAACTCGAGGCACTTTTAAAAATTAGTCGGTCCCAATCACCAGTTTAAGTTGATCCCGCTATTACGTTATTAGTTGCATGTTTGAACGCGTCGGGATGTGATGGGCGGGTCATGTTATGGTGGTACTCTTTGATCTAGGAAGCCAAGCGAGACCCCCCCTCGCGTCGCCACTTGCCCCCGCTCGTCTGCCGAGCAGGAAGTGTTTTGGTACAGGAAAAGTATCTTTTAAATTATTATAGGGTTGTCAGTAATGTTGGATAGGATAAATAATGTTACATTTGTTTCTTATAATTTTCAATAGGCTAACTGATTCCTAAAGTTATGTAATGACAAACAGTGGGTTCAATTACTGCAAAGAAACAAATCATATAATTTTTTTGTTATTTTAGGATCTAACGTTATATTTAATACTTTCCGTTCAAAAATAGATTAGGATTATGGGCATAACTGTAAAGCATTATTTAAGTATACCAAAAAGATAAACGCGTGCCTTTAAAATTCAAGTGAAACTTCAGTGGTAAATACCGACAAGGGCAAATGAAGTAAACTAGTCTTGCAGCTGTGTTTACAATAAAACTAATTTAACTTTCCTCTTTTAAACTATTCTTTTTGCTAAACTTATCTCGAAAACATTAATTTAGAAATATATTAAAAATTCATGAAAACGAAATCAGACAGGGGACAAAATGGGGGAAAAATTGTAAAGATAAGAATAAATTATGAAAGACACACCATAAAAATAATATTAATTCGTTAGCGAGGCGATGTCCCCTGGGCGCCGCTGCCTTATCATTGCCCTCTGCTGAACCTGTAGCGTAGCTTGTAAACAGTGAGTCAACTATGTTTTGGTTATCAAATAATGGCTCATTATTTAATTATACGTTTGTGGTTCTTATAGTAGAAAGGAATTCTAAATTAGTAAGGTAGTATGATTTAAACTCCAACTTAGATTGAGGAGTGGCGGCGTTTAGAGTTACCTTAATCACCTCAGTTATGTGAATATTCACCTCTCCCATCATACACGTCTTTATTGTTGTCATTTAAAATAACAATAGTCGTTCATCACCGCGAAATATCTGTAAGGCTAGCTTATAATATCATATTATAAACTCACAACAATAGCTTTAGGCCAATATTACAAACTAGACTCATATTCTGAATAAGTTATTTAAAAGAATCGGTCCTGTTAACTGAATTTTATACGAAAATTAGGAGAATTTCTTGAGAGAACATCCATAATTATGTATAGCACTCAACAAGTGTGTATCAATACATAAAAAAATATGATATTTGCTGCAGAGTTACACTACTGCTTATATTCCACTGTGACGCGCCCAGTGTCCCGACGCTTTGCATTATCTCAAACAGTTTGAAATATAAAAACTTTTGTTCGCGGTCATTGTAACGTTAAGTTTGTAATTAAGCGGTTACCGGCGGAGATTAAGAGCCACGCCGCAGCCCCGGGGATGAACATTTACATTTGATATATTTGATTTGAATCTCAATTGACCTTCTGAACTTTTACTGTGGCTATGGACGAACTATTGGGGTATTTTATCAGTTATTTTTTTTGTTCTTACGTAAACTTTTTATAATAGAGTGGAATTATAATTACTATCCACGAGTTTTATGTAAGGTAATTTTGCCTCGAATTTTATTTATTAATTAACCTAAGATTACTCAGCAATTTTTTGTTTTGAAAATATAAATTGTTACGCACTATTTTCAGATTCACACTATTTTATTTTATATTGTATAGCGTTCATAAGTTACCTGATCGCAATATAAAGCTTATTTGTTTTGCTGTTTCACTACGTCTTTATTGTTATATAATGGACTTATGTGATTCTTATCACTTAAACTATAGTTTTATAAATTTCATATATGTGGGTATATTTTATATAATACTAGCGGCCCGGCCCAGCTTCGCCTGGGTGCATATATTTTTTGATTCCACTCCACACCAAATACATGCTATTTTTCGTATAAACTCTTGTATACCTAAACTTGACGTAGCTGTCCTGCTGTCCGGCTCAATCCCGTCCCATCCGTCTATTCAGTCTCTTCCCGATCCGTCCCGTCCTTTCTCTTTATTACCCATCCCGTCTTATACCGTGCATTTACATTTCGTCCTATCAAATCTGTCAGCTATCCCAGTCCTCTCCCGTACCTTCCACTCTATTATATCCCGTCTCTCCATATACACATGTACATATAAAGATTGCCTTATGAAATTTTGACATTAAAAACTTTAGCGTCCATCCAATATTCCTTCCCTTATTTCAGCACCAAAATGCTGCTTTTCCAAATAATATTGCACGCCATTACTTTTTATTAGTAATAAAGTAAAAAAACATTAAAAAAAAAGAATTGGCCAAATTGGTCCAGGCATTGTTGAGTTATGCGCTTACCAACACATTTTGCGATTCATTTTTATATTATAGAAGAAGATATAGTCCACCCCGCTGGCTTAGTGCGGGTTGGCGGATTTTATTTGACGTAGAAATTAATCCGAAAAGTCAGAGGTGTGCCTTGGAATTTGAACCCGTGACCATCGTAAACTTGTTGGCAGTCGCGTCTAGTACGTTACCATATACAAATTAATAAAACCTTCATACTGCCTTACCAGGTGACGTAAGTAATAAAATAAATATTTAAAAATATAAAACTGCATATCGTTTCATTATAATGTCTAGATACGGCATCACCGTAGCAATATTTTTTTTATTCTTGAGTATGAAAACAATACTAATGCGGAATTTAAAATTGTCCCCCAGAGCATCTAAAAGTATCAATTCAAAAAACAATATCCTTTATGAAAACGAAAAATTATAATTAGATATATTTTGGTGTACTCCGGCAAAACGCTTCGATAGAGTAAACCTTGTTTAAAACTGTTGCAATAATCTCAAAAAACAATGGGCTATTTTGGTAGATATGGACATCGTTTTATTTTACATTAAACAAAATTACGCGCAAGACGCCGTATCTAGATAATATTATATACACGATGTACACATTTTTTGAATTTTGTTCTATTTCGTCAGCCGTCAATGAAAGACAATGGAAAGATAGATCATTTTACGTTGGATAGTAGTTGAAGCTGGACGGTCTTTTACGTCTCCCGTCAAATAAACAAAGATCATCCTATATTGGCCGGACGCATCACGCTTGAACGATACCCAAAATAAAGGTTTTTAGTATCTTCCTTAGAAATTTTCCAACTTTTCTCACTCCTGAAACCTTCCCAGGACTTTCAAGAATATTTCAAGACCAAAATAAGCCAAATCGGTCCAGTAGTTTTTGAGTTCATCGATGACATACAAATAAACATTCATTTTTATATATATAGATTTAATAACTGTACTAGTTTTCTAGTCGGTGTCAACCCTGCATATTCCGCGTAGTGTAGCGTGGAAGTGTCAGTTTATTTCATTGGCCACTCAACGGGCGATTGACTCGCCGTCACCAACTCGCATGTCCGATATACTTGGCCCTACAGTTAATTTTAAACTAGCGTGACTTTAAAAATAGATAATGTTACGGAGAAAACACTGATGGAATTAAAGAAACTAATTTAAAAGTATACATTACTGGCACTCATCATTTTATGTTCTATAAACAGTTATCCTATAACTTTAGTTGAAATTTCTTGAATGAAAGAAAGTGCATAAATATCACGTGTATCTTATATAAAAAAACTATATCGATTCTAAACTCGCGCTTAGGTAACACGAATAATGACGACATCGTGTAATAAAAATAGCTTAATAATACTATATTTTTAGTTCTATTTCTTTCATAATTTTAAGTGTCAAAAATTACTACTTTACTATACTGCTTCCCGGAAGGATTTCCACAAAAACCGATCAAACTTGTGCCAAAAATAATTACAGTGCTTATCTTCTAAGAATTAGAAGTCGTAAAGATACAAACAGTAGAGATTATAACAATTTTAATAAATTCTCGCTGATTATCAAAATAAATCCTTTGGAAACAAAATTATCAGGAGATTTATATGTTCGCTCTTCGCTTTACCGGATCAAAATTTAGATAATGAATTAAGAAAATCTTCTTAAATTTCTCGTTGGCTTGGGTTTCTTGATATTAATTAATTTTAACAAGTATTTCTGAAACCGTGAATTATACTGAAAAGGAAGATTATGTAATTTATTAGGACGATTACAACACACTACAAAAGTATTTGTAGTTGTAGCTGTATAATTTAATTGGTAAAAAAGAAGTATTGTGGTATTTTGCTTAACTGCATATTCGCTATAATATAATATGCTTACATATATAATATTTAGTTCACCAAACCGTGTTAGGCGGACTAAGAAGTACTTTCTAATAGCTACGAGTAATGCCGGCGCAGATTCTATCTAATAAGTTTTTAATTTTGATATTCAATTTAAGTTACACGGATAACTTTCCTTCAACTCATCTAATTTGATTTATTCAACAAGGATTCCATGAAGCAAAGTGTTATCGCTATATCGAAATTTCGTGCAAACTTTGTCACTAAAAATTCACAAACACCACAACATCAAACTATTATGCTATAAATATTTATATCGAAACCCGCAAATCTCTCAAAGATTGATGATTCCAAATTCGAAAGCTGGCGCTGGATTGAAAGAAACAAGCGGCGCCGGGATAAATACTTGATAGAGTAAAGTTTCCACATTTGAGAGATACCCGGCTCGGTCGGTACATTGTTAGTTTTCTCTTTAGAGATAGCGGCTTTAAGGATTCAGTACAATTGAGATTCAACTGTTTTGTGTTGTGAGAAGATAGCGGGTTCGTTGTCTTATTGTCTTGAGTTTTTAATGTAACGCTTTGTTTTAATGGTATCATGATCATCTCAGCTACAGGAAGTCTACTGCTAAACATAGGTTTCCCCCAAACGGTTGAGAGTAGTTTGGCCATATAGTCCACCACGCTGGCATTTTGCGGGTTGGCGGACTTAAATACCATAGTTTTTTTTAAAATCTTTATGGTATGCTGGTTTCCTCACGATGTTTTCCTTCGCCGTTTTAGTGCGTGGTGATTGACTATCAATACACACATGACTCTGAAAAGTCAGAGGTGTGCCCTGGGATTCGAACCCGCGACCACCGTGAACATTTTGGGAGTCGCGTCTAGTCCGTTTAGCAACACACCCCACGCACTAATATACTTACTTACAGTAAGTAAGTATATTAGTGCGTGGCATCCAAGTAACTTGGATGTTATCATATTTTCGTAAGGAAATCTGCATTGTGATTTATAAGAATTTCTATGGAATGTAAAATCCGGCAACCAGCAATAGTCCAGCGTGGTGGACTAAAATATGTTCTAGCCATTTTTAATCGTAATCTCGATTGTAAATAAGGCCTGTACTCTGCAGTCGGACATATAAGTTTATACAGAGAACGATGTTATATTTAAATTGACCTAGTTATAAAACATGGGAGAATCCGTTTAATGATATTCATGATAGCAAATCATAATAAATAAATAATAATAAATAACACCCAACAGTCACATACATAGTCCTGACCCCACATTAAGATCGAGTCTTGTGTCGTGGGTATCAGGAACTACGAGAGACTTTTCGGTCTCACAAACACCCAGACCCGGAAGAAATATTTGTGGGCCGCACAAACATTTCTCTCGGTGCGGGGATCGAACCCGCGGCCTCTCGTTTCACAGGCAGCGTCTAACCGCCTGCGCCACGGTGGCTGTCAATAAGTATTGTTAAAATATTATAAACGACATGTCAATTACTCGCCCATAACTGTTCATCCGGGTGAAGTTACCATAATTACTAAGTCCTGAAAACGAAAGAATGCCCATTTAACTAATAAAATGTGTCTGAATAAGCACGCACTAAAAATGCAATCTTTAGATGAGTACCATACAGAGTCTAAGTTTACACGCAAATTGAGCAATTTTGGGTAAGGGTTAACGAGAATTTTTTTTTTTTTTAGTATATTGATGGTAAGAAATTTTATTGACCATACGATTCGTTAGTCAATAATACCATTTTTCATTTATGTTAAATATTTATGTAACACTTGTGGTGGTAGCAATACGCCAACTTAGATTTAGCTTATAAAATAACACGCTTATTATTTGTAATTTGAACATTATTTAAACACGCATTTCATTTTAAAATATGACTGCAGATGTTTAACCATAAAACATCTGCGAGTCGTTTTACTAAAATAAGAATTTTTGTGTACCCTATTGTATAATATTAGTTAAAAAGATGCTGTTCTAAATTATTGTTTCCTAATTGTAATGGCCCGTTCATGCCGGGGCAATAAAACTGTATTATTATAGTTAAGTTCTTTAGTAGCGGCAATCCTTTGCAACAAATTTATGTGTTTTAGACAATAGTACACATGTTTGGGTAAAACCTTTCGGTTTGGACAATAGCCCAGATGTTTGGGCAGACCTTAATTTTTAGTTGAAAGGATAGACCCTATTTTATGGCTTAAATATATTTTCTGTAAGATTTATCCCCACCGATCCTCATTCGGGTAGTCCTATAAAAGGGTCGGTTTATTTGGATGAAAAGGACAGTCTGCCATCTCTCGTCACGAGTACATCTCGCTCCGAGTCGCATAATTATAATTTTACTCTGTCTCTGAATGTATTAAGTGTTAAATTATAAAATATACTATTGTTAGTTCCTGGAAGTGAGTGCTTATTCTAATACCTACACTTATAACCACCAAACACTATTAATTATTATTATTTGTATAATTCGTGTAAGCAGTCTCTTATGCCTTACGCCATACAAAAACTCTTTAACTCAGCGGTCAGTGAGAATTTCTTTCTTTTAGAAAATTTTATTAGTCTTTTTCAAACGATTTTGGCAATACGTAGTCTGAATAGCCAAGTCTAGCTCACTGACACTCGACTAACTTACTTTACAGATGGAAACCAAGTTTCAACCAGAGATGTTATTGAATAGCAATCGAACTTTGGCAATTTAAGTAAGAATAGATTTATTAACTTAAGAATTTTTTGTAGAATAATCATAGATTTGGTGTGATATTGCGTCTTATTTGAACTTAAGTCATAATATATGAGCATCGCGTGAAGGATGTCATTATATGTTTAATTATTGGTTTAAACACTATTTGGAAAGATGTTTTACGAGAAACATCCCGCACCCAAAACTTTTTTCAGTCCTCCATCTCCCAAACCGATGATATTTGAAAATTTTTTTTTTTTTTTTTTTTATAATGGCCTGGCATAGTGGCGGCATTGCACCTGATGGAAAGTGCCAGTGCCGCCCAGGCAGAGTATCCATTGGCATCAGACGGCAGTCCCATGCCAATGGAAACAATTATGCCGGCCTGCTTAGGTAAACTGCGAGTATTCCGACGCTTTGTTTGATTGATATACAATAAAATTTTCTTTTAGTTTTTAAAAGACTCATTATTTTTATGTTTGGTTCACAATTCCTATCCTTTAACATAAACTGGACTAGCATAACGGAGAGAGACACAATTGTAAGCCTTTGACCGCAAAATATGAATACTTCTGGTATTGAAAGTCGAGATACTAGAGCGCCATTGTGACGACACCTGAATGTTACTGAGATACGAGTCACCAATCATTTGCATAAGCAATTTGCACAATAACAATAGCCACTGAAAACCCGACACGCAGTATCTAATCCATGACGACAGTTAACCTCCATACACAATTTAGAATAAGATTTACAGAAAATTACAACAGGCATCTGGATTTGAGTCGTGCACAAATATTTATTCAACCAATACAAAAGCTGAGAGGTCGGTGCCGTCAGTGGGAGGCGATAAATTGTAAAGACAAGATTAAACATGTCATGGGACCCCATTTACTTAACGCAAATTTATGCAAATACCTCGGTTGTTAATGCTGGGAAGGAACGCTAAGATGTTTTGTCTCCAACAAATGCTACAGTTGCGTCGCTGCGAGATTCTTATAAGCCGATTGTTCCGCCGTCCGGCCGCCGGAGCCAGTTAATGATCAAGTAAATTCCCTAATGAAACTTTGTATTTAAAGCACGCGTTGGTGCACCAAAATTCTTCGAACACTTAAGAGAACATGAATAATCTTGAGCATATATTATAGATATATTCTAACAAAATAACACGAGGAAATTGCAAACTGAAATTGTTAAACCAATATCCCATAATTGGTGCATAAATATTGTATAACTTGTTGTAATAATGGACTCAATTTGTTGTCTCCATAAAAATAACTTCAAAAGTTAATTATTAAATTAATCACACCATATTGTTGTAAATAGTATTATCGCTTATGCTTTAAAAGCCGTCTTTACTGCGTCAACTTATTTTGCCTCTCACAGGTGAATATCAACTGACAATTTTCGGAATTAAACCCACAATCAACTTCGCCATAAATTACTATTACTATGACAAGCTGTCCTAATAATACTACCCTCGCTATGAAATCTTGATATATGCCTTGCCTCGAGCCACATAACCTTATTAGCGTCAGAAACGTTTTACTTAGCTGCGTTCAAGAAAGCTATCGTATGCCTTATATCAGGCGTGACACGAATACTGCTCATTAAATAACAAAACAATACATACCAATCAATCATAATACAATACGAAGGTATTAGTACAGACGCACTGATCCCCGACCTGACCAACGCCGATCAATCAAACCGAGCCGGCTAAATGCTTCATTCTTGACTATACAAACCTTGAAGACCTCACGCGACATTGATTGCTAAGCTTAAGACGGTAAAGTCGAAGATGCTACTGTCGGTGTAGATGCACAGGATGCCCACAATGGAGTGATTAATGAAACACATAGCAGTATACATGGTGCAGTGTCTAATCGGCGTTGTGATAGATTGACAGAAATAATAGTAGCGTGATAAAAAAGTGTAATAAAGACGTTAAGTGGTCCGGAGCCGGCGTGGTTTGACTCCACGAACTGACAGCCGAACACAAATTTGATTAAAGTAATGCGCCGAGGGTTTTAGACGATGGTTTTAGCTTAGGGCTGGCTGCTCGGGCGTGCGGTGAAATAATTTTCGGAGCAATCACCCCTGCATGCGTTGGAGGCGAATGTAACCCCCCCGAGACTTATTAAGACGTCGGCTCTAGTTATTCTATCGCTGTTATTAAGCCCTACGAGGCCTTTAGTAATTCTGATTCTGAATTGCTTTAATTAAACTGCGTTGAATAAACTCGCAAATCAACACACTGTATCATATTAGATAATATTACAATAGTAGGAAGCTGTAAATCGATAAACAGCGGATTTTATCTCTAAGCTGAGTCTATTATTTGGTTCTTGGATAGCTGCAGGTCTAAAAAAATCTGTGTTGTTTTTAAGACCCACGATACAAGACACGGTCCTAAGTGTGAGGTCACGGTTTTTTGTGTGACTTTATGAATTATTTATTAAGATAACTTTCAGTTAAAATTGGCGAGCGTTTGAAACAATAAACACTAGTTTAATATTAATAAACTCCACAATCTTTGCAAAACATTTAAAAGTATCCAAACCGTTTCTTTTCATTTCAATCCACTCAGTGTTGTAAAAAATTATGCATTTCTCCGATGACACTTAGCAATTCTTATTTCCCTCGCAAATGTTTATAAAAGTTAATTCTCTTTGTTTCCCATCGTTTTAAACTTCACAAACGTCTCATTTGCAAATGGAAGCGTGTCGTCGGCCGAGCAATTTGGCTTAAGCGAAACCCTTAGCGCCTCGATCTCGAGAATGGTACTTGGGAAAAAATACTCGAGATATTTATGGGTACTTGGCTTTTCCTGATAAGACTTGTGCAGATGTTAACTGCTGTCGAACTTATGTTGGCAGAGCTTACTTCGGAAATTTCTTGCTTTTCATTGTTGTTTTTAAGAATTTTTTCCTCAAGTTTTGGATGGTTTTTGCTGTATTGCGTTTTGTTATTTCGAGTTATTCTATATATTGTATACAAAGATAAAGTATGTAAAGAATACGTATGCCTATATAAATGCACAATGCTCGGTAATGTCAGTGTCATCAAGACCAGTATAAACTACAGAAAGCTTAGTGCCGCAAGTATGTTTCTGTAAAGACATACCAAACCACCCTATTCCAAGCAGTCTGCATCGATAAATCATGCGTTTCTTTTCCTATCAATATTTAAAACGTTTTGCTATAACATAAGATCTGTAAAATAGTTCAGTGACATTTTGTGGTATGGTGTCGTTATTTATATATTTTAACAGTCACAGATATAAAACTAAACAGTCCTATTTTTCTATCAAAACATTTCATTTACCGTATGTAACGTGTATTGCAGACATGTCATCACATAATCCTGACAGAAACGTTCCATCCCTGTGTTGGAAGCTTATAATATATTGTTTTGAAGTGAGTGGTTGATTTGTTTGTATTTATTGTCTTGAACGACCGGGAACCATTTAGAATGCCATCTGAGTGCTATAAAAAAACATTTATTTATTTATTTATTTATTTTATTCTTAACTGCACAAAAAAGGATAAACACTTAAATATATTACAAATGAAAAAAAAAAGTACAGATGGCGGTCTTATCGCTCTAGGCGATTTCTTACAGACAACCTTTGGATGGATAGAAAAAAAAGGAAAAGATGAGAGGGCAGTCTAGAAAAAAAAAAAGGATACAAGCTCCAATAAAATAATAATAGACGAATTATTTATAATTAGTATTTACACAATATATGATACATAATTATATACATACACCTATTATAAATATAAATATATATATATATATATATATATATATATATATATATATATATATATATATATATATTTCTACAGATATATATACATACATAAATAAATATACTATAAATTACTTTTAGGTTCAAATGCAAGGAATTATACTTTTCATTTTGGCTGTTCAGAGAGAAAGGTAGTGATACATTCACATATTTCATAAGGAAAAGGCGACTACTTTCCAAGAAAGTTGTAAAAGCGCACCATTACATGAAACAGGTGCATATGACTACCAACTTTAAATAAAAAGGCACATGCAGGACTGATATTTTAATTGTCAAGTGCATAATTAAATGAACAAAAACCTTCTATATAAATTTTGTGCATTTGAGACAACTCAAAATTATCTCGTAAGCCAACACCTGTAATTTTCCTTTATTTGGAACAACAAAATCCCGCGCCGTTAGAGCAGTGTAATTAGTCGCGTGATAACAACTCCTGCGTTGCAACGTCTTAAAACAGTCTGCACAAGAAAAACTTTAATGAAAAGTACAAAGCGGTAACTAGATAAAAGCTGCCACTATTACGGATAGTTCACGTGAGGACAACAAAACGCATTACGAACGGTCACTTGAAAATTAAATATTTTTGTATCAGCCTATATACGTCCCACTGCAGGGTACGGGCCTCCTCTACAATCGAGAGTACGATTTGAGTGGTTAGGCGATATAGGCCACTACGCTGGCCTAGAGTGGGTTGGCGGACTTACATACTTACCATACAGGGTATATCAAGACTGCTACCAAAAACGAAGCCGGGTGGTAGTTTAAGCGACTTCAGACACAATGCAACAGAAAAAGTTGCAAAAAAAAGCGACAATTTTTTTTTGTTATTTTTTTCCTATGGCCATATTTGGGTGGTAAATACATTTTTTTCCTAAAATAATAGTATATACCCTTTTATTTATAAATACTCTAAGGTATAAAAGAGTTTAAATTATTATTTTAACAAAAACTATGGATTTACCACCCAAAAATGACGATATTTAAAAAATCATAAAAAAAATTTGTCGCGTTTCTAGGTGAAATTTTTAATTGCATTGTGTTTGTAGCCACTAAAACTACCACCCGGCTTCGTTTTCGGTAGCAGTCTTGAGATACCCGGTATAAATTCTTATAAATCGCTATGGTATGCAGGTTTCCTCGTGATGTTTTCCTTCACCATTTTTATTTTTGCTTACTACACCTCTTTTTCTCGGCTTTTCTATTGTAGCTAGTTCGTTAGCGAAGAATTAGAAGACGAAGAAGACCGTACCGCAAAGTCTAGCTGGATCTTTACCACAATCCTTTCGCCAGTATACTGCTTACATCAATAGGGGTAATCTTCGCTCTTTGTATGGTGATCGCGATGATCCCTAGAAGAATACCTTTTTATATTACTCAGGAGCTTAAACGGTGAACTTAAACGGTGCTATAGACTAATTTTAAAATAAATTTAAACGTTAATCTGTGTAATCTTATTTTTATTACGTTCATTGATGGCACCATTTACTCGGAAAAGTTTCTCTGCCATTTATTGCCGTTTCCACCCTAACCTTCTGTCGGCGAGTGTATTGTGGAATCATGAAGCGAGAACTCACGACGTAACAGAGTCTCGTTACGTGGCGAACTTGTAGCGCTGGCGATACACGCGGCCATGTTTAGTTTTTACTGTATATGAAACGACGGGTTTGTGTTCAGCTCTTGTTATCTGCCCGTGCTAACGTTTTCACACGTACTACGAGAGGTAATTCCGCCGTGCGGGTAAACAAAATCGGTGTCCAACGTTGATTCCGCAAAAATGTGAAAATTGGACGTTTGGGTAAATATGTTGGTGAATATTTGGTGTTGCTTCTTATTGGATATGACAAAGTGACTATAGAGCATATGATAGAGCACTCATTATTATGTGCCAATTTCGAATATGAATGCCCAATGGTAAGAGGTGGTAATCTGCCGAGTTAGAACTATATTAGACAATCTGAACTGGAAATGTGACACGTGCGTAGATCACTACTGTATTACGATATTTGAAAGATTTTTCGCAACTATGAAACTTTTATTGAAATTGAGAATTTGACAAATATTGGTAGTGTTGTTTTAGGACACAAGATACAATATATTCGAAGTCGTGACTGGCCAAATAATACGCAATTATTTTTGGTGTATATATTTGCGATTCTATCTTAGCTAGTGTAGACACTACAGAATGAAGTTCAAATTGACATAACCTCTGCCTCCAAGCAATTAGACATTAGATAAATTTAACGTTCATAACCTTGCAAAAGAAAAAGATAAATTACGCATTAGACGTGTTCTGATATTAACCGAGGGAAATCTCGTACGGTCAACAGTACCGGGAGTGACGTGGAGGGAGGGAACATCCCTCGCAGGTCCCTAGAGGGCGCTCTTATCGACTCAACTCATTTTTGATATACGGACGCGTATCACGAAACTAAGGGATGTTTCTTTTAGATTATTTTTGAAGTAGCAAACAATAGAGATTGCAAGAATTGCTTCGGGTTTACTGGCAATTTAAGGACCTCTTGAAACGATTTAGTTTTAAATTATTAACGTTCTTTGTTCTAAGATAAGATAAGATCGATGTTTAGATCCTTGCGAGAGAACTATGTTCAGCAGTGGACTTCCTATGGCTGAGATAGATGATGATTGTCTTAAGGAAATCAATCTTTTTTATGCATATCTCTTCATTATTTTGTCTATTCATATATTTTAACTGCTATATTTTACCATTTCTAGTGTTGTGTGTTATGAAATTACTACAGGTTACGAACTAAAAATACATTATGAACTTTTATTTTTAGTTATGTAGCATTTACTCGTCAATTCTATTGGACTTATGTTATCACTTTCCAATCTAGGGGAGTTCCGTTGCAAAATAACCAAATACTCGTACTTGTATAATATTTATTGTTGTTACCATTAACACTGTTGAAATCGGAATCCGAGAAGATGCACCCATCACTCAGTTCTTATAGCAATTAATGAAGGTGCCCCTCCTTTCATTCCATATAAAATCAATACATTTACTGTTTATAAAAATAATCACCAAATAAATCATTACATATTTTAAAATGCTTATTACACTAAATTAACTATATGAATAAAATTAACAAATACTTAGTGCTATCTTTGGAGTCAAATAAAAAAGAACATATTGTTTCCTTCCTTTTCAATTTTATTTCCTACTTCCTCTTCACATTTTATATTTCTCTATATAAAACTCTAAAATTTGTCCAATGTTTTCAAATATTTATTTTGTATTTCTAACAATTCATACCTGTTTCACTCTATCCCATCGTCTTGACTTAATCACTCCTTATGGTAAAGAGAGCTGATGACGCATGAATTTCACAAGAAGCAGAAGATACTGATTCTTTGTTCGTTCAACTTCCTATCACTTAGCCGTATTAAGGCAGAGACTATAGACTACCACTTGCGCGATTCTGATATGTAACTTTGCTTCATCTACTTTCATTAACTTCTTCATGCAATCTCATGGGTTCAAGGTAGTTTTGACCTACACATACAGTAAGGAAAATCCTTGCCTACTAATGACCCAAATCCAGCATCATCGATCGCCTTAATCTCCATCTGAAGGGCTCGGCGATGTGTCATAACACTCGTTCCTTCCGCACAATTCAAAAGCATTCACACGAATCCCCGCGCACGTCGGCGCTACATTAATCATGTAGAGCGGACTCTACCAGTTTTTATGTAAGGCTCTACTGTTCATAGTAGAGCTTGTTGGAACTAATCTCTTGTGGTTAGCTAGGGATATTGAGGTGGAAAGGATTTCATTTTTTTGTTAATTCGTTGATTTTATAAGATTCGTTGACTATGACTGTTGTTTGAATTTCCGCAACATACGAGACTCTACATAGCAACATTCTTTAAATTATGCAATGTTGTAGTCATATTACTTAAAATATAAAATATGCATCGTTTTACGCTGTTATCCGTCCAATCTTAGTCCAATATGAATGTTATGATAGCTAAAAAATGTGAAATACCCGCTAGTTATTTTTTTTATAAAATAATCTCTCTTCTCTTCCGTTTACGTGTTTTCTAAACCATCGTCAAATATTAGCTAACTAGTCACTATGAAAAATCATTTTATTTGCTTCCTAATTTCAACCATTTCCGCACAAATTTCACCATCTCACGCCTGATAAAACAACGTTATCAAACCAAGGTCCGGTGTGAATGGGCGGCTTAGCGTCCGGCGGATCAATGCAGACCCTGAGCGGTCGAGTGGAGATAGCAAGAATAGATGATTTATGCTTAAGGAAGTGCTTGAGTTATGAATAGTTTGGACGATAAAAAATACAGTAGCATTGTACTCAGTTGAGGCTGACTTCATCAGGTCTGCAGCATCATTGAGGGTTACGTGATAAATTAAAAGTTGGACTGGAAATATATGAAGAGGATTTTGCATATCTTTATTGAAATTGTAATTTGTAACAGAGAAGTTACGATTTAAATGATGCTACGTTTTAAACTTGTTCGATTCCCTATTTTCTTGAAAGAAAGAACGTCTTCAAGAATTCATTTCTAAACTGTACTATAGAAACATTCAATATCAAGTTTTCTTTATCAATATAAAAGTATTCCGTAGGCGTGGCTATAACCATCTTTTACTTATTCTCACGAAAAAATCTTATCAAATATCTCATAATATATTCATGTCATTAATAAAGTCTGGACGCCATTAAAATATTTGTCTTTAATATTTGTTACGTGGACATAAATTAATAGGTTATTATGTTTTTATGGTAATATCTTCATTAATAAATTAAGAATCAGCTTATTAATGTTACGAAAACATTTTAATACATATTATATGTCTATCTAATATATAAAATTCTTCTGTCACGGGGTGCGTAATCGAACTCCTCCGAAACGGCTTGACCGATTCTCATAAAAAATTTGTGAGCATATTGAGTACGTCTGAGAATCGGCCAACATCTATTTTTCATACCCTAAATGCTAGGGGTAGTCCACCCCTAAATTTTTTTTTTATTTATTTGGCAACATTTTTAATTTCTATTTTTTTATGATACAACATACAAAAATACATACAATCCTCAATTTTCACCCTTCTACGATCAACCCTTATTTTTTAATAGCCATTTTAGTAATTTAATCATTTTTCCTCTCCGGTCGAAAACTGATCAATCGTCATTTAATTAGTTATCCCCGCCAGATGTCTACAGGTGTCACTTCTGACCCAGTAAACAGCACGGAGTAGGGATGAGAACGAAGCCGGTCTCCTGTTTCTCTCACACAATACGATTATTGTTTATGCATCAAGTGTAGTAGTAACGTTGACAATTATTATTTTGCTATCTCAGTGTAACTCTCATATTAAATTTTAATAATTCCTATTTTATATATAAGATGTATATGGATGTTTATGGAGAGAAGGGACATAAAGTAAAATAGAATCGAAGGTACGGGAGAGAGCTGGGATAGATGACAGATTTGTTAGGACGAACTGTAAATGCACGTTATAAAACGGGATGGATAATAAAGAGAAGGGACGGGACGGATTGGGAAGAGACTGAACAGGCGGATGAGACGGGATTGAGCCGGACAGTAGGATAGCTACGTCAAGTTTAGGCATACAAGAGTTTATACGAAAAACAACATGTATTTGGTGTGGAGTGGAATCAAAAAATATATGCACCCAGGCGAAGCTGGGTCGGGCCGCTAGTATACTATGTAATTTGAACATATTTATTAATATGTGACAGACTTAGAGAGTGGTAAATTCGACTATAGTTTAGGCTTTAGTTAGATACCATGAGACCCACTAAGGGTTGTTACAGTGGTGTGGAAGGATAGTATTACTAAATCAACTCTTATCCGATATTCTGCACAATCTAATTAAATAAATAAAAAAATAAATCTAACGACCCTTTTAAAATAGTTTAAGACAAAATATTATGGTATTATTAATCTCGCTGGCGCAGTTGGTTTGACGCCGGTTGGGAAATGCGAGGCCTGAGGTTCGATCTTCCTATTGAGACAAATATTTGTGTAGATTCTAATACACACGAAACAAGACTCGATCTTAATATGTTCTCAGAGCTATGTATATGAATTTTGAGTTTATTTATTTATGTTTTAATTATTTTAATGCAATAATAAATTTTATTCTCAAAGACAACATTTGAGCGAAATTTGGTCGTAGACAAAAACTGAACACAACATTTTACCGTAGTAGTTAAAACCGTAAGAAGTAATATATTAAATGCATTGATAGCAATGATTGATAGCATTTCAAAACGTCTCTCAACTAGTATAACATTAGGCAGTCTTCTTTTTCACATTGGATTTAGATATTGCGAAGAATATTATTGTGTATACACAAATTCGATATTTTAGACGTCTACATCTTTATAAACTATGAAATGAAGTCGCTTCCGCCGTCTGTATGCTTAGATCTTTTAAACTATTACTACTTTTTACTGGTGGTAGGTCTCTCATATCTGAGAGGCTGCCTGGGTGGGTACCACCGCAATGTCTATTTCTCCCATCAAACAGCAGTTCAAATGCACTGTTGTGTTTCGGATTGAAGGACATTGTAGCCTGAGTAACTACTGGATATATTGAGACTTAACATCTTATGTCTCAGGATGGCGAGCGCAGTGGAATGCCAATCATGCTTTGTAATCCATGGTGAAGTTTGGTTCTTCTACTGATCATGAGCGGTCGCATCGCTTACCATCAGGCGAACGGCATGCTCGTCTCGCCATTCACTGCAATAAACAAAAAAACTATTCAGCGGATTTTAATGCAGTTTTCAGCAATAGTTAGAGTGATTCAAGAGGAAGGTTTATACATATGTATAATAAGTACGTAATGTTGGGTGATTACGGGATGAGACGAGGTGTGTAATGAAGATAAAGAAAGGGACGGATTCAGAGGTGACATATGGGACGGGATGGGATTGAGTAGGATACATCATAGTGCGAAGAAAAAGGGACAGTAGGATAGTTACATCGAGGTCAGGCATACAAGAGTTTACACGAAAAGTTATGTGGAGTTCAGTAACAAAATATCACTACCCAGGCAAAGGTGGGTTGTGCCGCTAGTGATGTATAGAAGCGAGCACGTATAATTCGATCAGCAAGAGATTATTATCTCTCTCACCAAAGCCAGCGGGAATAAAATAATTACGACCACACAGAACATCAATCAATACAATCTTGTATTAATCTAACATTATACTATTATTATACAATTTGGGGCTTAATAGTCCTCATAATATTAGAAACAAATGATCATAATATCCGCCTTACAAAACCTCCGCTTTAAATAATTACAGTTTATAATAAAGTTGTTCCACTCTCGCGTTACAAGTTAATGAAGACATAAAACTTTGTGTTGACAGTCGCGTGTAATAGCCTGTGTTTTATTAAAACGTTTTCACTTGACCAAAGTTTGGAAATAGAGGGTGATATATTTTCGATGCGGATTATCGATATGAAGATTTAAGTCTGTGTTTTTTTACTGTAGAGAACCGGCAATCAAGCAAACCGCTCACAAGGTGGTAATTAATTACCGCCGCCCATTTAGATCTCCTTCATTTGGGTGATATATGCGGCTTCGACCTCTCAACAAGGAAGGGGAATGGACGAAAGGATGGAAGAGGTATTAAGCCTCCAGAAATCTCATCCATCGAATGGAATAAAGACAACAGAACAATCGATTAACGTCGGGATACCGTGCGATAATAATACCACCCTTAATTAATACTCAGTTCACAAAAAAGGTTTATGACCTGACGTCTTATTATTTCGAAACTAAATAGTTCCAAATGACAATTTCCATTAACCTCGCTTGTCAAATCTACAGTTAACCAAATACGGATTGTGTTCCTGCTTACAACATTTTAGGCCATGACTGTCAATATTTTACGATTATTGGCAAATTATGGATGTAACCATCGCTTGTTTATTCATAGTGTCACTTACTTTATAATTTATGAAGTTTGCCACACTCCGAGTGCAAAACATTAAATTCTCGTTTAGTGAACGCGTGGGTCGAAATGAAAATATGATTATATCAAATTTAAATTTGTTTTGTGTCATACAAGCACTCATATGACTAAGCTTTGACGTTAAGCCTTAGGTAAGTGTCTCCCGCTGACATTTTGATATTTAAGTGATTTTCAATAAAATTCTATTAGTTTGCGCAATTCATGTGTAATGCTTAGTACAGAATTACGAGTGCTCGCACGTAAAATGATGATAAAGTCTTTTGATAAATTAATTTTATACGAAAAATTAAAAGTTGCAAATGTTGATGATTAGTAGACTTAACAAAGGAGTGCGCAAGAAGCTGTTTTTAAAATGAAGTATCATGGGTTCGAACCCAGTACTGAAACCAACATTTGTGTGCCTAAAGTATAATAATTATTTTGGGTTGAAATATGGGTTTAAAAGTCTCTCATAGTTTCCAATGTCTTCAACATAAGACTTAATATTCTATCTCACTGAAAGAGCATGGCTACAACTACTACACTTTTTACCGGTGATAGTTCTCTCATATGTGAGAGGCCGCCTGGGCAGGTACCACCGTAATGTCTATTACTCCCGCCAAACAGCAGTATAAATGCACTGTTCTGTTTTGATTAAAAGGACATTGTAGCCAGAGTAATTACTTAACATATTGGGAAATAACATCTTCAACATCTATGTCTCAGGATGGCGAACATAGAATTAAATATACATATAATAAATCAATAAAAATTAATACAAAAAGAAGAGTCCTGGTTAGAAACAATGTAGTGGACCATATTCCATTTATTCACCATTGTCCACCAAAACACAAAACCTCATTAAACAAATGCCATAAAATTCAATGACTAGTTTATCGATAATTTGTCGACATCCCTAAACCCCCTAATACGTGTTTGAATATACAAACGCATATTAATGTGGATCCGTCGATATTAGTCGCACGCTATCCCGAGTAATGAGGGAATTTTAATTAAATTGTACAAAGCCCCCGCCCTATTAACACCAACTATAAAGGCTCTATGGGAACCGTTTTTTGTTTCGTTTTATTAGTTCGACCGCGTAATACGTGGATGAGCCCTTTTTTGTTCGAGCCTTTTTGATTGCTTAATCTGTTGTAAATGTGTTTTATATTAGAATGATAGAGTGCCGCGCTTGATAGAATTTATTGTTGGAGGATTTTTAGGGTATACTTGGGGTAAATATTTTTTGTATGAATATATTTATTTTATCTGACATCTACTTCCATCATATAACATGTTACGCCCCACTGCAGGGCATGGGTCTCTTCTACAATCAAGAGTACGATTGAGAGTGGTCAGGCTATATAGATCACCACACTGGACTAGTGCGAGTTGGCGGACTTCACATACAATAGAAATTCATATAAATCGCCATGGTATGCAGGTTTCCTCGCGATGTTTTTCTTCGCCGTTTTAGGTCTTGGTAATTTACTATCAATACACACATGACTCCGAAAAGTATAAGGTGTGCC
The DNA here is from genome assembly GCA_009982885.2 of Hyles vespertilio. NCBI lineage: Eukaryota > Metazoa > Arthropoda > Insecta > Lepidoptera > Sphingidae > Hyles > Hyles vespertilio. The sequence goes on along the minus strand of CM042809.1, from coordinate 656,653 downwards.
CTGAGATTCGAACCCGCGACCACGGTGGACATATTGGCAGCCGCGTCTGGTCCGTTTACCAATACGTTACCACGCAATTTTTTTGTTTCATATATTATATTTATAGTGGCCGGTGCAATGTGACTTGATTTTTCCATAAAATACGGATTAATTTAATTTAAATCTAAATTGATTTTATTATGATGACCACGTGCTAATTATTTAGATACAGATTTATAAGAAATTTAGCAAAAAAATTGGCATTTATATTATGATTGGTGGTACAAACTGGTGACGAGCATGTAGAGGCAATTTAACCCCTGCATCAGATCATTACCAAATCGCTTCCTGTTAGAATGTAAATTATGTCCCGTCACTGTCCTTGTGCAGGATATATGGGTTTCATGCTGGCTAAAGATGCCTGGTGCTATATTGATTCCCAGGTTGGAATTTGTAAACGGTTCGGCGAGAGGCCCCGAAAACTGTTGGTGGCAATAATGGCACTTCTACCTATGCCTTCGAAGTATAAGCATGAAATTTACAGCCTCCGTGGCGCAGTCAGTTAGACGCCGCTTTTGAAACGAGAGGCCGCGGTTTCGATCCCCGCACCGAGAGAAATGTTTGTGCGGCCCACAAATATTTCGACCGAAAAGTCTACGAGATTTCCTGATACCTATGACGCAAGACTTGATCTTAGTGTGGGGTCAGGAATATGTATATAACTGTAAGGTGTTATTAATTTTATTATGTAATACGTAAAATATAAAAAAGTATGCGCCTGCAGATAAAAAAATATTGCACGAATATTTCGTCCTAAAAGTTTTCAAGGTAAAAGTCTCTTACGTGGTTAAGCTGAAGTTACATTGTCATAAAGAAAACTTTATTAGTCCACAGATATGAGGCAGCTAAAATGTTATAGTTCTATAAAAAATATGTAAAAAAAAATAATCAGAACCCCGGGACAATTTATGCGAGAGCATTCTCTAGCATCCCGACGAAGACAGTGCGTAATATTAAGGCTATATGGAAGAAATCCCTGTATGACAAGCGAATCCCACTCGTAAACCAGTTTTATAATTCTAACTCTGAGATGGGGGGTAAGGATCTTCCTGGTTTAAATAGAAACGGGTTCCGATGAAAATATTTCTAAAGTGTCAATAATATTTTCACATACAAAATTCGCTAATTGTTAGGCTATAGTTTTTACCTGACGTTAATAAACTAAGTTTTAAAGGTATCAAATCTTAAACGTGCTGGCTTAATTTTGGGACCAATAATATACTTTCATTGCAACATGCTTAACATGATTAAGAGATTGAACCTCTTATTTTCATTACATAGTTACTTTTCAATAACTTTACTGCGAATGATGTTTCTATTAATAAGAAAACAGACCAGATAACCACTCCATTAATAAAAAGTTATCTAAATATGATTCTTCTTCAAATCGCATCAAGGGAACCCCAAAAACAATTCGTATTTTACCACCAAACATTCTGGTGTGACGTGTTATTCCCAAGGAGACACTTGCTCGGGATAACAAGTGATTTGTGTACGTACAGCGGCAACCTACTTAAAAACCACCCCCTACCCCCACCCCCACCCACCGTGATAAATTATTCTGACACGTACAAGATTTAAAAAGGTCGCATAAATTATTCTCACGGAGATCTTAAGATGTGGATATTATTTTTTGAGGTCGCTGATTGAATTATTTTGGACCTTAGATACTCCAAGCGGGTAAAGCCCTTTTATGGATTTTGTAATTTATCTTTGCATGTTTAATAAGAATGCTAACTATCTTTATTATAGTTTACTTATTTAACACTTTGTACAATTAAATAGTAGAGGCGGACTACTAGTAATGGTAGTGGTAGAGAGACTGAAACAGGTGCTTATCAAGTAGGTTATAAATGAATGAAAAGAGAAATAGTATGTTTTGTGTTATTATGTAAGGCTTAACCCTATGACGTGCCAAGCTGTTTTCAACAATCTCACAAGATCAAGACATTTACTGGACGACGTTTTTGGTCGAATTACTAGTATCATCTAACCAAAATAACATACTTGTAATTCTGCCTCAGTTGCCCACAGCCAGCCTTCAAGAGTTAATAAAATCTAACAAGTAACATTATCTTTTGTTATTAATGTTGAACTAAATAATATTACGGAATATATGCAATCCGAAGACATGGCCATAATTCATGCCAGAATTTAAATTGAATAGGAGTTATTACGTTGAATATTTACTCCATATTTAGAAATTATTAATGAGGACTGACTCTAGCTGGCATTTTAGAGATAGTTAATGGGATTAAATATTTTGTAGCCAGTAAGTCGGAAACTAACAAGCCTATACCGACAAAAGAGGTGGTGATCGACCGTTATTGATGGATGATCTAACCTAACAAAGGTCGCATGAAGTCACTTAATGAACAGCTTTCAACAGGGTCTCTGAAAGTCTTTGAATAGGAATCTTTCAATCAATTTTGTGCATGGTATTGATAGCATTAGTATCAAAAATCTCTTACAACCTCTAAATACAGATTATGTCTATACATTCGAAAGAGTAGAAAAGAGTGACAGTGACATCCACTAGTTCCCGAAAATATTATCGTTAAGAACGTGGTAAAGAGTGAGCATCTACATACGCTGATTTTTGAAAAATAAAATTTTACACATAGTGAATTGTTCTTTGGATTATAACAGTAACTCACTACTCACTGCCTATACTTACAGCCACTAGATCAGTGAAAAACTATAAATAAAACGGCTGTAATATCACAAAAACAAGAATTAAAAACAAACAATAGCAAAGAATTGAAAAACTCATTTGAATAGAAGGTAAAATCTCAATAGTTATTAGTTGAAAGTTCTTTGCTAACTGCAGTTCGTGCTAGTTCCCTGTCGGCCTCATATTTAAATAATCGTCTCGAATCTTTCAATTATTTCCTTTTACAAAACTCTCTCCATTGTTCCCGCAATGGAACTTGCTTCCTACCGGACTTAGTGGCGGAGATACGAAGAGAGCAGAGCTAGATTCAGGGAAATGGGGGTCTTGTTCAAATAAAGTTACAAGTAAGGAGATATGTCTAATGTTATTTTACTTGGTACATCATTTTATTAAGCATTTGACCAGTTGTATAAAGAAAGGTGACGATACCTCAAGTTTGGGGTTCGAAGGGCTTCTTACTTATGCTTTTCGGTTTTTTATTTATAGTAAATTCATTTATATCGAAACTCAAAACGTGATATGTGCCCTATGCGGGCTCTTATAACATATAACCAATCTTTAAATTGACTACAGGTGCCAATACCCCTCCAAATGCATCCCATTGCAGTCAAAGTATCTGGGAAATATCCCGCATAAGAATTCGTTCGGCTGATAAGGCGGTAGTTGTAATGAGCTTAATTTGCACTAGTCACGCCGCCCCGCCCCACTAATTATGAAGCGCCTTTACTGAGATATATTTTATATGCACTCATTATAAAAATACATTATAACTTAAATAGGCAAAAAATGCCTGTGTGGTTTTCTCGGCTAAGATTTTTTTTACTATTGTGGTGCCTTTGCAATATTTTTACACGTTTACGAGTTCGTTTAACGTGTGGATAGGTTTAAAATTATGTATTATTTTCAAACGCTAACCTGTATATGTTCAGGTAGAGCTTGTGTCAGGTTTAGTCGTCAAGAAATATACTTTGGATATAAACTAGCCATTACGTACGATGACATCCAACACTGAAACTACAGACTACTGACAGTACTAACTACTAACAGTTGGTTAGACGCCGGCTGTGAAACGAAACGGCCGCGGGAGACAAATATTTGTGTGATTTCGGTATTAACCCATTCTGAAAGTCCAATAACTGGCTTAAGATTCCCAATTTATGTCACAAACCATCAGAAGCCTTGCTAGTTTGTTTTATACTATCAAAAAAACCCATACTAAAGTTAATGAAACGCAACATTTAAATGACTCACCAACCCGAGCCCACATCAAAAGTAAAAACATTTCACGTCAAAGTGCGTAAAAGCGGGTATAACTGAGCTTTATTGTGCGGACAGACACAAAGCTCTGGATGTAAAGCTTAGAGTGCGTGCCAAACTCGCGTTCCTTATAGCCTGCGCCTGGATAACGGTCAATTAGGACCTGTACATGTAGCTACCAAGGCTTTACCTAATAGGGGTATGTCAAGTTTTTTACTGTTATAGTTTTAGAAAGAGTAATTGTCATTGAAGAGAATGTTAATAAGTTCAACATATTCGGTATTTTGATTTTTCAAAACTGATCAATCAATATTTGATGATTTAGTGATTACTTAGCCGACAAAAGCTTGTATTAGTGCACGTAGATAACATTAGATAAATCTATTATAAGATTGCGTGCGTATAAAAGTGCGTGGTGGCTGTTGGTAAACGGACTAGACGCGGCTGCCCACATGTTCACGGTGGTCGCGGGTTCGAATCCCAGGGCACACCTCTGACTTTTCGGAGTCATGTGTGTATTGATATTCAATCACCACGCACTAAAACGGTGAAGGAAAACATCGTGAGGAAACCTGCATACCATAGCGATTCATAAGAATTTCTATGTTTTGTAAGTCCGCCAACCCGCACTAGGCCAGCGTGGTGGACTATATGGCCTAACCACTCTCAATCGTATTCTCGGTTGTAGAGTAGGCCCGTGCCCTGCAGTGGGACTTATATGGGCTGATACTGATACTGATTATAATATTTCCGAGAAATATACATAAGACTAAAGATAAGAACAAAATAACTAAAGAGTAATAAATGACAGGAAAATTCAAGAAAAGAAAATTGAACTACAATAAATGACACAACGATAGCCCACCGGGGATACAAATATTCATGAAAAGTAAACAAAAATCTACATATCGGTCAATTTAAGAAAACTATGTCGTTTACATTTGCATTCATTTACAAATGAATTTACTTCTTAGTTTTTGTATTATAGTGAATTCATTTTCAATGAAAAATATTTTTGAGCATTGCTTCTATCATAACTTCAGTTGGAGCCAGAGACTGACTGCCAACACAAATTCTGTAATTCAACAATCTTGACTATTTGCATTATTTTTGTAAAATTTAATGTGTATTATAACTCTTTATTACTAAGGAATGTAGTAAACTAAGTAGATTTTTAGGGATAATAAACTTCACTACGGGTGTATAAGTCTTTACTTTTCTCCGTTTTAGAACTTCATGTAAACTGTTTTATAAACCAAAACAGAATATGTCTTAATAATTAATAACGTTTGTTGTTTTTCAGGCCTGAATATTTTAGTATTTTCATAGCAGAGTACATAAAATACATGTTTTATTTATTTATTAATAATAAAAGCATAAAATTACAAACCAAAATGATGTAACACTAAACTGCATAAAACATTTTGACTTCGGGATTAGTCAGTAGGCACAGTGTAATTAATACAAAGTAACCACTAGTCAAAGGTGATCATTTCTCACTATTTGAAATAACTAAACAGGTGTATTGGAACAAGTACATACATACTAAGCCCCAAAACAAAACACTTGCGTATAACTATAACAGCTTTGCCAAATACGAGTAACTTGGCTAAAGCCATTTTTAGCTACAAAATTAAATTGCTTCCCGTAATTAAAAGAGTGCAATACACTACTCGAATATATGCCAAATACCTCAATTTCACTGCACACGGAGAGTTTAAATACTCTTTTCCTGTACGAATGCAATTACCGCAAATTTCCTCCAGTCTAAAATGCAATCGAACCTGCTCGCGTAATTCCTCTTACATGATGAACAATTAATTAACTGCAATTAAACTTAATGGCCTGATTGGAGCCTGATGCATTAATTTGATGCAATCATTGGCCTAACTGTAGATTTATTGGTACACATCACGTTATATAATAGTCGGAAAATTAGATAAATTATATATCGTATTATATTAGACCATGTACGCCCAGTGGTGGGTAACGATTTATTCTAGGATTGAAAATTCGATTAGAGAACTTAGACCATAATCTATGCAGAACTGATGATTGCTGGTAGACTATAAAAAATATTTATGGTATGGAGTTTTTTCCTGGTATTTTCCTACACAATGAATACACACATGACTAAAGTATTTTTGTACATTTATTTTTAGAATCGCAGTTACAATAAAATATAACATTAATATGAAATTAACAAAACATGAGTTTATGATTGAGTAACAAAACAACAAACATATCTGACAGCGTTATTAGCCCTACAAGATATCATCCATTATTCAAACAATCAAATACCCAATTACGTATGCACAAGACGCGTATACTTTTTTCATTAATGCAAACACAATTTCTATTGTGTTTCAATAATATATTCGTTTGACACGCAGCTAACAATCAGATGATAACAATCTCTTGTACACGCTATGCGAGCGATACTATGCGGGCTTGGCAGATTTACACGGACAGTTTGACTTGACAATATTTATTGATGGCTGTGAAATAAATTGATTGTAATTTCGCAATGCAGATCTTGTCAATTGCATATTTTAGACAGTGTTGTATGAGCCCTCGTTTGGAATAGAAGGTATATTCGTTTTAAAAATATGTTGTTATTTTTTATTATAATTCACGAATTAATATGATAGGTTTTCCTATAATTTACAGAAATTTTGATTGTCACGTAGGTATGTTATAAAGGAAATGCCCTTAAATAAGTTGAAAAAGCTTCACACTATGGAACATAATAGTAAATCAGATAAAATGTCATAATATATCACATTTATGGAACAATCTTGATCCAAGTTCTATAGAGCGTCGTTTCGATGAGCTTTTATAGATCAAATATCAAAACTGATGAAATTCTTCAAATATTTTTCTTTTGCTTAGTTTTTTAAGACCGTAAGTACGGTCCGGTGCCCTTCGATCACATAAACACGTTATCAATTTACATAATGAGTCAATAAAGTTTAACTGACAATTTTTAAACTGACCGTGTAAGCCAGCCTAAAAAGAAAGTAATTTACGATCAGCCGTTAGCAGATAGTGTTGTATCGTTCAGACGATTTGTCACCGTCGACCGATGCGACCCTGATACTATTGTAGTTCATGTCAATTGCATTTATATAAATGAGAGAACATGGTAGTTGGTGACAAAAATCTCAAATTATATTAGATGGATGACGCAGTTGTGGAGTTAATTGGAGAGCTTTCTCCTATTTAGACCGAACATTTAGACAAATGGATATTTTAAGAGTGTATTGTGTAGCTGATGAGCGGTGGTAGAAAGTAAATACTCGTCCACAAAAACAAGGCTTCGGGAATCCGGGACTTGTATTTACAACTACCAATAGTAAGGCTCTATCGTATATTCGACTCTATTGTGTTTTTTTTAATAGCGTTTAGGATTGATGTGTGACCTGAATAAATTAGATTAGCATTTTTTACACCAATCTGTATCTGTATCAGTCCATATACGTCCCACTGCAGGGCACGGGCCTCCTCTACAATCGAGAGTACGATTGAGAGTGGTTAGGTCATATAGTCCACCACGCTGGCCTAGTGCGGGTTGGCGGACTTACATACATATATTTTTTTATATATCGCTATGGTATGCAGGTTTCCTCACGATGTATTCCCTCACCGTTTTAGTGCGTGGTGATTGACTATCAATACACACGACTCCGAAAAGTCAGAGGTGTGCCCTGGGATTCGAACCCACCCACCAATTTACACCAATGCATAGGATTTATTAAACGCTCGAGTTTTTGAATGAAATCAGTGTACGCAACGGCATGCACAGCGTCATACATCAATCCACAAGATGGACACGTAATCTGATTAAGATTGTACGAGGTGAATAATCTAGTTGTGGATGTAGGTCGCTTCCAACATTTCATTGTGGAGATCCTTAGGGACCTATATTTAGGACAGAACTTCCGCTGGATAAAGATGATGAACGTCTTAAAAATGGTATTTAACAACAGCACCACAAAAGTCCTTGTAACAATTCAACTCATCAAAATTCCTATCGCGGGCCATCGCTCACGCATTCCTCAGACACTCAAATACATCATACAGCTCAATTCCAATGAATTGTAGGCTTATCTCCGATCTGCCGTAGAGCGGCTGCCTGGCCTATCGTCCCCACAGATCGCTGATACGATCCTAACGCACCTTCGATGGCCCGATGCTCTTTGTACCTTGATTTATATTTTGATGATTTTACATTCGTATCTGATGTGAATCATTCGGGGAACTTGTTTGGTACTAAATGATTTAAATTATGTTTATCAGATGCTTGGTAATTCCATAATCAATTGTTAAAGCATTTGTCTGGTTAATTTAAATCATCCTATGGAATCCAATTTATACAAAAGTTTATCATTGATATATTATTCATAGTAGTATTTAGCTTTGATAGTAGTTTTGCAATGACATGCATGTCTTTAGTTTTCAAAGTTTCTTTGTACTGTCATACCACATGTATTTCTTTCTGGTTGACGGGTAGTCATGTATGATCCTACGTTTTAATAATTCTGTCTCTAGCTGCAAACGTAACGTAAAAACTTGCTATATATAGTTGTAACTCCCCTAAGACCCGTAATGTATTATAACAACAAACCGATTATTACCAAAATACGTTGAAATATACAAAATACATAACAATGTAACGAACACAAGCCCAAAATACTATAAATTGCGACGCTCGAGTAAGCACAAACGAGTAATCACTGTATAAATAAACTGAGGCAACCCTACCCGCTTATACCCGCCCAATTAATATTCGGGTGAGAAAACTCAACACAAATATCGACTGACGCAGCCCTTTCAATGGCGCTATTCTAGCGAAAGTCTAGTGAGACAAAGACGCGGAGAACTTCCTGCCGATTATCTAAACACAATAAGCGGTAACCTACTGGGCACCCTCGTCAACACTAGTCAAAACAATGGGTGCAGGGTTGCCAGCAAAAACACATTGTGGATGTGGGTTGAGCTGGTTTTTGTTAGGTTTTATTGTTGTGGTTTAGATGTTATGGTATTCGGATTTGGTGTTTAATATCAATGGTGACGTTTTACTTACGAATTCCAAAGGGAGACATAACTAAAAAGTTTTAACAGAAGTTAAATGATTGAGGAATTTTATATAGACACATGCTAGAAAAAATCTTTGATTAGGGAGAAAACAACGCAAACACAAAGTCAAGTAAAACACATAGAAGACGATCCTTTGCTTAAAGTCTTAAACCGTTACAACTAAATAGTACTAAAATTCCAAATTTCTCCGCAGAATTCCAAACCTGTCAACCCAGGCCACAAACACCCTCCAGTAAAGGGGAATTGAGACGTTTGTCTTAACGTATACATTACAACAAATACAAGTAGACAGCACACGGAACCTCAAACACTCGCGGGCCGGGGTTATTGTCCCGGCATCTCGTTTCCTAAATAAACACGTGGTTACGATTTTCGCTGATTGAAACGTTTTGATATCACATATTTGCAAAGTTGAGATGGCATGTTATACTGCTGTTTATGTTTGGCTTGAGTCAATTTGTCAACGCAAGATTTTACAAAGATTAAAGATTCAGGAAATAATCAGTGGAGGAGTTGAGGGATTTTCGAGGAAATAACTCCTAATTTAGAACGGGTAAAACAATGGATCTTTCGACTCTGATTATTGTAAACGACATTTCAACATCTGTATATACTGCGTTAAGTTTATAGCAACAACGAATAGAAATGAGATTATAGTTTAAATCGACGAAGTTACAAAATTAGATAATGCAGTTGTAAATTTTCTTGCTCACTAATAATGAAGGAAATGGTTTGGAGAGCCAACAAACTGCTACAAATTCTTACGCGGAAGCAAGTGCAAAACACCTAGGTCTAAATTAGATAAAATCTGGTGTATAAAGTACATACAGAAATAATACTGAACCTTTTAAAACCAATATAAACAAATCATACACACTTCAAATAAACATCTAATCACATGACTTCAATAGCATAAAAGGCTTCAAAGCTGTAGCGTAATTTGGCGACACCAGCGCAGGCAGCCGAGCGCGGCGGGACCGTTTCCATAATTTAATATCCACTACCGACCTCAAGTGAAAACATGTGTTGCACGTGTTATGAGGGATAATTGCTGAATTATTGTTTCCGTGCATTCTGCTGTGTTCAATGTTGCGAGGATTTGGTAACTGGTTTATAAAGGTTGACAGATTGTTTTACAATTTAACGTTATATTTTCATTAATGAGGCGATACTTTGTAAAAAGTAACGTAGAGGTCAAATACGCAATACATTTTCTACAACTAACGTGCTTTCTGGGAAAAATATTATAATTCTTAGCACGACATTTTTGTTGTTTGTCCAAATTTATTAACTTCAATAGACAGATTACTAGCCAAAGTTGAATAAGAATTAATATATAACTTTTTGATCCTATTTTAAGATAATTAAAAACTACCTACCTATCCAACACCATAGTCCTACAAAATTCACACTCAAACTTCCCCTTATAACAAAATGTTATGAAGTGCAGAATTTGCAGAATACCCGTGAAGCACGGCATTAGCGCCTCAACGACCTCGTACGGTCCAAGTTTGGGCTAACACTCACCCGGGTCGCACTTACAAACTGTTTTTTAGGGGACCGCTATAAAACTGTGGAACTTTTGATGTGCATAGGGATAGTTACACGGGAGGAATCGTAACTTCTTTACGCATCAGAAGGTGAAGGATGGCACAAAACAAAATAAATTGGAGTTTTTGTACTTTTATTGCACCCGGATGAAACATACATCTTGGTTACATAACAAACATTATTATTTTTGCAAGAAATAATAATTTCTTGTTGGCAGATACTCCATCTGACTGCGTGGTATATGTCAATAGCTATGTACTCAACCGATTAATATCTTAAGATGTAAGAAACATCAGACGAAGCGGATTTGTCCTGGTGGTAGGCCTCTCAAATGTGAGAGGCCATCTGTGTAGGTACCACCGTGATGAGCGTAGTGGAATGTCAAGCATTGCTTCGTCATTTCTAGTGTTGTTTGGTTTTGCTACTGACTAATGAGCAGACGTATCGCTTACCATCAGAATTGCATCCTTGTCTCATCAATTACTGAAAGAAAATAAACACCTGTGACCAATATATAAGTGGATTAATGACGGAAATTATTTTCAGCCTTCAGGAGCCACTGGGCAAGCCCAATTGGACGTAGATAAGCAATAACGTTCCAGCCCACAACAACTCCATTTTGAGATAAATGCAAATTTATAGTTTTGCTTGAATTCTTTTTTGTCCTAATTAGTATAGACGTATACTATAGGTTTTATTGAAGAAATATAACGTAATTTATTATTCGTATAACAATTGCTTAATATATTTGGTAAAATAAGCAAGTATTTAGTCAAAATGGGATTGGAACGTTTTTGAAAAAATGTAAAATGTATGGGCATTCATTTTAGATAATTATGCAATAATGTTCCAACAAGTAATTGACTTACATTTACTAACTTAAGAGGTTTTTTTTTCGTGAACAAGCAAATAAACAAAAGAAAAATATAAATGATCAAAACTGTATTTTAAAAAGAATCAGTTTTTAACATTTAAGGATGCCTCAATAATTATTTTAAAACATCACATTAGTTTATTGCTTCTCAAAATCTGGCTCTCCCCCAAACCCGTTGACGTCTATGATTTCCTCTGAACTTTTCAAATTTCTATAAAATTCGAGACAATTTTCAGGAATATATGGATATAACGACTGTAAATCTTCTAATTTTAGCGATGCTATCACGGACATCAGCCTGTTTGAGATTGAGATGGCCCTCAATCAGAGCTTCTGAAAGCGGGTGGAACGCCGATACTGAAAGTCCTTCAGAGGCTATTCAATTCCGTTCTCCTCGAGGGCTCAACGCCAGAGGCATGGAGCAGGAGCGTGGTGGTACTGTTCTTCAAAAAAGGTGATAACACCTTGCTTAAGAACTACAGGCCCATCTCGCTCCTAAGCCATGTCTATAAGTTGTTTTCGAGGGTCATCACAAATCGTCTCGAACGCAGGTTTGATGACTTCCAGCCTCCCGAACAAGCCGGTTTCCGAAAAGGCTTTAGTACCATAGACCATATTCATACGCTACGGCAGGTTATACAAAAAACCGAGGATTATAACTTGCCGCTTTGTTTAGCGTTTGTGGACTATGAGAAAGCCTTTGATTCGATCTTCAGCGGTGCCACATAGACTAGCGGTACATCGAAGTGTTGAAGTGTATATACAATAACGCCACCATGTCGGTCCGAGTACAAAATCAGAGTACGAAGGCTATTCCACTACAGAGAGGCGTGAGACAGGGAGATGTCATATCTCCGAAACTGTTCAAGCTCTTGCAGTGGAAAGGATTCGGCATCAACATCAACGGCGAGTATATTACTCACCTTATATTGTAGTCTTGGCAGAATCGCTGGAAGACCTTAGCACTATGCTCGAAGACCTTAATCGAGTCTCCCAACAGATGGGTCTTAAAATGAACATGGATAAAACGAAGATCATGTCGAATATTCATGTTGTGCCCACCCCCATTGGAGTTGGGGGCTCGACTCTCGAAGTTGTAGACGAATATGTCTATTTAGGACAAGTGGTCCGGTTAGGCAGGTCCAACTTTGAGAGAGAGGTCAATCGTCGAATCCAACTCGGTTGGGCAGCGTTCGGGAAACTTCGCGACGTCTTCTCGTCTAAAATACCTCAGTGCCTAAAATCGAAAGTCTTCGATAGTTGTGTGTTACCAGTGATGACATACGGCACCGAGACGTGGCCTCTCACTGTGGGCCTCATTAAAAGGCTCAAAGTCACTCAACGAGCCATGGAGCGGGCTATGCTCGGAGTTTCCCTACGAGATCGAATCAGAAATGAGGAGATCCGTAGGAGAACCAAGGTTACCGACATAGCCCATAGGATTGGCAAGTTGAAGTGGCAGTGGGCCGGGCACATAGCTCGTAGAGCCGATGGCCGTTGGGGCCGAAAGGTTCTCGAGTGGAGGCCACGTACAGGCAAGCGAAATGTCGGACGCCCGCCTACAAGGTGGACGGACGATCTGACTATGGTCGCAGGAAGTCGCTGGATGCAGGCCGCTTCCAACAGGTCATTGTGGAGATCCTTGGGGGAGACCTATGTTCAGCAGTGGACTTCCTGTGGCTGATATGATGATGATGATGCTAAAATCTTCCAACCGACATGTAACATTGTATTGAACTAAACAAAGATAAGATGAAATTAATAATAATAAGATGAATGAAAGAGAATATGTTTTGTTAAAACGTTTCAACTTACATGGAACATTTTTTTCAAGATAAAATACCTAAATTAGTTTTACTAAAACGTTCCAAGATCATTGGATCATTCTAAAAACATTTTATGTATGAATTATATTTATTAAAATGGTTCAGTCCACATGTATCATTTTTTGGTTTTATGAAAGCTCCATTATTTTGAAATTGTGGATTGGAACATATCGCATTAAATGGATTTACCTAGAAAGAAGGCCTAAAGCTGGAAATATTTTTGCTCAAATGATGGAAGGCGTCGAAAAAGGTATGCCAGTATTGTTATCTCAATTTTGAGTGAGTTGTGGGTTGGAACGTTATTGCTTATTGACGTCCAATTATACTTTATAGATACTCTCTCAGAATGTAATCTAAATCAGTTTAATTCCATAAAAAATATAAATAATACTATCTTAGACTTAGTTTTAAGTAATGCTTCTCTGGAAGTCTCTGCTTGCCAAAATCCTTTGGTACCCGAAGATTTTCATCATAAATCACTAGTTATACAAACAAGTTTCCGAAATAATGAAGATCTTGCTTTGAATACCAGAAAAAAATATTATTACAAGTGTACTAACTTTGACGAAATCGATTCATCCATCAATATTATACCATGGGAAGATTGCTTGCATACTGAAGAAATTGATGACGCAATATCACATTTTTATAGATGCATATACGATTTAAGAGATAAGTATATAAAGCATAAATTTGTACGTAACTCCACTTTCCCACCTTGGTACAGTATGGCATTAAAGAAAATTCTTAAAGAAAAATATAAATTTCTCAAGAGATATCGTATATATAAAAACAGCCATGATTACTCTGCCTTTTCCTTACTCCGTAAGAGAGCGAAATTAGTCGAAGATGAGTGTTACCGTGCTTATAATATAATAATATAAGACATGGAGGATAGCATCACTAAGAATTCGAAGCTCTTTTGGTAATTTGTTAAATATAATAAAAAAAGGTTTCGGTCGATTGCCCTCAACAATGACATATTTAAATAACTCGGCGGACATCGGTGAAGAGATTTGTAATCTATTTGTTACGTTTTTTCAATCATCATTTCTTCAAGATAAATCTTGCGACAATACTCATTTTGATTATAATACCTCAATATTAGGCTGCTGTACCTGTGGCATTAGTAATATTACGGTAGACGGCAACGAACTACACAAATTACTCAAGTCATTAGATCTTGCTAAAGGGGCTGGCCCTGATGACATCCATCCTTTATTCATAGTTAATTGTGCTGATAGTTTAACTAGACCATTAAGCATTTTGTACCAAAGATCTCTTATCGAAGGGAAAGTTCCTAAAGTGTGGAAATCCGCATATATCATAAAAATCATAAAAATGGCAATAGAGGTGAAATCAGAAATTACAGACCTATATCCAAGTTATGCATATTTGCCAAAATACTTGAGAAAATTGTTTCCAATAATGTCTACAACGTTATGTCTCATAAATTTATTCCTGAACAACACGGTTTTATAAAGAGGCGTTCAACTGCTAGTAATTTGGTATCTTTTATTGAATTCACTTCATCTAACATCTTTGCTGGGGGACAGTTAGATGCAGTATTTACTGATTACAGTAAGGCATTCAATCGCATAGATCATGAGTTACTGCTCAAAAAACTATTCTTGGCGGGGATTCATGGAAATCTCTTTCGATGGTTTGCGTCTTACATTCGAAATCGAGCTCAAGCTGTTGCAATAAATGGTTACAAATCGAAATGGCTAACTATTCTTTCAGGAATTCCACAAGGATCTTTACTAGGACCCCTATTATTTAATATATTTATCAACGACATAATCACGTGTTTCCTAAATTCAAAATTTATTCTCTATGCTGATGACATGAAAATATTTAGTCGCATTAACAATTTCAATGATTGTCAGCTTCTACAGCAAGATCTTATTAGATTTCAACGTTATTGCAAATTAAATACCTGAACGTTAATATTTCTAAATGCAACATCATAATATCTTTCACTCGTAAAGGGAACCCAATTGATTACATCTACAAGCTGGAAGACAATCCTATTGCACGAGTCAATGAAATACGTGACCTCGGAATAATACATGACTCAAAATTGATATATAATAAACACATTGAATATCATCCATCCATCAGCCAAAGGAAGTCCACTGCTGAACATAGACCTCCCCCAATGATTTCCACAGAGACCTGTTGGAGGCAGCCTGCATCCAGCGACGTCCCGCGACCTTTACCAGGTCGTCTGACCACCTTGTGGGTGGACGTCCCACGCTGCGCTTACCGTTACGTTGAATATATTGTTAAGAAAGCCAACAAAGCACTAGGTTTTGTCATAAGATCATCTTCTCAATTTGCTAGTATAAAATTAATAAAAATACTTTATTGTTCATATGTTCGCAGTATACTGGAATATTGTTCACAGGTTTGGAATCCACAATATGACG
The DNA here is from genome assembly GCA_009982885.2 of Hyles vespertilio. Classification (NCBI taxonomy): domain Eukaryota; kingdom Metazoa; phylum Arthropoda; class Insecta; order Lepidoptera; family Sphingidae; genus Hyles; species Hyles vespertilio. The sequence continues at coordinate 640,900 of CM042809.1, read as the reverse complement.
TATACATACATAGACTAGAATCAGTACAGCGTAAATTTATAAAATGTATTCAATTCAAAGTGCGTGGTGGCCTGTTGGTTAACGGACTAGACGCGACTGCCATGTTCACGGTGGTCGCGGGTTCGAATCCCAGGGCACACCTCTAACTTTTCGGAGTCATGTGTGTATTGATAGTCAACTACCACGCACTAAAACGGTGAAGGAAAACATCGTGAGGAAACCTGCATACCATAGCGATTTATAAAAAATTCTATGGTAAGTTCGCCAACCCGCACTAGGCCAGCGTAGTGGGCTATATGGCCTAACCACTCTCAATCGTACTGTCGATTGTAGAGGAGGCCCGTGCCCTGCAGTGGGACGTATATGGGCTGATACAGATTCAATTCAAATGCAAAATGTATGATAATACCTATGAATAAAGATGCAAAAGACATCACATTTTGCCACTTGAAGTAAGGAGAAGAATAGCTGACGTTACGTTTTTATTAAAAATCGCTCAATGTGCAATTGATTCACCCGACCTTCTCTCTAAAATTTATTTAAATGTCCCTGTAAAGACAACAAGAAAACCTATTCCCTTATATGTACCATCGACCATTACCAAATATAGAAAACAATCATTTTTGTTAAGAGCTGCCAATTCCTTTAATAAACTGGCTAACAACCATGAACTGGATGTATTTTACTCTAAGGCATTGGCAGTCAGGCAAACTTTATCCAATAACTGGTTTAACACTGTTCAATAGATCAAATTTCTTTTTAATGTTAATCCTAGTAATAAGCTTTATAAATGTGAAAACATGTTAATTGTAAATTGTAATTTAAATATTGTATATTACTCTAAGGCATTGGCAGTCAGGCAAACTTTATCTAATAATTGGTTTAACACTGTTCAATAGATCAAATTTCTTTTTAATGTTAATCCTAGTAATAAGTTTTATAAATGTGAAAACATGTTAATTGTTAATTGTAATTTACATATTGTATATTACCTAGATATAGAACTGTTTGTTTTCCGAATAATATAAAATAAAATATTAAAGGACTAAAGCCTTATCAATTTCTTATAACTCTAAACGAAGTATTGACCAAACAAAGAACGAATATCCACTGAATACATACACATTTCTGCATAAATAACCTCCCTTATAGCCTAGAGCAGGTTGGTTATTGATTACAGAGTTGATCACGTCTAGTTTTTGCCACTTGGATAAACCTTGTGCAACTGTTATTACTTTAAACTTGGCTCTCCCAACTTGGGACCCTTTAGGTCTTAATAACTCACCGTATCACGATACAAGGAAGTGCAGTAAGTCAACCACTTTTCAATGTTTTAGATGTTAGTGGGACATATATTTTTAATTATAATGATGGCATTAAAATATTGTAATATACACTAATTATTATGTAATATCACAATAGAGTTAATTTATGGTCAGTGTAAACATTTGTTAGTTCTTCTACTCAACTATGTTAGCATGTTAACCTATCGTTTTGAGTAAATTAAGCACTTATGATAGACTGATTTCGTTAAACATCAGGCCTTGCCTAACTCTCTTCTAAAATATTGAAATTTATAATAAATTTATTTTATATTTTGCACATGCGGTCGCTACGCGAATCTATGAAAACATCAACAAAACTCTTAATGTAAGTAGAAGTTGACTTGTTTTACTGTACAACATGATTCCCTTAGACCTCAAGAGTGCCCCGAAGGCGATATTAAATGTTTGCACAACAAACCCCGTCGGCCCGTTGAATTATTGAGAGTCCGGGGATACACAGACACCATATGTCGAGCGCATCTCACTATATTAGTTGGGCCCTAGTAATTTGTCATAGTACGCGTTGATGGTAGTAATTTGGACGGTAGCGCCAAGATTTATATGAAGGAAGTTGTTTATAGAGACAATAACAAATGTAGTTTTGCTGGGTTATGTTGAGTGTTTTGTTGTTTACTGAAGGGTAATAAAAAAAAATGAGAATTTGGCTCATGTTGAGTTCAATTAACCCAAAAAGGATTCGGCAGAAACCTGTGTTTTTTTAACCTGTGTAGTTAAGTTGAAGAATATTTTGTATTATGTTTAACTATTAGTCGCATTTAAAACAGAAGAAATAACATATCCGATTTTAATAAAGCGAATGGGTATATTGTATAAAGCTGACACAATGTCCTAATCTAGTCAGAGTTTATCATAGTTCCAGTCCGTTCTGGCGATTATGCATAAACTAAGAGACAATTTTCCCCTTACTGATTCTGAGTAGAATTAGTTGTGATTCCACTAAATCATTTCACTTTTTCTTGTAACAATGAGCGTTTATTCTCTTCACACTATTGTGAAAATAAAATTAATACAATAAACCACATCACGTGTCGCAACATTGCTGTTGTTGCATTACGAGTTATCCTCATCCCATCTCAATGATGGTAATATTTAGCAATTGTTGCTGAAAGCCGAGACAATGGCTAAGGAACGGCCGTGTTCCGTATTGTACGGGTTCATTACGATGAATTAAGGGCTCGTGAGTAATGTTGCGGAATGTGTGAATGAATGTTGTGGATATTTTCGTATGGGATATGTTTGTGTATAATTTAAAATGGTGGGGAAGATTGCGAGAGTTACTTTTCGTATTTTGGGTATTTCATATTTTATTACGATTCTTATAGGTGTAACAATGCGGAATAAATCTCTTTGGTTTTAAACTTATTTACTGTAGGGACAAACTGAAATGCTCTGAATAATTAATGTAGTTCTTAAAGCGCGTCCACAGAAAAGCGGTAAGCATGTTCCGTCGGTTGATAAGATTATGTCAGCCTGTCTGAATCTGAGCGACAATTAAATATGTCTATTTCACAATATCAGTAATGATTAAAAATCTGTCGTCCGTTCGCACAACAAACATTAAGCTTAATTTCACGAAATAAATCTAAAATTATCTAATGACAAACAAGATTAAGGACCGAACCAAATGACTAATGTCTGTATTTATTCAAACGCACCCATATTCAAGCTCACGCCCGGCATAATGCTCAATATATCAACAAGTTCCCACAAGATTGATAGTCGGAATTCACGGGCCATATAGTCATAACCCGCCTTTGTCCGCGCAGTCGGTTAAGGATCAAAATGGTCGATGAGCCGTGGTCCAAACAATGTTGCAGCACAATAAATTTTATTACAAGCTAAATGAATCAAGATAAGAGAGCGGCGTTCTGCGGGGGTCATGGGGGGTCCCGGGGGCTGCGGGGCCCCGGCGGGGGCAGTGGGCCCCGTTATCGCGGCGGCCACACGCTGCCACTTTGTCCGCGCCCGTTCAACTGTGTAAAAAGATACACGCTCCCCTATTTCATTTATTGTGCGGACATAGAGTAGATAAGTCAGATGCAGAAAGGACACTTGGATTTACGTCTAAAGATGTGGAAGATCTCAATGGATGAATGTGTGAAAATATTTTGTTTAGGACATTGTACGACATAGTCTTTTTAAATTGCTGAATGGATAATTATACAAAAACAGAATTTTCTAGTATGTACGAATAAATATTAAAACAAAACTAATTTTTAAATAACTTAGATATTTATTAAAGAAAAATTAGAATCTCCATTATTATTAACCAACATCCTAACCAAAGATTGTACAAATTTAAACACTTAACTATTTCTACTTTGTTATCTCTAATTGTGATCCTAATATTAATGTGCTGAGGTATACATTACATGCAAGTATCGATCAGAAGACAATCCCTTCTGCGCATTACTCTGTGGCCGTCCGTTTTCTTTCTTATGTGTGCCGCTTTGTAAATTGATTTCATTTGTGAAGCTCTTTTCACTTTGATGTGCGCCTCCTCCAAACATCTTGTTGTTATTCATTACTCATGATTGTTGCACGCTTACCGTAAAGCGCTTTTATCGTTCTCGTTTCAATTTAGAATAGCGCTGAATCTTTTTATTATTTCAGCGGTTTTAAAGGGTGCTTGTTATTATTTAGCGCTGGAATAATCATGAGGAATATAGTATTTTGTATAATTATTTTGGGATATTAATGACTTTGAATAGTTATTAATGAATGTGTATTAACACGTATTATAATTACCCTGAGTTTTCGTAAATAAAAAGCCAAGAGTTTAGATCGTTGGATTTTGCATTTTTTTTTATTTTCATTGTTTCTAGCCACAATTTCATTGCTGAAAAGAGGTCTCTCTCAAAGGTTGTTGCGTATCTTTTATTTGCATGAAAAAAAGGTACGGTTTGGGTACTGAGAATTTGTATAGCACTTATTGTGTATATCCCTGTATAAGCCATAAAGGTAGCGTAAGATTTATACTAAATTAGTCAAGTATATGTTATTGGCAAATTTATTTCATTTTAAAATTATTTTTTATCTTTTCAGGTAAGTCACCATATACATCGAAGTACAACTGGCAAGTCAGTGCAAGCAGGGCGCCTGCTGCGAGGTGAGTACAGGTTCGGCTTGATGACCACCTCGTGTCCATTGAGCAACGCTCAATACAAATGATTCATGCCGCTTGATTTATAACAAGCTAATACAATACTCATAATTTCAAGTCTCTCTTGTGAATTGCGACTAAGTATTACACGGAACTGCCAGCGGATTTTCTTAAGTTTATAATATTTATATGAGTATTAAATCATGATATTTTGGGTAGGGATTTCGGATCGAGCTACCTTATGTTATCTTTCCGGTTCTCGAACATGTGAACAATGTCGTGATAGGCTTCTATTATGTCAATGAAGGCGAATTATAGTAACACTAATATAATCTGAATTGACAGCCTCCGTAGCGCAGTTGGTTAGACGCCGCCTGTGAAACGAGAGGCCGCGGGTTCGATCCCCGCACCGAGAGAAATGTTTGTGCGGCCCACAAATATTTCTTCCGGGTCTGGGTGTTTGTGAGACCGAAAAGTCTCTCGTAGTTCCTGATACCCACGACACAAGACTCGATCTTAGTGTGGGGTCAGGACTATGTATGTGACTGTTGGGTGTATTATTATTATAATGTATTATTATATAATCTGAATATACATAGACTTAAATATAGAGTGTTTCGGGTCAGGGTGTTTGTGAGAACGAAAAGTTTTTTGTTGTGACCCACGACATAAGACTTGAATCTTAGTGTGCAGTCAGAACTATGGGTGTATTTACTTATTACTTATTGATATTATATGAAAGTAAGCTTAGGTCGAAGTTTCAGAATTTAATCAGTCGATTTACAAAACTGATAAATCTTCAAACACTTCTTGAATCTACTACAAAACTCTCTAAATACCTCCATTGAGCTTACCACCACAATATTCCTGAAAGTACATTAATCTTCAACCCAGAAGCTACTAGACACGCCATTACACAATACTTGTAACTCAATTACACGTTTAATAATCGAATGAGGAAGTAGCAAATAAATTTAATGCCGGGCGGTCTGTTTCAACCTAATGTATTGCTCCAATGATATTGTTACTTGTAAAACTGTAGTATCGCCCTGTTATTTATCGGCCCTACTGGGTACGAGCTATAATTTTATGAGTTGACGTGGTTTAGTATAAATCATTGTTTGACGTGGGAGATTTTTCACTTTTTAATATTTACTTTATCTTTGCATTCTTATGTAACACCCAACAGTCACATACATAGTCGTAACCCCACACTAAGATCGTGTCTTGTGTCGTGGATATGAAGAACTACGAGAAACTTTTCGGTCTCACAAACACCCAGACCCGGAAGAAATATTTGTGGGCTGCACAAACAGCGGTTTGTCGGTGCTGGGTGGCTGGTGCAGTTTTCTCGGTGCGGGGATCGAACCCGCGGCCTCTTGTTTCACAGGCGGCGTCTAAACGACTGAGCCACGAAGGCTGTCAAATGTTGCTGTGCTATGTATAAGTTGTTTTAGGTAATTATGAGTGCATATGTATTGTAATCGATATGCTGGTGTTGTGCGTATTTTGATAGTTTGCTTTCTTATCACGGTATATACGAGTCATTATTGTTTTGAAAAAGAGTTTTATGAAAGGATGTGTACGTCTTTAGTTGGCATACATATCAGTGATTTTATTTGCTTTGTCTTATATATTTGTAATGCTATTGATGTGTTTACTACTTTAATAAAGAATGCATTCTTTATTAAAGTAGTAAAAGAGTTCATGTGCATTAAGTAGCCTTTGTAGTCATGCAAAACATAAACATAATTATTAGCTAATCTACTCATTCATAGCCAATTTTTATAATTAATTTCTAATTCTCTATTATACATAAAACGTAATTATATGAGTTTACAATTAAGTAAATTCTAGCTAAATATTACGCGATCTCTTTAAGACAACCTTTGGATAAATTCAAATTAATTGGAGATAGACACCGAAGTAGATCATTAAAAAGAAAAAGAGAATCATATTGTACAACTAAAACTATATTTAGGTACGGTATTACATATCCTTTTGTACCTCTTAAATCAGTTTGAACCCGTTTTCTTACTATCACAGTCCTAGGGTGTTCTTAAATTAAATCTAGCATAGTGTTGAAGCTTAAGTGCCGACATAATATGTCTCAATTACTGTAATTTAGTAGTTACTGACATGAATGCCTGCCCCAGTGAAGTAGTTTTACTACGGTACGGGGTCAAACCTAAGGTCTCGGGTTCGAATCACGGGTCAAACAAAGTGATATTGGATTTTACTATTCATTATTAGCAAGGAGACAGGAATTTATATCCGATATGGGAATAGGGGGCGAATCCCCTATACCTTCGTGGGACGGAACACACAAAAAAATTATAAATAAACAAATACGCCCAACAGTCACGTCCATAGTCCTGACTCCACATTAAGATCAACTAAATCTTGTGTCGTGGGTATCGGGAACTACTAGAGACTTTTCAGTCTCACAAACACCTAGACCCAAGACAAATACTTGTGGGCCTCACAAACATTTGTCTCGGGCGGGGATCGAACCCGCGGCCTCTCATTTCACAGGCGGCGTCTAACCAACTGCGCCACGGGGGCTGTCAAAATAAGGCGAAATGTAGATGTCCTGCCACCTCTGCCTACTCCTTCTGGGAAAACGGCCTGAGTTTATGTAATTATGTGTGTATGAATTATTAAACTAGATTTCTTAAAATTATTATGCCACCTAATTTACTTTAGGTTTGTAATTAGGTTTGTGATTGACACTACGACTCGAGACCTTGTACTCTTCTTTTTCAATTTCTTCTTTTCTTCTTCTACCTTTTTCTCTTTATTTTTTGCATATAACACACATACGAGTAGCTAAAGTTGCTAGCCATTAAACTAATATTTCACACACTGACTAATTAAAATAATTGTGCCAACAAACCACAAAGTCCCATCAACACGTTGCCCCAACACGAATAGTTTTAAATTAGCAAAGTTCACAATTAATCGGCATCGGCGCGGCGTGCGGACAAATGTCGCGCTCCGTCTCAAACTTGATACTTGTACAACTGTGTCGACTGCGGCGGTTCCGTAAACATTTACATGTTGGAAGTTACATCCACAAGTTTATACGTCTTCCGATTGACCTACATTGTACATTTGTTGTTGTTTGGTTGGTGGCAGTTGTACTACTGTATGATTGCAAAGCGGGTTTGAATCCCTGGTCGGGCAAAATTGTTTTTTTTTTTTTCTATTTATTATCATCCTGGAGTTAGAAATTTGTACCCGATATGACGATGCCCTATCACATCGTGAGACGGAATACACGAGACAAAACGTAGGTGTCCCTGCTGCACCTCAAAAGGGGTTCACCGGTAGTTCTTACTAAATAAAAATAATATTTCTCATCATAAACACGGCTGCTCGGGCGCAGATACAATTAAGAAAATATTGAATCGGCTATCGCCTATATTCATCAGGTATAATAGGATTCTTATGGTAAAAGAGCTTTTCCATTATTCTAATACTTTCAAAGCCTATAACATGCAAACAAACAATCAAATCTTTCCTCCTCATAATATTAATATAGATGTCTTCTGTTATCAAATTAGTAACTTACTTTACCTACCTACTGTTCCTTTCTTTTTAAAATATTTAATTAATTTATCATCTTAATCTATTTACAGTTCTGTCGTGCAAAGTAAATTAAAAATAGTCAGCATATTAGTGCTGTGAAGAGGTTTTAATGGAATTGCTTCTACCGAACGTATTGCAACGAAGGAATAAATGTTATTACTTGTGAAATCTTCCACGCTAAGATTGCGAGAAGCTTGCATGTTTAACTGGGTCACCTCGCGACACTGAGAGATTGTGGCTGTGGCGTGACGTGTGGCGCATGTGTGGCTTACTTGTTGATGAAAACTGCTGGTTTTGCTCATTGCTTCCTTATTATAATCTGCACGATACAAGTTCCTGTTAAGCATCTGAGGCTTTTTTAGTACGACAAAGAGAGAATAATACTCTATAGGGTGAACTTAGTGTTATTTTAAAAATATTTATGCTATAGGTAAAGGATAATTTATTGTATACATCTAATTCCCCTTTGGAATGTATTATGATTGCTTATCAAGTGCTGCATAGCACTGTAGTGCATTCATAACTACAAGATATTACGAGTAGATGTAGTATTTGACAATTTCTTATCTTTTGAACGTCAATTGCCTATGATCCATCAATGATGTTCTGTCTTAGTTATAATAATATTTATGGCACAAAAGCAGGACATGATAAAAAAAAATAAGAAAAGGAGATATTATTTAAACAAAAATTTTCATCCACTATCACAAAACAGAAATTTCAGGTTATCAGAAACTTATCCAAACTTTTGCATACACCGCAGGTCTTGAGTTATTGGTTTTGAATTTTCTCCAGTTGTCGCGATCCTAAACACACACCGTCGCTAGATAATTTGTTTTAACTTTCCACTGAGTTTCCACTTGAACTCCTTCTTTATCAGTTTATATTGCTAACTATTGTTTGTTGTTGAGTTGGTTTAGAGTCGAGCCCTTGTGCGAAGTTACAGGGCAGTTTGAGGAAGTGATAAATTTGTGTAAAGTGTACAACGTGGTGCGTAAAGTCATTAGGACAAAGTCAAGGGTTTACATAAACAGCCTTATTTATAGACAGTTTTATAAATTATTTTAGTTATCGAATGTGCGAAAAAGAAGAAACATTCGATATCTAACATTGGTTTTGAAACTGTTCATAAATAGGGATGAAAGAGATTTTTAAAAGTATGATATATTTTTAAGAAGTTTTCTAATATTAAGAAGGATAGGTACTCTTACAGTTGTAATGTCTTTCGTACGTAACCGGATTATATTATGCTCTTGAAACCATTACATATAATATTTTTTAATTTGTCACTCTTTCAAAAAGTCATTACTACAACAACAACTAAATATATTTTTTGCACGTGCTAATAATACATGAGAATCCATGAGATATTAATTCATATTTGAATTAAAATAATACAGGATTATAAATTCATAGTTCCATAGCGATTACGTATAACTAAACAAAATTAGTAATACTGGGGACAATTACCGCTTTGTACAACAAAAACAACATCAAACAGTTTCACCGAACAACTCCTGCATTACCCTTAGAAATAACCAAGTATTTACCCAAAACAGGCTCACGTGCAGATCTCAATCCACCATATTTAGACCCGCGGCTCATTTGTGACGACTTATGATTCGTTGTCCCCGCATGGTTCCGTATATGGTGGTGAATTACAAAAACGGTACCGCCAAACAATGGTTCCGTATGGTCCGTCACGATTTAGACGCTGAATTGTTTCAAACGGTTTAACTGTTCGAGAATGTTCGGTATTTACCTAGTTTGAATGCTAATCTCATCTCATTCAATTGAGTGGTTTGTAATAATTTTCAATACTTAGTTTTGAAATAATATTTGTACCGGTATTTTGAAATAAAAGTTCAGGCACGATTACACGTGACTAATTTCCATGTGTTATGTTAATTATAACGCTTTTATCGATTGGGTGTTTTTTGTTATTAATAGTCGCAGTACTTACAATTTGTTTCCTATAAGTTTTTATATCGATGACATATAAGTAGGGTGGTAGATATTTTTATTTCCGGCATACTAAATACATTCTTATTTCTTATATTTTTTTCCCATAGTATTGAAAGATTGCTGTAAAGAAAAATACACATTTAGAAAAAAGTGATTCATATAATATTATTATCAATAACTTAATCTATTATTAGAAAGCTAGTAATCACAGTAAGCAAAAGCTATTTATGAAATTCAGTTTAAATAAAACACATTTTTATCGCATATTTATATGAATGAAAGCCGACATCGTTCCATTATAATTATGAGCTCGACCTGTATCAGTAACTTTTTAATAACCTGAAATAATTTTACAAACATCCAACATTTTCATATGGAAATAATACAACACACCTTGCATAACTGTGCGATATTCATGCTCTTTTGAGTGTAAATATTTTGACATTCATAATATTGGTTACTTTTGTGCGATTAAAAAGGTGCGATTGTGCACAATATTCGATCTCACATAAACTGCTAGTATATCGGTTTGGACTATTGAGCTTTTCAAACAAGATTTCAATCGCTTGATAGGAAAACTGTAAGAGGTTCACAACCTAGGTTTGATTTTCCATAAAAACCACATGGGTAACCCCAAGATGGATATTTGCATAAAACATTTGACTATTTAAGAATCTTCTGGCACGAAAGTTTTCAAAGAGGTACCTATAGTGGCTGCGCTAATCCATTGTCTATATCTGACGTAATATAATTCTGATTGACATTCGTAGAATATGGCGCAATCTAGGTGGACAAACTACTGTGGAAACTTACTTTCAGCAGAGGACTTTCACTGAAAAATAATATTAATTATACATTGATTTATTATTAAAACAATATTCCAAATTAAAACAAAATTCGATTAAAACCAAAAAATGATTTCTAAACCCAAATATCACTTGAATTAATTCAACGATTTGGAGCACTTATTTTCTTCCTAGTCTGGCGCATTAAATAGTTAATTCTACAGCTTTAAATTAGTATTCGAAGGGGCGAATGGAAAGCAATTAGGCATCACCGTTCGATCGGAATACTAAGCGGCGGCGCGGTGACAAATAGTTGGCCCTTGGTGCGGTGCGCCTTAATGTAATCACTGCCCTAACGGCTTTGACGTGCTTTCCAAGGGATAGTTACAATGTTAAGTGATAATGGTTGTTTTTACTAATGACTCGTGTTGGATATAAATCGAGGTGTTATTCGGTGGGTTATCGACTATATGGATAGAGTATGGATATGTTTTGTTTGAATGTGATGGAGTAGAGGGATTTTGGACAAAAGCTGAGTATTTTAAAGTAAGTCTGCCCTCTCATTCTTCTATTTATTATATCCATCTCATGTTACCTTGAAAAGATGCTCGGTGTGATAATGCCGTATTTTGTAAACAAATATATTTTTTACGGGTTGAAATTCTAAGCTCTAACAATAATTTACAGGCATTTCAATAAAAGCACGTGTAGTTTGGTTCCTTTCAATTAGAATTGCCAAAACTCTTCAGATTTTTTTTAAATATGTTATTTTGCGTAATAAAATTAAGTAACGATCTCAAGTTTTAGACAATTACTTCACAGTAGTTGTAATAAAAATCTTTATCTCAACACAATTTTCTTATGATTAGCTCAAACTCCTTTAATGAAACCGAAATGTTTTTCTTTCGCTTGCAAACTTCGTAATTGGCAGATTTAACACGTTTCCCCACACCCCGATACAAAATAAGCGATAACGACATCTTGTAAATAAACAACAGCACCGCGAAATGGAAAAATTCTGAAAAACTTCAAAAATTACGCGCCCTAAAACATTTCCAAGTTGATATTGCTTTGTTCGCCGGTTTCATAAAGTGAGAATGGAGTACAAATTACGACCCCTTCGCACTTCGAACAGGTGGCACTGCAAACAATGTTAAACAGTGAAAAATTATTTTGTATTTGATACCAGGCGGGGCTTGGTGGGATAAATTGTTTAGAAAAGTATTTAGCTTACTTTAGGTTAATTATGTTTAAGAGCAAGAATGTGTGTATGATTTTATAAGTCAGACTATAATATTGAATCTAATTTTATTATGGTTTTTACAATAATATTTTTTACAAATTTGTAGCTGGTGTCATAATATGTCACATTTGAAGCGACTCTTGTTATAACTACACATGACTTATTAATCCTCTTTATATAAAAATAACATGAAATCTTGTCACCAAACCAAATGTATACCATAAATCAAGCTATGTCATTAATTTGAAAGCCTATGATATTCCATCATTATTATCGTGTAAACGCGTTCTAACTGCTAAGTCAAGACCCCCCACATTTACATAAATAAGGCTTGAAATAAAGGCATAAATCCGTCAATACCTTGATCAATCAACGGAATGTAGTAAAGATTAAGATATCACAACGGCACGACATTATTTGTGAGATAGTGTTGTGATACAAGCGGGTATGCTTCCCTCACCAACATTTCTGCGTCACAGCTCGTTATAAAATATTGTTAGTGTCTTTATCTCGTAATCGGATTTGGCGCTCAGCTGTGAGTCACAGTTAATTGTGTTAACACAATAAAATGAGTCAGCACAAAACATAGCTATTGAGATAATTTGGGTACCGTTCGCGAAATTTAATCTGATTTTTGTATCCTTACAATATCGGGTGCCTTTAGTATCATAATTATATTTATTTAACATTCTATAGTATTCATATGTGTTGGCTGCCTCGGTAGTCGTTGTAATACGGTACGGTTAAGAAGTCTCGGGTTCGAATCGTAAGTTGGGCAAAGCAATATTGGATTTTTATATTCATTATCAGCCCGGAGTCAGGAATTTATGCTCAATATGGCGAAAGGCTTACCCGCTATCACATTGTGAGACGGAGCATGAAAGGCGAAATGAGGGTGTCCTGGTAGCACATTTGCCTACGATGTGCGAGAGTCTTTTCAGTCTCACAAACATAAAGACTCGAAACAAATCCTTATGGTTCTCACAAACATTCGTCTCGATGCGGAAATCGAACCCGCGACCTTTAGTTTCACAGCTGGTGTCTAACGAATTACACCATGGAGGCCGTCTGAGAATGTACCACAACACCGATGATGTGTCATTTCTACCTACCAACATAAATTCAATTACATCTGTAAACAACCTAAACATTAATTAAACCCAACAAAGACTCAATACGTACATTGAAAACTTTAGCGTGATAAAGGTAACAGTCGTGTATCACGTGCCCCGTCGTGACCAACGCGATTCAAGCGACCCAATTCCCTGAGCGTAGACACCCCTGCATTTCACTTTCACTCACATATACTTGCCTGGACGGTGGAGAAATTGCTATTCTTTGTTGCCGTAAAACTATGTTATGGTACAGACATCTAAGGTAGGAGTTTTGGTCAGTTGTCAGACTCTACATCAGTACTTGCTCTAACAAAACGATAATATGTGAACTTTTATTATTTATCTACTCACTATAAAAGTAAATTTGAGAAGACATAATTATGATGTTTGTATCACTTAAAGTCCACAAAATGAGATAATCTGATAATCTTTAGCAAAAAGAATTCTACTCTTGAACATAGACATTGACAGAGACATATTGAGACTTAACATCTTATGTCTCAGAATGGAGAGCGCGGTAGAATGCCAAGAATTGCTTTAAAATTCATGGTGTTGTTGTTTTGGTACTGTTCATGAGCAGTTGTAACGTTGATCAGGCAAACGGCATGCTCGTCTCGCCATTCACTGCAATAAAAAATCATATTTAGCCAAAGGAAGTATACTTAAGGCTTACTTAAGGCTTTGCTTAAAGATTATTGGACCAGGTAAGCTAGTTTTGGCCACTGAAAAAGTTGTTCATACTACATCATTAAAATTAAAAAGCCCACCACAAGCGTCAATACTTTCTCAATGCAATAACAGTTCATTCCAAACAAACCTATAAATCGAGGTACTCAAAGTAGAATGCTGACCTATTTACCGGCCACCACGTCGCTTATTTACTTGTTTGTTTACTAATCCACAACCAATTCACGCTCCTCAAATGCCTTCAAATTGCCGCGGATTTGATGTGGAGTGCTGATCGATGCTGAGTGGCCAGATTGTCAATCTAAAACAATTTGTGATTGGATTGAAAAAAATAAATTCGAACGCGGCCTATATCTGTCATTATTTTCACTCATAATGAGATTTCAATCCTGTGGATTTCCGTCGCGATAACCGCCCGCACTCAAATTGCTTTCTAGGATTTTTTGTGGGTATTTGAATAATGCTGCATGAAAATAAATAATGATTTCGGAAAACTTAAGGATTGTTTCGTTACTTTGTTGTTGAATTAAGAATTGAGTATATCAATGTATTAGTGGTGATTATCCATATTTTGTTTTAGTACGATTAGAATATTTTTTTCTATCCATCTATATAAACCCATATACGGCTTATATAATTTATCTTAAAAACATCTGCTGAGTAAATGCATCACACAAAACTACCACGTACATAACCCCTTAGATAACCTGGTAATAGCATTGTTACGGCCACTCATATACTTCAAGCTGCCGAGGCACTGCAGTTCTAAAATGTTTTAGTACATAGGACTTAAAACAGAGATATCAGAAACTTAAAAGTTTATGATATTATTTATCTTATATTTCATATTTATACGAAGATAAACAGATAAAACATATTTTTATGATGGAAAAGATTTTCCTTCACTAAAAAATTGCCACGACAGCTTCTAAACTTGTTTTACCGGTAGATATTACATGATGCTAAAATATCCCCTGATAAACACTACAATTTATTTAAGATAAAAATTAAAACTTTATAATCATATTACAATGTTTGTACTTGTATGCTATCAAGGTCACGAAATATCATAACATTTATTAAAATCCAGGTCTATTTTCTCCATATTGCTCTCGAATTATAGTAAAATATTTCCCATAAAAAATTAATGACCTTTTTAAACAACTTCAGAAACTCCCTAAAGTTCCATAACAAGCAAAATGTGTATAAAATATATTATTCACAAAAGGAAATTCTTCAAAATGAATCCTATTAAACATCACTCCAATAATAAACTACACGAGTGGTCCGCATTCTTACAAAACAGAATTCCGTTGATTCCATGAAAGTTCATCGGAACAACGTTAATCCACCTGCTCAGATTTCCCCTGACATTGCGCTGTAATCATTAAACAAAAGTTTTGCAGAGTTCAAAACTTGGGGCGAGTTTCACTTAATAATTTAAAAGACTGTGCTGGAGATGAAATTTGAAAAAATTGCCGTCGTGTGCACAGTGGGGAAATTTTAGTGCGACATTTTGTCGACTAAGTTTCAGTGGGGCAAAATAATTCAATTATATTTTTATACGGACACAGTGAAATAAATAGATTGTACTTGTGATAAGTGCAATATTGACTAGTTAAACTAACTTCTAATGACAGATTGTACATAATGTAATTCCAACCATGCG
This sequence comes from Hyles vespertilio, assembly GCA_009982885.2. NCBI lineage: Eukaryota > Metazoa > Arthropoda > Insecta > Lepidoptera > Sphingidae > Hyles > Hyles vespertilio. The sequence continues at coordinate 625,396 of CM042809.1, read as the reverse complement.
GGACTTCTCGGAATCCGACGTGTATTGAATGATCCCGGATTTTTACATACTACGTGAATTACTACAGCAAGTTTTATTTCTTCTATATGGGTAAATGATAAGATCTTATCGTTCGATTTATTTTGAAGGACTAATTTAGTATAGGGGGAGCTTCACCACAAAAGCGCAAGTATACAATAATTTTGTGCTCCGAATTACAATGGGTGAACATCTATTCCAAAACTTGTCTTTAGTCTTAGCTATTTAATTTAATCTTTGGCAATATTACACTTTTTAATGCATAAAAAGAAACAAAATCAATCTGTCTCCAATCCGTATTGGATTCCAAAAAGGAAAGTTAATTGAAAATTGAGCGACTAAAAAACTCACCAAAAAGTCAACACCATGCACAAAGCTCTAGAACACTGCATTTTGACTGTAGAAAAGTTTTAAATTAAATTTATACGACTTCGGGAGGATGGATGGCGGGCACACGTCAACAACCACTCTCCCTTCGGGCCTCCCCTCCCCGCTACTACCCTCTCGCTAAACAACGACAATCTAGTTTTAATTGCGACCATTTGTCGCGCGGATGCAGATTGAGTGCGCCAGATAATGATGCAAGCTGTCAATGTCATCTGGATTTGGCGCCACTCGAGTGAAACTGGGTGAGTGGGAATTTTTGGGAAAGTTTGTGTTGTTTGAAAATGTTATCTGGATAGCTGACAAAATAAAGGAAGAAACGATAGAAATTACAGGTTAGATTTTTAATTATTGGTTAGATGCCTACAGATACGGAAGTTTGATGACATGAACGGTGCAGGTTCGATTCCCGCACGAGTCTGGGAGTTGGTGAGACCAAAAATTTTTCGTATTTTCTAATACTTACGGACATACAGGACTTAATTGATCTTAAGTGGGGTTCAGAACTATGTTTATGACAGTCGGATTTATTTGTTTACATATTAAATTAAACATTGACATCAATTTAATTCTACGTAAAAGTAGCTCGGTTATTAATGAAAGTTAAAATATTTGCTTACTCGTAAAGACCACTTAAAGTTTAATCTTAAAATTATTGTCATAAAATTTAATACGATACAATTTCAGCACCACAATCTGAATCTAAATTATTATGTTCTACCAATTACCATTCATAGTTCTGGTACTCAAACTTATTAATTCCAGTGATAAGCGCAAGCTTGATATTTAATCTGCGCTTACTCCGCTCGATGCGAGCCCATTCGCTTATCAACTTACGTTTAATATAATTATGAGAGCTTTATCACTGGAGCTTTAAGCGAAGGGCGATATAACGCAGTGGTCAATCGTTAGTGTTTTGATATTAAGTTTTTAATACATTACGGATAAGATAGATTGTTTTATAATTGATTTAACATTCAAATGAGTTATAAAGCTATATTTAGTTTAAGCTTGAAAATGGAAATGGATTTTGAGTAAACATAAAATTTTGTACAGTTCATATTTGATTTTGATGATCAAGTTTTTAATTTAACACATAATGAAAAATAAAATAAAATATAATGCCATGCACTTGCCCATATTCAACAAAAATAAAACCATATAGTTCCACCCCAAGTATGAAAAATAAGTAACGTTTTTACTCATAAAATGAAGAATATTAACACATCAAAACGCATTAGCAGTCTAGTAAGCTTAAGCCATCAAGATCCCCGCTTTACGTGCAAGAAAGGTCTATCTTAGTTCCCAACAATATCATGTTCATACCAAAGGACGCAGACGTTTTTTCTTCAACCCGCGCCTCGTTTAATGTCTCTATTAAAAAGATTAATGGTGTACATTGTAAAAAACTCCATCGTTGTTTTTCAATGGTAACAAATTTAATTAATGTTGATTCACTGTTTGAAGTGGGCCGTGGCGGGCTCTGTATCTTATTATATAGTGATGCTCGTTTTAGTTTACTTGTAATGGTTTTTATCTACCCTCTACGATAGAGGTTGACAGAGATTAATTTTTTGATGGTGTATTGAGTTATATTTAGTGTCATTATGACTTAAGCAAACCACATACCAAAGTCGCCGGCCCGACGAAACAAACCGCCGCGCCCTCACAACCCGGCGGCCTAGAAGAAAAGAGTTATGTCGTCGACAAGCAGCCGCACGTTGGCGACATGTGCTCTGCCTAGTTGCTCGGCGACACTCAAGAACGACATAAATATGTATGTTCTTCATGTCATGTCGAGCTACTGAATGACGCAATGAGTGAAGCCGCCGACTAGCCCGCCAACAAAATGTCGCCGACATATGCCAGTAAATATTAAATAAATAAATACACCCAACAGTCACATACATAGTCCTCACACATTGAGATTAATTAAGTGTTGTGTCGTGGGTATCACAAACTACAAGAGACTTTTCGGTCTCACAAACATTTGTCTCGGTACGGGGATCGAACCCGCGGCCTCTCGTTTCGCACTCGGCAACCAGTGGGACAGCGGATTTGGTTTGCAGTGCGCTTTATACGTGGCTCTTTATAATAATTACATGAATACGCTACGTATTTTTCTTTTTATGCTGTTAATATACTCCATTATTTATGTTGTGATTATGCATGAATTGCAGAATGCGATGTATATATAATTACTACATAATAAACAAAAGGAATAAGGATGTTGATCTAATAATAATATTATTGTGAATTTCAGTGCTCTTAAAATGTTGATCTCTTTGTTTAGACGTTACCAAAAAAATCCAATTACAGAAATTTGCGTATAAGACTTATTTCACCGATCTCATAGTAATATACGATAGAGACAGATTAAGATTAAAATAAAGGTATAGGACAGGGTTTCCTAACCTGGGGTCCGTGGACCCCTGGGGGTCCGCGGACCGTTCTCAGGGGGTCCGAAGACAACATAAAAATTACGACAACAAAAAAAAACTTTTAATAAAAAAAATTTGATTTATGAACAAATCGCTCTTCTCAAGGTAATTTGGATAATTTTCCTACTCTCTCGTCATTTTTGCTATCAACTGGCGGGGCTATGTTGCAAAAAGAGACTCAGGAAGTAATCATTGAGCACCTTCGAGCTTTGAAGTCTTCATTTCGAGATTATTTTCCACATTCAGACCGCGGTGACAATTGGTTTATGGATCCATTCCGTGTCAATGTTACAGACGTCATAGGCCTTACAACGGTTCAGGAAAATCAATTAATTGAAATAAGTCGCGATTCGACACTAAAGAGAATATTCAAAGAATATGCTTTAACAAATTGGCATAATTTAAAATATGATTAAGCAGAAGCAGTTGTTGCCTTTCCCCACAACAAATTTAAGCGAAAAGGGTTTTTAAAATACAGAAATAGACTACAACTAGAAGCAGATTTAAGGCTCCAACTGAGCAACAATGACCCAAATATTACAACTTTGGCCGCATAACGGCAACATCAACCATCGCATGTTTACAATAATTTACATTCATACATACATAAACTCACGCCTTTTTCCTAGAAGGGGTAGGCAGAGATGCCAGGACACCCACATTTCACCCTGTATATTCTGTCCCACGATGTGATAGGTGGCGACTCTATCACCATATCGGACACAACACTCTCTCTCATCCAATATCACTTTGCCCAACCCGGGATTTTAACCCGAGACTTCAGCTTTGTAACCGTACCCTAGTACAACTACGCCACCGCGGCAGTTAAAGAAAATAAAAAAAAAGTAAAATAATTTAATATGTAAGTAATATATCCATGTAATTTTTTTGCAAATAAAAGTATGTGAGCGATTTTTTTTCATATTATTTATAGGGGTCCGCTAATCATAATAAAGTGGCGCTAGGGGTCCGCACTAGAAAAAGGTTGGGAAACCCTGGTATAGGATATGTTGATTAGTCAATAGTTTCATCTATACTATATTCTTCTTTAAAATCAGTAAACTTATAGTAGCAGCCCAACCCCCAAATGACACAAGCATGATGATTCGTTTGAACAGTAATTGACCCAACTTCACTTAACACAAGAATGAGGTCAAGGCGGTCGCTGAATTAAGGATGGAATGCGGAAAACTAACTCTTAAACTTGAGTTTTATTAATTTACTCAGTTATTTTACGTCGTATGTATCAAATCTCGTGCTATCTTCGACGAAGTGTTTTAATATGTTGTTAGTTAAATGAAATAAATATTTTGAAAACACTGACATAATATTATTGATAATGGTAGCAAATAAAAAATCTTCTTAAGCCCTAAAGAAAGTAAAATACTGAACGTTAAGATATGCAAGATTAATATATTTTAGTATATGACGTGAGAAACGCAGAAAAAATTTATAATAAATTACTACGGAACTCGCGAAATGCTGTTACAGAAACGATCTTGACGTCTTTTTTAACCAACTCATTTTTTGTATTGAATAATTCAGTTCGAAATAATTTGAAGATGCTTATCATCATTCGTAATCCATAGCCGGATGAAGCTGATTTTTTATATTATTTTTAGTTCATCCACTAACACATATGTTTATAACAGGTGGGCAATTTACAAATCTTGATAACCTTGACGAGAGATATGGAGAGGTATTAGGTCTGACTTCCCAAATCCCAATCTATAATGCATACGCAATGGTAGAAACTTGTTTTAGTGACCTATTCCAATTTCCGAGTCAGTTTGTGTATACCTGAAAAAGATACATAATTGTGCCAATGGCCGAAAGATGCAGCACATAAAAATCAACTCGTCAATCAATCTGCTTGGATAGTATTGCACTACTCATATGTGCTGTAGTCACGCTTTTATTTCTCTCTCTTTTGTCTTCCTCATATTACTTATATTTCTTTATTAGATCACTTCTATTTATGTACACTTTATAGGCGACCAGGAACTGATGTAGCTGTAGGTACTTATCTTAAAGATATGTTTTGATAACCAATCACCATTCTCTATAACAAGAAGGAATACAACATAACGAAACCTGCATACTGTAGCGATCTATAAGAATGTCTACGGTATATAAAGTAAACCGACTCGCACTAGGCCAGTTTGGTGGCCTAACCCCTCTCAACCGCACTCTTGATTGTAGGGGAAATCCGTGCCTGCTGCTGTATATGAGCTGATACAGATCTTAAACAGAACACATTGAAAAGCCAAGTACCCCTTTTCAAAGAAACTAAGCTACTATACTACAATTAGAATCATACATACATAAACTCACGTCTTTTTCCCAGAAGGGGTAGGGAGAGGTATCAGGACACCCATATTTCGCATTGTGTGTTCTGCCCACGATTTATGACAGGTTAGCCTATCGCCATATCGGGCACAAATTCTTGACTCTGGGCTGATAATTAATAGAGATATTGGATTTCTCTACTTTGTCCAACCATCCAACGGGATTCGAACCTGTGATCACAACTTTGTAACCATACCCTAGTACAACTACGCCACCGAGGCAGTCTTCATTTTAATCATTTACACTCACAAAGAAATTATTACCAATAAAATGATTGCTTTGCCTGTATCGTTGAAGTTACATTCGCAGAAAGTATTGGGAGATAAAGAGCCGTGTGGAACTTAAGCCGGTTTTAAAATTTCGTTACTGGTAGGGGCAGCTAACTGGATTGCCACCCCTCCCCTACCACGGGCTTATGTTTACGCCAATATAGGTTTTTTCGTCTTTTTTTATTGTGCGTGATTGTCGCTTTAGTGTATCATCAGGGTTTTGGGTGTCGATTTTTTGCAATTGATTTGGTGTGAAATTTATATGAGTGATTGGTTTCTTCGATTCTTTTTATTAACGTAAAGTGTGGTTGTGGTAACGTTTTCTTAAATTAGTTTATATTATTGTGGCGGTTGCAATACGCCAACTTAGATATAGCTTTTAAAGCGGTTGCAATACGCGAACTTATATTTAGCTTTTAAAATAACACGCTTATTAGTTGTAATTTGAACATTATTTAAACACGCATTTCATTTTAAAATATGACTGCAGATGTTTAACCATAAAACATCTGCGAGTCGTTTTATTTAAGTAAGAATTTTTGTGTACCTTATTGTATAATATTAGTTAAAAAGATGCTGTTCTAAATTATTGTTTCCTAATTGTAATGACCCGTTCATGCCGGGGCAATAAAACTGTATTATTATAGTTAAGTTCTTTAGTGGCGGTAATCCTTTGCAACAAATTTATGTTTTTTAGACAATAGTACACATGTTTGGGTAAACCTTTCTGTGTGGACAATAGCCCAGATGTTTGGGCCGACCTTAATTTTTAGTTGAAAGGATAGACCCTATTTTATGGCTTAAATATATTTTCTGGAAGATTTATCCCCACCGATCCTCATTCGGGTAGTCCTATAAAAGGGTCGGTTTATTTGGATGAAAGAAGATAGTCTGCCATCTCTCGTCACGAGCACATCTCGCTCCGAGTCGCATAATTATAATTTTACTTTGTCTGTGAATGTATTAAGTGTTAATTTACAAAATATACAATAGTTAGTTCCTGGAAGTGAGTGCTTATACTAATACCTACACTTATAACCACCAAATTATTATATCAGTTTTGTCGCAATTAAGATTATTCTTGTATTTTTCATGTTATTCTAATTTTAATTTTTAAACCTGATTTCCTAACCTAAACTACTTATTTAACAGTTACGCTTTTAATGTTGATGGTGTAAAAAATATTAAATTCCGATATTCTTCTCCCGCGATCCAAAATGATTTTTTTTTCTACCAACTACACGATATTCATATCTCAATATTTCCTAACTCTTAAAATCCCTCAACTCTACAAAACTTGATTAAAAATAAATCCATCGAGTGCAAAGTGTAACAGATAGTAGGGATGGCAGTTGTTCCGCGCGAACAGCCGCCCAATTTGGCGGGCTCCGCTCGTTTTTGCACGCATCCCTTAATATGGCCCGGCCGGCGGCAACCCTACTGGTGAAACATGCCTGCTGGTACCGAGGTAACTTGATTGCCAGGTTATGCTGAAGGTAAAAATAAAGTAAGATGGGTGTTCAGTATATTATGGATATTTAATTGAAAGCCTTTATCTTTATTGAGAAATATGCAAACTTGCAATTGGCGTATATGGACTGATACGGACGTCGAAAGTAACATCACAGTGTAGCCAAAATCAACAATAAATAGATAAGGTTACAAACGCATCGCCATTATTTATGATAGGATATTATAGTCGAGTTTCTGAAAAAAAAACATCTTGACATTGGTGAGTTATCAATAATTACATCCCATTCTGTAATTAGATTTAACAAAAATACTAACGCGGTAATCAATGGTAAAAATATACTAACTATAACTTTCCCTGACTTTATCAACAACTCGCCTTAGTAACCTATAAATACAGTCATCTATAAAAAAATAATTAAATTCTCAACAGAACCCTAAAACCGCATATCCAATAAAGAGTCGGTTCGATTCCCGTTTCGTACAAAGCCAACGAGACTGGTTCATAATGATCGAGCTCTGTTAAACTATATTGTTCTCCGAACCGCCCGCTTGATTGGGAACATTCGTTTGTTAAAACAATTTCGCCAACTGTATATATTGGATTGTACTCGTTATTTAAATAAACCACTAAAATTTATTTCAAATTGAATGGTAGAGAGAGCTTTGTACAAGATGTTTTATACGAAATAGAAAACTAGTTTCATTATGATGTTGACTGAACCAAATAGATTTAGGAGTTATGATAATATGTGATCAACATTTCTTACTTTTAAGGTCTGTAGATAGTTTATAGGCAACGTGCACTTATCATGATAATAAGACTTAAAAACGCACATACAGCATTCAATTACTTTTGTGTTTGTTGCAATAAAATTGAGATGCAAATATTATCGGTATTTCCCAGCAAAGTTTCATTTCATAATATCAAAAATATGAAAAGTTTTCAAATTTACAAACACTGTCAAAATGATTTTAAATATTCTTGCAAGTACTTTTTATTTAACTTCCGTTGCAAATTATTTTTGCGCAATTAATATTTGAGCCAATTTCAAAATACTAAAATATCTCTATTGTAAAATTCCGACAAAAACTTATAGCAGAAGTTGCCAAAAACTATAAAAACGAAAAGGTTATTTACAAAACTCATAAACATACAGTATTTTGTATGTATGAAGAGTAATTTTAAAATGCAAAGCTGCAAAACGGCGTACTATATTTCAGTGCAAGCTTTTTGATGAAATATTTATGACGGATAAAAATTAGTAAATTCTTGTTACGTTTATTTTTGCATGTGATTAAAATATTTGTAGTATATTTCTATTTGACGTTTTTAAAAATATTACAAACTTGATTAAAAAAAAAACAGAAATTTTGATGTTACAAATTCGTTCGCTGTATATCGTAATGTTCTAAAAACTTTTACACAAATATGTCTAAATTATGAATGTGCTCATTTTCCAACAGAAAATATGTTTTTATAAAATAGGAAAATAACTTTTTCTTTACAAAAGTGTGTTTTTTTTTTTATTGCAATGAATGGCGAGACGAGCATGCCGTTCGCCTGATGGCAAGCGTTGCGACCGCTCATGAACAGAAGCAAAACCAAACAACACCTTGATTTACTAAGCAATGCTTGGGTTTCCACTGCGCTCGCCATCCTGAGACATAAGATGTTAAGTCTCAATATGTCCAGTAGTTACTCTGGCTACAATGTCCTTCAATCTGAAACACAACAGTGCATTTAAACTGCTGTTTGACGGGAGAAATAGACATTGCGGTGGTACCCACCCAGGCAGCCTCTCACATATGAGAGACCTACCACCAGTAAACAGTGGTATACAATAAGTGTTAAATTAAAATAATTAAAACATTTAAAGCTGCTTAAATTAAATATTATGCTTAACTGTGTGTCCGATCTTTTTATTAATATTTTAGTTATGAAGTGATACCACAACATAATGATTTTCAATTTTAAATAGATCATATTACAAATGAATAAAATATAAAAATATAATAAACTCATAGAATATCATTAAATTAATTACTCTCCTTAATCCTTGCAGTCTAGCAAAAATGCATCCCAATTTTTTCTCACCAACCTCCGTACTTTAATGTAATTAAAACACACGCACAATATTTGTCATCAAACACGAGTGAATCGGTCGGCGGCCGCGGGTCCCGCGTGTGACGTCGCGCACGCCTCGTTGTCTCGCGGACTCACGAGTCACGACTCAGCGCCAGTGGCGAGCCGCCTGTCGACGAGCTCGGCCGTGTCTCGCGCCGCGGCAACACCAGCGAAGTCTAATACGATAGTGATTGTGATCGAGTGGCAATGAAACCTTAAATGATGAAACACATACTCTCGCCCACATGATCGACATGCTCAACATGATCCTCAAAATGGGGGGCAAGGCGCCTCCAGGCAAAACGGAGAAGAAGGAGGAGAAGAAATGGGAGAAATGCGAGGAGAGATGCCCGGGAGATCCGTGGGCGTATTGTGCTGTGTTGTGGTGTGCCTGTGCCATGAGCCTGATCTCCAGCGGGTTCAGCTTGTACAGGCAGCAGGGTCTGCAGGACAGGCTATCGCTGCTGGAGGAGCAGCACCTGGCGTTGAGGAGTGCCGTGCTGGAGCCGCAACAGCCGCTGGTCGAGAGGCTCAGGAGAGAGGTGCTTTCCAGGCCGCCCTCCTATTGGCGGCCTAGGAGGAGCATCAGGGATTATGGAGACTGCGTTTGTCCACCAGGTTAGTAGGATGTAGGAATTGATAAAGTTTTTGTGATACTTTTTATTTTTTGTTCTTGATGAAATTAAGCCACGTACGTTAAGATATCAAAGTAAATCATATGTTTACAACTTCCGTAGTTTGAGTGCCGTTAATTTAATGGAATCTCAAATGTTCACTAAGTTTTCTCTGAAATCATGAATGAAAATATCAAGAGTAAACTGTATGTGTACGTTCAAGATTGTGTTGTCCAGTTTATCTGTTATGTTTTGCTATAGAATCTATACTTTATGTAATAGAGACAATAATCTTCCTCATGAACTATACAGCTCTAGTCCGAAGGTTTGATGTCAAAGCTTGTGAATTTATTGCGGTGCTGGACACAAATTACACTACATTTATTAGAAGTATTATCTATGATGGTAACCTTCATTTCGCCGCATAGAATGCGACCAAAGTCGTGACAGTTAGCTAATCCATTTTGCGGGTTTAACTTCTGAATAACCTCATATCGAAACGATTATCCTCAAGAAGGTTGTATACAAAGTTATATTTCAATAATTAAGGCTACATCAATTTTCCGAGCGGGACAGAGAAAAATCCTATTAAAAGCTTAAAAAACTCAAAGAGTTGTTTTTCGCGAAGTACCTTTTCCGCTGCTAATTAAATGTTTAATTTTGACTCGTGGATAAAAATATCAGTTAGAAGTTCAAAAGGATGCTTCTTTTCTGACACAAAGTTTATCCATTCAACTATATAGATAACAAAATTAATTTACAGAAACGAAATTGGATTTTCGTTTTGTAATATTCGTTCGTTATTATATTTTGCACCATTGCATGTTGAATACAAATTGTCTTCTGAACACGCGCCACGGTATAAAATATTATTTTGAATTTGACGTAATAAACACGGAATTTTACTGTAAATTTTTTGTATTTTCAGACTTCAGTTAAAAAATGTTGATTAAATTTATTTTTGTGTTAAAAAAAATAGGTGCAGAAATAAATGAAAATTAAAAATTCACGTTTTTATGACTAAACATGTTTTCAGGGATTTTTTTGAAAACAAATATTCGAGTACTACAAATACAAAGGATAGTAATATGATAACGGTTAATTACAAGTTCTTGCTTCAAAAAGGAGCCCTATAACTATTGTCGTTCTGAAACGAAATCTCATCCACATCTTTATCAATCAATTAGGTTAATAAATTATTCCATCCACCATATTTATTCATTCCGTAAAATATATTTTATACCGAATATGCGAGATTAAAGCCTTCTTATTCATAAAAAGAGAGGTTAACTCTACGGCAAAAGCGAAACTTTAAAAATTTACGAATTAAAAAATACATTTCATGATATATTTGTGACTAATTTTAAATAATTTATTAGTCTCCTAATAATTTGAAATACAATTATCTAAATATAGTGTCAAAAAAATTTAAATGTCAAGTCCAAAATCAAATATAAATTCTTATATCACTAAAACTAAATTGATAAATCTATGTAAACCTAATTATTCGATTCTGAAAAAAGTATTCCTGAACAATATTGACGACTGATTCGTAACCTTCACCTGTCCCTGCTTTTATTACCAGCGGATATTAATGGATTCCATTCAGCGATTCCTTTTTCGACTGAGCATAATAATACCTTTTACATTTTTATTAAACATTAACGATCACTCTATTATTAATCTAAAAGTCTTTATCGCGAATTGAGTTAAATATTCAGTTAAACTTCGTGCATAAAATATTTATTATACATAAAATACTTTTTGCACTAAAATAAATACACCCAACCGTCACATACATACATAGTCCTGAACCCACACTAAGATCGAGTCTTGTGGCATGGGTATCAAGAACTATGAGAGACTTTTCGGTCTCACAAACACCCAGACACGAAACAAATACCTGTGGTTCATACAAATGTTTGTTTTAATGCAGGGATCAAACCCGCGGCCTCTCGTTTCACAGCCGACGTCTAAACAACTGCGCCACGGAGGCTGTCAAAATAATTGATTATTAATATTTACACGTACAACCAGTATATGGATCATCGCAAATAGTATATACTTTATAAAATACAATTTACCGCGTGTATGTAGCGACTTGCCTTTTTGTATTTTACGGATAACTTCTGGTTTTATCTGGATTCTGTTGGATGCACTTTAATATGTATGAGTGTTCCATTTATTAGCGTAGGATTCAGATACGTGGATTAATCAGTACCAATAGGTTTCAAGGCTAATATAGCACTCATTATATGTTACCAGAGAATATTCAAGTCGTGGATTTTTAAAATCCAATAGAACGTAAAAGATGTTTGTAAGCGATTCTGCAAGTTGCTTTTCTCCAGTTCGCTTTTTTAAATACACATGAACAATCGCTTTTGGTAATTTAATATAACATATTTCACATTAGGTTCAATTAATCCACATTATCCTAACTCGAGGCATGATTTAAATACATATCCCCACGATTTATAGCACACTATGACTGTTTAAAATTGAGTATAAGTTATAATCGCAAAGTATAGAAATAAAAAATTTTCATAGTCACTATTGAAGCATAAATTAAGATATTACAATCGTCGCTTACCTGGCCATTTTCCAAAATCAAGTTATTATCAAGCATTGTACACGCATACAACCGCCCTTACCTTATTATTACCAAACAGCGTTCAATCAAAGAGCACCGTCGCAAAGTATACATTTTAACATAACAGCTTTTCGATGTAATAGGGCGTTATAGAGATCAAATTGCATCGGACAATGGCCCCAACTATCAACGCTCTGGGACCAATCCCCTAAAGCTATTAATTTTTTTCCAACCCCGCTCTTACTTAACACTCGTTTGAAAGGTGTGAGCTTACCCCGTGGTTATCTGACGGCTGTGCGATCGAAAAAATGATAAAACACCGCCCTGAGATTTAAGGGTGACAGTTTTATGTTACGCGAGCATTGGACGAAACTGGGGGGTAACTCTATGAAACGACACGAACTTTGACAGTTCGGTAGCCGTACGTAAAACTTCAGTAATGTGCCTAGATACTCTACAAAATGTTGGATTCCTCTATCGCACGTCGCAACCATAGACTAAGTTCGTGAAAATGATAAGTATAATAGAGTTTTAGAAGTGGACATCTTATGTCTTACTCCGGACGTTGAGCATCCGAACATTCGAAGCTCGTATCATTTTTATAGAGTATCCCCCCTGATCTTATATTCATTTACATATCAGCAGACTTTATTTAAGTATCCTCTTAATTCGGATTAAATTAGAAATTTGTTAATACGTAGAGCTAAAATAGAAAATTCTAGAGCTCATTTCGCAATTAAATAAAAGGCTTAATTGCCTTCTAACAAAAAGCTATGTATTAGTATTTAATTTCGTTTATAAAGGCTTTTAATTAAAACCGCAGCAAGTTAAAGATTCTTAATAAAAATCTATTTACATAAGCACATTTGGAGTTGAATGTGAATATAATTTCGATGTATTTGTCGTTCGGTGGGAGATCGTCTGACCACTTTTATTATGTTCTTACATACATACATACATAAGGTACAGATAGTATTAGGTACAGGTACTAGGACACCCACATTTCGCTTTGTATGTTGTGTCCCACGATGTGATAGGCCCATCGCCATATCGGACACAAATTCCTGACTCTGGGCTGATAATGAATCGAAAATCCAATATCACTTTGCCCAACCCGGGATTCGAACCCGAGACCTCAGCTTTGTAACCGTACCCTAGTACAACTACGCCACCGAGGCAGAGTCAGTCAGGAATTAAGTTCTTTCTATGCTGAATTAGCGTTTGGCTAATATGCAACCCGCACTCTAGAACCTACACGCTATTGTTAGCAGCTCCCGCATTTACTCTGTGTAGTTAGTACATATAAAGCCAAACTATTAATATCATCATCATCATCATCATATCAGCCACAGGAAGTCCACTGCTGAACATAGGCCTCCCCCAATGATCTCCACAATGACCTGTTGGAAGCGGCCTGCATCCAGCGACTTCCTGCGAACTTAGTCAGATCGTCCGTCCACCTTGTAGGCGGGCGTCCGACACTTCGCTTGCCTGTACGTGGCCTCCACTCGAGAACCTTTCGGCCCCAACGGCCATCGGTTCTACGAGCAATGTGCCCGGCCCACTGCCACTTCAACTTGCCAATCCTATGGGCTATGTCGGTAACCTTGGTTCTCCTACGGATATTAATATACTATTAACATACTAGTTATGAATGGAATGGAATATTATACGTATTTCACAATGATTTGCAGTGGAATTTTTAAGATCTATTAGTATGGCATTGAGTTGAATCTACGAATGTCGTAGTTATTTTTAAATTAAATGTTAGTTTAATATGTGAAATGAAAAGTATGTAATTCCTGCTGAATTCCATAAGAATATGGATTTTTATTTGAGAAAAACTGGTATCCAAAATATTTAATCAAAAAGACTTGTAGTTCGGAATGCCCTGCATTTTAACAGTGTAGGTTCCAATCTCGGCTGAAAACATTTCTAGCCTCTTTATGCCTCGAAGAACAAGTTAAACTGTATCTTCCGGTTGTTGCCTTTTAGTCGTGGCAGCAGTCGTTTAGTTGCGCCAGAAAAATAATAAACATTATAAAAATATGTCTACAATTTTAACACAACACAATTATAAAATCCCTTTAGCAACTTTTGTTGCTGAGCGTATTTATCTTATACATCATAGTGAACCATAGATCTACAGGAACCTACATTATGCTAAGCCTACATTTGAGCCAGGCTTGTATGGCAATTAAGGCGGAACATAGATCACTTATTGTAATTGTTATTCCAATTATGTAATACCTAGGTATCACAAGTAATAAATTATTATGATTATGAAATATCTGATTTTATCGTCACTCAACCATTCATAATAGACTTAAAAAAAGAGATGATTATACATGGCGGAACCAATTTCCAAGAACCAAAAAAAGCTGTGACTACACCCTGGTGAAGTCTCAACACGTATTCCTAAAGCATTCGTGCGAGTTGATATTCCATTTTTTGTGTCGAGGATTAGGTGTTTGCGAGCTGTTGACAGATCGTAATTGGATGTCATTGTTTTTGCCTCGCTTCTAAAGTTTGTTTTGTGATGACGAATAATGTCAATTATTAATTGTTGGTTTTTGTTCGGACCCAGTGTCGAGATATGATGGGATGTGTTGGCTTTTTAAAAAGAGTCGGGTTATTTAATAGGCTTTCAATGTGATGCTGTTGACGCAATTGTGTTTTGAATATCCTTTGAACTAGTCAATTTACAAATGTATTCAGGGAATTACACTTGTACTATATCATGTAATAAATATAATTTACGCTGTCATTCATTGAGTTCAATTGTTTTGTAATTCATTTCAAATTTAACTCATATCCAATAAAATACGTATCAGTAACGAATTTCAACCAGAAAAAAAAGGTTTATTTGTTACATTATATTCTACGTGTCACAATTTTGTATACAAAATGATTGCTTTGGTGTGTTGGCAGGCCCGTTTTGTTCCGATATTTTCATACAACCCTTACACATCTAAGCCGACACAAAAAATCCCTTACATCTGTTTCCAAACAGAAAAATCAAAGCAAACGAGGGACAAAGCCATGGGAACTAATGGCACAATCGATAGCCATAAAAACTAGGGGCGGCACACGAGAGCGACAAACTTGACGCGTGCGTTTGACAGACCGACACCCTTGCTGTTTATTTGGATTATTGGAAATGGCCACTCCAGTATCCAGCCCAACAAATAAATTCCAACTCTACCACACATTGTTAGAGCACAAAATTTTGCGCACGAGGTGTTATTGGACGATTTAAATGGTATTTAATGGTATAGCAGGGTACGTATGTAGTGCTAAATTTGGGCTATTATTAGGGGTGGAGATGGACAAAATGAATGGGTCCAGAGATAGAGACTTCAATGGAAGCATTAAGTTAATAGGTATTGTATCTGTTGTTAGTGGTCGACAAATTTTCTTAGTTATTGTAATTTTACTTTTAAATACCCACTTTTAAAATTCAGCTGTACCGATTTAGTAATATTCATGGTCCATTAAGAATCTGTTTAAAATAAATAATATATGTCTTTGAAAAATAAAACCGGAAAATAATATGAATTATTATAATAAAATACTAATAAGAAATTAACATAAATCATACTATAGCGAATATTTTGTGTATAGAGATTAGTCACTGTATGTATTGACTTGTTATAAGAGCTATTTAATTGCCTACATTACAAATAAATAAATTTAATTTTATTTCACCTTTATACGAGAGCCTGAATAGTTCGTCTCAACGGAGGTACTATTACTATTTCACACAAATTCTCGTAACTCATACAATTTTACAAGCGACCAATATTTCCTATCACATAATCCACCCCCAAACACTCTATGAAAAATAAATAAGGCAAGGCTAAAAATATACCTGCTTTCCTATCACATGTAAAAATATATTTAGCGGGAAACTTATAAATATTTTTCATATCAATACAAGAAAATTGGTTTAGGAATTTTCTTAGAGTAATGAGATTCATAATTTAGGACGCTGGTGCCTATCTCATTCTAAATTAACAATATCAGTCGAGTAAAGCATAATATAATATTAATGAGGACATTTCACTTTGCAATATTACTTGGGCTGACTTCACAAATTCCCTCAGCGTTAATTTTAGGAAATAGAGTCCTCATTTTACTCGAAGATACAATTATTGTAAGAATATAAAAAAGTTGTATTGTGTATACATTTGTGAAAACACGATATTCTAAGACAGTTTTGTCATGCGATATTTGCGTACGAATCTCACCAGAGAAGAGAAGAGAAACTCTGCCAGTGCAAATGGGGCTTAATTGCATTAAATACATCAGGGAATGTATAAAGTGCAGAGTCGAACACGGATTTTCTTTAAAATCAAACTTTGTTTAAGAGAGGTTAGAGGCCTCGGTCCACTATGTTAGCTATTGGCATATTGGCGGATTTAACATACCGCATTTTAAAAATCTGATGGTAAATGTTAAACAGATTCCCTCACGATATTTTCGTTCGCCGTTAAAGTGGCGTGCACACAAAATTCCATATCAACGAAATGTCTAGACAAATATCTGCGACACGGTTTTCATAATAATAGTTTCTGTGTTAGCAAGTAGAGACAAATATATTTTAGGAGCGTCTGCTCTTGCTGTTTGTGAAGGGTAGTCTCTACCACACAATAGAGTCTTGGCTCATATTTGTCCTGAGCATTATGTAGAGTGTTTCTGTGGACATGGAATTACAACAATGTATTTTTAAGATATCTGGTAATAAATGTAGAGCATGTTTGTCTTTTTCAGGTTCTGTACGTGTTACTGCTTTATACTTCGTAAAGCAACTATGAGAGTTACTGATAAAGATGGCATTAATTGTAAAATTTTGAGTAATATTATCTGTTACTCCACAAATATATTTTTAGTTAATTTACTGTTTGAATTAGTAAGTTTGTATTTCACTAAGACATTTAGATAATTTAAGCTTATCTAAAATTACACAGTAAAGTTAATGAAAAATTACGAATTCCAATTTTGATAATAAATAAACAAAACCGTATAATCAGCGTTAAAGTTCTTCCAACGCAATACCCACCGCTCGGACCGTACAAACCACAAGCTTAATTTCAATTAAATATTTGATTATCGGTCCATTATAAGAGTGGGCGTAGATTATCCGCAGAAGTTGCTCGTATGTGGCAAGCGGCTGACTGCGTGAGTGTCCAGATTCATTCAGTGGAAACGATTACTGGTCACTCTACGAGCGGGATCCGATATTCGACTATTTGAATGTATAAATGAGATTTATCCACTCGCCCGGACCATTTGATACCATGAATGGGGATTCAATGAAAAATGTGTTAAGTTGAATGGAAGCGGACGGGTTAGTGGGAATTAAAGAATTATGCGATTTAAATTGTATTTAGAGATAAAATGAAATGTGGATTGTGTGTGGTATTGTCCGCCGGATTATTTTTATGTTTTGGATATTTATGAGCTGAAATTACTGTTACAATTTTTTTAAATATTTTTCTGCGTTCATCTGATTATGAACATGAAGCGAATGAAGTAAATAGGTAACATTGAATATATATTATCGGGAGGAAACTCGTAAAAATATTTTCTAGACCAACTATTGTGCCAATCAATAAAATTGATGTGACACAAAATACACAATAAAAGCGTATTGTACAGAATAAAACGCTTCGACCAATTAGACACGGACATTCCATCGTGTACAATTTTTAGGAAATTGATTAACTCGAAACAAAAATAATGGAATTCCTCCAAATACTGGCGTAATAAAGGGCGGACATCGTTTACCGAAGCAATTTACCGGTAACTATAAAGGTGTTTTATTTAAGAGTGTATTTACGCAGCCCGATTGTAACAGCCTGTCTGAAAACCTATTCAGTTAATTAAAACGTTTTGTTCAGTATCGCGCCTTAAATAGAAAGCGGCTGATTTATTTGGGATTATAAAACATTGAGTAAACACTACGTTGTTACACTACGTAGAATATGCCAATGCTATTTTCGTCGTCGAATAGGTGCGTCTATTGGTATTTAACCGTGAAATCCTGGATTCAATTCCCATGTCCAATTGGTCAGCTATTCTGTGTGAAAAATTTCATGACAGTTGTCTGGAGCTAGAAAAAGCACATATTATCTACAACACCAACTGACTATAAAATGATTTGTTATTTTTTTTTATTTTTAAATATCTAATACCTAATGTTTCATAAATTATTATATTCATAATCACTAATATTCAACCGGCGTAGTGCTAATAAACCTGTGTGCATATAACATTGCCACGTATTTTGTAGTGTGTGCTTTATCAATGAGGGCCATTGAGGCTAAACCAACATGCTGTACTGTTTAGAATACTCCACCGATTAATTCCGGTTAGAATCGCCGACGATGAGTGAACGCACATGAGTGTGTGAAATAAACTTATTTGCATTATTATTGTTAATTTCACAATTATAACTTCACGCTTTTATTCTTGAAGAGGTAGATAGGAGTTATAATATTGGATTTTATATTTTGGTAGCTAGTTTCGTTAGGTTTGTGATGTATATTTTTATTGCATAGATGCGGCAAACGATCAATCTGGTCACCTGATGATAATTGGATCACGGCTGCCCATGAACAACCATACCGATTGAATCGTGGATGTGTTGCCGGCCCATCTAATCTGTAGGTGGACGGGAAGCAAAAAGGATGGGAATAGGTACTGGGCATCCGGCCAATACTCCCGGTTTTCAAGCCGAAAACTCACAGACGAGCGGACTTTCAAATCCAGAGCGTGCTAGCCAATAAACACTGCCACTAAATCCATAGGATTATTTAAATTATTAAATAAATAATGAATAAAAAGATTCAACAGCCACACATATAGTACTAGCCCCCAACTAATATACAAATCACATGCTATGGATATCGAAATCTACTATAGAATTTTTCGATGTTACAACACCCAGACCCAATTCGATGATGTGATCCAAATACCCGTGGATCATATCATCGCATCTTTTCAGGAGTTATACCTGCTGCTGTCCGCTTCTCAGCAAACAACCAAGTGCGCAATAAACGTAGTTTAATTTCGTACATAATCGCCATTCAAGCGGATTACGTTAAGTCCAATTATAAATTCATGGGCCGACGGTGGCGCGGTCGGGTTCAAATTTTCAAAGGCCAAAGTCTTCGCGTTTTGATTAACCATCAGTCCGTTTGGTCCCAGTATTAGTTTAAAGTTAAAATTAATTGGATGGGCCGGCTTTTGCTGCGGTCAAGTATTGATTTCTTTGATGAATTGTTGTGGAGGAATTTTTGGTTTGGTTCTAGGCTTCGTAATTTGCCGCTTAATTTATTGTTTGTTTGGGTGGAAAGTTTTGCACACTTTACACTTTACAGATAAGGAAATAGGAAATATTTTAATATCCATCTGTATCTATCTAAGGAGCAACAACATTATTATTGGAAATCTATACGATAAAAACATTAATTTACAAAATTACTTTCAAGAATTTAAGCACAATATTTTGCCATAAGGACGTATAAATATAATATTTTATTTGTACAAAAACAGAGTTTCATTGTGATTATAATTTGTGTAGTAATGAGTGTTATATTTGGTATGCGAGTGTGCTGTTCCGCCTGTCAAGCTGGGAGATTAACTTTATTAGCCTTTTGTTATGAATATTCATTTGAAACATTATTAAAATGTTTCCACTTGAGAAGGTCTCCAGCTATAATTTTTAAGCTTTTATTTGATTTATTATGTTAGAGATTCCATGTTGTAGGTAATTAATCCAAGAACTTGTAACTTCACTTGTAACTTCACTTGTAGGGTATAATCACTTTTATTATTTTATCAGTGTTCACTCTTTGAAACATAAATTGATACTGCCGATATTACCTCCAGTTCGGCTATTTATAAAACACAAACCGGAAGCAGTATTTTTACAAAGTATAATAGTCCGATCATGACAAACATTTTAAAAATGTATAACAAATTAATTTACAATTATAAATGAAATAATTACTTAAAAACTATAATGAAGAATACAAAGGAAGTTATAAAAATTGATTGTAAAAATGCCGCTATCATCATATATCAGTGGTTATTAAATAAAAAAATAAAAATCAGATATCTAAAGATCAAAATGATCACAAATTGTTATTGAATGGAATATGATTAATTAGCGCTACGATAATCCCTCGATATTTTTTTCATTTTCGCATCCTGTTTAGTTTCCCAAGTTGTTACTTTTACATTGATTTTCTTTCAGTCGAAGTTAATTCACCGGCTATAAAATGGAAGGCCGCGGATTCTATCCTAGGACTAAGACAAATATTTGTGTGAATCACAGGAATTTGTTTCGAGTGTAGGTGTTAGTCCTTCGTAGTTTCTGATGCCCATGGAACAAGACTCGCTCTCAGTGTGAAGTCAGGACTATGTATGTGACTGTTGGGTGTATTTATTTATTATTAGATTTTTTATACTATAGTCCCAACTAGCTAAAGCATGGCTCTACCAGACACAAATTCATCTATAAAATCAGAAAGGTTTACTACACTGTACCTTACTATGAGAGAATTGTCATGGGTTATTGTTTAATCCCGCGTGGGGTCGTGTTGCGCCAACATCGGAGCCGGCAAACATAATTTTGTTCGGTAAATACTTGCCTTGGGATTTGCGCCGTCAGCTCTCTACCTATTAGTGTATCCTTGAGTAATATATCACAAATATTTGCTGGATATTGGAGGTTATTGGGTTTCCTTATCATGTTTCGAATAATGCGAAGTGGTGTACTGTATCTATGTAGGTACATAATGTTTCCCTCAAATAAGTTTCATATACATACTTTAATAACACTACTTCAATTTTTATATATTATACTACTACTACTGTACTCAAGTCAAATATATTCCAACATTAGGATTATTAAATATAAAGAATCTTATAACAATGAAAGTAGCAAACCTTTCCCCCAATCAAAAAATATCTAATATCATACGTAACAAAAACAGCAAGTTATTTTCAGTACCCACAACACCTACATTCAAAACTTGTTAAACAAAAAATATTTGTCTCACACTGACACTAAACACCAATCATACAGTCTTTCCTATGCCACTGGACACAACCCGTCAATTATAATCATTACAATCAATTCGTGCAATTAACTCGCTCATTACTCAATTCCAACTTAAAAGGGGTTTTTACTTCCTTTGGCATTCCTCACACAAGTGTCATTATTCCGATTGGCGTGTAAGTAAAAACCCGTGCGAATGAGGTGTTTCATTAGCGGCAAGTGGGAGTTCCGTCGAGCCTCGCAGAGTGTCGGAGAGTCTTGGAGAGT
Organism: Hyles vespertilio; assembly: GCA_009982885.2. Taxonomy (NCBI): domain Eukaryota; kingdom Metazoa; phylum Arthropoda; class Insecta; order Lepidoptera; family Sphingidae; genus Hyles; species Hyles vespertilio. Next base: position 603,796 of record CM042809.1, on the reverse strand, counting down.
CTCGGAGAGTCCCGAGACTCACGCGTCGCGGCCTCTGAGTTATGCATGCCGCGGTGCGCCGAGCCTACTCACATGGCTGTTTGAGGCACGGGAGAAAGGCGAAACCGATACGTATTAATTTTATGTCATGATAAGCTCTGTGTTCTTTGAACAAAATCTTTTGTATATTTTATTTGTAATTTGGGATAAATTGTAGTGATTTTAATTCACTTCTTCAATTTTACAACTCATTTAGTGGCTAATTTGAATCTTTGTGCTGTTTATAAAAGAATCTATAGTTATATGTGTAACTATTTCTAATATGTGCATGTTATCGACGCCATTACTGAGAATATAACAACATTGTTTACTAAATTAACCAGTCAAATAACGTCTTAAAGCAATCGGAAATCACTAAACCTGAGCTGCATCAAACTGCTCTTTTCAGCACTGGATATCCTATGGATAAGCATGAATACTTAACACACCTGAAGTCTTCACAACCTCCGCCACATCTCATGCCTCACACCGCAATCCCTTGAATCTCGCGGCTTCGTTAATGGCGTCCCGGTAGCAGACTAATTGATTTCTCTCTGGATCCTCCGGAGGTAATGCAACGTCTCAGCAACACTCCCGAACATCACATAGAGATACGTATACTTCAAAAACTCTTGATAGTGGCTGAGTGGTGTCTGGTCTTTTGGGATTAGGCGTAAGGTATGATAGTACATAGTACATACACAGTAGTTTTATTATTCAGATTTCCTTTTATTTTCTTTCATAAATACAATGCTTCATAAACAGCTCCCTTCAAAATTATACATAATTTTTTAATTAATGAAAATTTACAACATCATTTTAGGTTTTTCACAATCATTAAATTTTTTCTCGATTCAATAGAGAGATAATTGTTACCTTTTATTTAATTTCTTGAATTTCTTATTTTATGTCTTCGTTTAAAAAACTACTAACATTATAATATCTTTTTCCAATACATCATCAATTGCATAAAATCAAACATAAACCTCATGGGAACTAACAAACACGTAATACTCGATAATTACATAAACAAAGATTATTTACACTCGTACATTAAGCCGTCATCACCAAAACATCATAATTGTGTGGGCAACGCGTTACGTCCATTTTCGAATATTGACTCGCCCATTACCGCTTACCGCTCGCTGAGGTATGTAATTGAACCAACATTTTTCACTGTTCGTGTGCTCGTAATTAATACGTGCAGTACAGAGTGTTCCTTTCCCTTAAAAAAGAAAATGTAATTGATAGGTTGGCGATGTGTGGTGCGTATATCATGTTGGCAACATTGATTCCTTTTGCGGATTTCAAAAATGGAAGAATATATTAATGATAATGTTATCGACAGCTATAGTGGTGATAGAATTATTTTGTGTGTACATCATGTTGGTAATATTGATATCTTTTGATTATTTGAAAAGGAACATTCATTTAGTATTAGGTCCGATTTTTAAAAATAATATAACATTAGTTTATAATAATATAGCATTACCTTAGTATACTTTTTTTACCTAGTGTTTTTGCACGCTGGCACTTAGAACGAGTTTGGTTCCAGTTAATGCTCCTTTATTTCCAGACCTGGCTATCTAGTTGAGATCATATTACGATATTTAATTACTAACGATTTAATGTCAATATTACTTAACAGTTCACGTATTGGAAACAAGGTGTGTTAGTATTGGTTACTACCGCATATTTCACTCTTTGATATATAAATCATACTTCGACCTCATGAACACTAAGTTTAAATAAACTAGAAATATTTACCTTTCTTTGAACTTCCCTCGACATTTAATATTATCTTCAATATGCTGAATACGCAATGCAACAATACTTTTTCAAATCTTTCTTCCTTTAGACATGATAGCCACCAAACTCTTAAGTCGTATTAAATCTGCACAAATCTACTACACTAACTTGTATCATTACAACTTTTTAAATTATATCTATTAAGTTTTTATGTAGCAATGAATGCCGATTCCATGCCCTTCGCCGTATGGCAAGCTACACGACCGCTTATGAAAAAAAGGAAACCTAATAACACCTAAAACTACAAAGCAATGCTTGGCATTCTACTGTGCTCGACATCTTCACTACATAGAATAAAACAAAGTGGCTTTCTCTGTCCCTATGTCCCTTTGTATGCTTAAATCTTTAAAACTACGCTACTACGCAACGGATTTTGATGCGCTAGTGATACATAAATTGTAAAGTCACAATATGTTACTCTGACTACAATTTCCTTCATCCGAAACACAACGGTGCATTTACACTGCTGTTTGGCGGGAAGAAAAGACATTGCGGTGGGACCTACCCAGGTCTCTCATACATGAGAGATAAATATATAAATAACACCCAACTAAGATCGTGTTTTGTATGAACTACGAGAGACATTTATATATCGATACTAGCGGCCCGGCCCGGCTTCGCCTGGGTGCAAATACAGATTCCAGTCCATATTTTATTTAAAATCAATATGACAGCCGTTGTCTAAACTGCTTATCCATTTTCAATCCCATCCTGTACCTATTCTTATGTCCCATTTTATCCACCTTATATTCTATTCTATCCCATCTCTCCAGATTCAAATCATTATTTTGCTGTAGAAATATTATAACACTGTTACTACTCCGACGACATTCATTGAAATCAATTAAAAGATACCATAGATGACCCGACCACGCTTCGCTATGGCTTAGTTATTATATGATGAATTTTATATTGAATTATTTAGCATAGCAAAAAAGCCCGACCCACCTTTGCCTGGATGCAGATATTTTTTTATTTTACTCCACACCAAATACATGTTATTTTTCGTATAAGCTCTTGTATACCTAAACATGAATTAGCTATCCTACTGTCCTGCTCAATTCCGTCCCATCCCGTCTGTTCAGTCACTTCCCGATACGTCCCGTCTTTTCTCTTCATTGACCATCCCGTCTTATACCGTGCATTTACATTTCGTCCTATCAAATGTGTCAGCTATCCCAGTCCTCTCCCCTACCTCCCACTCTATTATATCCCGTTTCTCCATATCCAAATAGTGTGCCTTATAAATTTTTGACATTAAACACTTTAGCGATTTTGATTATCCATGCAATATTCCATCCCTTATTTCACCCCCAGTATGCTGTTTTCCAAAAACATTACGCCATTACTTTTTGTTAGTAATAAAGAGATTAAATATAAATTTTCATAGAAATACACTCACACACACAATTAATGTAGTAACGGTCATTGAGTAACGGTAGTAACAATTATATATAACTGGTTTCTCAAGACACAGACAACGCCTAATTTGAGAATCCCTGCAATATTCTCCATAATTATATAAAATTGTTATTTTATTCAGTTCAGTTCAGTTTTTATTTTTATGTGTTATTTTATGAAAGATTTTTCATTTTCAAGTGACATTCTATCTTGAAAAGAAGTAAAACTTCTTACGTGTGAATATTATTTATTTGATTGTCCTATATTTATTTAGCTTCATAATATACTCTTTAGTTTACACAAATTAAATTTCTGAACGTATGCATAAATATTTGACAACCAATTTAAATGTCAACCACTTTTCATTACTGTCATTATTTTACATCTTTAAAATCTAAAATACGCCATTAATCGAATATTGTGGATATATGTTGTCGATTCGAAACCTTTATTTAAATACGCTATTTAATTTGAGGGAAGAGTTTACCGTATTGACGGTATGAATATTAAATGTTTGACAGTTACAAACCCATGAACATTTTGTATGGTATAACCAAAATCAACAACTCCTTATAAATAAGAAATTAATTGAAAAAACATTTTCCAGTAGACCAAACTGTAAATCTAAACCATTCTCGAATCTCCACGAACACACACAAAAAATTTCATCAAAATTGGTCCAGTCGCTTAGGAGGAGTTCAGTCACATACACACGCACACAAGAAATATATATATTAAGATTTATCAATTTACACGAAACACCTCACACAATCTATACAACTATTTGATGTTAAGACCTCCAGCGGTATGATTAACACGCTGTACATGAGTAATCCAGTCTCTGTAGGGTGGTAGCCCTGTTGATATTACCAGTTACCAGCGATGTGTTGACCTTACTTATTGGCCACGCGGCCCTTATTAGACCCGTTTTGTAGCTGATCACTTGGGTATTTAGTAGGAAATCCATATTTGGTATAAAAATAATGATCTTGGTGCATCGAGATTTCATTTAGGGGAAGGTCTACCATTTGTATTTTTTAAATTAGTTCTCGATTGTAAAATATTAGGTTCTATCTACTGACGGTAATTTGTGAAAACAATTCGTGAAAATATTCGTTAATTATTTTTTCTGTCTATTAGTTACATAATATAAATAAATAAATCATGTCACTTCTGGCAGAAAGACACTCTCAAACAATAAAAAGATTTGCCTCAATTTTAAAACCCCGTTCACATACCCATTTAGCTAAATACTAACAAAACATCATTAAGCAAACACAAGCGTAACAATTTTTCCCATAACCAAAACTTCCATTAATCACAATCCTCCCGTATTCCCACGCAAATCCGTATGCGATGAGTTTGTTTGCGCGTGTTTGTACTGTGCACAATGACCGCACGCCCTCGGGTGCGGCTTCGATTCCGGCTACCCCTTTGTTGATGTGTCAATGAACGCTAAATAAGCTGAGTGGTTATCTGAATGTAATGTGATTAGATTTAAAGAATTAGAGTTTTATCTTTGCTGTTGGAGTTTCTTTATTATTGTTTCTATTAAGTTATGATTAAGGTAATGATAGAATGAAAATTAGTTATAAAATTTTTCTTATTCTATGACAAGCTACGAAGTATCGTAGCCAACATACCTTGGAAACTCCTTGAAATAAAAAAAAACCTTCTTAAAAATAAAGTCTTCCAATAGCTTGCCAGTTTAATACTCTTTACACACAAAATTAAATGCTAAAATTCCAACTGTAAAAACAAACAAAAAATATACTGTTCCCGTGCAACAACGTTATCTAACCTGCTCTTATTTCGTATCCAGCAATTTTCTCTATAAATGTAACTATAATTTCAATTATACTTAATGACCATTCAAAAACCTAAACTTTAATTTAACTGACAGTTCACCCCCAACTAGTGTTGCCAGGTGTCCCGCTTTACGTGGGACGTCCCGCTTTTCGGGGTTCGGTGACGAACCGGTTCGATAATTATTAAAATAACCAAAACTGGCTATTGTCTTCGAGAGCCTCCAGAGACGCGATGTTTTTCGATGTGATATTTATATGCTGCTAGACAGACGGAGAGCAATAATTAGTTTGGCAAAAAAATATTCTATCATAGGCATCCCGCTGAAGAACTCAAAATCCCGATTATTATTATGTCCTGACCCGAATTTTCAAAAATTAATCCTGGCAACAATACCCTCCACCCCTGACGTCTGCACACGAACCCGTGCTGACTGGAAGGTGCACGGTCGCAGTTCATTGCACAACGCGCAGCTGCCCGCGCCACATCATTTACATCTAATAACACGCTTTCGGACAAACGTTGATCTTATCGCACTACTATAATAGATTTCGTACGCGTTCAATTTGAGGTATTAGAGCGGTGCTGTGTGAAAATTAACTGTGACTTTATATAATATAGGTTTGGCTTTGGTTTAGTTGAGTTTTTGACAGCTTCTAAAGTGTTTGACACATAAGTAATTGTACCTGTGATTAATGTAATTAATACTCTCGGCTAGGAGTGTTGAAGGAGTTGTATTGTCATTTTAGAGTAGCTAGCATTATTTCTAAAGACACGGGTTTTCTTATGAGCACTGGACAGTTTTATTTTCGATTGCGATGAACGGCGAGACGGGTATAGTCGTCGTCGCCATTCACCTTATGGTAAGCGATGCGACCGCTCATGGACAGTAGCAAAACCAAACAACACCATGAAGTACAAAGCAATGCTTGGAATTCCACTGATACAACACTAACGAAAGACACTACTATACTTATTTAAGAACTAGAGATACAGAGGATATGATTCGAAATGAAATATTGAATTTTTTGCTTAGTTTTCCTTTCTTGGCTCGAAATCCTGGAAAGAGCCCATAAATATGCGAATCAATTAGAAAGAAACAGAAAAACGATCTGGATGCTTTCGATTCCGTTCCAAGACATAATCGTGCTGATACAGATAATCTCTACGTATAATCAGCAATAATATAACAACTTCATCACAACGACACAGATAGGGCGACATTTCAGCGATTGCGTCACCGAAGCCTACTGAATCACGGTCGCTGTGTCAATAATGCAAATTCAGATCTAGACGTGTGGCGCTAACGATCTCTCTAATGGAAGCCTGTCTTATTTGTTGAATTTACTGGATTTTAGAGGGATTGCCGGGCAGGGATAAGACTAATAAGCTGCCGGCTTGGCTTGAAGGATAACGTGGCTTGTACGTGTTTTTGGCTGTGTTTAAATAGAAGTAGCGTGGGCTGGTTTGTAAAACGAAATTAATATGTGTTATGGTCAGTTTTAGAGCTTATTTAGATGAAGATATATTGTGGGGTGTGTTGTTATCTACCTTTATTAAACCAGTCAGTGATTTAAATCCGGATTTTCCGCATAGCAAATTTTTGTGCAATTTTATGCCATTGCATTGTTATGCATTGAATAATTTACATAACAAAATTTAGCTAACAATGGAATATAAAATCTATCGATACATTTTAAATTCACTAGGATTAGTGAAATATATACCCTCCATAGTCTCAACTCGTCACTGTCACAAATAATGCTTATGAGATGATAATTCTAATCATCAAGACACAATAACGCAATCTATGGCCATTTTGCTATTTGTAACTTGATATCCTAGCTCTCACAAAAGAAATAAACAACAAAGAACTAATTTCTCACTGCCACTGTGGTGTAGTTGTACTAAAGTACGGTACTAAGCTGAAGCCTCGCGTTCAAAGAACGTATTGGGTAAACTGATATTGGATTTTTCTATTCATTATCAGCCCAGAGTCAGATATTTGTGCCCGATATGGCAATAGCCTTGCCACATATCACATCGTGGGACGGAACATACAAGGCGAAATGTGCGTGTCCTGCACCCTGCCTACCCCTTTGGGAAAAAGGCGTGAGTTTATGTATGTATGTAACTAATTTCTCAATCCTCTTCCGTATATGCTATCCTAGTAATAGCAAGTACAAGAACAAACACCTGTCTGTACTCTGTAGCCACGTGACTGGAAGTGCCGCGGCCCGCGGGTTCAATGAGGCGCGGCGGTTATTATCGCCGGTTACATCACACGCCGCTAATTTTACGAGCCGCTCCAATTATGCCCGAGGTGACATTCTTATGAGGACACGGAATAATTTGCTCACTTGTAAGTTGGATGTTTTTTAGTACTAATTTTGAATAAGTGTTGAATTTAACGCGTAATTATTTTTTTATACAATTTAATTGGAAAAACACGGAGCAACATTTTGTTATATATGATAGTCAACCTATGTAGAGTAGTTATTTTAAAAATAAATCAGTGCGTGTCAAGTCATCTTTGATTTATAACATGGTGACAGCGGTGGGATAAAAATAATTTATTATCTGGTTGTATTCGATAATAATTCGAAATGGAACATGCGCGGCCGCCGTCGGAACTGGTCCTGGAAGGAGGCCCGGCGAATCGAGCTGATGCCTGGCGTCGCTGGGTGAGGCAGTTTAAAATATTTTTACGGGCGTCTGGCGTGCATCGGGAACCTAGCGATGTCCAAGCTAGTTTATTAGTAAATCTTATTGGTGCTGAGGGATATGATATATTTACAACTTTTAAATTTGAAAAGGAACAAGATCAAAATGACATTGATAAGTTATTGGAGAAATTCAATGCATATTTTAGCACACAAGCGAGCACTACAATCAGTAGATTTAAGTTCTTTACGAGAGTTCAGGAAAATGGTGAAAGCATTGACGAGTATGTGACCGCATTAAAGAATTTAAGTATAAGGTGTGAGTTCGAACATTTAGAAGATGGCTTGATTAGAGATCGCATCGTTTGCGGAATTGTTGATAGTACGGTTCGCGAGCGATTATTGCGTACTGACGAACTCACGTTGGAGAAGGCAATAAGGATATGTCAGTCAAATGAGATTTCAAATGACGATGGTCGTCAGATTGAATCAATGAAAACCAATAAAGCCAAAAACTTGGAAGTGGATGCAGTGAGGCAGCATCGCGGTGGTCGAGATCGTGGAGGAGCACGTGGTGGCGTTGGCAACCGGCGCTGGCAATGGCGTGGTGCGTCCCGAGGCGATATGGCGAGCGTACCTTTAGCTACCAGCAGCGGGGCTAGTCAAAATGTACTGCCACGTAGACTATGTGCTGCATGTGCTTATGTTAATTGTGATGGTGGTAGTCGATGTATTGCTAGATATGTAAAGTGTTTTTTATGTAATGTAACTGGTCATTTTATGAAAGTTTGCCCAACTCGAAATATGAATGGAGTGAATGAGTTATGTGAGGAGAGTGATAACGAAGTGTTTCATGTTTCTACTATCTTTGGTGATAGACAGTCCAACGTTAGATGGTATGAGACAATTAAACTGTCAAATAATAGATATAAGCATTTGTTCAAGTTGGATACAGGATCTGATTTGAATGTCATATCAAAAAAGACATTTCTAAAATTGGGTTTAAGTCTCAAAGATATTTGTCCTGAAAAAATTATAGCAAGATCGTTTTGTGGCAATTATTTAACAGTTTTGGGTTCTTATATTTTAAAATGTATTTATAAAGGCAAAGAATATTTATTGAAATTTATCATATCTTGTAACGATTGTCAAAGCATACTAGGCAAAGATGCCCTTGAACAAATGGGTCTAGTAGTACGAATATTTTCGTTGAACATTGATAGTTATTGTGATCTGTTTAAAGGTCTTGGAAAACTGCCAGGTCAATATAAGATTCCAATTGATACTAATGCCACGCCTTGTATTTGCCCCGTGCGAAAAATTCCTTTAGGTGTGCGAGATCAATTAAAAGTAGAATTGGAGCGAATGGTAGGGTTAGGAGTAATTAGAAAAGTTACGCACCCAACATCGTGGGTGAATGCTATCGTGATTGCTGCGAAAAAAGATAGCAGTATTCGAATCTGTCTTGACCCGCGACCACTTAATCGAGCTATACGTCGTCAACATTACCCGTTACCTACTCTCACAGAAATTGCTAGTAAGCTAAAGGGAGCACGTTTCTTCAGTAAACTTGATGCTAGATCGGGGTTTTGGATGATAGAATTAGATGATAGGAGTGCAGACTTATGTACTTTTGGCACACCTTTCGGGAGATATCAATTTTTGCGTATGCCGTTTGGTTTGAGTTCAGCATCAGAAATTTTCCACGCTAAAGTGCGACAGTTATTAGAGGATCTAGAGGGTGTAGATTCTTTTGTGGATGATATAATTGTTTGGGGAGCTACGAAGGCTGAGCATGATGAACGGTTACGGAAGTTGCTAGAGCGTTCTAGGGTGATTGGCATTAAATTTAACCGAGAGAAGTGCAACTTTAGTGTAGAAGAGGTAACTTATTTGGGTTATAAGTTTAGTTCGCAAGGTATGAAAATTGATGATGATAAATTAAAAGCTTTGCTTAATATGCCAAATCCATCTGATAGGCCATCTTTGGAAAGATTCTTAGGTATGGTTAAATATTTGTGTAAATTTATCTCTGGATATTCTGAGAAAGTATTACCTCTTCGAAATCTTTTAAAAAAAGATTGTGAGTGGGTTTGGGGACCTTGTGAGGATAAAGCAGTGCAGATACTGAAAAATGATTTATGCAGTGCACCTGTGCTTGCGCTGTTTTCTTTCGATGAGCCAGCTGTAGTGTCGGTGGATGCTAGTGCTCATGCCGTGGGAGCGGTGCTACTGCAAGGTGGCCGTCCTATTGAATTTGCATCTCGTTCCTTGACCGAAACTCAGAAAAGATATGCGCAGATAGAAAAAGAAATGCTTGCAATTGTGTTTGCTTTGGAGCGATTTCACCAATATATCTTTGGAAAAGAAGATGTGTTGGTTGAAACTGATCATAAGCCATTAGAGCCTCTTTTTGATAAATCTCTTGACTCTGTTCCTGCTCGATTGCAGCGTATGATGCTCCGTGTGCAAGGGTATAAATTTAAAGTTGTATATAAGCCCGGGAAGTATATGTTTGTAGCTGATACTTTATCGAGAGCTCCGTTACCTGATCTTCTGCACAATGACATATCTGAAGAAATGAATTATCAGTCTTGTTTTCTCTTGGAAAATGTTAGATTTAGTGACCAAAAACTAAATCTTGTAAGGGACCACACGCGTAGTGATTTACAATGTCAGACGCTGATAAGGTATCTTAAGGATGGTTGGCCACTGAATAAATTTATGGCTGACGATGTGGTTCGTTCTTGTTGGAGCTATCGGGGATCTTTTGAATATTCCAGTGGAATATTATTTAAGGATAATTTAGTATTTATTCCAAAGGATCTGCGTTCGGAAATGGTTGCACGTGTACATGAAGGTCACCTTGGAATTGACAAATGTAAACGTCGCGCACGCGAAGTTATGTTCTGGCCGGGTATGTCTCGAGACATTGAGCAGTTGGTACGTCGATGCACTATTTGTGCTGAAAAGTTATCGATGCCATGTCGTGAGCCTCTAATACCACATTTGATTCCTCCATTACCTTGGGTGAAAATTGGATCAGATATTTTTGAGTATAAAAAGAAATATTTTCTAATTTTAGTAGATTATTTTTCCAATTTTGTTGAGGTGTGTTCTTTGAGTAATATTACATCTAGGAGTGTAATTTTAGCAATGAAAGATCAGTTTGCACGTTATGGAATTCCACTAGAATTGGTAACGGATAATGGGCCGGCATTCAATTCCAAGGAATTTCATAATTTTGTACTTAATTGGGGATTTAAACATATAACGTCCTCACCTAACTATCCGCAATCTAATGGCCGTAGTGAAAGGGCTGTACGCACTGTGAAATCGTTATTATTGAAAACAATTAGTGATAATTCGGACTTCTACATGGCTTTACTTAATTATAGAACTGCCCCGAGAGATGGAATTGCAAGTCCGGCAGAATTACTTATGGGTAGGAGATTAAATACGCGATTGCCAGTGCATATTGAGAAGTTAGTTCCTGGAAGAGATAATACAGAGGATTATAGGAACATGTTACGCAAACAGTCTGTAACAAAATCTCATTATGACAAAAGATCTCGCATATTGCCAGATATACAATTAGGTGATAAAGTTATTGTTAACGATAATACACAGAAATATAGGGCGAGTGTAGTAGGACGTTCTGAGTATCCTCGTTCATATTTTGTTAAAGATGCTTATGGGAAAACGAAGCGAAGGAATAGGAAACGTTTAATTAAGTTAGTAGGATCAAAAAATGCATCAACCTCCGAGACTTCTGAATTTCGGCGAGAGGATAAGGGTGAGAGTAGTAATGATGATGGTGAATATTATGATTCGTTTGAAAATATGTCTGCACATACCTCTAGTCGTATAGAAATGGAAGCTGCAAGGCGGGCAAAAGAAAAAATAAATAGATTGGTGAAGAGATTGTAAAAGTATGTGTCTATGTTTAGTTTAATTTGAAATAGTCTGTGTCTATGTTTAGTTTAATTAAGTTATTGTTAATTTGTGTGTTTAATTAATATGTTTTATAATTTAGTTCTTCATTTAATTTTATTGATTTGTGTTTGTTTCTTTAAAAGGGTAAGATGTTATATATTATAGTCAACCTATGTAGAGTAGTTATTTTAAAAATAAATCAGTGCGTGTCAAGTCATCTTTGATTTATAACACATTTGTTGACATATAGTAAGAAATATGAAAGTAAACTTTTAATTTATCTCAATTCTGCGGAACTGAGTACCGAATATTTTTGGGCGTTGTAAATCCTGATCAATCAATTTTGTGTCATATTATTTAAATAGTGCTCGGTATACAAATAGGCCCTAAAATAATCACAATTTTAAAAGGAAATAATTTTGGCGCATTATGGGCACTTCCGTGTATTCGAGATGAGGTTTTTTTATTTTAATAATTTACAACCGAAATCTTTGTACAATGTTGCTAGTCAAAGCTTTTCCATTTATTTTACTTAAATGAGTTTGTCATTAGCCCTTATAAAACGTTCCACTCACTTTCCAAACAAACCACACTATCTTGATAACTGCCTCCAATAACAATCTTAACTGAGAAACGATATAAAGACTTTTGACAAATACAAGCCCGTTAAAATAATGGAACAGTATCCTTACATAGAGCCCCATTATTGTGATACGATGTGCGGTTGGCACTACACAAACAAAACAATGGTACCAACCTACAAAAGTTAAGTGTGGCCATTAAGTAAGAAAATCCGACGTTAAGCGGGCAGCGGTGGTGTATTTATAGCAATAATGTTAACTAACGCGGCTCGCGTCGCATTGTGAGCGCTGAAACTTACGGAATATACATCCTAATGGACTAGAATGAAAACTAAAAGCTTTATTTGCTTCAATATGAACTGTTAGAAAGCTAAGACTAGTTTCAATTCATTTTTATTTATTTACCAAGCAATTGACGCTGTTAGCAGGCATGTAAGAAAAGGGCCATTATTATTTTACGTAACTGGTTATAGGCAGTCTATTCAATATTTCCACATAAAAACAGGCGCAATACCGTCATTTTAGCGTAAATATATTAAAGAGACATACAGAATAAGTTTTTTGGTATATTAGGACGATGAAGTATCGTAATGCATCTAAAAATATAAACAATACAATGTACCTGGACCATTCTATGCAGAGAAATTATTGTCTCTCGTTCATCACACTATTATACCAGCTTACTTCAAACATCATAATCATGCAAACATGCACAGCAAAACGTGCATGTGTGACTCGGTGTGGCTTTACTAAACTTTTGTGAATAAAAATATTTCCTATTTTATAGTTCGTCATAACTTCAAGTAATTACAAATTGATATTTTTTACTGCTATGAATGGTGATATGAGAATACCATTCGCCTGATGGTTAGCAATACGACCGCTCATAAATAGCAGCAAAACAAAACCACACCATGAATTACAAAGCAATGTCTGGCATTCCTACGCTCACCATCCTGAGACATATTAAGATGTTAAGTCTCAATATGTTCAGTGGTAACCCTGGCTACATTGTCCTTCAAACCGCAATAGTGCGTTTACACTACAATTAGGCAGGAGAAATAGATATTGCGGTAGGGCTTCTCACACATGAAAGATCTACCATTAGTATTATGTTATGTTGTGTTATTTTATTTTATGTTATGTTAGCAGAACAAAACATAATTATCAATTGTGTAGCTATTTAGTTCTCATAGCTTTTACTAGGACTATCGCGTAGCCCTAACCTCGCCGCAGGGCGCAGACGATGTCGCCGGCCGAACACGCGCCGCCATGTACTAACATCGCCATATGGTATTAGTGACTTAGCTCTCTAATGAAATTTCCTCATATTAAGAGTAGAAAGGTACTTGCGAATAATACCGACTGTATTAACAGATATCCTATTGTAAAGATTTACTTGGTATACATTGATTGATGGAAAAGGTAGAGAAATGAATGGGAAAATTAAATTATGCTCATTAAAAATAATGCTATGGAAAATATAATTTTGCTTCTATTAATTACGCCTCGAGCTGCTCGGTTGGAATGATGTCTCGACAAAAACCGTCGTGAAATAACAGCTCTGTCAAAGTTTCGTTTTGCTAATAACTTTTAGCTTTTCGGGCTTGTTGTTCTAACTTCTACGAGTATTAAGTCTTGGTACACAAAAAACTTTGTACCACTACCATGCCAGAAATGCTTTGCACTAAAACATCTTGTTAATGTATTTAACTCATACTTAACTCATCCCAAATCGTATACCAAAATAATGTGGGAAACACAAACCTATAAAATATCACAAACACCAAGTATGTAAATGGCAGGTGCACTCGTACGTACTGTCGCGAATATTCGCTAATGCGTTCCCCGACACCGGCGGCGTTTTGTATAATTTCACTATCAAAGATAATGCTGGCGGGCGCTATAGCCCGCTCTGTTTTAATTCTATCATATTAACGCGTCTGTGTAGTTGTACGGCGTTATTTATAAACAGATTTTAAACACGAACTAAAAGGAACGAAAAGGTTCGCAAATTATTTTTTGTGCCGCACCGTCGAGCTATGGAATTGTTTGCCGTCACGCGTGTTCAACTCCTTCCTATAATCCTGGGTCCTTCCGTCGTAGTGTGAACAGGCATCTTAGCAGGCCGGCATAATTGTATCGAATGGCTTGGGACTGTCGTCTGATGCCATTTGATATTCTGCCTGGACGACATTTGCGCTTACCATCAGGCGTAGTGATGTCAGTACGCCGCGCCGGGATAGAGTAAAAAAATATATATATAAGGTGTCGATAGTTTTGTATTCTTCGATCAAATTGTATCCAAAAGTCGGATGCTATACATGTTTCCATGGATGTCAAATAATTGTTAGACTAGCGATGAAAGAGACACCGTTCAGAATACTCGCTATCACTCATACTTAATATAGAGTAAAGATACTAATATAACGACAATATTTGAAATCATATGAAAAAAAGACACCAAAAATGAATAAGATTTAAATAAATCAGAATAGCCGCTAGATATACACACGCCGGCACAATTAGAGGAACACGCACAAAAATTAGTTTTTTTTAAATTTTGTTTGCTGTTTGTTTAAATTGTCTTTGTTTTTATATTTCAGCACCTTTAAAAAATTAAATTTTGCTAAAAGATTTTTGGATATTTGGAGTTTTATCGTTAATTATGCGCTCTCAAGTGTTTTTAAGATTTTTTCACTTTCAAGTGGTTTTACAAAATTTTGTTTAATTTCATTTTATGTGACTTAAGATATTTTTATTGTTATTGTTTTTAGAGTACCTGTCTTGTAGGATATAAAATGAGTGGCTTACCTTCCACTGAAGTTGCCAGAGCGGTAACAATGATTGAAAATGGTCAAGGGTAGGATTCAGTAAGTCGCGCATTGGGTGTGTCGGCATCTGTCGTCTTTCTCAACGTTAAACGTTAGAGGCATATAGGCTCTTATGTGCGGATGCCAGGCAGAAAAGGCAGAAAACGGTGGACCAGTACCCAGGATGGTCATTTTATTACAGCCGTATAACGAACTTTGAGAAATCGTCGTCATACGGCTATTCAGACCCGAAACATGTCACAAGAAGTCCGTGATGTTAATATCAGTGAGCGTACAGTGAGAACACGTTAGAATGAAGTTGGACTGAAGTCTTACGTTCCGTCAAAAGTTCCAAAACTCGAGGAGGTACATAAAGTAGCCAGATAAGCTTTTGCTCATCAACACCGCGACTGGACAAATGAGTGGAGCCGAGTTTTGTTTAGTGATGAAAGCAGTTTTGTTGTGAATTGCATAGAAGGAAGGGAGAGGATCTGGAGGTATCGAGGAGAACGCTAATCGAGGAAACTTTACTGAAAGAGGTGTGTTATGGCGGAGGGTCAATTTTGGTATGGGGCGGTATATGTTTGGAAGCACGCGCGGAGTTAATACTTATAGAAAATGGGTCTTTAGCTGCACAAAGATACGTCGCAGAGATCTCAGAGTCCCATGTATTGTCATTTGCACCATCCATAGGCGAATATTTTTTATTTATGCATGATAATGCGCGGCCCCACACAGCGCAAATGGTTCGCGACTACTTAAATTCGGCCCAAATCGCGCAAATGGATTGCCCAGCAAGATCACCAGACATGAATCCCATAGAGAACGAATGGGACGTTATCGGAAGAAAGATAAATGGAAGAAACCAAGCCCCTAAGATCGTCCAAGGATTAAAATTCATGTTAGTGCAAGAGTGGGAGAATTTGTCGCAAAACATGATTGAGGACGTCATTAAAAGCATGAAGGGTCATATCCAGACTCTTATCAGAGCCCGTGGTAGCAATACGCATTATTAATTTTCTTAACTTATTTCTGTAAGTTTTTAAAATACACGATTACATTTGACAATACAGAAATTTCATTTTACTGTATTTCCGTTTAATTGCATTTGCGTCATTAATTAAAGTATTTTTTACTCAATTATAGTAATTTATTATAAATTTTGCCTCATTTTAAAAATTGAAAAATAAAAACGTTCAGTTATTATAATATTTTCTAAGAAATTCAATATTTAACGCGTGTTCCTCTAATTCTGCCGGCGTGTGTATTTTAATAATTTCAGTAATTTCTCATTTATTTAATTTTTATCTTTGGTAAAGAAACAAATACGTTATTACAAAGAATCGTTCTACCCCTTAACTAAATTACTCATCAATAATAAAGCTTATTTATAACCTTTCGTGCAATACAACGAGCTTCCTAATTTAGTGGAAGTTGAATACCCCGTGATCAGGTCAAGGCCGCTTCACTTTGACGCGTTTGCGAAGGACACTGCGGCAAGAAATCATGTAAATATATGTATGTAATATTACAGACCTAATTGGGTAGTTTAACACTCGAAGTTTATGAACAAGATGAGTGTTCAGATATTAAACATGGGAGGTATAAATATCATATTAAATACTTTATAAATATCTAACGTTTTGAACATAAGCGGGATGAAAAAAAATATCGGTGTCTTATATTTTCATGTAAATAGGAAGCAAATTCGATATGGAGATATAGGGATATGTTTTGGCATAGAGGCAATTTATCGTCTCAAGAATGCTGAGCTACTTAATTAGGCCAATTTGGAGAAATAATTTAGAATTTGTATATTCTTTATAAAAAGCCCAGAGACGCGGCCACAAGTAACCAATATAAATAGTGATTCTTCAATGTCAAAATCGGAAACGAATTAGGACAGTCTCCAAGTCTTATTAATTAAAATTTACTTAAACTAAAGTGACGGCTTTGAAAATAATTTAACAGCTGTAAATTATTTTCCTTGTAATATTTTGTAACTTAGTGGCCTCCTCGTTCTAACCGCAAAGTGTATATTTGAAAATCAAGAGATATTGGATTTTCAATTTTTTCAATGTGACAATCAATTTTTGTAAATTTTTATGCCTGAAAAATTTCATATGAGTCACCCGAAACTTACGTCTGACATTGCAATAAGTTCGCCACCAATCTTATTTTTTATGGGAACAAAATATGGAAATTGCAATATATGAAATAGTTTTCCTTGCTAACCTTTAGAGCACACATACATAACCATACTTATTATATTATATTATATTCAAGTTATCCTTAACAATGTCTTTGTTGATAATCACAGTATCTTCTCAACCGACGGTAATACCCGTTGGTAAGAAAACTCGTCACAGGATATTGGAATTTTACGATCGTCGCCCTTAAATATGTATTTTTAAAAGGGGTTTTTGTCGGTATTTTTGGGTCGAGGTGAGTCGGCAGTCGAGTGAAGGATATTAATGTGTGAACTCAGACATGACAGTCACTGGAATAATGACTAATACGCTTCTTTTTTATTCTAAGAATAAGTATGTTATGAAAACATAAGAAATGATAATAGGTATTTTGTCTCAATGTCCCATCTTCGCGTAGTAAAGTGGGAAAACATAATATTTATACATATGTATCGTAGAGACGTTTGTAATGATAGCAAGATCGATTGTTTGAATAAAATACACGAAAACTTTGCTTTTAATGACGACCCAGTAATGCGAATTGATTTGTGTGATCTAAAAATATTGTTTTCCAATCTGAGTGTTGTGAAATTGTAAGAAAAACAGTTTGGCTGTTGACGCCACTAAATTCAAAACAAGGAGTGGTGCAGTCCAATTTAGCAGCGATATAAAAATAAACTTGGAAATAATAAAGTATATTTGAGTAATACGCATCAAATTCCTTCCCATAATCCACCGTCCATAAACTCCCCTATTCTCAAACAATCTAAATCAAATTATCAAAATGAGCACGGAAAGTATCTCTTCGCTTTTAAGTCAATTTTGTCGTCTCACTCGCACCCGCATTAGGCCTATCTCCATCTCTGTCTGCCTAAGTGCACGTACACAATTATAGGTGAGGTCAGGAAATGAGTATGATAAAATAAATGTCAAATTTCACCCCCTCGTGACAAGTGACGCGAGGCGGAAATTAACAAGCCCTTATCGCGTGGCCGAAATTAACCGCTTCCGGAAATCGCGGTCCGGATGTAACCGCCGCCAATTAATTAACACACGCGCGCCAACCGCTTGCCTTGCATTAGTTACGCTGAACTATTTTAATTGATGCCAAATAAACTTGGCAGAGTCAATTAAAGATCTCGTTGATTGCGTTGATGCGTCGCAGATATTTTACTTTCGGCACATTTTAGAGACAGATGTTTAACATTAAAAAAAATCGATGCTATTAAATACAACGAGAGAATACATGGGTTATCAATAAATATTTGAATAATAATATCGTATTTTATACACTGAATTCTTTGTTTTAATATGTATTTTTAAATGATATGAAATTATTTGATACCTTTAATTTTTCAAGTGCTCCTTAAATATATTATTATTCCCTTTTTTTCCTATTTAAAACAAAGATATCTTCCTGCAACGACTGCATCCAGCAAAAATTTAAGTCGCAATGCTTTGCCAAGTCAGATAGCCGCTTCCTGCTTATCGGACAGGTCACGTTCTCGCAAGTAACTTAATGTTGACTGGGCGAGTGTGCAGCATCCAAGAAATCAAAAGAAAACTGATGACCATCGCATAAATCTTTGCCAGAGATAATTTGCGAACAACTTTATGAAATCTTTCCACATTAATAACTTCTTAATTCGCTCGGAATTTAGCAACAGATGTCGGACTGTCTGTGAAACTTTTGCTTGAGACTAAATAAATACTGAATGAACTCGGGCGGTAATGGACAAGTTGTGAAGTAATGAAGTGATGTCGCAGTTTTAAAGTCATTTTATCTATGTGAATACAATTTGACAAAGTAAGCTACATGTATGTTTGTAATACATGGGTTAATAATGATAAATAATAATAGGTTTATAATTTACTTTTCAACCGAATCTTCGTTCGTAGCAACTGATATATAAGTATATATTGATATTTTTCTGAGTTTGAAGAAGTCAATATCATTCGAAGAGTTCTAGTAACTTAAAGAGATCACCACCCTTCGAAATGTTGTACCAAGGCAAACAAGACAAACCTAATCTAACCGCTTACATTGATTAAATATGAAAGGTATGTTTCTTTTTTATAAAAAACAAAGATGAAGTAGTAACTCCGGGTGTAAGCTGACGCTGCAGGCAAAATCTTCGAAGACCCAAAATCCATGTTGATCAGTTTTTCCCTCAAACGAGGGGTGAAAATAAGATCTCAATCTACCCTTATAGCCTGCAGCGAACGCATAATTCCAACCGCTTCTCCCTTGTGATGAGACATTGCTGTATTTGCATAACAAAACATCATTATTTTATTTAACGGTGGTTGAAAATATCGCGAGCAATCTTGTGTGTAATAAAGACCTTTATTATGGTTCCTAATGGAAATCTGACAATATGACTTTGGCCGGCGTGATAGACTATACCATAAACATTGTCATTAAAATTGTAGATGAGTGTCATATTTAGTTCTAATATAGCGATAAATATTGGCTGTTATACTAAATTACTCACCTTTTTGCCGACACTCACACTAGGCCAGCGTATTGGACTATATGGCCCAACGACTCTCAATCGTACTTTCGATTACAGAGGGCAATGAAACATACATGAGCTAATACAGTACTTGCCTTCTTGTACTTGCTAGATGCATACTAACAAAAATATAAGTAGCAAGTAATATCAATTCAATAAAGCAAGTACATGTTAATTATAAAACTCAATAGCCACGCACTGCGCACGTATTCAACACCTCACAGAAATGCTTGTGTCATGGGTATCAAATCTACGAGTGACTGTTTAGTCCCACAAACATCAAAACAAATATTTGTGAATAACGCAAATATTTGTCAAGTGACACAGCCCAAGGGCTTTCATTCCACGCTACTGTATGGTGCTGTTAAACAACATCCAAAAACTATTTGTTTATGCTCATAGTGTTTGCTCTCGACTCAGTAGTAAAGGGTTTGTCAATAACAAGTGATGCTGTGTCAACTACACAGTTACTATAGCTGTGCCATATATGTACATACTTAGAATTTTAGACTTTGAAAGAATTATAAAGAACACATACAGTTAAATTGACAACCTGCTCCTTTTTTCGAAGTCGGTTAATAAATACACCCAACAGTTACATACATTGTCCTGACCCGACACTAAGACTGAGTCTCAAGACTCTTGGGTATCAGAAACTATGCGAGACTTTTCGGTCTCTCAAACCCACAAACAAGAAACAAATGGTTGTAGATCACACAAACATTTGTCTCGATGCGGAGAACCCACGACCTCACATTTCACATATGACCCACCAAATGTGACGTGTTCGGGTTTCAGCATTTGTGCGTCGTAATTCAAGCACATCAGCATACTTGATTTGACGGGCGAAGGAACAGTGTATACTATATTTGAATTGCACTATTTGCCAGCCAGCACTAGGTCAGAGCATGGTGGACTCTCGATTGTAGAGGAGGACCGTGCCTGCAGCCTTGCTGATACAGTACAGTACTACACTTACCATAAAGTATATTATACTACTAGCAGCCTGGCTTCACCCGTGCGTAGATACTTTTTGAGAAGGATTTTACTTGGGATATATTTTGTTAATGCTTCGGTCTTATTGGGCATAGCGTGATGTTATATAGCCTATAGCCTTCTTATTTAATGGACTATCCAGTACAAAAATAAATTTTCAATTCGAACTAGTATTCCTTAAGATTAGTGCATTCAAACAAACAAATAAATATATTAGTATAGATAAAAAAGTAATAAAACATCCAAATTAACTCATAAAGCAAAGTGCAAAATAAAACTGCAAACATGACAGCAGGAGACAAGGCCTCCACAGCGGCACCAATAAAGCTATCCGAGAGCAAACACCAGATATTCATACTCGTAACATACGCCGCGCCGCGGTAATTTGTTTAATCTATGCTAACACGGGGGCACGAGACATACTGCTGTACCACTTGGAAAACAGGAAATTTGGTTAATCGTATAAGCTACTGAGTTGGTTAAAAAGAGTCTGGTTTCATATTAAAATACAAGATCTAATATAGCTATTGAGGATGCCAAGATTCCTATGGTAAAGTGTAGAAAAATGGACCTTAGCGCGGGCCTAAATAAAGCTATGTAGAATGCTAAAGTTGTGGATAATTTGCAAATGGTTTACGGGATGAAAGTTAGTCAATAATCAAGAACACCTCACAAGTCGTTGATAATTAAAAATTGAACATTGTAAAAGGCCTCTATTGTGTGGTCGAAAATAAAAGTTACAGTTAAAATATTTATTTCGAAAAAAATAAATATTACTTGCAGCTAAATCTACTAATTCATTTATAAAATATATTTACCGCAACGGAGATTCTAAGCTGTCATGATCATTAATCATTTCAAAGGGTAATTAACTACGAATTGTGCATACCAAAACTGAAAAGAACAGGACATTTCAAACAAAAACATTTGTTCATCTAAATTATGTAAATACATTTTAATTTTCATAAAATATTTTGCTATAATCTAACCTTATTTAAGATCTGTATTGTCAATCATACGAGAAGAAATAGCAGGCATACAATGCACGAAAAAGATAGTCCTACAAATTAAAGAACAGACATTACTCGTAAAAATCCCGCCTTATCGATTTTATCAAGGATCCTTTTTATACAATATATCCTTGATAACCATTATCGGATAAGAGACCACACTGGTCGTGGAATCAGATTAATTTTAAACAGACTCACAAAAAACTTATATCATTAGGAATAAGCCCGGTCCGACATAAAAACGAGATTAACTAATAGAATTTTTATGTAGACGTAAAGGTTTTGGACCTCGGGATTGAATAAATAAGTATTTATACGACTCTTATTTGCAAAGATTTATTAGTAGGATGTTTATCTACCTTTGATAGAGTAGACTTTATTTAAAATATTCAGTTTTGATACAATTGTGCGTTAGTGGTAAAAATGTGGATAATTTTATAATCAGTTCTTATTAAATAATTTCATGGGGCAGTTAAAGATTTGGGCTTGATGTTTATGCATTTTTTCGTTATAAAATTCGCTGAGACTGTTCATGAAAAGATTGATCTAAAATCCACACAAAGATACCAAAATACTTACTATTGCGGTGTTAAAGTGAAAGAGTATAAACTCACTTACAAACTTCCAGTATCAAAGAAACTTCTAACTATTCACAAGCCCTCCACTACCGCCGACTCTAAAACGGCCGACACTAGCCGAACTCAAATGTTGGCCAATTTATTCAGCAGAGTGTACTCAACTCCCACTACGAATGCAAATGGCCAAGTCTCGAAGCGTGTGTTTCCACCCGCGTGCAAATTGCTCGGACGCTTGCTCGACGAATTTCCACCCCGTGTGTACACGTTTGTTTGATTAACGGGAAATTGCGTTTCATACTTGAAGTTATTTTAACTTGTTTTATGTTTGTTGTTTATTATCTTTATGCGCCATTTGTTACTTCGCTAAGCGCCACCGAGTTTCCAGTTTAGAATCTGTTTTGAATCAGCCGTGGGGTATACTGGCATTGTCAGTTTTGTTAGCATGTTGTTTTTAATAAATAAATTAGCCTATGTATATGCATCACAGCATAAACTAGCATTTTTCTACTAAGATTGCTAAGGCCTTATGTTACGCTTGCGTATTGCGTATACTTTATAGACCCTACTAAGTATGCAGACTTCCTTACAAAATTTTCATTTAATGTTAAAATATACAAAGATTACATAAAAAAATCTACAAAATTTTTCAAAACCTTCCAGCACTATTATCCTCCCCACTTAAACACAAAACCCCGAATAAATACACCATCGAGTTAAACACGCAGGCGACAAACACTGCCATAGTAGGTGATATTCCTGCCCTGGCCGCGCGCCAACAGATGCGCTGAGCCGGCCGTCCGCCGCGGATTACCGAGCTGCATTTTTATATTATTGACTGGGTTTTTTGTGCTCACTTCATCTGTAGATTGCATGTCTGGAGTCTAGACTTCGATTTGGGTATTTTTTATTTATTTATTTTGTTGAATGGTATCGAAGCATGGTATAGACTATAAATTATTTTAAGTATAGTTGAAGTAATATTTAATAATATGATATAGGGCTTAGTATAAAAAATAGGAGTTATGGAAAATCTAAAAGGTGACACAAGTGGATCGATTTGGCTTAGTCCATATTTGCGCCCCGTAAATAATATTAATTTGCTTTATATAATATGATACTGCATTTATCAAAATTAATTTAAAACTTTTTCGTGATAATATATATGTACAATCATCCAAAGTCAACCAAGCATGAACTTTGATATATTGTATTAGTAGCATTGTGTTTTATATTGGAATGAAGCTTCTGTACATAAATATACATATATTTTAAGCACAAGTTACTGTTCGAATATATCCACGCTACTGGTACAATACAATCAACTGAACAGAACATAATTTAGCTCAATCTAATTTAGCATCTCTTAGTTGAAACGCAAACCTAATAATATTGTGTCTACTGGACATCTGTCGCACGGATATCGTACCTATGATGATACAGAGTATTATTCCTCCGCCAATACAAATAGAAATACAAATACTTATTGAATAGACAGATTTACTAGTTTAATGTACAGAAAAGAGTCATAATATACCTATATTTCTATTCGACGAGTGCTTTGTCAGCGTGAAAAAGTTTTTCCTGGATAAAAACCTCGCTATATATTTTCCCGGGATAAAAAATATCCTTTAGCTTTCTTCGATAAATAGACTATCCGAAGCTAAAGATTTTGTTCAATTAGAACCAGTAGTTCCTGAGATTAGCGCGTTCAAACAAATAAAAAACTCTTGAGCTTTATACATTAACATAGATTAAAACGCAAAGCTTGTATTTACTATTTTCATTAAAATAAAAATAACATTTTGTAATCTATACTATACACTCGCTTAGGAAATATAATCAAAACAAATCTACAAATAACACCGATATCCAAAGGATTTGCAAAACGATCGCTAGAAGTGTATTTGTTAGAAATCCAACACATCTCTTATGCCAATATCTCCCTTCAGCACACAAAATAAACACATTTACGTTATTGGAGTATGACAGAGTCAATAGTGCAGGCGCTGGCGGCGAGCCAACAGCTGTGTGCTGCTCGTGGGGTCAATAATATCCCTGTTATCGACTGAGACGTGAGGTCTGAAGGTCATGGACGAAAAATCCGGCTCGAAGGACCAAAATATTTCACAGACATTAATAGAACAGCCAAGTTGACCTATTGCGTGTAAGAATTACATATTACTTAGCTTTTGTAGGTATTGCTATCTAGCAATATTTCCAAAATATTTATCGTAGATTCGAAGGTAAATGATAAAATTACAAGTTAAATATAGCTCAAAAATAATGATTTGTCGCTTGGCTGTTGATTCGTAATCAAACCCTTTTTTAAGCACGAAAAACTACATAAATTATATTGGATTTTTTAATATGAAACATTCTGGTTTTTGGCTAAGTTCCCAATACTCATAATATGAGAAACATCTTGCACTATATAGGTCCACGGAAGTCGTTCCACCCCATCTTCTTGTATCCTCGTAACTTCAAACATATATAAGACATGTAAAAATATTTTTTTCCATCGATAAGTTACGGATTCGAGAGTATAAATCAAAGTTAGGAAAAGTTGTTTTTTATAGCTGTTGTTAGTTATTTGGTACAAGAGTTGTTAGTGACTTAGACAAGTTAACAAACTGAACAGTACTGGAAGCTACCTTGAGTGTCTCCAGACGACTTTTAGAATTAGAAACAATGAGGGTACATGAGTACTTTGTCTAGTAGAAATTATTATCAAAGAATTAAAACCAAAGTTTATTACAGTAAGATATACAAGGTATATATATATATTGTTTTTAGGCCAATTAAAAATATTCAGATAGTTGAGGATTGAAATTTTAAAACATCAAAATAATTTTTATTACTGGCTTTCTCAAGCTCTTATGAATTACCAACATCAACTCCCGAAAACGGTTATTTAAGCTTAAAAGTCGTGACGTTTACACGACAAAACGTTTCACGTCTCAGATATTTTTTATATTCACGTCTGTAAATTAGGATGAAGAGTACACGGCTGTATTTATTATTTTAAGACACGGCCCAACTTCGCATCTTCACGAGAGTAAAACAAGCGCTCACACGTACCAACTTCTCTTCATGAATTTTTTAATAGTTTAAGCTTAATGGCTGCAATGAAAGTGTTAATCAAGCCTTATACGCCATTTATTGCTTCACTTAATTAATTTTTACGAGAAACGTCTGTCAGGCATTAATTTGCGATTGGACACCCGTTTAAGTAAAAGCCGCATAAAAGTTTTATTAATATCGATGATGTCATTTGTGAAAAATATTGTAAGCGTTTCGTATGATATAAAAAGTGTTTAAGTCAAGAAACATGAAAATCAGAACATAAAACATTTTCCGACGTTATAATTCAGTTAAGTTACTTTACTCAATCATACAAAGAAACTCAAAGCTGTTTTTAATTTAAGAATCAAAACACTCAGAAGAAAATCTCTCGTTTTTTAAATCGTTTTTTTTTTATTTCAATGAATGGCGAGACGAGCAAGCCGTTCGCCTGATGGTAAGCGATACCACCGCTCATAAACAGTAGCAAAATTCCACTGCGCTCGCCATCCTGAGACATAAGATGTTAAGTCTCAATATGTCCAGTAGTTACTCTGGCTACAATGTCCTTCAATCCGAAACACAACAGTTCATTAACACTGCTGTTTCACGGGAGAAACAGACATTGCGGTGGTACCTACCCAGATGATCTCTCACATATGAGAGACCTACCACCAGTAAATAGTACCTAAAATCCCACGCATATGAACGTTACACCCACGAGTACGAAAAATTATTTGAATAGTATTTGATACATTCGTAATTTAATTGAACTAGATGGCTTTTGGGACTTTTTCAGCATCTTGTTACGAAAAAATTTAGGGCTATATAATCACTGGAAAGTGCCGTAACGGTCTAGTGAGCCTCGTTTTTTAGGAATTCATACTTATTTTCATACTTATTTTCTCCGATATTTTCACAGCACGGCTTAGATATGTTATTATACAGGATGTTTTAAGTGTTTCTATTAGATATTAATTCCATCTACTCCTCACACCCCGGTGGTCTATTAATTACGGGACACCCTGTATAATTATACATGATATGGTGACAATTACATATGACATAATTATACTCTTATTTTTATAAGGGATTTAGTATTAAAAATAGGTGTGCTTTCTAAAGATATTTAGATCATCATTATTTTTTGAAACAATGACGCTATGAGCATGCATTGCCCATTAAAATTGTTACGAGCCATGTCAGATGCGTAAATGTCACGTCTATTTTGGAAGATGTTCCAGATTCAGTTAAATCGCCTGGTGTGCTCACCTGCTCTGTGTAGTTTTATCAATAGCCTAGCATTGCTGGAGTATTTTAATAAGGCATCAATATGCCTAAATAAAATAAAAATATTGATAAAGCAATCTTTATCACCTTCATAGGGCTAGTAATTGGAGTCCACATTTAAATACAATTGAAGTGTCTGTTTGTAAAGTAAAAATTAAAGAAAATGTCCAACTAAATATCGTTATATACACGACACCTATAACGAAAATGATCTTAGATTTTTTTTGTCTGTCTGTCTCTCTGTCTGTCTGTCTGTTTGTTCCGGCTAATCTCTGATATGGCTGGACCGATTTTGACGGGAGTTTTATTGTTAGGTAGCTGATATAGTAAGGAGTAACTTAGGCTACATTTATTTTAGAAAATATATTTTATTTTAGAAAAATAAAGTTGTTGTTAAATTCCACGCGGACGAAGTCGCGGGCACAGCTAGTGTAAAGTAAATTTTGTAAAAAATAGTGCATATCTGTAGAATTCTGGTGTCATTTCAGGTATGAATTCGTAATTTATTTAATAATAATTTTAGCATTAAGTTCTGTTTACAAAAAAGTTTCTTTGTATTTTAAGAAACTTGAAACTATCTCCATATATCCAATGTTTATAAAATAGACTGCGTAAAGACCCAAAAGCAAGGAATTTCCCAATAATCAACTACCGGAAAATATTTACATTCGTAGAACATTAAAGCTGTAACCCCAACCGCACGCGTCCGCCGGAATGACAAGCGTTCTGCGGTCCCGTGGTTATCACTGTCATGGTATGCGTAAAGGAATTCAAATCATTATTATTACTATAATTAAAAATCAACAACTAAATAAATAAATAACACCTAACAGTCACATACATAGTCCTGACCCCACACTAAGATCGAGTCTTGTGTCGTGGGTATCAGGAACTACGAGAGACTTTTCGGTCTCACAAACATCCAGACCCAAAATAAATATTTGTGGGCCGCAAAACATTTCTCTCTGTACGGGGATCGAACCCGCGGCCTCTAGTTTCACAGGCGGCGTCTAACCAACTGCGCCACGAAGGCTGTCCTGTTGCTTTACTTTAATTTCGCATAATTTATTATTATCACAATGAAACGTGCAGACAACGATCGTGCTAACCTCGGCTTTGAAAGCCTACCGGACAATATTATTTTTTATAATGATTCCTGCAAGTCTCTTCTAGTCTAACCGTTTTCAGTGACATCTTAGCAGAGGTTTACGACCTTCTATACAATTTAGGGATTATTCTCTTCACTTGAAGCGTGCTAACGTAAGAAACATTTTTTGCCAACTTTTCTACATAAATAAATGGCAGAGTAATCAAAAGTTGATTTGTTGTCAAACGTTCCAAGTTTTCGCTCGGAGTGCGCCTAAATAACGGTTGGAGCTCTCACCAACTTCGATAATTAGAGGACTTTCATAAACAAATGGAATTTGTTTATTCTCAAAAAAACTGGGCGAAAAAAGTTAATGAATTCTTCAGTTAAGGAAACGACAAATCATCGCTCCTGTCGACAGGCTCGCGAAGTTTGGAAACATCCGCGCCACCGCCGAGGGCTCGAAGACATTTTATATCGTCATCATGACGGTTTTACTCCGCGTTTTAAACGTAAAAACAGTACTTTTTTGTGCTTTTGTCTTTCACTTGAGACGCGGATTGAAAGTTTTTGTTGGACAAAGCGGAAAAAGTGCAGCAATTTTGTTTTGGTTTTGACGAAGCATTTACAAGTAGACTTATAATTAGTGATTCCATGGACCCAAAAGCCACAACTGATATCGCATGTTCAAGTTTTTTGTTTGTTCTTTATGAATCTTCAGGTGTATGTGTAATTAATTATCGTTTACTATAAATTTGGAAATATTTTGAGGAATTCTGAATACCTGATAATTTTTCATATAAAATCCAACGATAAATTTTAAGTTTCACCGATTAGCACTTAGGTCTGATCTCTTTCAGCCATAGAGCAGACCCGTGTGAGATTATATACAATCTGTTCAAGCATAAGTCAAAATTATTAAAGCATCTTTTTTTTATGGCGGAGCAATTACTACATTTTTTCTAATAGCATTAAATGGCGAAAGGAGCATATCATTCACTTGATGGCAAGCGATACGATCATTAATAATGTACCTTATAATAAGGTAAGTGCAAACAGTCTTCGTAGTGACATACATACATACTTACGTAGCACCAACCAACACAATTATCCTACCCAAGTATGCATCCATCCCCGTCGAAGTTATACCATGTCACTTAAGCAACAACACTGCGCATCACTAATATACGCAGACGGGCCGAAATATCCGCACAGTAAGTGCTAGCGCCGCGCGAGTTAGCTCCACATCTTGTCCCAGTTAGACCGCCTAAAGCGCTCTCAACTTGTCCTGTGTTACCTACAGAGGACGGATTTGGGTGGCGGCTTTGGTGGTGTATTTGAGTAAGTGAGGTGTGGTTCTGAACTCGTGTGTTTATAGATATGAAATGGATTTTTTTTAGGGAATGCGATCAACGGCCTTAGTAATGGGAGTTAAGTAAAACTATTTTATCCATCGTATATTTTGTCTTCTTTGCTCAAACGTAATTCAAAAGTCGTAAGAAAGCGACAAAATATTCTATAGCTAAAATAGATTTTAAAACTTAAATAGATTTTAAAATGTCGCTGATAGTGTCGGAATTAAAGTTTAACGATTGCTCATAATTTATTATTCTGAAAAGTTTTGAGTGTTTTTACAATATAGTGGTAGAAAAATCGTATCACTCCGAATATCGGTCACCTTAAAGAAGATTAAATTGTAACTACAACATGTGAGTGTGTCACGATCCGGTAGAAACAAGTTCATAATCTACGCAAGGTTTCTAACAAAACATTGGACTTGAAATCAAGTGCTCTTGCTTTTTCATGCCATTATAAAAAAAAAAAACGTTAATAGTGACCCCCAGTATTTACTTCTGAATCAGTCCCCACTGAATATACCGCAATAATAACGAAATAAGTTCCACCTGCCGCGTCTGGTTTTTATATAAATCGACAATAACTCTTTGAGCTCCGCCGACCACACGCAACTTGAACAATTTCAAGCTTCAACCACCCCTCTTGTATCACAATTTATTAATATCTATTAGCTTGGCCCTTGTACCTATACTTTTTCTAGTTTATTTCAGTATAGAATGGAATTTAATTACATAAAATACTAGGCCCTACCTAAAAGCAAATTGAAGAAACGACTCGTAAATTTCATAGCCTAATTCACAGAAAATGGACATTGAAGCGTATGAATGTATGTCAAATAATAACGTCAAAGCGTGGATACCAGTATATAGTATAAACGATCAAATCCTACAAATGATGAATTTACAACTTTTCTTTAAAAATATTATATTAATCCTATATGATATAATATTGTATTTTCTATCTAGTTCTTACTAACGGATACGTATGTAAGTAAGACCACACGCCGTGTCCAATGCTAAAGTTTCAACCATTGCCCAAGTTCTCTGGCGCAGGTATTGTCCTCACCGCATGAGATTATTTACATTTGTGGACCATTTGAATGTATGTTACTTCATCATATGAATTTAGGGTGGGATTAGTTATCTTTATTGTTGAAATATCAGTTCTCTTTAGATATTTTTATATTATTTGTACTCTGTCATATTCTTGTTACATTCACTTAGAACCTTAAGGTGTGGCATTCAATCCAATAAGGTAATCTAAGTTATATATTTTTACTTTATGTTTTTCGGTGTTGATAACTTTATTATCCCCGAATTTGTCACCTTTACAAAAACTTGGCATCTGCTTTAATTGGACCACTTGGTACTGGTGCCTAAATCCTACAGATGCTTTTGTTCTGTGAATAATATTTTTTTTCAGTGTATTTTATATCTTGTTAAATTATTATTACTGCAGTTTATGTTGAGCTGACCTCCCGTCACATTCAATAAGGAGTTGGAAAAAAGTATGCAATTTTTTTCATGACGTAAATACTCTGAGTAACTAAAAGCGATCTATTCATAAACGAACAGAAGTAAATCTCAAATATCGACAAATTATGAATTGGTCCACATTAACAGACATTAAACAATAACCACATTTCATCTATCAATTTATAATCGTGTTGGACAAAACAGATATGTCTATAAAACAAATGAGCGACGTAACCACGTGTCCACACGCCATAATGGATATCGAGAGGAATCCAAGCTCGGAACTGGGCTAAGCGCTCCGACCGCACACCGCACACCGCACACAGCTCGAGAACTATCCGCGCCATGTACAGATATTTGAAGCACAATTATTTTATTTTGTGGATAGTGGAATTGAGTAATTTTAAAAATCTATTGTTAAGAAAAACTATATGAATGTAGGTCCCTAGATCGGTTGAACAAATTTGAAACTTTTGCCTCACAACTTTAATTATAAAACAAACAACTTTAAAAAATATTAATTACACCTTTCATCTTAAACCTTATCATCATAACGTCTGCCATCTGCCTGTAGATCATATAGTTTATTTTTAATTTTTAAGAATATACCAAAGACAATAGTGTCTTCAGAAACTTCCTACATGAATTTATCGGGACACAAAAAATATTTGACTAGCAGCGGTTTACACTTAGATGCATTTTTATAACTCTGATCGGTTTCAAGTTAAAAAATAAATAGTAATAGTTATTACCTACTTAATAAAAACGCATCTCCTCTAACTTCTTCTACTTTTAAACGTAGAATTTATAAATAAAATATACCCTATAAGTTCCCCAAGTTCCTAGACCATTCAAAAATAAAAACATAAATATTTTACCTCTGTGTGGACCTATGACATTTTTGTACATCAACCCAGTGGTCAGCAATAGCAGTATCACCTTTTATGTTAATCGTAAATAAAGGTTTTATTTGTAAAAGTAAAATAAAATGTGTTACGAATGAATATTAAATGCGCTGAAGTAGGCTAAGCGACCACACACCGCACCTACAGGCTGTGTCGAAACTTTCTGCATTTCGCTCAGTTTTGCCATTTCGCATGAGCTATTTTGAAGCTATTTTATACTATGTGGTTGGAGTTGTAGGAATTTGTAACAGAGTTATTTCATTCTGCCAAATTGTAGGGTACTTGTTCGTAAATTTATGGCAGAATGGTCATTGAGGTGCAGATTTTTTACTGGTTTTATGAATAGGCTGCAAGGCATCTGATGATAAAATTTTCATGATATAATATGTACTCGTATCCAACGGCAACAGATAATTATGCCTTGTTAATATCTTGCTGTACATAACTAATTACAATATAACAATATTTATTTGTTTTAAGACAACTATTTTTCCACTTGAAATTGGATATATGTTTTGATGGCTGTTAGCAGTGGGAGACAATGGATTAAACATCGAGCCCAGTGGCATGCCATAGGACAGGCTTATGTCCAGCAGTGGACGCGGAAGAGCTGATGATAATGATTATATATTATGTCGATAAATTTTATGGCATTGTGTATTAATATTACTATGTATTAACAGTGGAATATTACTCCATTACATAAAGCGTTATTATATGGCTATGAATAAGCATGATCGGACATAACAGTGGCTCATATTGTAATGCGGGAGCTATATCCGCAATCCTGCATTCCTATGTGTTCTATACGAAACTAGGAATGTTAAAACCGATACAGTGTAACCAAAATGTACATTACATTGCAATCACATTCTTTTTATTATGTGTTGGAAAATAAAGTCACACATAATATAGTCATTTTTTTATTTCTTAATTGCAATGAATGGCGAGAGGAGCATGCCCTCCGCATGATGGTAAGCGATACGACCGCTCATGAATAGTGGCAAAACCAAACAATACCATGAATTACAAAGCAATGCTTGGCATTCCACTGTGCTCGCCATCCTGAAACATAATATGTTAAGTCTCAATATGTCAAGTAGTTACTGTGGTTACAATGTCCTTCAAACCGGCACACAACAGTACATTTAGGTACACTTCTGTTTGGCGGGAGAAAGAGACATTACGGTGGTAGCTACCCAAATGACCTTCCACATACAAGAGACCTACCACCAGTATACCAGCTGTCCTGACTTTGAAGTCTAATTTAATGCTATTGTCCATAATCAGTGGAATCCCTTACCATCACGCGGAATAGCAAAAAAAAAATGAAGTCCGCCTCGAGGCAAAAGGCTAGTTTAGTATATTGAGACCCCAATAGGACCCTCGACTGCCTAGAAATTCAAGTTCTCCAGTGGGTGGTTAAATAGACTAATACAGTACAGACCAATATCATATTTTTTCTGATTTAAATTGCGTGTGACTTCTATTCATGCTCTTATTAGTCGTATATAAATATTTAGGGACACTATACTAAATAAATAACTTTGATATCTACATCTAGTATTGTTTGCGAACGGATAGGTACGCCTCCGCATTCCTGAAAGGTCACAGTAATGAAATTGAATAGTAACATTTTCCTCTACATTGTAACAACTAACAGTGGGTGGACAGAGTTCCCATTCAATGTGGACCACGCATTTCTATTCTGAAATTATTTATTGAGATAAGCTTTTGATTCATAATATAATAAGAATAATTTGTTTTCAAGAATTATTTTAATTGTTTTCTATCTTCTCTCCTTGACCCACACTTAAACAGGCTCTGTAAACGCAACGTAGAACAATGATTTGTCATATAACTTTATTTATTTTAAATACAACGTACAATTCTTCAGCATAAAATATAACAATTAATCTCTTTAGAGTTTTTGTATCTGTATTTGTTTCTATTTGTATTTGAGTATTTGTAAAAATATTCTTTTTTTACAATTTTCCAAAATCAGTAAACGGGGATATTTTACTATCAGTAGCTTGCCCAATAACCCGTTCAGTAGTTTCTAGATATTTTAGTCCATCAAACTAGTCTGTTATAAGATTCTCTGACGTATTTCCCCAAATTATCAGTATCACCTTCAAGACGATTGTATTGTTACTCTCTAGAGTATGTCTCTCACGATCTCTCACTTAGAAGGCTTACAATGACGATTAGTATTCCGGAGGCGTCGACTTCCCCGACGGATTTTGCCGGCATGACCTTGGCCAGGTCACCTTGTTGTAGTAGAAACAGTACAGACTGTAATATTAGTCCTTGGTTTGATTTCTAGATACAGTAATTAAGTGAGTTTTTATAGAGGAAATACATAGTTTGAATGGAAATTGAAAACTGCCTTAAAGTTTGGTATCAATTGGCTCGTTCAAATATTTTAATTTTCATTTAAGTCTTTTAATTATGACTTAAATTTTGTATCAACTTGCAAAGTGGAATGTATAGGTTGGCATAATTTTATCGAGTGCTCGAGGCTCTTTCTGCACTGCACTGCACCTGTACCAGTACATTCTTTTGACTGTGCCAGTATACAAAATATATCGATTATAAAAAATATCTAGGCTAGAGTAACTTAGTAAAATCTAAATACAACCAGTTGGTATAGATATCACCCCGTACGCCTATTACCCGTTGTCACGTCCGAGTTAAAAGCTCCCGAGCGATTGCATCCGCGGCATTGCACTATCAAATTGTATTAGAATTAATTGCCAGATCCGTCCGCAGATAGTGCGTAATGTTGCCAGCTATTAATCTCAATTTGCCAGTTATGCCAACGGTGTGGCGTGCCAGTTTTGTGCCAAATTTTATGATCGCATAATTATGGTCACTGATTTAGTTGCTTGACATGTGGATGCGAGTGAAATCGTTATTTGAGTAATTTATGGGTGATTACCGTGTACTAGGCTTACAATGTTCAAATTGCCATTATGGAACACTGCCCACACTCGTCACTGTCTGATTATTTTCCATGGTAATTCATATAAAGAATAGTTTTTGCCTGATATGTTCAAAATTTTGACATTTTATGCTATGTTGTACGCACTTATTATTAAACTTATTTATCTTGGTCTGTGAAAATTATACTAATATACTATATATTAGTATAATTATAGTTTACTCTAAAATATTTATAGCTCTTTAAATTAATTTACATCAAAAATGTACCTTAAAAAAATAATGAAATACCAAAACTCTTTCAAAAACAACTATAATTTAGACAAAATCACAGCTTGTAATCTATTTAGAACAATAAATAACGCCACGTCTTTGGATATTGATTAAAATCTTTGTTATGATGATAAATAAACGGTATTAGCAGTCAATTTGTAATTTACCGCCGTCCAATCATATAAATTGCATCTACAGACTTAATTTTAAAACGCCCGCGGGCCGACGCGCTTATAAAAATTACTTGACATATCTTTGATACGAATTAAATACTTTTTATTTTATGGGTCCTCTTTTACTGGAATTTATTTTTTTAATGGCAGGCATTGAAGGTATTTGGTGTGACGAAATATAACTGAAAAATATAGGGTTGCAAATTAATTAGTGCTGCTGTTATGGAATCAAGAATATGTTGTTAACCGTGAGAGTTCTATCTTCAATTTGGGCAATTCACTTCTTGCGAATTTTCTGGTTTGGGAAATGTTATATGAGGTTAATTCTTTATCATATTTTGAAAGGACATTTACGATCGACCATATATTTTTTTAAAGTGAAGTGCATGGTGGCCTGTTGGTAAGCGGACTAGACGCGACTGCCAACATGTTCACAGTGGTCGCGGGTTCGAATCCCAGGGCATACCTCTGACTTTTCGGTGTCATGTGTGTATTGATAGTCAATCACCACGCACTAAAACGGTGAAAGGAAACATCGTGAGGAAACCTGCATACCATAGCGATTTATAAAAAAAAATTCTATGTTATGTAAGTCCGCCAACCCGCACTAGGCCAGCGTGGTGGACTATATGGCCTAACCACTCTCAATCGCACTGTCGATTGTAGAGGAGGCCCGTGCCCTGCAGTGGGACGTATATGGGCTGATACAGATACAGATATTTTTTTTTTACTAAAACGTCTTGCAAACGAGCAAACAGAGCAATTGATGGTAAGCTAGTTGCCGCCTATGAATATCCATAATGCTTGGATCATGTATCTTGTATCGGCCCATCAAATTGGGAGAAGAGCGGGGAGAAAAGAGGGAGAAAAGGATGGGAAGAGGAAAAGTGTATTGGGCATAACTAAGCAAATAACAATGGCAATAGTTGATATCCATCAATGATAACAGGAAAAGTATGCGTACTTAATTGTGTGTTTAAAAAAACATTTAGAGAAATATACCCGGCATAAATTAAGGAAATTGCTAAGTAAATATATTTATCTCCGTAGAAATAAAGACATTAGTCTTAATTATGTTCCGAGATACAAAATGTAGGTTAGTAATATCTGTGTCTGTATCAGCGCGACAGACAATCAACTCGTAGACTACATTAATGTCTAACGGGTCCGGAAATCAACTTCAAGAAAACCTTAGCCGTATTATTACGCTACTACCAAATGCTTTGGCTTGGCTCGTGTTAATGTTGGTTCATTCAGCTTGGGAATTAAGAGAGGAAATTTTGATGTAAAAAAACTGAAGTTATAATATCTATCCTTTGAAGAATTTTTTTTAATGCATTGCTTAGGTCCTTCAAACGAACAAATAACGGCAAGCGCACAGGCGGTTATATCTGATAATAGTATACTTATAAATGCGCCAAGCAGTTATACAGAGTGAATGAACGTACGTATGTGAGATTGGGTGGGTGTATTATATTTTTATAGCTTAGATCAGGGAAACGAGCAAACAAGTCGCCTGATGGTAACTGATTACTGCCACCCATGAATATCCATAAATCCTGGATGAATGTATTGCTGGCCCATGAAATTGGGAGGGGAGCGGGAAGCAAAAAGGGTGGGAACAGGAAAAGGATATTGGGTATCCGGTAATCTCAAGATTTTCTAGATTGCTAGTAAGGAGATAGGTACTCTATTTTATTTTCTATGTCCCTGATAATCTGTGCTCAAAATATGATGATGATCGGCTTAGTAAGGCTTGAAATCATAACAAACATACAAACTTACATTAATATCTATATTATTGAAATTCTGTATCTGTGATACAGTTGCACTATCATTTCATTTGATTGAAATCTTAATTACATTTTGTCAGCACTTAATCTAGAAATAAAAAAAGACTTGTAACCTGAGTTAAACTGCAATGAAACTAAGTATTTAATTACTGCTGTTGCAATCAACAATCTCGGTGTTGAAATCTAACTGATGTATGAATTAATATTGTGTCATAAAAATATTGAATACATGGGTAGGTACAGATTAATCTATAATGTTAAAATGAAAATGAAAATTAAATGAAAATAATTTATTGAATCCATTAAAATGTTCAACATCGTTTAGATTCAGTCATTTTTTTTATCTACCACCCGGTTCGGAAAGCGGTTTTCACTAGAGAAGAATGGGCAAGAAACTCTAGTGTTGCTCTTTTCAAAACCAGTTTACAATTTAGTGATTATTACATAATTTACAAGTTGGTTTAAATCAGAGCAGTTTATTAAAAATATTTTTAAACGGAATATTATTATATTATAATTACTATGGCTGAGTGAAGCGAAGTCGCCCAGAACGAAGAATCAGTATACTCTTTTTCGCCAAAACAGTGAATAATTGCGAAAGCCTTATGTAATCCATATAATATACAATCCATGTTAGCTTTTCCTATGGTAGTTTAATTGTAAAGACGGATTTCCCTAATTAATAGTCTTTTTGTTTATGATAATAAATATAAATAAATATAATAAACATGATGATGTATATCATATATCTTAGTTAACAAAGTGAGATATTTAATGTAGACTTTTGTAAAAATATATTAGAAAATGTTGCATAAGAAATTTACTTTCAACTAACTACACAAGGGCGACTTTATCAATCTTAATTGAAAATTAATAAAAATGAATTCAGAAAAACATACACCCTTTATAGCCAAAGCAGGTTCGCTTTAAGCCCAACTCCATTACAAATCACATTTTTTTCTACAACTCGTTACGAGTTATCAGTGGACACAGGTTCGCTCTTACGATACCGATCAGATAGCCTTCTTCGCTATTAACATCTTGCCGAATGATTTTTAAGACGGCCTTTTTGTCTTGTGCCCATGACTTTTTAAGTATACGAAATTTATAGTGTGAATGTGAGAACTTTGAATAGAGTTGTAAAAAGGTCGGTGTGAGATGGTGGTAGGAATTGAATTAATAGTTTATGACGGTTCAATTATAAAAACAGATAATGTCACATTAAGTGGTATGGATGGCCGAAATGTTCTGGAGTGGAGGCCACGTACAGGCAAGCCAAGTGTAGGATGCCCGTCTAGAAAATTGAGGGACGACCTAGTTAAGGGTGTAGAAAATCGCTGGACGCTGATCTTTATGTGTAGATCCTCGGGGGAGGCCTATACACAGTAATGGACTTATGGCTGAGAGAATATATTGAATCGTTCAGTGTATCACTGCTAGAGAGCGAGTTATAGCTCTGAAGGGAAATTAAACATTTCGATCATAAATTACTGGATCTGAAACAAGCATAATTTCATTTTCTGTGTGAAGATCAAAGCCATATAATTAATGTTGCTTTAACATTTTAAAATAATTATTGAAGTTAATTTTGCTTTAAATTATTAAGCATCTCACATTATAAAATACCTCGTAATAATAATATTTCTTTTGTGACATAAAATTATTTCCCTATCTAAGCGAAAATAATAACAATTTCCCCAATTTAAATTTTCCTTCCTCGGTGATTATGCAAAACAAGGTTACTCTTTGAACGGACGTCCCGTCAGGTTTGTAGCCCGGGGTGCCGAGCCATCTGCACCCGACTCCCTTTATCAGATCAAATGTCCTTCTAAATGTACCTTTAATGTAGAGAATTATTTAAAAACCTGTTTTAGTAGAGTAACTGTACAACTGTCACTCACTGTCCAAGTAATTGTATGTTTTTGTTAGTTGTTGACCGTTTCGAAGTGATCGTGACTCGTGGGTTAGCTGTTTATAATATTCATTTATTTTAAAACACATAATATGTACATACATAAACCATGTCTTTTTCCCAGAAAGGGTAGCCAGAGTTGCTTCCAAGGTAGCCACATTACGCCTCTTATTTTCCGTGCCTCGATGTGATATGGAGCAAGTCTATAGTCATTTTAAAAGAATAATAATTTCATTTAATTGTGCTGAATACTGTTTAATATCATTGAGGATAAAAAGTGGAAATTAATCAAAGATATCAGTTTTTTGGTAATTGGGCAACAATCATTGTGCGCCACATTGCCACTACAAAAAAAAAAACATGTGTAACACAAGATTTGATCATCGGATAAGATGACTGTAATGATCTGTAAGCCGCTCATATTGGACAAGCATGTGACTATCCAATGACAACATGTTAGAAGTACACGCAAAATATCATGTATCATCGAAAAAAAAAACATGTGTTATATAATCTGTACACTCTCTCTCTGTATCAGCTCATATACGTCCCACTGCAGGGCACAAGCGTCCTCTACAATCGACAGTACGATTGAGAGTGGTATAGTCCACCACGCTGGCCTAGTACGGGTTGGTGGACTTGCGTGCCATAGAAATTTTGTTAAATCGCTGTTGTCTTATGCAGGTTTCCTCACGATGTTTTCCTTCATCGTTTTAGTGCGTGGTGATTGACTATCAATACACA
Organism: Hyles vespertilio; assembly: GCA_009982885.2. NCBI lineage: Eukaryota > Metazoa > Arthropoda > Insecta > Lepidoptera > Sphingidae > Hyles > Hyles vespertilio. The sequence continues at coordinate 564,469 of CM042809.1, read as the reverse complement.
CATGACTCCGAAGTCAGAGGTGTGCCCTGGGATTCGAACCCGCTACCACCGTGAACATGTTGGCAGTCGCGTCTAGTCCGTTTACCAACAGTCCACCACGCACAACAGCAATTATATGCGTGGGCTATAATCTATGAAGCAAATGAATTCTTGTGTTGGTTTTATTCCTCCCACCAAACAGCAGTGTAAATGCAAGTCTGTGTTCCGGTTTGAAGGATATTGTAGCTACAGTAAACCGACACAAAAAACCGACATACTAAAATTTTATCGTTTGTCATTAAACGTTATTATCTAATTGTTTGGGCTTCTACGAATGGAATTTAATAACTTGAAATAAGCCAATTCGCGGAATTTAATGTCTGTTTATGAACGAAAGAAAGAAATAAACTTAGTCTCTATTTAATATTGCGGTGTAAAAATAACGCAATAAATTAAAAATTCGTTGACGCAAAGATTTGATCAGCTATATTATATTTATGTGAGTGACGGCTGACGAGAATATGGGTTGAGTTTCTGATTTGGGGTCCCAAGTTTAATCTTGAGGTCATCGCATCTGATTTTTGGTCATATTTAAAACTATATATGAATATCATAATATTGTTGTTTGACAACCCCCGTGGCGCAGGCGGTTAGACACCGCCTGTGAAAAGATATGCCGCGCCGCGTATTCGATCACCGAGAGAAATGTTTGTGCGGCTCACAAATATTTATTTCGGGGCTGGGTGTTTGTGAGACCGAAAAGTTTCTCATAGTTCCTGACAGTTTCAGCCTCGATCAGTATTTATTTATTTGTTTTCGAACTTATTTAAAACTATTTATGAATCATCATAATATTGTGAAGTTTTATCTCAATCGTACTTTCGATTATAGACCAGCCCCTTTCCTGCAGGGGGACTTAAATGGGTTGACAAATATTGCGAAGTTCACCAGTTCATTAACATGAATGATTAAATAATAGACAAGTTGGGCTTAAACTCTATTAATCGAAGATGAAGCTTGGACATTTAGGCTCACCCCTATAAGAGGCAGCTTATACTTCGCAGGTAGTCTAATACCTATATTTGTAAATAAAGATTTATCCAGCTCCATTGATTTACACGAAAAAATATCCCGAAATCTACGACCTTGACACGAAAGTACCAAAATAGAAAAGGATAAGTACTACAATTCCTCTCACGTCTGACGTGTATTTTCAAATAAAACATATATACATATCACATCACTCAGTGCCGGCTAACCCTCATACAGCCTTTTACATTCAAAGCCCTTTTGGCTCATATTATTCTGGAATATATTTTTTTCTCGTTTTATTAACTTGTCCCAAATTGGATTTATAAATTGGTGTAATATGTTTTTTTAATGTTTCAAAAAGGTTTTGTTTGTGGAGGCTTTGTGTGTTTATTTGCGACCGAATTTTAGGTAGCGACATGTATATTATATTACATTTTATTTTTAGTACGCAAAACTTTTTAAAAAATGTGTTTATTATGAACGTACCAAATCTTTTCAGGGTATACATGCATTTAAATATTCTAACAATCTAAAGCTTTGAGGGTAATTTTCTAAGTAATATAATTTACTAAGAGATTCTATTTAGAAAAAAAAACAGCATAGGACGTAATAATATTTTTGCGACCAGATTGTTACTGAAAATAGAAGATACATTAGTAAGCATTTAAAAACAAATAATTTACCAGGCTCCACGTGTGGCTGCAGGATACTAATCCTTATTGGCATGGATTATTCATACGTTTTTTTTTACCTGTCCAAACAAGATATTTTGTTATATCATGCTTACACTTTTAACAATAGGCATACTAGAAAAAAAAATGCTAAGCTCAGTGTTAAATTCATATTATTTCATTCAGCTAATATTTCAATAGACGCAGCTGAACCGTAGCTCCACAAAGCAAAATATCTGCAATGAAAAATGTGTACCTATCGATGCTAACTATCCAAAAAAAGAATACCGGCTCTAATAGTTACTTTAGAAAATACCCCAATTGAATAACCATTTAGAATTGAATAGCTACTACATCCAAAGCGAGAAATTTCACGGCATATTATTGACACTTTTTCATCCACAAAAACTTCTAACAACAAACAGAGTTTTTTGTTCCGTCCCCTGCAGTAATAATGTCATAGTTGTGAAACATCGAGTGCCGGAACTTTGTGACAAAAAATATTATAAATCACGGTACACTGACTTGTATAAACTGAGTTTCTGAGAGCGGGGTTTTGTACTTTTTATTATGTTTCAATGTATTGTAATAACATGTGGCTTGATTTGAATAATTGTTTCCGGAGTTTTGTTACAATCTGGCTTCAATTACTATTTGACAAATTAATTGTTGTTGTAGTTTAATTTATTGCGCTTTAATGTTGTTTCGAAGAATGTTATTCTGATTTATAACTTGTTAACTTTCAATCACTAGGCTGAGTTAAATATCGCAGATAAAAACCTGCAGATTACAAAAAAAAATTGGAATTTAAAAATGTTTTGCAGTTTAATTAGGATTTTGATGTAGTGAGAGAAATTGGGTTATTACTTGACTTATTCTTTAAATGCCCGGTTGAACAAAACAATATTGTTCAATTCTTGTTCACAAAATACAGAAATGCAACATTCACAAAATATATGAGTCCTTTGTTACTGTGAATTTTGTGTAAATACTTTAAGGATTCATCAATATTCTCTGCAATGTATATCGGGTAGCTATGCTTTTGCAGCCGTACTTTTTCACGTTTGTACAACAAATACCAACTAAGTGCCCTTTGTTAAATATTGCGAAATCAGAAGTATCAACCATTATTTGCACAGAAAATTTAAAAGTCCAAAAAATAATGTCACGTAAAGCTTAAAACTTCATTGTTTACGTATTTTAAAATCACTACAAATTCCACAAACATTGAACAACCATCCATCTTGTTCATAAATTGTTGGTTTTGCGCAACATCGCCTGGGGACCCTTCAGTAACTCGCGTACTTAACAATGTTTTTAATGGGAATAATAGCGCTCCCCGGGGCTCCCATTGTCCCAACCCGGGCTGAAACCACGCCGGACAATGATCGGCCCGATAGCACGGATGTGGACGCAGTATTGACGTGAGCTTTCATTATTTACCTTATATTGGGAGAGTAAAACGTAATTTAATTCTGTTTATTCGCAGTCTTTACTGGTGGGTTCGATTTTGGTATTAAGAGAAACGTTTGTAACCACATTTATTTGCTTCAGGTCTCGATGTTATGAGACCAAAGATGTTCTAATACTCACGATACTCAAATAAATCTGGTATATTGTTGTGGAATCAGAATTAGGTGTCTGTATCAGCCCATATACGTCCCACTGTAGGGCACGGGCCTCCTCTACAATCGAGAGTACGATTGAGAGTGGTTAGGCCATATAGTCCACCACGCTGGCCTAGTGAGGGTTGGCGGAGTTTCATACCATAGAAATTCTTATAAATCGCTATGGTATGCAGGTTTCCTCACGATGTTTTCCTTCACCGTTGTAGTGCGTGGTGATTGACTATCAATATACACATGACTCCGAAAAGTCAGAGGTGTGCCCTGGGATTCGAACCCGCGACCACCGTGAACATGTCTAGTCCGTTTACCAACAGGCCACATTAATTAAATTAGGTGTATTTGATATTAAATTTAAAGTTTCGAAGTATTCTTGAATCCTGTTTCTGCTCAATTGTCAATAAGAGTAACACAGTCATAATTTCTAACCGACTTCTTAAATTTACAACCCCGAACAACATAATTTCTTGCTTTCATTAGAAATTCACCTCAACATTGAAGTCTAGAAAGTCACTTTAATAGACGCTTTTAATATAACTTATACACGCCCTGTAATTGTCTAGAAAGTTCTTTCTTACTCCAATTAGAAAAAATATAAATAAAGGGAAATACAACCTTGAATTGTGTCTATAAATTTTATATTGGAATAATGTCTTTTGAGGTAGCAATGAAAGTACATAAAATAAATAAATATACTCAGCAGTCAATTTTCCCCAACATTGAGTTTAACACTTTTTTTAATACAAATTTAGTCTCATACAAAGACCAGAAGCAACTGATCAGTCTAATATTTCTCTCAGTGCGGGGTACACTGCAGCAATAAGTAAATCGGTATAATTAAATAAGTTATAAAGAGATGATAACCAATCTGTATCTCTATATCTTTCTAATCGGTAACTGACACTCAAAGCGGTACTATAAATAATCCCAGAATAAAATTAAATCGAACCTAAATCTCTTCACATCCCATCTTCATTGTCATCACTTCAATACGACATAATTGATACGAGATTCGCCAACGGAACCACCGAAATCTTATTTCCTGCATCTACCACGTACTAAGCTTCCGCGCGAGCGTTCCAGTGTCCTCGAGATAATTGCTTTTAAACTATATCCGGAGTGGCTCGCAACCATCCGGCCGGACTGAACATGCGGACACTAATGCCCACCCAACCATTAGCCTGTTATTATAACACAGTTTAAAAATAAACCAAATAGGCTGTTAAGGATAACCGCTCATCGATTTTTTTATTAATATGTTCTTTTAAAAAATGGTGGTAGGTCTCTTATATGTAAGAAGCCGCCTGGGTAAGTACCATCGCAATGTCTAATTCTCCCGCCAAACAGCAGTGTAAATGCACTTTTGTGTTTCGGATTGGAGAAGATTGTAGCCAGTAGAACCATTGGACATATTTAGACTTAACTTCTTACGTTTCAGTATGGTGAGCGTAGTGGTATTCCAAGCATTGCTTTGTGATTCAAGGTGTTGCTTGGTTTGGCTACTGTTTATGAGCGGTTGTATCGTTGACGATCAGGCTATCGGCACGCTCGTCTCTCCATTCATTGCAAGAAAAAATATGGTAGAGCCATTTTAAGTACCTTGGACTACAATTAACTCATTAAGTTCTCTATAAGCAGCTGCATGAAGAAGTTTTATTTCCTACTTTTGTCTCAATAGGTAATTTATAGTATGTATATACTGGGTACATCAAGACTGTTACCGAAAACGAAGCCGGGTGGTAGTTTTAGTGACTACAAACACAATGCAACTAAAAATTTCGCAAAGAAACGCGACAATTTTTTTTTGTGATTTTATAATATCGTCATTTTTGGGTGGTAAATCCATAGTTTTTGCTAAAATAATAATTTAAACTCTTTTATACCTTAGAGTATTTATAAATAAAAGGGTATACACTATTATTTTAGGAAAAAAATGTATTTACCACCCAAATATGGCAATAGGAAAAAAATAACAAAAAAAAATTGTCGCTTTTTTTGCAACTTTTTCTGGTGCATTGTGTCTGAAGTCACTTAAACTACCACCCGGCTTCGTTTTCGGTAGCAGTCTTGTTATACCCTGTATGTATGTTTATCTACAGAGGTATTCATATTTGTATGTATATAAAATATCTATAATATAAAAATGAATCGCAAAATGTGTTGGTAACCGCATAATTCAACAACGCCTGGACCAATTTGGCTGATTTTGGTCTTGAAATATTCGTGAAAGTCCTGGGAAGGTTTAAGGGGTGAGAAAAATAGGAAAATTTCTGAGGAAGATACTAAAAACCTTTTTTTTGGGTATCGTTCAAGCGTGATGCGGCAAGCCAGTATAGGATGATCTTTGTTTATTTGACGGGAGACGTAAAAGACGGTCCAGCTTCAACTACCACCCAACGTAAAATGATCTATCTTTCCATTGTCTTTCATTGACGGCTGACGAAATAGAACAAAATTCAAAAAATGTGTACATCGTGTATATCGTGTATATAATATTATCTAGATACGGCGTGTTGCGCATAATTTTGTGAAATATAAATTGAAATCATGTCCATATCTACCAAAATCGCCCATTGTTTTTTGAGATTATTGCAACCGTTTTAAACAAGGTATACTCTATCGAAGCGTTTTGCCGGAGTACACCAAAATATATCTAATTATAATTTTTCGTTTTCATAAACGACATTGTTTTTGAATTGATACTTTTAGATGCGCTGGGGGACATATTTAAATTTCGCATTAATATTGTTTTTAGACTCAAGAATAAAAAGAATATTGGTACGTTGATGCCGTATCTAGACATTATAACGAAACGATATGCAGTTTTATATTTTTAAATATTTGTTCTATTACTTACGTCACCTGGTAAGGCAGTATGAAGGTTTTATTAATTTGTATATGGTAACGTACTAGACGCGACTGCCAACAAGTTAACGATGGTCACGGGTTCAAATCCCAGGGCACACCTCTGACTTTTCGGATTAAATTCTACGTGAAATAAAATCCGCCAACCCGCACTAAGCCAGCAGGGTGGACTATAATATCTTCTTCTATAATATAAAAATGAATCGCAAAATGTGTTGGTAAGCGCATAACTCAACAACGCCTGGACCAATTTGGCCAATTCTTTTTTTAAATGGTTATTATTACTTTATTACTAACAAAAAGTAATGGCGTGCAATATTATTAGGAAAAACAGCATTTTGGTGCTGAAATAAGGGACGGAATATTGGATGGACAATAAAAAACGCTAAAGTTTTTAATGTAAAAATTTCATAAGGCAATCTTTATATGTACATGTATATGGAGAGACGGGATATAATAGAGTGGAAGGTACGGGAGAGGACTGGGATAGCTGACAGATTTGATAGGACGAAATGTAAATGCACGTTATAAGACGGGATGGATAATAAAAGAGAAAGGACGGGACGGATCGGGAAGAGACTGAACAGACGGATGAGACGGGATTGAGCCAGACAGTAGGATAGCTATGTCAAGTTTAGGTATACAAGAGATTAATACGAAAAATAACATGTAAGTATTTGGTGTGGAGTGGAATCAAAAAATATATGCACCCAGGCGAAGCTGGGTCGGGCCGCTAGTATTATATAAATATGTATCAAATATAGTGTATAATATATTAATTATAAATAATTTGTTTATCTATTCCTTTCCAGAGCATGTTTACCTTTAAATTCTATACTGCCCTCTCTTCTTATCCTTTTCTTATATTCATCCAAAGGTTGTCTGGAAGAAATCGCCTAGAGCGATAAGACCGCCAACTGTACTCTTTAATTTTATTTTTTAAATATTGTATTATTTTGTCCTTTTGTATGCAGTAAAGAATAAATAAATAAATAAAGGTGAATAGTAAAGGAGTAGGAATTAAGTAATCGGGGTGGTACTATCTCAACGGGAACTGACACCAATCGTGTTTTGTTAGTTTTCCTCTCCCATCTTGAGAAGTCTATATCGTACATACGATAGTACTGTAAATGTGTATAGATAGCGATAGTTACTAATCATCAGATGTGCATTAATATACAACATTTTTACAACAACAATTTAGTTTTCTTGGGTTGATGTTAAACATTTTTTTTAAATTCAAATTATGCCTCATGATCAAAATTCCATCTCCACTTCGGCTTTCTTTCGACTCCAGTGTGGGATAGATCTGTCACTATCTACAAAAAATGGCCCAACAACAAAACATAGAATCATTACACAAAAACAAAAGCAACAATAAACAAAACTAAACATGTAATAAATCAATCGATGACCTTTTTTGTGCTCTCAACCTTCATTGCTTCGTTTTGTTGTTCCGCGTAAAATCATTTCATTTTCATCGTGGCTGTGGATTGCGGGCTCGCAGCGAGCGGTCCACGCCGGTGGTCTCCGCCCCGGCGGGGGGCCCGGGCCCCATCGCATATATCATAGTCCGCTACTTTGTTTTGTGATGCAAAAACGAGGTAGCAACTCGTTTTTGCTGCTTTGTATTAAGTTTTTGAGATAGGTGGTTCGATAGATGCATTTTTACGTGATACGTCTTAATTATACTCAATGGGTGAGCTTGTCAATATATGTTTTCAGAGTGCTTTTATAACTATTTTACCTCCTAAAGGTTGGATCGTCGTATCTGCTTGTTGTTACTATACCACTGTACACATTAATGGAAAACTTTGTGGAGTCACCAAATATATGTATTGCGCTTTGTGTTCACCCCATGCATCCAAATTCGAGCCTGTCGATCTGTCACTGGTTACTGTATTTAGACTGCACTGTAATTTGCGAATATTTCGTCCTGCCAACTAATTACTAATGACTCTAAATATGTCATGACTCTTTACATACATACATCGGACATTACAGTCCCACTGCAGGGCAAAGGGCTCTCTATTCTCTTCTGTTACAATTATTTATTTCCCAAAATTAATTTAATAATCTTTATTCCAGAACTTTTTCTTACATCAGTCCATATATTTACAAATTCTCTAAATATGATTTTACCTAAAATCCTCCACTCAAATGTATCAAGAAGTAATTGCTCATGATAATAATTATAGCGCGTGAAGTGACGGGGCAAGCGCGCCATTATCTTCCATCGCACTATCGCCTGTACTGTTCATTACACGCTTAATGAGCGGCTAATTGGATAGGGAACCCGTAACCTTTCCTACCAACTCATACTTAATAAACAGATGGAATAATTAATATTGATCGCTACGAGTAATCAATTTTGATAACTACTGTTATGCAATTAGGGAAGTGTTGAACTTGTATTAGATAATTATGGTGTATGAATTGATCTTTCTTAATTGTTATTATCAAAGGTAATTTACATTTGCAATATGGTAATCATCGAATATATGATCGCATCCGTACGAGAATGTTTATCAATTTTAATTTCACTTTAACTTACAAGGTATCGAAATAACAAACTTTTACAACTTGTATTGCAGAATGATTTGTTTCATGAAGCTACGATTCTATTTGCATTACTCTCTAAATACCAAATCAAGTAATCTACAATAATAGTTGTTACAACAAAAGTTGAATGGTGGGTTTTTACAAAAACATACAACTATTTCAAATTAAAATCGACCACACATACCAATGCGTAAAACCAGCATACCCAATATAAATGAAGTTACGGTAGATAAAGTTCCAAAACCGTAAAAGAGGAAACGTAAAAATCCGTCGCATGGATTCTGCATGACGCGTGACAAACAGAGCGAAAGCATTCCATCCATTGCATTTTTAACTCATCTGTACATCGTATAGACGTAATTGAACTTTTTTTCACTGAATTTATCGCCATGGCGGGAAAATTACGGGTTTTTCCGTTCCCCGTATAAGTATCATTTGTACAAACAAGCGAATTTGCGTAGTCGGATAAAATATTGAACGTTCTAATGGCCCGCAGGATTCTAAATTGCTAGGCTTTGGGCAAAAAGAGATCATGAGAAGCTCGGGTGGGATTTAGGATGAAATGTTTGTTAATATAAGTTTTAGCCTCAGACGTGATTTTATTCTGGTTTAAGAAATTTATTCTCAAAAAGACAAAATAAGTCACTTACATGAGAATAACAAAGATAGCTTAAGTAAAATTTAATTCATAGTACAGTGGTCGCCGTGCACTCATTTAACATATTTTAATTTATAAATATTAAGTATTGTAGTTGCAGCGAGCAATATGTTATGTTAATATTTCTCTTCATGCAATTTTTATTTTATTTAAGTAATATAAAGATGTTGATTTTCAAGTATGTACTTTGAAAGTTGAGATTTGAAACAGTTAAATGAGCTTACATTTTTAATTTCTGTAGGTATTTTATTATAGTATTATGCTCCCTCAAAAGTTATGTTTTTTTTTGCATAGTTTGTTCGTATTTTTGGGAGAACAAGTAAACTAGGTCTGCGGGTGCTACGTGTGGAAATTTGAGATTTTTTGATGAAGTGCAAATCTGTGTGGATAGAATTATCAATAACTTTCCTAATAAAAATGCAATATTCCATAAAATTATTATCAGATTTAAATTAAAGTGCTATTCAAAATCAATAATAATTCAGCCTAGAGCTATAACATATCAAAATCAATGCTCTAAATTGAAATATCTTTGTACTGCAACGAACAAATATGTTAATGACCATGATGAATGGTATTGATTTGTGTTATGATAAAGGTATGAGTACAATATACTGTAATTGTTAATAATAAAAAAATGATGATATCAATCAGAGTCATAAATTGAAAGAAGTTTATACTGATGAATATGGTGTGATGAAAACAATGACATTGAATCAAATGGACTGCTTTGTGCTGATGATGATAAATATAATAAAAAATCTCATAAAAAATACGCAAAGGACGGCGAATAAATTCCATTCATATAACTATGAATAGACGTGAATAGACTACCTAAACAAAGGGCAATTTGTACATCCTCGCACATTCTTTGCACATGACAGGTCCCAATAACAAGTGGACCAAGTCACAATTAGTTAATTGTGTGAGCGACCGTGCACGGCGTAATCAACCGTCGTATACTTGTATTTTGTACTTGTTTTGTTTGATACTTGTTTTTTCAGCGAGACACCTGTCCCCTGACACGCGACACTGCTTAGTGCCGAGTGATGTTGTTGTGTCTGCTTGTCGCGATTTACTTGATGTTTTTGGTGTTGTAATGGAATCGGTGCATAATTCCAGTGACTGGATAGCTAAAAGTGCTTAACAAAACCGTCAAGCACAATTAAGTTAAAATGTCGTTAATAACACAAGCTTGATAGCTTCTAAGTTCAACCTACCAAGCTAACAACTAAGCATACTTACGCAAATTCCAGCATCTTAAATTTGGATTAAGCTCGGTTAACTAGCAAACTTGGATAATATAAAGCAGACTAAGCGAGAATTCCCAGTCGAGCTCGTTTTTCCTTATTCTTTGCCGTACAGCAGTAAACACGTCGCTTATGCGCACAATATTTCAGCTGTGTGCAAATTACTTCCATGTTTGTTGTAGCTGTAGCCTCAAGCGAGTATTGCCTGTCGGACACGAAGTAACTATTACATGCAATTTCTATCGAGTATGGCGATAACTCTTGTAATTTTCAAAATCAATAAAGTCATAATAGTTTCTTAGATTTACGCGAATATAACACATCGAAATAAAACATGGTCACGGGGCAGAAGTTAAAAATGTAAAAATTAAATCAAATCCGCGATAAATTCCGTAAATAATATCAATCAATAAAAGTCATTCGGATGTATGTATGAAGTAAGAGAGAAATAAATGTTGATCTAATAAGTACAATAAATATCATCACAGTATAATATTCTTTAATTATGTGCGTTAGTCATAAATGATATGAATATATATTTTATACAAATAAACTTCGTAATCGCTATAATAAACAATCTTATCCCTTGCAATATAATTAATTCAGTCCAATACGTTAAACATTCATTTAATTTTCTCGCCTGGTTCAATTCTCTTAATATTGACGATAACTTCGTAGATATCTCGCTGCGATAAAATGATGAAACTTACAAACATAAATTGTATAAAAACGCCGAACATACCAACATTACCGAAACAGGATACATTCCGCGTCGTTTTCCGCTCCAACTATAGAACCGCGGCCCACGCTCCAGACCGTCCCATTGTACCAACTTTGAGCAATGAACTTGGGTATGTATGAAAAACTTGGTGTTTGCAATGAGGACAAGTCCCAAGGAGACCCACCCCTCCCCCCTCCATGACCCCTCCCCGTCTTGTCCCCGTATCGCCAAATTGAGTTGGCCGAATGTTGGCTTGTCGGTCCTTCGTCAACCGCGCATCGAGACGCGACCTTTAACAATGTCGCATGGTATTTAACTTGTATTCAATATTTGATGTTGCTTGGAAATATGTACTTAAAGAGCGCACACTGTTGTTTGGCGGGAGGATTAAAACTAACTATATAAATTTCCTAGCGATACACATACTAAGTTTAATTAATATGGTTTAATCAATGTAAGAATTGAGCTAAAATAAGAATTAAAAAAATGTGTAATGGTCAATGTCATTGTTTCAACGATAAATTATATGCTCTCAATAAATATTACTGACCATTTTATGAGTGTTCTGAAAATGCTGAGTGAAAATCATAAAATATCTTGATAAATAAAATTTTCAATCAGAACATATCGATTTCGCTGAAGATAAATTTATAATTATTGGATCCAATCAACCCTGCCTATAAAATGTTTAAGGAATATAATGACATACCCAAAAATAAATGCTGCATTGCCCTCCGAATTCTGATGTGAAGGTGCTAATAAAAATAAATAAATAACGCCTAACAGTACATAGCCCTGATCCCACACTAAGATCGAGTTTTGTGTCGTGTATCAGGAACTACGAGAAACTTTTCAGTTTCACAAACATACTGACACGAAATAAGTATTTGTGGGCCGAACAAACATTTCTCTCGGCGCGGGGATCGAACCCACCACGGTCTCTAACCGACTACGCCATGGAGGCTGTCTAATAAATTCTGTTTACCAGGTGATGGTTATTTCTTGTCGGTCGACACAATTTTACCTGTCGGATACAATCGACCAGGTAAACTTGTGTCACCCTGGTGGTAGGTATCTCATATGTAAAAGGCCGGCTCGGTAGGTACCACCGCAATATCTATTTTTCCCGCCAAGCAGCTGCGTAAATCCACTGTTGTGTTCCGTTTTGAAGGACATTGTAGCCAGGTACTTGACATATTGAGACTTAACATCTTATTCGACAGCCTCCGTGGCGCAGTCGGTTAGACGCCGCCTGTGAAAAGAGGCCGTGAGTTCAATCCCCACACCGAGAGAAATGTTTGTGCGACCCACAAATATTTCTTTCGGGGCTGGGTGTTTGTGAGACCGAAAAGTCTCTCGTAGTTCCTGATACCCACGACACAAGACTCGATCTTAGTGTGGGGTCAGCACTATGTATGTGACTGTTGGGTGTTATTATTATTTTTATTTTTATTATTATGTCTTAGAATGGTGATCATATTAGAATGTCATACATTGCTTTGTAATTCATGGTGTTGTTTAGTTTTGCTACTGTCCATGAGTGGTCGTATCGCTGATCAAGCGAAAGGCATGCTCGTCTCGCCACCTTTAACGCGAACCTCTTACGTGATTGTCTACGATGGGTTGTTTCTGTGTATGGCGGTCGCAAACGCGGCATATAATATACCATGAATCCACTATATACCATCATGTACCCCCTCCCCCCCATCGCCTCCATAAAAATACAATCCAAGCTTAAGAGTAGAGTGATGGTGTCTTCGTCATGAATAATTCGCGAGTCATCAATCTTGCAGCGATACTGCCGCCCTTACAGCTCTGCGGATTATCTCAACTGCGTCTGCATCCATCTCCATTCATATCAGATTTTTGAATGATGTTTAATTTATCATAGAGACAGTTTTACAACGATATTTGAATGTTGAAGTATTCTTTTGTTAAACAAATGTAATGTATTTCGTATATATTGCTTATAAATTATAACAAATTATTCATGAATTTGATTTAAACCAACTTGTAACTTTTGTATTTATCACTATATTATAAACTGGTTTTGAAAAGAGCAACACTAGGGTTTCTTGTCCGTTCTTCTCTAGTGAAAACTGCTTTCCAAACTGGATTCAATAAATTGTTTTCATTTCATTTCATTACGAAGATAAATAAATAAATAAATAAATAAATACACCCAACAGTCACATACATAGTCCTGACCCCACAGTAAGATCGAGTCTTGTGTCGTGGGTATCAGGAATTACGAGAGACTTTTTGGTCTCACAAACACCCAGACTCGGAAGAAATATTTGTGGGCCGCACAAACATTTCTCTCGGTGCGGGGATCGAACCCGCGGCCTCTCGTTTCACAGCCGGCGTCTAACCAACTGCGCCACGGAGGCTGTCAAAGATGTATGTGAAATAAGTTCCATGACTCTATCGATACATCCATTTGCATTAACTTTGATATGTCGATATACGTCGCGTCGTACGAATAGATTATTAAGTTAAAAATATAGAAGTCTTTATGTGTCTAACATGGCGATAAATTTTATCGATAGGCGATAATTTCACAAAACCTATAACAACAGACAAATAAGCTGTCGTTAAGAAGAGATAAACAAAAATGGAATATATAGCAATACATTTAAAAACACATTATTATAACATATCGTCCACGATAACCTTCCGATTTAAATTCTTGGAAGAAGCTTTCATTAAGCGATTCAAAATAGATTTATGACCACAGTCACAGATAAAAGTCACTTTGTAAATTTGTAAAGATGCACTAAAAGGTCGTTTATAATCGTCTGCAATGTATTCGAGATCTGTAATTTCTCCTGCAGTGATAGAACCATTAATAAATGTAACAATGTTGATATAAAACTTGTTTATAACATAGTTAAAACTTTTTGAGATTTAATGATCGGTTTGATAAAATTTAAATTGAGTGATACATTACATTAAGTTTGTATGAATTAATCAAAATGTTCTTGGCTAGGTATTTATAAATAAATCTGTGTTATACAGGGTATATCAAGACTGCTACCGAAAACGAAGCCGGGTGGTAGTTTAAGCGACTTCAGACACAATGCAACAGAAAAAGTTGCAAAAAAAAGCGACAATTTTTTTTTGTTATTTTTTTCCTATGGCCGTATTTGGGTGGTAAATACATTTTTTCCTAAAATAATAGTATATACCCTTTTATTTATAAATACTCTAAGGTATAAAAGAGTTTAAATTATTATTTTAGCAAAAACTATGGATTTACCACCCAAAAATAACGATATTTAAAAAATCATAAAAAAAAATTGTCGCGTTTCTAGGCGAAATTTTTAATTGCATTGTGTTTGTAGCCACTAAAACTACCATCCGGCTTCGTTTTCGGTAGCAGTCTTGAGATACCCGGTATTTAATATAGTGACATAAATTGAAAGTTTAGTTCATAATATTCTTTATGCATGAAGCCGTTCATAAATTCTAAGATTTATCAATTTATAGAGATAACTGGCATAGAGAAAAATATTATATATGACGCTTGTCTTTCTCCATATTTTATTGTTAAAAAATAATGTAAATCCGAAATTGACTATGATATCCACGTTACCTTCATCCGTCGCTTACAAAATAATGCTCAAACAACATACATACATACATACATATATACGTACATACATACATAAACTCACGCCTTTTTCTCAGAAGGGGTAGGCAGAGGTGGTGTACCAGGACAACCAATTGCCTTTTGAATGTTCTGTCTCACAACGTGATAGGGGACGAGGCTTTCGCTATATCGGGCACAGATTCCTGACTCCGGGCTGATAATAAATAGAAATATCCAATATCACTTTGCTCGACCCGGGAATCTAACTCGAGACAACTTTTCAACCGTACCGCAATACAACTACGCCATCGAGGCAGTCCAAAATCAAAACAAAATCCAGAAACATTCGGACATAACACATTTAATCTCAATCTAATAACATAGAATGGGAGATAAGCAGCCTCACACAAGCAATCACGAGGCTAAGTCTGAATAATTCAGCAGGCGATAGCGCGTCTATCTGTAATGCTGTCGCCCGTCCGCCGCACAGCGTGGCAGCGTCGCGTTTGTTTTGTATTGGCCGGTTGTGTTATTCAAATTAGACTGAGATCCTTTCTGGAGTGAAACAGTCACTTTCTAATATCGCTTTACATGCGAAATTCTATAGGAAGCTACATGTTTTCAACTATTGTGCTGTTAATAATTCGAGGCTTGCTCGTAGCGTCTGAGACTGAATCAATTCATAAGCTACACAGTGTTGGAGACTAACAAAATTTTACGTATAAATGCATTTTATTTTTGTATAGATAATTAGTTTTCAAACCACTGTATGTTCTGTATCAGCCCATATACGTCCCACTGCAGGGCACGGGCCTACTCTACAATCGAAAGTACGATTGAGAGTGGTTAGGCCATATAGTCCAAAACCACTAGTGGTTAAAAAAGCTAAAGGTCAGATATAGTTTTCAGAAGTCTAGCTTTATGGTATTACTATGTTATAATAACTAATGAATGCATTACTGAATTATAATACATTAAACAAAATTCCTAGTAATTTAATGATATTACATGCCATTACATTACGTATTAAATTAAAATTTATGTCTTTATTGTATAACACCTGTGGGGAGATGAAGTTTTTAATTAGACGCAGCTATTGCTGGTATCAGTTATTAATTAAACCCTCACACGGCCGGAAATTATTTAAATTGTATGGATTGTTTTATCTCATCACGTAATAAAATAATTCACCTCACATAATGTCCACTTAAAGCACAGTTTTATCAATAAAAACTAATTATGAAACTCATCTCCCGGCGCTCTCCTCATAAAGACATAACTCTCTCTCAACGACTTGCATATCTGGTTACTTCACTAACATAATGTATGTTTACTGCAGGTACGTGCTTCTATAGAGTGGATCTCTACATCACTACCGAGTCTCTGTCTCCACGTAAGGTATCGTTTTATATTATAGTGGATTTAGATAATAATGTTATCTTATGTTTGGTGTAAAGTAACAGACTTCTATCTGAGAACATGACATCACGTTAAATGGTTCCATGCAATTTGATATTTCACAACGTGTCCGTAGTCCGTGCATGTTTGTGGACGCGGCGACGCCCACCTACAAATTGAATGTCATTCAAACGCAGCATAATTTGCCGGATGAATTACGTCTCAACGCTATATAGGAAACTGGCTAGTGTCGGACGGACAATCCTCGTGATTAGCTAAGTGACGACTAGTAAATTGCAAATAATTTTACACTTATTAAACTTACACCTCTATCAAAAATAATAATCTATGCAAGACGTAATTTAAAATTACAATGAAAAATTGTTTTTTATAAGAGCCATTAATGTCCCAAAAGAACACTCCTTTCTTATAAACAACAAACAAAACCTCCCACAATTTGTCCGAAATTCCGATAAATTCGATTCCCATAATAACAGGCGCCATAGCTTTAATTTTATTAGCTGGCATTTCCTTAGTGGGGTCATTAAAGGTGACGTGCCGTGATCGTCTTCCCTCGTGTTTACAAAAAGAATATTGTATCGGATACTCCGTACGTCGGATATATCCGACACGGTCGGACGGCCTCGGACATGTTTATTACATTCGGAACCATAGAGTTCGGTTTTATTTACGACTGTCAATGGTAGAGAAAGTTCCACATTGCTGACAAAACGGTTTTAAACGTTGTTGATTTATGTGCGTGTACCGAGCCAGCGCTTTTGTGAGTGGCGAGGTTATCGATATGCTTTATGGATTTTTAGGGATTTTAAATATACTTTCGTAATATTTTATATCATTGGACGTCTCGTAACGTAATATTTTGAGTTCGATGCTGTAATATTATTCTTCATAAATGATATTTTAAATTGGTAATATCTTGTGATATTTATAGCGAAGTTTAGTAACCGGAAACAGTAAAATAATTAACTACAATGAATATGAGTGATCGTTATCGTATTTTTTGAATTAACAGACGAACAGTTTGTATTGTAGAAATTTTACTGATTTTTTAGGAATAGCCGATTTTACGACTGTAAAAGCACAAATTATGAAAGTAGCATAACTGAATAACTGTAAAAGCATGTAGATAAAATGGCTTCCATCGTACAACATGCCGGAAAGTAACGATACTGCTAGAAAAATCCATTCACATTTGTCATTAAAAGTCAATCAACGGCTAAAACATAATGAATAGACACAAAATGCTCGTAGACTACGCTCAGTTTTCTCACGCTCCACAACCGTTGTACATTGTGGTCTGTTTTTACCACGTATCTCTGTCGCAATACCTTTCCAACTCCGCTGACCATTTTAAGAGAACACATACTGTGTAATGTCGATATTTCTGTACGAGCTATAAAATAAATTGCCTTACGATTTGTCTCTATGAAATGTTTTTAAAACGCTGATTGCATGTTTAGTTGTCATAATTTGTTGTGCGTGCCTCGGGCTGTGTAATCGACGTTTATTATTTTTAGATTTTTCTTCTTGTTTGCACTGATTTGGTACTTGACTCTACCATATTTTTTAAATATTGATATTATTTTTATAACTTTAACTTTCATCTCTTATTTTAGTATTTTTGGTGATAAAGCCATATTTAAGTAGATTTTTACAACTGCTGAAATGATTCAATCTAAATAATGACTTACTGGTGTACATAAATTTTACTACTTCTTATTTTGTGCCTAGACTATTATTTCCGAGACCTAAGCAATCTCAAAGAAGGAATTACGGTCGACGATGCCTTTGGGATTTCAGCTTTATGACTGAGGCTTTGATCACTTACCATTAAGAAAGCTATTCAGTCATTTGTATAGTCAAAAAATATTTTGTCTTCTTTATTTAAAAATAATACGGATTTTTCTCAGTTTTTTTATTTGCTTGACTCATAATGAAGTCTCACCGAGGCTTTTAATAAGAGTTTCATCCCAATCTCAAGTAATCGTGTATTGCTCTAGAATGATCTATAAAAAGTTATGTAACCAATACTGGACTTGTTATGGACATGTTTGATCGTTGATATTTCAAGAACCCGTCACAAGTATTTATTGTGAACAACGTAATCGTATACCGGTTCTCTGGAAAATGTATTTTTTTAATATCTCCTAAGGCAATACAGGTCATACAGGTTCTCGTGTTTGGATTTAATATTTTAAATAATAATAAATAATTGTGTCTTTAACAATTATATAATGAAAATATAATTGTTAAAGACACAATGGTTATTGTCAAATGTAATAAGTTATTAATGTTTGTCTCATGTCTATGGTATGCAATAATTGCTTATATTATTCCAAATCTATGGAAGTATGTGTTCCATCTGTATCAAACTATTTAAATATAAAATAAAGTGAGAATATTATTGGCTATAGTCAATCACCACACACTAAAACGGTGAAGGAAAACATCGTGACGAAACCTGCATATCGTAGGGATTTATAAGAATTTCTATGGTATGTAAGTCAGCCAACCTGCATTAGGCCAGTGTGGTGGACTATATAACCTAACCACTCTCAATCGTACTCTCGATTGTAGAGTACGCCCGTGCCCTGCAGTGGGACTCATATGGGCTGATAAATATAAGTTCCCAACCATAAAATAAATTTTCTTATTACTGACCACAATTTCATGTAGGAATTACCATACCATGCACATAAATAGACAGGTACATTGATAAATAACATAATTTCCCAGCGCTCTCCTAAACAAGAGTGGAAACAAAACTCTACATCTCTACATAGAGTCGTACACGGTCTACACGGCATTTCCATTATGTTAACAGCACGCATGACTCTGGCACTCTGGCAGTTTTGTTAACCGACTGTCATCGGTAGAGTCGGTTCGTTTCCGAGCCATAAAGTTTCGTTCATCGCGCTCAAGGTAAACGACCTGGGATTGTTTTGGCTTTAGTCTTGATTTTATTGACATCAATCTTGCTCTGTGGTTTAATTAACATTACGTGAAGCTATAAAATGTATTTTGGTGTAAATTACACGGATATGATGAGACGGTCCGGTTTCTACTTACTACTGAATATTTGTTGAGTCGCTTTGATTTATGTATGTCAAATGCAATGATTTTTTTTTTAATTTTGATTGCTTTTTCAGTCACATTTCAATATATCTCATTATAATAATAAAACATGATAATAAGCTGACTTAATAAACATATTTTGCACTTATATTCAACTTAGTCAACTGATTACTTTCAAAACCGAAATACTATCACCTTATATTCTATGCTTAGAACTAGGTAATATCTTACATTTTATATCATTCAGCTACATACCACTTAACAATTATAATTTGGACCTATAGACATGTCTATACCGTGTTCAACACGACATCTCACACCGCTGACAGATTTATAATCACATCCAATACATCATATTACTACGCGTACTCTATAACCGCTAGTTAACATTTAACTAACTGCGAAAGGTTAACGAAGTTAGTTAGTTAAAACTTGCAGAGCTCTGACCTGGTATTCGATGTCTGTTGATTGAATTATTTGGACATAAATTTGTCCGAAGGAATTATGCAAAGATGATATTTATGTGTGAACAAAGTCTTTTATCAGTGAAGCTTTTAAATAAACACCAATAAGGCTTTATTGACTCCGCATATTTGGCTAAATTGAACATTTGGAATAAAAACGTGATCGATTCTTTGATACATAGAGGTTGAAAGAATGTATTGATTACGAGGTAAAATTAAATAGGTACACATACTATTTTCATGCAAATAAATAAAGTATACTAATGAAAATTGTTAAATAAAAATAGGTTGATGTTATACAGAAGACTTTTGTGGCTGATGATGGAAATCATACAAAAAATATTTATAACTATATAGCAGTACTTCATAGATATAGCAGGCTTGTCTTTATAAAAAAAAATAACGAAATATGTCAATAAAAGTAGTAGCAATAAGTAGTAACTAGTAACAAGCTGAAACAAACATTAGTAAATAAGAGATTTCTTTTACGAGCTATAGGTGCGTTAAGCGGGGCACAAAGTGAGTGGACGGTGTTAGGTTTACAGCTAATCCCGCTCGAAACAACTGAGGACGGCTTACCGAGGCACGCGTACCAAATCGTAAAGGCTTTACTGCAGCCTACAAACGTTATCCAAGTAAATATATCGTTGTATTTCAAAATAGAGAACATAATAATGAATTAGGATTAAAGTAACCTTGCTATATTTTTGCAATGAAAGGCGAGACGGGCATGCTGTTCGCCTAATGGTAAGCGATACGAGCGCTCATGAACAGTAGCAAAACCCAACAACGCCTTAAATTACAACGTAATGCTTGGCATTCCACTGCGCTCCCCATCCTGAGACATAAGATGTTAAGTCGCAACGTGTCCACTAAATACTCTGGCTACAATGCCCTCCAATCCGAACCACTACAATTAATTTACACTGCTGTTTGACGAGAGAAATAGACATTGCGGTGGTACCTATCCAGGCGAGCTCTCACATATAAGAGACCTAACACCAATAAAATTATTATAAAATTATTTGTATCTGTATTAGCCTATATACATCCCACTGCAGGGCTAAAGGGCCTCCTTTACAATGGAGAGTACGATTGAGAGTGGATTTAAAGATTTACTCGATCATTTATTATTTTGATTTTTTGTGCATATCTCTAATAGTTACATTCAAGTACACCTGTCGTGTGTTAAAATTCATCATTTGATTAAAAATACACGCTGTATATTATTTACCCGAGAAAGACATAAACGTGCTTTATCCAATGCTCAGTAGCAATACCAAAAATTCATCTATTTTTTAGAACGCAATATTACCGGACAATACAAAAAAAAATTCTGAAACACATCCCACGAACTAAAAAGGAGATAGATGCCTTTCACGATCAGCATAATATCGCCATAATAACTGTAAACAAAGTGGTGAGTTTAAGTGAGTATTTATTCAGAGGTACGGCAGCTCGTAATTTTCACAGATAATATATTTTAATGCAAATATAAAGATAATTGTATCGTCTTTACGACTGTTCTTGTGCTTCGGAATTTATCGCTTGACTTGCGAGGGCGCGTTGGTTGGCTTACGCCTTGTATTTTTGGATATTTATTAAATATAATATGCTTCAGCTTTACTAGATCGAATATTTTTTAATAGTTAGAGTATTTTCATGTGGATATCATGGTGTACACAAACATTTACTTTTAGGTCAAAAAAACATTATAAATTAAAATAAAACGCATTTATCTACATACATATATTTATCAAATATGTTCTGAAAAGTTATCCACCACAACGAAGTAATTAAATTACAATCCATCCCATAAATAATACAATTTAACAGCAAAATTCAAAATTTTATCAAGTTTAATATTCTTCATTTCATTGTTGTGAAAGCTTGCATTAAAAAGTTTATCAAATTTGAAACTGTTAAAAAGCCGAAGCGCAAGATTGCAGAAACACTGAAACTTCACATTAAAAGTTTTGATACCGTCCGTTGTTATTACTGCAACGGCTTACATTTTACTTCCACTGCGGAAAATCAAAAGAGCGTATTATTTTTATATGCCATTTCCGTTTGGAAATTCCGAGATGCTTAATGCTTTTCCTTTGTCATTTCAAAAGCTTTTTAAATAAGTGCATAAGAGTGCGTCTGAGTTCAATTTGTTATTACAGTTACTGCAGAGCTTCTTCTTCGATTCTACCTACGATATAATTATATTTGGATTTTTACATACCCTATACTTTATACGTATGTGCATAACTTCGAAATTTTTGGAAAGATGCCCAATAATACTTCTGCCATCTTCCCTTACTTTTCCCTTCCTACTTTCTTCTCAATTTGATTGGCGGGCAACAAACGAATGAACCTGATGAACTCATTACGATTGTTCATGGGTGGCAGTGATCACATACAATAAGGTGATATGTTACTAGCAAGTTTGTAATAAAAAAAGTACTGACTGATTCGCTAGTTTTTTTACGATAGTTTTCGCTGTTCACACGAGCTGTTCTTAATAATGAATTCTTTTTTTACAATCCTATACGGCGGCAGCTACCCATGCGGACAAGAATATCCTACTGCCAGCATTTATCATTTAGTAACTGCAACAGACAGACAATTTAACACAAAATTTCTCAGAGAAGAGCATTCAGTAACAATATCTGCAAGTTTGTCTACAAAGTTGTTGGTAAATTATAACTTTTATGTGTTTTTGACTGGACCGTATTTCTCTGAACATCGTTGAACATGACGACTTGCCATAAAATTCAGTATTACAAGTTGAATATACCTTCTCTTTGGGAATACTTAAAAGGAATTGTAATATTAGCATACTAAGAAAATCCATTGCGGGCCTCAATGAATGATGATGTGGATATTAAGGTGTATACTATCTTTGCTTATTTGATTACAGGCATATTATTATAGAACATAGAGCGGAGTCGAGAGGTTAATGAAACAACTAATTCGCTTTGTGTGGATGTATTTTCTCACATGTAAATCTGATTGCCAATGTTATAGAAATAACTAATGATATAAATAATATACGGTCTGAATAAAATTATCATATCAAATGTTTATTTAAATACAGGGTATATCAAGACTGCTACCGAAAACGAAGCCGGGTGGTAGTTTAAGCGACTTCAGACACAATGCAACAGAAAATAGGCAATAAAAAGCGACAATTTTTTTTTGTTATTTTTTTTTTCTATGGCCATATTTGGGTGGTAAATACGTTTTTTCCTAAAATAATAGTGTATACCCTTTTATTTATAAATACTCTAAGGTATAAATGAGTTTAAATTATTATTTTAGCAAAAACTAAGGATTTACCACCCAAAAATGACGATATTTAAAAAATCATAAAAAATAATTGTCGCGTTTCTATGCGAAATTTTTAATTGCATTATGTTTGTAGCCACTAAAACTACCACCCGGCTTCGTTTTCGGTAGCAGTCTTGAGATACCCGGTATCTCACGTCTTTTTGTAGAGTCCTACTTTTTTCCTTTTCGGTACTTCTTACTTCTAGAATATCACTAACGATTTTTCTTAAAGCCTCTGTCTTATGGATTTTTCTTATTTTTGTAGGTATTAATTTATCACAAATATAGCGGATTTGATTATTAATGTTCTTTCTTTCATTGTAATTGATTGATATTTTCGAGTTATTTAATCTATTTATTTGCAAGTTTTTCTTCGTCATGTTTTTCTAGAGGAATGTTGTACAGTTTCATGGGCTGAATACACCATTACCCTCTCTATATCCCCTCCTGTTATGCCTCATGTATATAGATATCTATCTACAACTATTATTCCATTATATACGGGTACAATGATTCATTAACTGCAAATGTAACTTTGTAATCCAATACATATATATGGGATTACAAAGTTATTCACGCAGTTGGTCTATCTAGAAAACTAGACACAAATTATGAAATGTTTGAATTTTCCCTTACTTTAGACACTAAACACTAATTATATTCTAAATTTGACGGTTCTATGTCTGCTAGAAGTGCCTTAGACTTTTGATGATCGGTCAGTCAGTCAGTGAGTGACAAAATTACGAAAGTTTGACAAGTTATAATTCTTAAACTACTGGTTCAAATTAAATGAAATTTTAAATATACCGTGTTTACACAATGCCTGCTTAGTAACTGAAAATTCAGGCTTCATGCTTTAGCCACAACGAAGTTATAGGGGGTTGAAAATGGTCTGAATTGCTTCGAGAAAAGGATGTTACGGCCTATAGCTCGACTTGGAGGGGGCTCGGCCGCGCCTCCAGATTGCCTATCCCCTCTCAATCGTACTTTCGATTTTGGAGGAGGCCCTTGCCCTGCAGTGGGACGTTTATGGGCTGACGGACTAACTGGACGTATACAGATGTGATTTTTAAATGAAAAATATGTCTATATTCTGTTTTTAGAACTTAAATAAACAACATACACTCACTTCGAGTGTAACTAAAAAATTCAAGACGTTCAAACACAAGAAAAACACTCGAAACTTTCTAACAGCTAGTAAGTGGCTTACAATTACAAGCCAAACTAATGAAGTAACAAACACGCGCGCCATCTTGCTGTTTGTCCAGCCCTCGACAATGTTAACACACATTTTTGTAAATATACGTGAAACTTTGTAAAACTGTCGAGGTATAGTGGATAAATTTTGTTTGCCGTACACTCGGAAACTTCACTTGATGCTTCAAAGGTCTCTCATTTATAAATGTTTTCTCTTTGAACAAGTAACGAAGTAATCCTTGCATTGGAAAGTTTTTCTTTGGAAGTATTATAATGTTTTTAATGTTTGGAAGAAAGTTTTTGTTAAAACTGGTAGGGGTGTCACTTTCATTAAAATTATAAATGTATGTACAGGGTGAAGACATAAGTAGTTAAAACATAACACGATCGAAATGAGTTAATGAAATATATTAAAGATTTTAAATTAGGTATCACAAAAAATCGGGATGCCAAATTTTCATGAAAAGCAAACTAAAATGAACCATACATCTACGTTCTAAAGAAATCTGATACAAAATATCCAGTTATTAACATTTTTTGGTGTATGACCTACTCACGCGACACTTATATATTATCATATAACATATCTATCATATTTCCCATTGTGTTTTATAAACGTAACGATTCAAAGCGGTATATTTTCTTTTTTTAAAGTAGACTCAGCCTACACAAGCTCTCCAAAAGGCCACCGTTCGACAGCTAAAACTTATTTAAATAAAAAATATTTACCAGCAATGCTCATAGCCCACGCTAGAAAGAAGACAGAATAATTACACATATGAATCGCCGAAGAAATTGCTTCTCTTATAAGGGCTGGCGCTGTAATTTCAGCCGGGGCTATACGGGTATAATTGCGGGCGCCCACGCATGGGCGCTGTGTGGGCGCCTAATGACTCTCCGCGATGTGTTGTTAGCCATCGGAGTGCGTGATTTTAATTACTGCCTCTTGTGTATTACACGTATACGTTTCGATAATTGTAAACCTATTCATGCCGGATGCGGCGTTTAGAAATCGGGACGTTTTATTAATGTTCGGGATGTGAGTGGTAATTGGTTACATGTGTGCATCCTATACGTTTGAACGTTGACATGAAGTAATTATCATTTACTAGCTGATGTCCGCAACTTTGTGTGCGTGTTGGTGTTTATGTTAAAATAAAACAGCTAATGTAATATACTGAAAAGAGATATTGCATAGTAATGCAGTGGATTTTTAAGGTACGTGCAATAACTAAGTAATACAAGGGAATCAAATTTAATCTGGGGGCGCGGCCGAGCCCCCTCCAAGTCGAGCTATAGGCCGTAACATCCTTTTCTCGAAGCAATTCAGACCATTTTCAACCCCCTATAACTTCGTTGTGGCTAAAGCATGAAGCTTGAATTTTCAGTTACTAAGCAGGCATTGTGTAAACACGGTATATTTAAAATTTCATTTAATTTGAACCAGTAGTTTAAGAATTATAACTTGTCAAACTTTCGTAATTTTGTCACTCACTGACTGACTGACCGATCATCAAAAGTCTAAGGCACTTCTAGCAGACATAGAACCTTCAAATTTAGAATATAATTAGTGTTTAGTGTCTAAAGTAAGGGAAAATTCAAACATTTCATAATTTGTGTCTAGTTTTCTAGATAGACCAACTGCGTGAATAACTTTGTAATCCCATATAAATGTATAGGATTACAAAGTTACATTTGCAGTTAATGAATCATTGTACCCGTATATAATGGAATAATAGTTGTAGATAGATATCTATATACATGAGGCATAATAGGAGGGGATATAGAGAAGGAAATGGTGTATTCAGCCCATGAAACTGTACAACATTCCTCTAGAAAAACATGACGAAGAAAAACTTGCAAATAAATAGATTAAATAACTCGAAAATATCAATTACAATGAAAGAAAGAACATTAATAATCAAATCCGCTATATTTGTGATAAACTGATACCTACAAAAATAAGAAAAATCCGTAAGACAGAGGCTTTAAGAAAAATCGTTAGTGATATTCTAGAAGTAAGAAGTACCGAAAAGGAAAAAAGTAGGACTCTACAAAAAGACGTGAGATCCCATCAAAAACATCCTGTAAAAAAATTCCAAGTCTCGCAGCTCAGGTTTTCTACCGCAAAAAGTTATGAGATGCATGTAATACCAAGTCGATTAATTTATTTAGTCCTTAAGGGACCTTCTATATAAAGTTATTACGTTAGTTATTACCATATCAATATTAAAAATTATTTACGTTTTAAATAAATAGATCGACTTGGCCAGCAGCATTATGTATAAATTGTACGATACATTATGTTTTCATGCGATGGCCAAGTCGATCCATTTATTTAAACCGTAAAGAATTTTTAATATTGATATGGTAATAACTAACGTAATAACTTTATATAGAAGGTCCCTTAAGGACTAAATAAATTAATCGACTTGATATTACATGCATCTCATAACTTTTTGCGGTAGAAAACCTGAGCTGCGAGACTTGGAATTTTTTTACAGGATGTTTTTGATGGGATACACATTTCTCGTAGTAAACGTAATGTTCATTTAATTTAGAGAAATTCCATCTTACAAATGATCAAAGTAAACACATTCAAATAAAACTATTATTTACGAAATTAAGGGTAGTTAAATTGTAACAGTCACTGAGCGGATGACTAATACCTCAGTCCGCCCCGTGACCACGAAAGCTGTAAAGTAGTCGAAACGTCGGGAATTCAAAAAATGTAAAAATTAAACCAAATCCGCGATAAAATCCGTAAATAATAGTTTTATTTCAATGTGTAACATTCGCGTAAATCTAAGAAACCATTATCAAAGTAGATATTTCATGTAATGTGAAATACACATATATTATTTAATAAAGACTATTTTCAAAAAATGCGAAAGCGCTCCTCCAACATCACAAATCACACCCCGACACTCCAGCCACTTACTAAACTACATTTAAACAAAACATAACCATAACTCACAACCATTTTATCAAACAACTTTATCCGACGTAGAAAATTACCGATATACGACATTCGTCGGATATCCGCGAATATCCCCCGCTATAAAACCAGTGTATAAATAATAGGATATGAGGCACGTACCGAGTTTATGGGACGTTTAGTGAGAGTATCAGCGCGCACGAACGAACATTATATTTTGATACATCATCTTTATTAGCTTGTACTGAGTTTTGTTAACAGGGAGGATATTACATTTCCACTGGCCTACTGATGATTATAATGTATGTTTTAAATTATTTACATGGGATTATAAAAGAATAAATAAAAGTATTTTTAAATGAGGTATGCATATGACTTAATATTTATTAGCCATTGCTATTCATACGTGAATTTACAAGAAGTCTGCTCAGAGTTGGGAAAACATGAATTTATATATTTTTCTTGGTATAGTAGAAATAAAATATATTTTTCCACATAATAAACATAATGTTAAGAAACCATAATAATAATTTTAAACCTTATTTACTTTGACTGTTATCTGTTGTATGTTGAAAACTTGACAATCGACGCAAAAATTTCCTAAATTCCTTCTTACTGAAAAAAGAAATTCATTTCCTTTAGCGACAAAATAACATAAGTTACCTGCTTGCCCTTTTTCTAAATCTATTTACAAAAAGACATTTCTTTGACCTCTTCCAGAAAAAATATATCGCAGAATTCCATGGCGATGTGTAATAGCCTTAATCGCCAAAGCTTGTGCAAGTGAATAGACAGCTTAACGACCATTCTAACTTTTCTCATACACCTATATCTTATACTAAAGGGAACTACTTGTAAGTATCGAGCCCTTATTTCTGCTTAGATAATCATCTCAGTTTCAGGAAATAAATTCAACCCTTTTCAGATTTACTGGTTATATACTTAGTATCCATGACACTTATCTTTGTAAGGGCAATCTTTTGAGTGTTATCTGTTGTAGTATCGTGGTACAAGACACACTAAAATTCTATCAGCAGTTATTAAAGTTTATTTACTTTAATGAAAAAATCTCTGGTTTTGTATTTTATTCAATTTAAATACGATAGACTCGTTCCAATTGTAGATACAAATAGAATCAGCTATTATGATTTTCCAGTTATCCTCCGATAAATAATTCCCTCTACTATTCAAAAACACCATAACACCCAATAGTTAAAATCGAGAAACAGCCTTATTTCAAAGAACACATGTACGCATAACAATAAACGGACCTTCCGTAAACAGACGTTTTTGGGACGCGGGTCAGGACTGTTTGATTCCGCTTAATGGAAGCAGTCCCTAACACGTTTCAACCTTGGGTCAGTGAATTTGCAAGTCCGAGTGGCTTGCATCATGATCTGGCACGGCCCCGCCCGCCGTATAATCCTAGATTTAATTCTGAATCGTTTAAGTGACTGGTATGGAGTCGTGATTTTCCGCTCCAAGTTAACTATTCAGTCACGGATTTCTACATACGGCGGTTATTAAATTTGCAATTTTAAATCATGTGAAATACATTTTTGAAGTGGTAAAAGGGCTTTTATTCACGAAACTATTGGTTAAACCTTTGTGAGGTATATTATAGCAGTTTCTAGACTTTCGTTCGTTTCTTTTTGCTTCCAAAAGCTCTAGACTAATTAATAACACTCACGACACACGTGTCTTAATCCATAATAATCTTCCACCCCAAAGGTCAGCTTAGAGTGTATATTTTTTTGGGTGTCACACTGAAATAGTTACAACTACCCTTTTCTCTCTGAACTAAACGTGTGTATTGGTGGCATCGCATTGCTTATGTTTATAAGATCTTTGAGCTGTACTAATGCGGAAATAATCTCCATAATTTCCTGTATCTACCCGGGGGCACAGCTGGCCCTCCCTCACCCACGAGGACCCTAAACACCACTCAATTCTCACATCACGTACTGGTCCTATTTTTAAACACCCGTTGTATTGAAGTGCGAGGTCGCAGGTGGCGACTTCCACATATCGCCATACAATATTCATGCACCGGTTATTAGTATAATCATTTTTGTTACAATGGAATAGAGTCTAGAGTCAATTGGCAGGATACTTTAGGGTCGGTACAGCACCGATGATTTTCCGTACTAACATGAATTATACAGCAACCGTTGACGGGTTTTGGGGGGCTGGAAAAACAAATTGTTTCCACGTCACAATATATGTGTGACCTGATCTGGATTTGTTTGTTTTTTTGAATACACAATGTGACAGAAAGGATGGCGAATCAGACAGATGAAGGGTTTAAAAATTTACATATGGACATATCAGGGCTTGCGTTTGTGTTTTATAAACTGCATCATAAATAGATTAATTGACTTAGTTTTGTTATTGTATTTGGTATTAACGGAGAACCTAACCACGGTTGCAGGAATTCACTGCACGAATGCAGGCCACTTTCAACAGATCGATGTGGAGGGTGTTCAGCAGTGGACTTCTTGGTCCTGTAATGATAATGATAATGATGATTTAGTATTGCCATTTAGACATAAATATTTTATTGTATTCGAATTTTCTTCTGTATGCAAAATAAAATATGAACTTAAAGGAAACTGGCCTCTTGCATTGAAGATTTCATGTACCACCCACATACCACATCGTGTCTTGAGATTTGTTATCGTGTTCATATTGGGATTCGTCGCGGTCCACCCACTGTACGCATCGTATGATAACCACTTCATTTTCCGCAGCCCGTCAATGAATTATTTCTCTAGTACCTTCAATGTACTTATAAATGTTGTTATGAATACAATATCAATAATAAATACAGTGTACATTCATACTCTACAGATTTCTGAGTCACGAGCTTTATATCATATAGACTTGCCAGTTTGTATGTATTGATTGAAATCACGAATTCTCACAGAATTTCAATGGCTGTTACCTTCTGCGTTATAAAAGTCTATTCCTGTTACCTTTTTAATAAGAGCTTTTTCAGTTCAAAGTGTCATCTGCCTGTAATACATATACCGGGTATAACAAGACTGCTACCGAAAAGGAAGCCGGGTGGTAGTTTTAGCGACTTCAAACAGATTGCAATGGAAAATGTTGCAAAAAAAAAGCGACATATTTTTTTTGTTATTTTTTTCCTATGGCCATAATATTTATTTTCCTAAAATAATAGTGTATACCCGTTTATTTAAAAATAATCTAAGATATAAAAGAGTTTAAATTATTATTTTAGCAAAAACCACCCAAAAATGACGATATTTAAAAAATCATAAAAAATAATTGTCGCGTTTCTTTGAGAAATTTTTAGTTGCATGGTGTTTGTAGTCACTAAAACTACCACCCGGCTTCGTTTTCGGTAGCAGTCTTGAGACACCCAGTATAACCAAATATTCAATATATTTTCCACATACTAACACATTTTTCAATTATCTTTCATTCCTCCCACCAAATAACCCACTTACTTAACAGCCATTCATACGTCTGCACTACCAAAACCCAATTTAGATATATAGAAAAAATTCAATTAGTGGTCGGCCGTTTAGGAGGGTAGAGCACGCGATCGCGCTCTACATCCGCACTCGGCACGCGAACTTTCAGCTGAAACTTACACTTTCAGTTATCACTCGAGTGCTTCTCTACGTCTGTATACTCTATGTTATTGATGTAGAGTCGAGGTAATTTTCTATAAAAAAATTTTTTTAATAATATTTATGTACCCTACGTTTTGAATTGTGCTGTATGTTCTTAGTATGCTTTAAGGCTTGTATTATTTGTAAGTCGTTATTTGTTTTTTTTTTTTTAAGTTTATATGATGATCAGATGGATCATGTTAAGATCCATCTAATTATATGACAAATGGTGTTTAATAGATTAAAAAAATAAGGTTATCTTTTGCTCTTCGGCATAATGATGGTTTCCAACTTAATTGATTAAAAGTCATGATTTTAGATAGTGTCTCTGTTGTACACACTTCGACAAACAAAATATTTAACGGTTTAATAATGTGAATATAAATAAAAAGCGTAGTCCGAAATTGCTTAATATATGAAAATGTTTTGTTAGTATATTGAGTCTAGACTGGTATAACATAATACTAAACAAAATATGCTTGTATTTTTTGGTATTCAATTCAGAATAGAATAATAAACACATGTTAGCAGAGAATTATGAAACCTATACTATTTGAATAAAGAACACAAATATACCGATTTAAAGCAAGCAGACTTTTTAAATAAAACCACAAACTTTATTACGTCGTCAAATTTTCCCGTAAAAATGTAAATAGGTCAAAACAGTTCTCTTTTGTGTATAGAGTTACACAAACAAAGACTTTCTCCCATTGTTGCGTCTGTTTATAATATAACAATATTTATTTCACGCACCTTGTAGTATCCAGTTTCAAGTCAATATTTGATGACACGGTGCTAACGGAAAAACATTGTGTTTCTTTGAGAATGTTTTCGAGGATCGGAATCGCTTATGCAATCACTCCAGCGATTGGATGGACGGTGGAGTCGATCTTGTTAGAAAATTCCTTTTGCGTCCAGACCAATCTCACAGACGTATGAATTCTAATTTAAAAGCTTTTATTTATAAGCATTCTGGAGATATGTATCTACTGCTTGTTTTTTTTTTTAATATTGTATTCATTGAATGGCGAGACGAGTATTCCGTTCGCCTGATGGTAAGCGATGCGAACGCTCATGAACAGTAGCAAAACCAAACAACACCTTGAATTACAAAGCAATGCTTGGCATTCCACTGCGCTCGCCATTCTGAGACACAAGATGTTAAGTCTCAATATGTCCAGTAGTTACTCTGGCTACAATGTCCTTCAATCCGAAACACAACAGTGCATTTAAGCAGTGTTGTTTCACGGGAGAAATAGACATTGCGGTGGTACCTACCCACAGCGGCGTGCACAGGATTATGACACTGGGTATGCGGCGGAGTACTCGGTCACACAAACTTTTTCTTTTATAGTTTTTTAGCATAGCCACAGCCACGCGACGGATCTCTAAGTCGGAAACCATGCCAACATAACAAGTCTTAGATGTACTACTATTCATGTCCATCTTCTACGGCAACGCAGACAAAACAGCGATCGATCGTCGCGGCGGAAGAAATTCTAATAAGTAAAATAAAAAAAACTCACCTACTCAGCTTTCAATTTTCACATATTCAAGGTTCCGGTTAGTTGAGATTACTATACCTATCCCGATGTAAATAAACGCAAGATTTCGGCCACCTCATTCATTCATTTGATAAACATACATTTTTAACACAAATCTCGCAATCAAATAACATTTAAAATAAATAAACAAACACACTAGTAAAAGCAAATGACTACAATTAATATCGAAAGTTAGTAATAAACTACACTAACACACTTTCAAATGTTAAAATGAAAAATCCGTTAAGTAGTCTATTTTTTTTTACAAACATACTAGTATAGAATAGTAAACAATGCAAAAACTCATAAAAAAAGCAAAATGGCCCCCGCGAAACACAAATTATACATTTCTATTTAAAGAAATAAAACCTTACTAACCAAAAATGCATAATGTGCATAGGTGATTTATTAGATTCCAGCCTATTAATTTTACTCGGATTATAGGCAACGAACATTTACGATTACTCCCGACAACTGCCGAACTCCCGAGGCCTGCCGCAGGAGTCGCGGCATTCAATATTCATGGGTGTGTGCGTTTGCGACTGTGCACGGACACCAAAATTACTACACACATACAAACAAATGTAATGCGGGACGCGGCGGCATGACTTGGTTGATTAGGTACATTAATTTGCTTTGCAGCGCCTCTTGCTTTTCGCGTGGCAACCATAATGTTTGCGTGATTGCAAATAGGTGCTATTTATAAAATACTAGGCGTTTTTAAGTTATTATATTTTGTTTATTCATTTATTTACTATAAATTAAAGTCATCTAAAACGTACGAACGTAATAATAAAATATTTGTGAATGGCAAGTAAAGCACTGCATTTCTGCCTACAAGGAGTGCACGCCCCTGCCTACCCAGATGGCCTCTCACATATGAGAGACCTACCACCAATAAGTTATGTATATACGTTATGTTGTTATGTATATACGTTATATGGGTTTTTATTTACTACTAGTGGTCCGACCCGGCTCCACCCGGGCGCAGATACATTTTTCAAAATGGCGGCCAGTATGTTTCTAGATTCCATTTCCAAGTTGGACTATACTTTGCACTAATATCTTGAAGAAGACGCGAAAGTTTTTTTTTGTGTCAGTCAGGACTTTAATGGCATTCTTGGTTTTTGCTTGTCCTGTTACCCTCACTCGACTTACCTCTGAGATGGTAACTATGAGTACAAATTCGAGCTCAATATCGCCTCTACCACCTTAATTTTTTATTCAAAAAGCCTCTAAATGTGCCTCTAAAATGTTTATATTTCTATTTTTTATCCGAAAAGCAGAGTTTTTCAAGCGCGTCTAAACTTCTAAACACAATTTCCTTTGCATTGCGATACGCAAATCGCAAGAGCTCTGGACTCTTTGAACCGATACTACTTAAAAAGAACAGTTTTTTCTGTGCCAAAACTACAAGTACTAAATATTAATAGTAAAAAGTTGAGCATGTAGTATTTGTTTCAGTAGCGCGGTTTATACGAACATTTCAGAATCATTATATAATAATGTATATCAGCATGAGATTAATCAGTGAAATAATTATCTTCGCTTAACCTAAAAACTTTTAACCTAAAAACTTGAACTTGAATGACTGTTCGATCTAACTAACACCCAGACCCAAAACAAATACCTGTGGATCACACAAATATTTGTCTCGGGGATCGAACCCGCGACTTCACGTTTCTCAGCTGGTGTCCAACCAACTGGCTGTAGCAGTCGGACATACACAATTTATTTTTAGAAAAATGAACCAGCTTAGGATATTAAAAATATACAGCCCTGTAAATTGAAATAAAACTATTATGAGTATTTAGAGATTTCATCACGGATTTGGTTTAATTAAAACATTTTTGACTTCCCGAAGTTTACAGCTTTCAATGTCACGGGGCGGAATGCGTAAATAATAGTTTTATTTCAATGAGCAACATTCGCGTAAACCTAATAAACCATTATGTGAGCCCTACAAATATTATATATTACTAGCGGCCCTGCCCGGCTTCGCCTGGGTGCAGATACTTTTTTATTTTACTCCACACCAAATACGTGTTATTTTTCGTATAAGCTCTTGTATACCTAAACATGAATTAGCTATCCTACTGTCCTGCTCAATTCCGTCCCATCCCGTCTGTTCATTCACTTCCCGATACGTCGCGTCCTTTCTCTTAATTAACCATCCCGTCTTATACCGTGCATTTACATTTCGTCCTATTAAATCTGTCAGCTATCCCAGTCTTCTCCCCTACCTCCCACTCTATTATATCCAGTTTCTCTCTACTTTCTAAACACTTTATCGATTTTGATTATCCATGCAATATCCCATCCCTTATTTCACCCCCACTATGCTGTTTTTCCAAAAATATTACGCCATTACTCTTGTTAGTAATAAAGAGATTAAATATTAATTTTCGTAGAAATGCACTCACACACACATAATTAACGTAGAAACAATTATATTTAACTGGTTTTTCAAGACACAGGCAACGCCTAATTTGAGAATCCCTGCAATATTCTCCATAATTATATAAAATTTTTATTTTATTCAGTTCAGTTCAGTTTTTATTTTTATGTGTTATTTTATTAAAGATTTTTCATTTTCAAGTGAAATTCTATCTTGAAAAGAAGTAAAACTTAATACATGTGAATATTATTTATTTAATTGTCCTATATTTATGTAGCATCATAATATACTCTTTAGTTTACAATAAATTCCTGAACGTATGCATAAATATTTGACAATCAATTTAAATGTCAACCACTTTTCATTACTGTCATTAATTTACATCTTTAAAATCTAAAATACGCCATAAATCGAATATTGTGGCTATGTGTTGTCGATTCGAAACCTTTATTTAAATACGTTATTTAATTTTAGGGAAGAGTTTACCGTATCGACGCTATGAACATTAAATCTTTGACAGTTACAAACCCATGAACATTTTGTATGGCAAAATGTTTTTTCCTTTTTTTTATACTTTCGTCAATTCAATCGAGATAAAAACTATCCCACCTTTAAGTTGGAACAAATAACACATATCTACAAAATTTCATTATAATCAGTTGAGTGGTTTAGGAGTCCATCGCGGACAAACAACGTGACACGTGAATTATATATATTAAGATTATTATTTATTAATGTCATTTTTGTACAATCTTCACGTGTTTGTTTATGTAAACTTTGTATGATAGCTTTTTGTATCTGCATTTTTGAAAAAAGTACGGTAATTGATTTCTTATTGATATTATTGATTATATTTTGAACTCACTGTATCAGCCCATATAGCGTACCAGCCCAGCGTCCCACTGCAGGGCACGGGCCTTCTCTGCAATCGAGAGTACGATTGAGAGTGGTTAGCCGTTATAATCCACCGCGCTGGCCTAGTGCGTGTTGGTAGACTTTACATACCATAGGAATTTTACAAATTCCCTATGGTATGCAGTTTTCCATGAAGTTTTCCTTCACCGTTATAGTACGTGGTGATTGAATATCAATACACACACGACTATATGGCCTAACCACTCTCAATCGTATTCTCGATTGTAGAGTAGGCCCGTGCCCTGCAGTGGGACGTATGTGGGCTGATACAGTACAGTACAGTACAGTACACACACGACTGAAAAGTCAGAGGTGTGCCCTGGGATTAAAACCCGCGACCACCGTATACATGTTGCCAGCTGCATCTGGTCCTATTACCAACAGGTCACCACGTACTTATATTCAGAACACATTTGCAAATTAGCAAATATAGCTTTATTTGTTTGTCTTTACACTTTTGTAAATTGTATGTAAGATCAATAGCTTTGCTACTGGCTTTTCCTAAAATATTAAATTAAGTAATTATGAAAGTGCGTTTGATGGTTAGTTCAAGTTTTACCAATGGACCAATTTTTTGACCCTAAAGACTTTATATAAAATCCTCCCAAAAGTAATATTCTCCAAAGTAAATATCGTTATAAAATGACTCAAAACGTCAAAAGAATTATTATTGCGTTTTCATCTTTTGAGGATGATGGATGAAGGATAATTGAGATTACGGGATAGAGGTGGCGATTACTGTCTTGAACGAAACGAAATAGCAAAATTATTATTTCCTTAATATTCTGATACATAATTTTACCAAGTTCACTCAAGTAGTCTCATTAGATAGCCATACACGCACCATGTGATACGTGCTCAGATTTGAAAAGTGATTTCACCACGTGGTTGCAAGCATTAGTTGTAATCCTGATTATTGTAATTTATTAGTTAGTAAGAATGTCGGTTATTTTCACTATCCTTTTCTTAGCCAACCAGACTATGAGGCAGATTTGTCAAATAAATTTGAGCGTGTATGACCGGCCATTAAATCTTGAAAAATTGGTTAAAGTGTGGCTCGACCGAATTCTATTCCCAACCAATCTCACTTACAAAATACAACAATGATTCGCTACGACAGGATTGTCCCACCGTATATATCTAAGATACGCACACTTTGCAAGTTCTATCCACGGGATGCAGTCCAAGTAGAAAGCATTCAGTCGGTGTGTGAAGTGGAGTCGCTATCAGTCCCGGCAGAGTTGCGTAAACTTGTGCCGGGATAGTGATGTGACTATTAATACGAATATTCGTATTAACCAAATTATATTCAAGCGGCGAGTATTTGTATAATATTCGAATTAAGTATTGGTGATATCGTGTTAATCTCTTCTACATTGCTTTTCTCGACATGGTAAAATATACAAATAATACACTTGTACAGTGCAATAAATTCCTTTGTGTATTTATACTTAATTATATGACCTTTATGTTGTATAGATATATATATTGTATGTATGTATATTGTGTATATTGTGTAAGTATATTTACATGGGATATTTACTTATGTATGTATGTTTATGTATATATTTTGAATATAGGCACTACCACAATATCTACAGGTATTATTCGTACACCTGATGCTGCCCCAACTTTCGTCCTTTTCTCTTATATCCATCAAATGTTTGTCTGTCAGAAATTGCCTTGTGCGATAAGACCGCCAATTGTACTTTTTTTTTTCTCTAGTTTGAATTGTTTCCTTTTGTTTTATTTATGGTGTACAATAAAGCTTATATAAATATAAATAAAATAAATAAATAAATTGAACTGTTTGGATTTAACCTATTGGGAACTATAATGATAGGTAGGAAGCCAGCGGACAATTCGAATCGAAATTACATGTGCATACGTAATTTTTTTTTTGTATTATACGAGTACAACTACGATCGTGTGAACGTTTTAGACATAAAATATAAATAGAAATAGTATATTAAATAACAAAGGTCTAAACTCTACATTGCAGAATGATTTATAACATAATCTTATATTCAAACTCGTCAACTAGTTTCCTCAATTCCCATACTACCCGAATACTCATTCATAAGATTTGCGGCATCACTAGTCTACACGTTAAAGCTCAGTTTGTCTGTTGATACAGGCCGAAACTTGCAGTTGATTCGATTATCACGCAGTTGTCATTGTCATCGCGTTTCGGAGTGTTTTTGAACTAAACTGGGGAGATCTAGCGACGCACAAGTTTTGGAACTTGCCAGTGTTTTAGGGCGATAGCTGAAAACTTACTTTAATCGCTGATTAAAGTCATTTTAGTTTTATCAAATTTCAGTTATTTTGAATTTCATAGTTGTGGTTTAACAATAAATATAGCTGTGTCATGAGATACTACGAATGTAATTCTCGTATCTAGACAGACTAGACTCTCGATTTGTGGTCTACAATTAATATCAATTGTTATCAAGCAATATTGTAGATATCTTATTACCTATGGGTTGAGGACGAATATGTATAATTCGCAAATTAAGTGCGTTGATTAAATGGAATAATTTCTTATTAGGGATATCCATCTATCTATAAGCCAAAGGAAGCCCACTGTTGAACATAGGTCTTCTCCAATGATTTCCACAGAGACCTGTTGGAGGCAGCCTGCATCCAGCGACGTCCCGCGACCTTTACCAGGTCGTCCGACCACCTTGTGGGTGAACGTCCTACGCTGCGCTATTCTGATATTAACGATAGATTAACTATACATTATATAAAATTCCAATACATAATTCCAGCCTATTTTAGAAATTAAAATAGGTTTTCTCATAAACTTTTAAATAATTCAAATTACGTTCCGAATAAATGCCAGTCATGTACAAAATCAAGTTAAAAAGTTTTGTTGTTACAAAAATGATGCTCGCGACACCGAGGGCTGTTTTTTCATGAAACATTAAAACCTCTGTTGCATAAATAATGGCTGATTATTTTTACCAACCCCGGAGAGTCGGTTTATGACTGAACAGGAGCAGCTTCTAATTTAGTTAGTTGTTCTTGTTACGGTGCTCCCTCGGTGTAAAGATCCTGGATTTGGTTTGACAGCATTCCGATTGGATTTCATAACTTTGTACAATATAACTTGGCGTTTAGTTTGAAAAAGAAAATTTGAAAGTAATTGTTAAATATGATTATATAATGGTTATTGTACATTAAGTATAATAATACATAATACGTGTTCTTTGCTATTTTGACCAGAAAATACAAGTCTTTTTGAAACCTAAATAAATTATTCATTATTGTTTCAACTAATATCTGTTTAAATATAGAAATAAATCCCCAAGCGACGTTATAATTCTTTAAAAAATCTACAAATATAGTACAACATTGTGAGTTATAATTTATGTTTATAAATTAATGTGTATGAAGTGAGTTCCAGTTACGTTCATGTCTAATTTATTTCATACCATACATTGTAATCAAACGAATAACATTATTACTCTAAAGTTAAACGTCAAACACACTTAAATTAATAGGTCGTTTAAAACCTAATTTATAGCCACAATAAGCTTATGAAAACTCAGCAATGCTATATAATAGTAAAAATAAAAGCGACGATATAATGTGTTTTACAGGTGATAAAGTTTTATTCGAGTGGCGAAGAGAAGCGTCGCTGTTTATTATTATTGGCTTTTACATTATACCCCAAACGGCCGTAAACTCCGTCTTACCCCAAGTTTGAAACGAGGGAAGCACTCCTCTTTTAAACTACGTATGGAGATCTTGAGTATGTTTATTGTTCACTTCCATTCATTTTGGGAATTATGAAGCTCATTTTGCGAGGTGAATG
Organism: Hyles vespertilio; assembly: GCA_009982885.2. Classification (NCBI taxonomy): domain Eukaryota; kingdom Metazoa; phylum Arthropoda; class Insecta; order Lepidoptera; family Sphingidae; genus Hyles; species Hyles vespertilio. The sequence continues at coordinate 524,782 of CM042809.1, read as the reverse complement.
TCGTGAGGAGCTTCCTGGTTAAACTTCCTATACTTGTCTCGAGTAAAGATTGTTTTACGTCAAGTGGTAATTTAAAAATTATATTTGTCATTGTATAGTTAAAACAAATAAACATCTGGTTCAATAGATTTGTGTAAGGTGATTTGTTAAATACGAAAAAAAATACCACGACTTTCGAAAATAATAGCTGTATTTACTAATAACACAGTATGGTACCTCCTTGGAAGTATTTTTGTAATTCAGGTTAACAAGCGTTAATTTTCACAATACGTGCCAGATTACAACAAGATAAAATCTTACAAACCGTGTGTTTGTACATTTCTTTTGTGACTCAAACAATAAAAAAGTAATTGTAACATTTTAGTAGTACAGAAATATGACTTCCTTCTGATGTGCTCATATATGTTTTTAGTTGATTTCAAAAAATTTTGTTGTTCATGTAATTTATTTTTATTACATTGGTCCGGCAAACGAGTAAATATAATAATATGTAGATAAATAAATATAAATGGTATGTGTCATCTTCGTTGAAGATTCTACCACTTCACCTGGTGGTGAACACCAATGAAAATCTACTACACTTGCAACATAGATGCTTTAGGTACCTACCTCTCAAGATTGTATGGGAAAGGAAACAAAAATAGAAGTGAAAAGCCAAAGAATATTAAGTTTTTTGGCTAAAGTTTAAGTTCCTCGAAAATTAATCTGTGTCTAATAAACATGCTGCTTGAAACGAAAATAAACTTGAAAAACAGCAAGTGTCCTTAGCATCAACTCTGCCTACCCTTTATTCCAACAAGGGTGAATGTATCAACATATAAGTTTAAACGGACGGGAGCGCGTTAGCGTCTGATTCGATCAGGGATGCGAAGGGACACGCGTGCTGCCGAGCTCCCGACTCGTCACGTCCCTACTGACAGATGTACTATTAAATACTATTACATTACTAATGTACGCCAGCTGACGCTTAGTTTGATAGATAGCGCTCGGAAAATTAAATTATTGGGACTCTAGATGTAAAAGTTCGACTGAGTTACTTATAAGAACTGTTATTGATTAAATGGTTGGCCACTGAAATGGACAAAGGTCTAGAGAATTTTCCTCCCTCATACCAACCAATGCAACTCTTGTCAGCCAGGATCAACAGTGGCAACCAAAAAATCAACACTATTACTCTTGTTTTCCGTACAATCCACAATAAGTCAGTTTAGTTAACTATAGTCTAAAATGGACAACTTGTACTTAGCAGTGGGCCTCTACGTTCATTTATAGAATTACAATAATTTAATTATAATTTTTTTTGGTTTATCCACGATTCTAGACACCAATGTAAAAACATGTGTTCTCTAAACATGCACTCTAGACATTTGTAAATAGCACGTACATTCGTGTCTAGTGAAATCATATCCCGAGAAAGTGAGAAAGTAAGTAAATCGAGATGGCCACGGATCGCGTGTGGTCCGCACTCTGTAACCCCACCTCGTGAAATTATACCCTGTCAGTAACCAATGCTCTGCAGACTGTACTAACAGTTAATCGAACCCGTGTTGCTACGGGAATGTTAATGGGACATGACTCTGCTGACTGCAATCGACAAGATTTAAAATCAATTTTATATTTGTTCTTAATTGTGTAGTTATTGGTTGCATGTTTGGATTTCTTAAAGACATAATTTCTTAACTACATGATGATGACAAATTATAGTTATTCTCGTAATTTCAGCTTCAATCTGTTTATGTATATTGAGCTAAATTATGTCAAGAATAACATATATATCACGGAGGATGCTTTTGTGGATAATATTGCATTTAGTATTAGGGATATTGTAAAGTCTATAACAAGTCAACTAAAAATATAAGAATACTACATTCTGTTGAGAAATAGGACAAAAAAAATCTGTAGTACAAGTATATGACGATGAATTTCTAACACACTATTTTCAATTATTTTACACACCAATGCTTTCATCAACAATATTTTTTTGCTAACCAGCCAATTCCCACCATACAGTGTGCGAAATTCGTAAGCCAACCAAATTCAATAGCCAGTTGGATTCCATCAGCGCAGTGATTTCACACGTAGTTCGACATGGTCGTTTTATAGTTCCCCTCGGCTGCCGATCGGTGTCCAACTTTACGACGCATCGCTTGCCAGATTTACTGGGGGTAAGCGCCGCTTGTATTGACCGGATTGCTGCCAGTTCGGACTTGTTTCATTATTGATTGGATTGGATCATTGTTTGTTTTGTAAAAGAATGAAATATTTTGCACGTAGGGAAGTGGACAATAATTTATTTCTAACTCCTCCTATTAATTTAACTTTCTGATTAATTTCGTTGCCGATTATACATTCCCGGAGACTCGGCGAGCTTCAATGCTAGGTGTCATTACATTGCGTGCCACTGTTGACCCTGGTTCACAGGAGTTACAGTGGGGTAAGGGCAGGACAGTCTCCTATCTACTAGTAACTAACTAGCAGCAAGTAGGAGCTATTTATAACTAATTTTGAAAAAGCAGTGAATACTGTACATGCTTATGAAACGTGGGCTGGAATTCTAGAGTAATTTTACTGACTGTCAAACTGAATGTGTTGTATGCCCAATATCATTTAGCTGTTTGAATAGCTACAAAACTATTATTGTGATGTTGCGTGTCATAGGAAGATATCAGCAAATTGTAATTTTTATATTTCGATAGCTTATAACATACAACTAGCTATTCATTACAACTATTCATAAATTGATTGTTTTATTGTCTAGTATCATTTAGCCGATTAATTTGTATTAAATAGTTTGTGTGTAGTCCGCAGGCTAGCGTGTCTAGTGGTATGTGAGTGTAGTCCCGCGAGGGGTAGTCGCGTCTAATCGCGCCCCTTCTTACCGCGATCGATCGCTTCCGCTTAGCCATAGACAAACGATGCTCCGTGCATTAGCATCATTTAACATTTGTTTTGACTGAGTAAATTAAGTAAAATATGTTCTTTTTGTAATGAATGGCGAGGCAAGCATTCCATTCTGAGAGTAAGATAGGATCACTCATGAACAGAGGAAACCAAACATCACCATGGAATACAAAGCAATGTTTAGCATTCCAATGCGCTCCTCATCCGAAGACATAAGATGTTAACTCTATAATCCTGTAGTTACTGTGACTACAATATCCTTCAAACCGGAACGCAACAGTGCCTTTACACTACTGTTTGACAGAAGAAATAGACATTGCCGTGGAACCTACCCAGGTGGCCTCTCACATAGGAGAGACCTACCACTAGTAAGATGTATTTTATTCCCTGTGTTGAGCACGAAACTTATACAGGGTATATCAAGACTGCTACCGAAAACGAAGCCGGGTGGTAGCTTAAGTGACTTCAGACACAATGCAACAGAAAAAGTTGCAAAAAAAAACGACAATTTTTTTTGTTATTTTTTTTCCTATGGCCATATTTGGGTTGTAAATACATTTTTTCCTAAAATAATAGTGTATACCCTTTTATTTATAAAGACTCTAAGGTATAAAAGAGTTTAAATTATTATTTTAGCAAAAACTATGGATTAACCACTCAAAAATGACGATATTTAAAAAATCGTAAAAAATAATTGTCGCGTTTCTATGCGAATTTTTTAATTTCATTGTGTTTGTAGCCACTAAAACTACCCCTCGGCTTCGTTTTCGGTAGCAGTCTTGAGATACCCAGTATAGAACTGAAAGTGCGACTGAGTAGGTTTAGTAAACAGTCCATCACTGGCCGGTCGTGAGATTTCTGAAAACACATATACAAGTCATAATATTCTCTATTATGTTTGCCTTCACCGTTAAAATACGTGGTAAGTCATTATAACTACACAGGGCTCAAAAAGTCAAAGGTATGCTATGATATTATTTTGTATGTGATAATTATCTTAATAAATTCGGACTGTAATATGTAAAAACTTGTAATTGGCTTTCTATTTATAAGCTTATATTATATTGTTACTATCTGCAAGTTATACTAAAACTATAAAATAAAATAAAATAAAATATTATGATGTCGCAACTACCATCACACACCTACTTTTACCATAATATCAAATTATCACTATACAAATTTGCCAAGCAATATCCATCGTATTAAAAAAAAGCTTATGTATACAACATGTTCACGGTGCGCGGTGGTTCGGTCGCGGGTTCGAATCCCAGGGCACACCTCTGACTTTTCAGAGTCATGTGTGTATTGATAGTCAATCACCACGCACTGAAACGGTGAAGGAAAACATCGTGAGGAAACCTGCATACCATAGCGATTTTTAAAAATTTCTATGGTATGTAAGTCCGCCCACCCGCACTAGGCCAGCGTGGTGGACTATATGGCCTAACCACTCTCAATCGTACTGTCGATTGTAGAGGAGGCCCGTGCCCTGCAGTGGGACGTATATGGGCTGATACAGAGATACAACATTATACGCGTGATTAGCACCGCTTAGTTCCATGGGAAGTCCTGCTATGGGCAATTACGGCTCGCGTGGCACAATAACAGGGATGCGGGGTCAAAGTGGATTGATGGGGACAATGCCACGACAAGGGTTGATACCAACTGATAGCGGAAGTAGGGCTCATTGAAAGGTTTTGTTAATTTGCTAGCTTCTAAATATAGTGGACGGATAGTGTAGCTATATGCTATTTGTTTGTGTTATTTAACTTAATCGTAAAATTACAAAAAAAAATAACATACGGTCCAATTGAGAACCCCTCCATTTTTGAAGTCGGTTAAAAGCAATAATGGCCGTTGGGGCCGAAAGGTTCTTGAGGCCACGTACAGGCAAGCGAAATGTCGGACGCCCGCCTACAAGGTGGACGGACGATCTGATTAAGGTTGCAGGAAGTTCCAACAGGTCATTGTGGAGATCCTTGGGGGAGGCCTATGTTCAGCAGTGGACTTCCTGTGGCTGATATGATGATGATGATGATGAAAAGCAATAATAGGTACATAAAGTAATATATTCTGTACTATGTTCATTAATTTTACCCTTATTGGCAATTACTACTAGTCAGTCTTTAGATTGATAAATCCAAGGAATTCAAATTGTTAGGCTTAGACACACAAACTGGTAAAGAAATTGATAGTTTTAGAAAATTATCGTAATTTAATGGCCCATGATTCATTGGACTATTTTCTGCAGCTAACTTTCTATGAATGAAGGTTATGGGTACTACTTTATTTTATCCCTTTTTGCTAAAAAGATTATTCCGTTTTTAAAACTTTTCAAGCAATGTGATGGTACTCCTACCATTTTTATTATGAACAAAAGTCTTACGAAGGCTTTTTTTTCATATGAAAGAGTAAGAATAAAGCAAAATTGTAGTAAGACCTGAAAGATCTTTATCCTTCTAGTTCAAGGATTTTACCCCAAAAAATAAGACAGATTTATTCGAAACCGTTCAACGTGTGACATGTTTTAGGTGGAATAAATATCACGAAAGCCTTGATGTTGCCTAATCTTCGAGACAAAAAACTTCGTCTCCAAAGGTCTATCGGTTACATATTTGGCAATCCATGACATTGTCTTCAAAACAGCTTTGTGGTGCAAAAACTGACACATTGCGATAGGCAAAAAGTAAATAGGTTATATATGCTCAAGGACACAGAAACATTCTTATTTTGAGAAATCTACTCGTAAAATGCATCTATAGACGAAAAAAATAATTGTAAAAAATCGAATTTATCCTACAGCATTGTGCAAAGATGGATGAATACATAATATAAAGTATTAAATTATATCTGAGCTTAGTGAAGCTATGTTAGGTAATAAATAATCAAGTGACACTAGCAGTCAATGACACGCGGGCTTCCATGAAGATTTATACGATGTACATTGCAGGCTTACGAAATATCATGTTACGAACATGACAAGTTTAAGGCAAATAAATACATATTGTATGCAATATATATACTTACGCCTTTTTCTAAGAGGGGTTAGGCACAGGTCCTACCACCCACTTTTCGCCTTATGCGTTCCGTCCCACAATGTGGTAGGGGGCGAGCCTATCGCCATATCGGGCACAAATTCCTGACTCTGGGCTGATAATGAATAGAAAAATCCAATATCACTTTGCCCAACCCGGAAATCGAACCCGACACCTCAGTTTTGCAATTATACCGTGACACAGCTGCGCCATTGATGCAGTCAAACAAATTAATGATTTAATCTTATATCTTTAAACGAGAAATACTATTATTAAATGGTAAAGAAAAGAAAGTTGATGTTTCCTATGTAGGCTATTTTCAAGTAAATTTTACTAATCAGATAAAAGTGTGAAGTACGGTGAACTACGTAAAGCTGCACGTAAATTTAAAGACTTTGTTAAACTCTTAATATTTGTTTGGGAATTTCCTAAGCTTCGTTGTCCCTGAATGGAGATTATTATTTGAAGTTTGAAATCGTTTTGTGAAAACTTGTTATCATTGGTGATATTTATCTGCAAACATCAGAAGTTTAGAAGTCGATTTAAACCTTTTGGTAGAATCTTTTGGCTCATATTATTTATATAGTTGTCGCATTTTATTTAAAAGATTTCACCTGAGATTTTATCACCGGTAGCCTTATACCAGTTCAACGTGAAACCTTGAGTAGCCGACTATTCAATCACTTGGATAAAAAAAATATTCAAAAAAAAATAGTCAATGTGAAAATTTGTCAAAGGATCTCACCTTTTACAGCCATTATTCACTACCATTATGAGGAATAACCTTAAATTTTTAAAGCCAATACCACAAGAGCCTATTCCCACCTTAAAAACCGACAACGCATCTCCATTCCCTATGGTGTTGCAAATGTTCATGAGCGGCGGTGATTTCTTACCATGAGGTGAATAGTATGCTCACCTAATTACCGTCTATAGTATAAAAAAAGACGAAAACCGCTATACTTTAAGCGAAATCGAAGAAATTGAAAGGAATTCTAGCACCAGACTGGATAATGCCAGCAAAACTCGACAAACTGCCAACCAATTTTAAATGCCCCGCCCCATAATATCAATATTTTGCAAAATCCCGTATTAATAACAAATCAGCTGCATTGTGTCCCATAATTAGATATGGTAATGTATTAATATTAATTGTTAAATGCGAGCGAAAATTCATTTATAATTCAATTTATCAATTTTGCCGTAAAATGGCGAGGCGCGTATAATTTATGCTATCGCGCCAATTGCCTGATGCGATAATTGGTACAGTCGCGCGCTAATTGCGCCCGATCTAAAATTTAAATAACTTTAATCAATAACAAAAGCCGCAAATAGTACACTCGCACACAATAGAGAAACAAACAGTTAACCCTGTGTTTACTGTTCGGTATACATCAACGTTACGGGCGTGATTGGGTACGTGCTTGCAAATTTAACTGCTGCTGTGGCGTGAATTGGAACTAGGGTAATACAATACATATAGAAGAGATCGACGTAGACAGTGGCGCCACTGGTGACGGTAGTGTAATTTTGTGAAGTCAGGTCCGCCTCCGTTTGGTAGACAATAAAAGCGGCCATAACCCTTCGGCCGCTATCAATTTTCTAATGCAGTTAAAGTCACGCGGGCCCGCGCGGCACTCGCAGTAACACTTGCCGAGCCGACTGTAGGCTCGTGGCTGCGTAACTATTCATAGATTTATGTTTAAAAGCGTTTTCCTGTCAGGTATGCCGAGTACTTCACGTATTCTCATTCATACATTCAGGTGTGGTTTTAGTTTAATACCTCATTATGTTCTTTACGCTCGTCGTAAAATAGTTTGTGGTGTTATTTAGTAGAAACGCAGGCCACAAAGATATTTACAGTATTCGGAAAATAATTAAGCAAGAGGAACTGTTAAGATGGAAATCGATGGATGTAGATTGATTCTAATAGGTTATTCTGAATCATTTAAACGGCCTATGTTTAGATATCGTGTTAGTTATAATAAAAAATATAATGCTAAATTATATAAGATGGAGAAAATCCTTCGTGCATCCAATGACATATTATGCAGCTACCGGATTGTTGGTTCAATTTGTGTATATCCAGTTTCGACTGGTATAATTTTGTTGGCCCTGCGAAAGATCGTCAACCGCCACCGGTAGACAATAAAATTAATTTGGGCTTATTTATTTTCCTTCGTTAATACTAAACCAAACAAGTTACATTCATAGTCATGACCAAATCGCGATCAAATCTTGTGTCGTGAGTATCGGGAACTATGAGAGACTCTTCAGACGAACAAACACCCAGACCCGAAACAAATTCTGCGCATAAATACAATGTAAATAAATATGAACTTAATTAAAAAATCAAACTGCACAGCTAAAGAACCGTTAGTGTGTACAGTACAATAAAACGCCAGCCGACCCCCAAGGAACGCGCCCGTTGATACCTAGCAATTTCACACCTCGAAAACAATCAAGCAAAACGTAGTTTATATATAGTTTAGTGGCGCTCCAAATACCCGTAGTTCCGCAAATAGCCGCGGGCGGCGCCACCGTCTGACGGACAGACGGACAGTAAAGACTTACGCACACACACGTTGCAAAGATTAGGACAATCGACAAATCGATTAAGTGTATGAATCTTTTGGAATTGTCTTGAAAAAAATATATTCCTGTTCCGCAATATATGATATACTTCGAATTGCCAAAAAAAATATATTTTTTATTGCAAACTAAAACGAAAGACAGATATAATATTATTACAAAACAAAATTATAATTTTGCTATATTCTTAGTTTTTCTATACGTTAATGTCTTTGTTTTTATATACGTGGCTAAATAATATTAGTAGTACCAAATAATATTAATTTTCAAGTATGCAATACAACTTTTGAGCAATCAGAAGTTTTCAACGTGCGTACGCCGTAAAGGACACTTTATATATTCATAACGGGTTTAAGGGCTTGACACACTGAAGGCTCTGTTGTTTTACGAGTGTCATGTTTTACTACTGTGTTAGCTTTAGACGCTCCTTAACTATAGCACTTCGGGGAACTCGGCATTATATTAATTAAATTGGAATTTTATGACTAATTTGTATTATATTTGCATTATTAATTAAATTGGTATTTTATTATGAATAAGTATTAGAATTGCATGGTCCTTATTACTTTTTAGTTGAAGGCAGCAACTTGAGTCTTCCTATATATGTGCGTTTTAAGTATTTTTTAAATCTTCTAGTAGACTTCAAAGGTGAAATATTTCGAGGCAGAATGAGATTTAAAATGAAAAAACCTTCGCCAGTCTCATTGACGTTAGAGACAAATAATAGTGGAAAGCAAAACTTATTTTACGTCAGTATTCTGAACCCTAAAGAGCTGAAACATAGCGAAAGGTGAAAGTTATTGATGTGCGTTCCATTACTTATATTTCCACACTCATAAAATATTCAAAAAATATCAAAACCCTAGAATAGCTTTATATTTATCATTGAAAATATATCGACCATTGTATGAAAATGAAAAGGAGGCGAAGATTTAGTTTTTTAAAGGAGACTTGAGTTGTCGACAGGTTCCTTTGATGTGTCATACGTCATAATTTTATTACTTCTTTAGAAGTGTTTATTGGTACTGAAGTGGATTTCCGTGAGCTTTCCTGTATTCATGTTAGTTAGTTTATTTTAAAAATGCCGTTTTATAAATATGACTGAAAATTCAATACATTAAAGATGACAAAACAAATCTTATTTTTAAACATGGTATATTTTGACATGACGTAAAATATATTCTATACAGGAATATATATACCGGGTATATCAAGAGTGCTACCGAAAATAACGCCGGGTGGTAGTTTTGGTGACTACAAACACAATGTAACTAAAAATTTCGCAAAGAAACGCGACAATTTTTTTTATTATTTTTTAAATATCGGCGAGTTTGGGTGGTAAATCCATAGTTTTTGCTAAAATAATCAATTAAAGCTTTGCGTACCATAGCACTTTTAAAAAAAAGAGTGTACATTATTATTTAAGAAAAAACTATGTATTTACAACCCTAATACGACGATGGAAAAAAAATAACAAAAACAAGTCATAATTTTTTGCACAAAATTTCGTTGCATTGTGTATGAAGTCACTAAAACTATCACCCAGCTTCGTTTTCGGTAGCACTCTTGATATACCCTATATATATATATATATATGTCTTTATCTTTCATGGAATTTCAAGGAATTGAAAGGTAAAGACTTTTAAAGCGGCTTTTACTCTGAATTAAAGCCAACATATACTTTGTACAACATATATTTTGTACATATATTTAAAGTTTAACAAAACTAAACAGAGAAATATTACTCGGAACCAGTAATAATATAAAAGCAAAGTGTGGAATCGTGCAGTCGGAGCGCGGCGGGCCATGCGTTATTATCCATTACATAAAACAGTATCGGAAAACCATTCCCGACCAGACGGAATCCGCGCAAAGAAACAACCTCCGAACTACGAGTAAGACAAAAGAAAACTTTTTATAACACTCCCGATCGCCGTTACTCGGATAGACGCCGATAAAAGTGCTATCTCAAAACGACTTTAAATTTTACACAATAAAATTTTAAGTCGTCAAAGATGGAGATCGGATGGCTATTGGGCGCTGTTGACTCTCGTTTCAAGTTATAAAATTGACGTTAAGATCGGTGATTTTGATATGATTAAATTACTCAATTTTGCGTGCTTCCTTAATGAGTTTTAAAGGCAAGTCACTATTATAATGCAGAGAAAGGGTGGCTTTTGAAACATATGTAATATTATACACACACATAAACTCACGCCTATTCCCAGAAGGAGTAGGCAGAGTTGCCAGGACACCCACGTTTCGCCTTGTATGTTATATATTTATTTATTCTTGCTCTTCATTTCATGTACCATCCTATTTCCACAATGTGAGAAAAAGTTAAGCCCGAGTTCCTAAAACTGCTACGTAACCGGGGGAATTTTATGAGACCAGACCAGCTATTAAACTTATTCGCTGAAAATTACACATAGGTAAAGATGATAACAGTCGTTCAAATCAGGCTGCTTTTGATCAACTTTGTTGTTTTAATATTTCTCATCAGCAATGGATATTTTTACTATTATTTTACTAATTTCTTACTACGTACCTTAAAGTTCATAAAAATAAATGACCTCAATACTAAACAATGCCCCTCGTTCTAATTTCAGCATCAAAGCGAATCAAATAAAATATTTCCGTTTGAAATGTAATTATGCGTCATTGTACAAGCACCCTAACTGGTTGTTCTACTGATTAATGTTTCGAATATACATTGGCTTAATTAAATTGTGGCACGTTTTTATTGTGCCCGATATTTGTAGAACGTCGTGGAATATTAATGCCGTTGTTTATCCTAAAGATATATCTTAGTCTTTTGTATTTCATACAACTTGATCATGGGAGAATGGTCTTATCCCGATGTATAGTTCAATAGATATATGTATAGATAGTTTTGTTTCTCACGCCCGAATACTGGAACTCAACTTAAATATAAGTTATGCTTAACTACGTTAATCCCGCTTACATGTACTGGCTAAGTGGGCCGTGCGCTGTTAACAACAACTTATTATTTGAATGGCATTCCGGTATTCGGGCGTCAATCAATTGTTTCTAATCTGGGCGTTGAGAAGCCTTAATTGTAGTCTGTTGTAGTTTTTAATACCTTCGAAACAAGAACTGAATATCTGACACAGATATTAGGGCTATGCATGTTGTTAAGTGCGTGGTGGCCTGTTGGTAAACGGACTAGACGCGACTGCCAACATGTTCACGGTGGTCGCGGGTTCGAATCCCAGGGCACACCTCTGACTTTTCGGAGTCATGTGTGTATTGATAGTCAATCACCATGCACTAAAACGGTGAAGGAAAACATCGTGAGGTAACCTGCATACCATAGCGATTTATAAAAATTTCTATGGTATGTAAGTCCGCCAACCCGCACTAGGCCAGCGTGGTGGACTATATGGCCTAACCACTCTCAATCGTACTCTCGATTGTGGAGGAGGCCCGTGCCCTGCAGTGGGACGTATATGGGCTGATACAGATGTTGTTTACAGTTTATTTATTTATATTACGTGTCACCATACCCAAAATAAAAATTACACAATACAGTATCATTGAAAGCTAAAATTCATAATCTATCAGCAACTCATATCCGCCATATAAAGAAACGGTTCGCGGAAGGCCGCGTTCCGAGAACGGCTTTTGTCCGCGGCCGTACATTCATATGTAGTGAAATTTTGGTCACGGCGCCGAGAGCTCCCTCGGGACTTGTCTCCCAACTTGTACGTACTGCATCTAACGTGATTCCCGTTGATTTTACAGTTGGACTGCTTAACATTGTATAATACGCGTCTATAACAATATACGTATGGGAATTTTACGTAAACCTCGTTTCGATTTATTTCTGTGCATTAGCATAAATCGAAATGTAAAAATGGGAGATAGTAGATGTACCAAACTGGTCACGATTATTATCGATTAGGGAGGCCTATTTTTTGGATTGGATTTTCTCTAACTGAAAAATAATGATATTAAAGAAAAAGAAAAACTAAGACAATTAGGGTTGAATCTCTTATATCAAACTTAAGACCTTCTTTTCGGTTCTTCAGTGCTAGCGTCAGAAAGCCTGGTTGGAGGTCTTAAACTGTCACCCACTTTCCTTTACATCACGTGATTTAATTACAAAATCCATTAACCCGTTCACAACGAGCAAGCGCCTCTAATAACATTTTAATAAATTCTGTTACAACGTAATATTGCTTATTATCATGTCAGCCGAGTATTACCGAACACTCGGGAAATCTTGACGTACTCATCAAAAAGCTTGCTTTAGGCTTATTGAGGATCACTTGCACGAAATTTTGACATAGTGGTACAAAGGAGGCAAAGCAGAGGCTTCACTATTTTGTTTATCAAAGTATATAAATGTATTGTGAGATTGTTACGTATTTGTAACTGTCGCGTCTTTGTAAGATACGCATTGGCTGCAAAAACCTATGGTAGTACCCGCCTGGGTATTAATTTATGTGATTGCTCAAAGCTATCTTCATTCCATTTCATTTCAACATACATATCGACGCAGGAAAGTTTTTGTCGTACCTCGAAACAAGCAATTATACACCAGAATAAAAATAAATATTTAAAAAATGAATAACCTCTCAACTAAAAACTTAGGAATGCCATTTCTTTAATAATAAAATTTTAAAATAAATCTTTACTATATTCAAGAGGAAATTTAATGCGGTATTTTTTTTATGAATTAAATAATATACAAAACACGTATACGCATTTTTTGAGATACGACAAAATCGCTTTCCTATATTTTTTTAACTACTGATAATCTCACTGGCCTGACAATGACATCTTGTGAGACGGCAGTTCTAACCTGTTCAAAATTTTAATTTCATATGTCAATTCTATAGTATATAGCTTAGCAGTATAGCTTACTTCCATTAGTACTATGGCTGTCTCGGTGGCGTATTTATACTTCAGTATGATTGCAAATCTGAGGTCTTGGGTTCTAATCTCGGGTCGGGTAAAGTGATATAGGAATTTTCTGTTCTTTATCACATCGAAATCAGGAATTTGTGCTCAATATGGCGAAACGCTCGCCCCTTGTCACATCGTAAGACAGAACACATGAGGCGAAATGTAGGTGCACTAGTTGCTACCAGAACCTCTGCCTACTCTTTCTGGGAATAAGGCGTGAGTTTATGTATTTATGTACTTCCATCAATTATAAAAACCCCACCAAGTAACCAATTCTTAAAGTTCCCGGTACGCAAATAGAAGTGAAGACCTAACGGTGCCATCGTGCTAAATCAACGAGGGCTGATGAATAATAATTTGACATAGATTGCTGAGATATTTCTTAATGCCAAAGCGTCAGCGTCTGGTCTGCAAATAGAACGGGGACTACTTGACACTTGTTTTTGCCCTCATGAATTATTAATACTTGCATTTCTGTCGCCATTACCCGCTTCTTTACGATTGACCTTCAGGTCTTCGCATACAGGTCGGGTCTTGTAAATCTGTTGGGGCTTGGAAATGTTTTCAATAATTTAGTTTCTAGTTCTGTGACGGAAAACATGTGCGTAACTTGGATACCAAAGGTGTTAACTTGTAAATTGCCATAAACTATGATTCGTATTTCTTCAAATTAATTTATTAACTATTGATAATTTGCTAAAATGAAAGAAACTGTTTAACCAAGTCACTAAGACTAAGAAGTTGTGTCCACACATAATATATTTTAAGTTTGTACAAAACATCTACTTCTCAAAACTCGTTGAGATAATTGTTGTAGTTACAGCGCTACCTACATTCAAGAAAACACTACATGTTATTATAAAGAATTATGTTAATGGAATGCCAAAATTTCGGACTCACTTCTTATTGAAAACCACGATATTTATGATATGAAACATCATGAAGTTTATAACACGAATCCATATTCTGTACTGAAATTCTCGGAGTTGATTATACAGGACGAGTACACAGCACCATAAACAATAAGCACCACATCTGTTTGTCTCAAAAGAACTCCCAACGCAAAGACACAACAGTCAACGCGACAACAGGGAGTAACAACAATCTCGTCCCCATTATTATTCGTATGAAACATTCAACAGTGACGCCCGAGTTATTACAACAAAAACAACAGTTTAAAAAGTGGCTGTAACAAGCTCATAATGGCTTGCGACGCTGTTGCATATTGCATCAGTCGAGAGACGTGTATGCTGTGACGTGACGAGTTGTCGCCTGTCCCTTGTTGCCAGATATACCGGGTCTTAGATAGTATGAATATATCATTCTTTATGTATTTTTGTATTGTGATTGGTTCGAGGACAAGTTACATTCCGATACCTCAATTTGTCCAGGTAACTTTTTTGGGAAAATATGTCCTTACAAACGTTATGGTTATATTGCACGTGTCATCACACAACATCGCAGCATTCAGCGATCCAATTATTATTTGTTTTGGGATCAAATATTATTTTTTACTGGTGCAATTATTAAAACTAAATGTCCATTGATGAAAATATTTCAAGTTCACAGCTGGTTACTTTAATTAGAAAAAAATTACTGTATTGATAAACAGGTATGATATTGGCACGCCTTTATATATGTAACATACGTGATAAACACTAAAAATAAAATTAGACTACCGCAAATTTGGTAAACCCCCAATGACACAAAAAAGTCCCCAAACTGCCACAAACATTAAGAATAAAAGTGTCCATGACGACCTCAGCCCGCTGCCGGAGTGAAGTAAACCTCACTATTTCTGGACGTGATAGATAAAGTGTAAAGAACCCAATATTAAAGCTAGCCGAATGTCGTCAAAGAGCCCTATTCTCTTTTTCACACGCAGCGCTTTTGCAAATGTAGGATAACCATGCTGTCGGCACTTACAGGATTACTAATATATTTCTATAATATTTGTTTTGTGAATTTCTTTGTTTTTCACTTATCTAATTTTATGTACATAGCCTGATATTTCAACTTATAACTTGAGAACAAGACTGTGGGTCGTCATTGAATATATTATTTTATATTTTATTTTATGTATATTACCACAACAATGTACCTATCCACTTAACTAGAAACAATTCACCTGTCGATACATTAATGCCATGGTAACGGGATATACACAGAACAATTATAGAGCATGATAAAATTGTGTACGAAGACGGGTTCCACCTTACATTCTAAGTGTTCTCAAATAAGCAGAACCAATAACTCAATAGAGTTTGTTCGATACCTTTCTGTTCTGTAAACGAGATATTAATAGTTTCCAAAGAGAACTAGTATGCTACAAATATGGGATGATTTATTTGTGGGCTACAAACGTGGGATAATTTATTCCGGGAAACATAAAACTTTCCCTAAAGTTACTATCACCGGAACTAGGTAACCGGTAATTTGATGTGTATCAAATCAAATTACCTGAAGTACAGGTAGTGGAGATATAATACCATTAATTGAAACCACATACCAAGTACCACGTTTGCACTTCACACGCCATAATAATATTTTCACAAGTATTTGACTGGAGATTTTCGTAACTAAGCTACTGGTGGAAGGTCTCTCATATGTGAGAGGCCATCTGGGTAGGTACCGCAATGTCTATTTCTCCAGTGAAACAGCAGTGTAAATGGACTATTTTATTTTTTTAATTTTATTTATTTATTTAATCTTTATTGTACACTGATTTATTATAAATACATAAGGGATACTCTAAAATACAAAAGTACAAAAGGTGGTCTTATCGCTCTGAGCGATCTCTGCCAGACAACCTTTGGATGGATATAAGAGAAGGAGATTGAGAGGGCAGTGTAAGAATAAAGAATAAAAGCTCAAAACGAAAAAAAGAAAAGAAAATAATAATAATAAACTAATTAATATACAAATAATAATATTAATACATATTCGTAACATAATACACATACACTATATATATATATGTATATACGTAAAATACAAATAAAATACAAACAATATATATACATATATATAATAATAATATTTAATATTTGCGTAATCCAAATATGAATCTAATACAGAAATTTTGAAGGCGCTCAAGTTTATCAAGTTGCACTTCGGTGAGGTCTAGACATCGGCATAATCAAAGATGGGAAGAAGGAGTGTTTGCGCAAGTGAAATCTTCGTGGCAATAGGTAGAAAATTGTGTAACCGCCGCAAGGACCTTGCCGAGGCAAACAACTTACGACTTACTTCTCGAAGCTGTGGACCCCAGGTGAACGATTTATCAAAGTGTACACCAAGATTTCTTACAGTTTCACTGTATGGAAAAGTGACCCCATCACAAGAAATACTTGGTAGTTGGGTAAAATCAAGTCTCGAAATCATCCTGGGGCTGCCGACAACAATAACCTGAGTTTTCGATGGATTGCGACTTTCAAGCCATATGCTTTGCTCCACTCACAAATATGATAAATATCTAGATTTATTGAGGTAATCACACTTACTATTTTGTCTAAAGGCGCTCGAGTGTAAATTTGTAGATCATCAGCGTAGAGGTGGTAGGAGGAGCGAAGATGATTAGTTATGGAGTTTATAAAAACTGCGAAGAGTAAAGGAGATAGCACGCCACCCTGTGGAACGCCAGCAGATACAGTGTTCCACGAGGATAAACTTTCCTCAATACTGATGCGTTGCCGGCGTCCGTACAGATAACTTCGAAACCAATCAACAGCCGTTGGAGATGTGTTAAGAGAACACAGTACGCTCAGTAGGATATCAAAGTCGACGGTATTGAAGGCATTGCTAAAGTCAAGCAATGCTAAGACTGTCAGCATGCCTTCCTCCATACCAAACCTAATGCCATCCGCAATATGAGTCAGAGTTGTAGTAGTGCTATGTCCTGGGCGAAACCCTGATTGGATAGGATTTAAGAGGCTATTTTTGGTAAGGAAGTCATTTAATTGACTATGGATTAAACGTTCAAGGACTTTGGATAGGAATGGAAGAATGGAAATGGGACGAAAATCAGAAAGTACAGAGGAGTTGGGTTTTTTGGGAATAGGAATGATATTAGCCTCTTTCCAAGCAGTGGGAAATATCTGTGTGGAAATGGAGTGATTAAGGATATGGGTAATAACAGGAAGAATTTCGTCCAGGATGGGCAGAATCATATTACGGCTGACATGGTCACTCCCCACTGCATTAGAAGAGATGAGCGTAATGGTCTTCCTAACATCACAACTAGCGAATTGTTTGAAAACAAAAGCAGAACAATTAGGAGTCTGAAGGGTAGAAAGGTGCTTTATGGTATTATCTTTGGTCGCCTTATCAAGGTAAGACGAAGAAGAAAAATGACGGTTCAAGGAGTTTAAATATAGGGATATTTTATTTTGGATTGAAGGACATTGTAGCCCGAGTAACTACTGGACATATTGAGACTTAAGATCTTATGTCTCAGGATGGCGAGCGCAGTAGTATTTGGCTACTGTTTATGAGCGGTCGTATCGCTTACCATCAGGCGAACGGCTTGCTCGTCTCGCCATTCATTGCAATTTAAAAAAAATGCTACGATACATTATCTCCTTATGTCTTCTTTTTAGTTATGAGAAACACCTGAATTATACATTTCAAAGTATTTTAAGATTCACTCGTAGCAAACATGCTTTAGTTTAATAAGGTCCTATCATATTTTAACATTCTGTATAAAATGTTGTAAAGATGCTGGTGATTGTTACTTTGAAATTACTATTAATTATCCAATCAAGGTCATATTTCTAAAAAAGGCGTTGTTAAAAAATGGAGAAAAGGTCCTTGATAATATAATCTTAAGCTCCAAACATAAATTACGCTTACGCTAAATTTCACATTGACGACTTCTTTCAAAAAAGTAAAAATAAAAAGTCTTGTAACCAAACTAGCCTCAATAAAAATAATATACTTACGGTAAAACTGAGGTAGGTTAACATCAAACCACTTGACACCCTAGTTACTTCAATACGACACATAAGTTCAGGTATCTTTATTTCCCGGAAAAAACCAACTTTTAATCCCGAATTCCGGCCTGCGATGTGGTAATCCTACGTAAAAGCTACGCTGAAAACGTTTCACTGAAACTCGCCGCGCCCTGTAATTTCAGTCCGATTTTGTTGTAGCAACTCTACCTGTAACCTGTAATTCAGTCTGTCTGCCCCCCGAGGGTGGGACGCACTTTATAGACCTTCGCTTTTAATACTTAATACTTTCTTTAACTTTGTTGGTATCCAGGTTCACGTAAGTTGAAGTAATCCTTGTTAGCGGTAATTTGTTGGTGGAGCAAATAAATAAGTTTGTTACCTCATGTCATCGTATTAGTTTTTGTAGTACTTATACAATTTTAGTAATTGGATATGGAAGAAATGCTGCAGTTACACAGAGTAAAGTAAAAATAAAAATATACCATTGAAAAAAGACATTAAAAAGAATAATTGGTAATTGTTTTGGTCTGGAATGACTTTCTTGGACCGTTAATTATGAAGTTTTGGGCTTGATTCCAAAATGAAGTATTTTCCTAAAACTTTTGAAAATTCGAAAATCTTGATAAGCACCGAATTGAATTATAGAAGAAATAAAAATAAATAATTGACCGATACAATCATGTAATGTATTTAATTTTAATGTTGTAATGAGATATTTTAAATCCGATATACCCAAAGATACAATAAATAACCTTATCTATAAATTGTTCAAATTACGATCATTTAAATGCTTCCCGACTAACGGTAGTGTATGAATGAATTTATTTATAATATGTTGAAATGATAGCGGTAGGTTTGTGGCGTGCCAATTAAATTAAATTACAGCGGGTTATAAATTTAAATGGCGGTGAAGTGGGTGTCGATATACGAGGTGGGCCAAATGCGTGGCGCCGCCGCCTCCGAATTAAACCAAATGAGCCACAAATATGGAATATTAATAATATACTTCGGGAAAAGTTGCTTGTTTATGGTAAACCGTGGATATTGTGTAGATTTTTGGAAGTATAAGTTATGTTATGAAACGTAGCAGGTATTCGAATACGTAGCAGGTTGTTTACGTGTAAATTTTTAACGCACCTAACTATTGCCTTTATATAATAAATTAAATTTATTATAGGTTAGTCGTAAATGGTGTTGTTCCTAAAGAATCTGAGCTTATACTCCACTTAGTAGATAGCCTAGCTTTCCAAATATTACCAGTTAAACAGCCAAGTCCGTATCGTTACATCCAGAAAATGTAGTGGAAGATTGTTCCCTCAGTATTTATATGGGTTTCTTTGTGCAATGTACCTTAGTAGAAGTGTGGGGCTTTATAGCCAGAATTGCCTAAGTTCTGAATACAATTGTTACGATAAAAAAATAAAGATTTGATTATATTTTTAAATATATTATTAAAGAAATTGCGCAAATTACGTAATACACCTAACATTACAGGAACGATAATGTAATTTCCACTTCTAGAAATAACATAGAGGTGTATTATTTAATTGTGTATTGTCATGAAAACTCATAACACCAACTTCGTACTGGTTATTGAGAGGTGGGTGACATACTGTCTCACATCACAATACATAGCAATGGAAATCATTGAAATTCCAGTATCTTTTTACATAGATACCTATTGCCTATGTTTGTTAATATCAAAAATAGTTACTCACAACATAGTCCCTCATTAAATATAATATGTGTTTTGTTACAAGATTCAAAGACTGTTATTCAATAGTTCGGTATCATAATACTAAACTCCGAAAAAATTGTATTAGTTAAGTTTTCATCGATAATCGAACCTTACTAGTTTTCCATTCACGTCGTGAAAAGAAGGTAATAAGTCAGCATTTCGTTCGCACCACATCGTATTTAAAATTCTACATAAATGTAATTTAATTTATATGGTTTTTACTGTTTATATTAAGTATTTTTAAGTATTTAAAATTAAGGCACTCAGTCAAGCGTCTGGCTCGCAGAACCTCAAACACTTAGTTAAAATATTCGCCCATTCATCCGCAAACAAATTACATTCAGGATTTATGTCTAGGAGAGCGTTAAGCAAGCAAGTTAAGTAGTTAGCATTCGGGGTATTGGTGACAAGGCACGGGACACCGAACGAGGCCTTAGTACCGCAAACAGTAAAACACTCATTCATGAGTAGTTTTAAAACTTATTTTATTTATTATTGAACATTTTGTCTTCTTCGCTTAAACCCAATTCAAAATCAGTTCGAAAATGAAAAAAATTCGATAAATAAAATTCTTCTGGCTTCTTGTTCTTGGCTTCTGAATTAAATTCAACAAAAAAATTCTACCGATACAACCTCTATTTCCCAACTTTATTTTCAACTGCTTCCCCTAAGTTTACAAAATACGGTATTAGCTGAATTGCACCAATGCCAATCACTATCGAATCCCAAGTTCTTTCCACTGACGGTGCAATATAGAGTTCTTACGAGTGGATTTCCAGCGAATCTGTGCTCGGTCGAACTTGGTGCATTTCCACCGCGCTGCATTATCCGGTGTCGCGTATTAAACTGGAATATGATTATCTCTTCACATTTCTTTGGTTTCCAGTGAATTTATCCATCCTTGTAGATCCTTCAATTTAGTGCGCATTTTCCGTTGAGTTCTTGTTTTAATCGTTTGCAATTGAAGCGTATTTTTTTATAAAAGTTATACGAATATATTTAGTTTTCATAATTGTATTTTGCAGCGGCGTGCACAGGATTATGACACTGGGTATGCGGCGGAGTACTCGGTCACAAAAACTTTTTCTTTTATAGTTTTTTAGCATAGCCACAGCCTTGCGACGGATTTCTAAGTCGGAAACCATGCCAACATAACAAGTCTTAGATGTACTACTATTCATGTCCATCTTCTACGGCAACGCAGACAAAACAGCGATCGATCGTCGCGGCGGAAGAAATTCTAATAAGTAAAATAAAAAAAACTCACCTAGTCAGCTTTCAATTTTCACATATTCAAGGTTCCGGTTAGTTGAGATTACTATACCTATCCCGATGTAAATAAACACAAGATTTCGGCCACCTCATTCATTTATTTGATAAACATACATTTTTAACACAAACCTCGCAATCAAATAACATTTAAAAAAATAAACAAACACACTAGTAAAAGCAAATGACTACAATTAATATCGAAACTTAGTAATAAACTGTTAAATGTACACACTTTCAAATGTTAAAATGAAAAATCCGTTAAGAAATCTATTTTTTTTTACAAACATACTAGTATAAAATAGTAAACAATGCAAAAACTCATAAAAAAAGCAAAATGGCCCCCGCGAAACACAAAACATTTCTATTTAAACAAATAAAACCTTACTAACCAAAAATGCATAATGTGCATAGATGATTTATTAGATTCCAGCCTATTAATTTTACTCGGATTATAGGCAACGAACATTTACGATTACTCCCGACAACTGCCGAACTCCCGAGGCCTGCCGCAGGAGTCGCGGCTTTCAATATTCATGGGTGTGTGCGTTTGCGACTGTGCACGGACACCAAAATTACTACACACATGCAAACAAATGTAATGCGGGACGCGGCGGCATGACTTGGTTGATTAGGTACATTAATTTGCTTTGCAGCGCCTCTTGCTTTTCGCGTGGCAAACATAATGTTTGCGTGATTGCAAATAGGTGCTATTTATAAAAAATTAGGCGTTTTTAAGTTATTATATTTTGTTTATTCATTTATTTACTATAAATTAAAGCCATCTAAAACGTACGAACGTTATAATAAAATATCTGTGAATGGCAAGTAAAGCACTGCATTTCTGCCTACAAGGAGTGCACGCCCCTGGTATTTTGTATATTGAATTCAGTTATTTCCAAATATTTTACTAACATTTCTTCGCTATCTGTATCAGCCCATATAAGTCCCACTGCAGGACACGGGCCTCCTCTACAATCGAGAATACGATTGAGAGTGGTTAGGCCATATAGTCCACCACGCTGGCCTAGTGCGGGTTGGCGGACTTACATACCATAGAAATTTTATAAATCGCTAAGGTATGCAGGTTTCCTCACGATGTTTTCCTTCACCGTTTTAGTGCGTGGTGATTGACTATCAATACACACATGACTCCGAAAAGTCAGAGGTGTGCCCCGGGATTCGAACCCGCGACCACCGTGAACATGTTGGCAGTCGCGTCTAGTCCGTTTACCAACAGGCCACCACGCACTTCAACAGGCCACCACGCACTTCTTCGCTATGTATTTAAACAAAATTCAAGAACATTTAAAATTACACGAATATTTTTTGTACCATAAATTCTGCTTCATTTAATAAATTTATGAATAAAAATTACCGAATCTTTAAACTACGAGTATACTAAATGTAACATACATTTAGTTTTATTGCCAACCCAGTGGTTTAAGAAGTTTGGTCTCGATCGTGGCGATGGAAACATGTCTTTGTCACATTTACATCTATATTACGAACGTAATGAGAGCTTATTGGTGATTAACATAGAAATCACCGTGTTGCCAGCGTAAATATATACATCCACATTCTACAAGTCTAAACATCACTCGGAATTATTACTCTGATTGGATTGTATTGAGAGCCTCCGTGGCGCAGTTGTTAGACGCCGGCTGCGAAACATGAGGCCGCGGGTTCGATCACTATTTATATACCTATGTTTCGAGTTTGAGTGTTTGTGTTTGTTTATCAAACCGTACAATTTCTCACTATTTGTGATACCCATGACACAAGACTCGATCTTAGTGTGGAGTCAGGACTATGTGTGTGACTGTCGTGTGTATGTATGTATGGGTACCGCGACGGTCTAACACTGGATTACGGTCCTCTAGACCGTTTCATCGTCAATCGGTGGCATTTCATAAAATACTTTTTTACCCGATACGTTCGTAGCGAGGTCAGTATTATGCTACGTTATATACAAGAATGCTGATAATAGAAGTAATGAGGTTTCTAACTTTAGTTGCGCCATATTTTTAAGTTACACAGAAGGTATAAGAGGCATACACATGTCCAGCGCACCTGATAGTAAGGCATTGCTTCTGAATTCCCACAACTCCAGAGTTTTTGCCGTAGCAAATATGACGACACTTTTTCTCTTTAACTCATGGGTGGTTTTCATATTTATTCAAACACAAGACCCAGTTTCGTCACGTTGGATAGCTATCTTAATGTCGTTGTAATTGCCCACGTGTGGGCCGGACCCCTGCAGCGTCACCGCGCCCAAAATTATGGTGTTCTACAAGTTTTAAGTTTCGCGGGCCCTCCTACGCAATTTGAAGACATCATTAAACTTTTATTACAAAACTGCGTTTTTAATGAGCCCGAATATAGATCGGAAGTCGCCTACGTTGGTGGAAGTTAAAGTTTATGTTACTATAACTGGCCGTAAGTTTATTTGTATGTTTTGTTATGAATATTCAAATTTTACATATAAAGATAAGACTGTATCAGTATCAGCCCATATACGTCCCACTGCAGGGCACGGGCCTACTCCAAAATCGAGAGTACGATTGAGAGTGGTTAGGCCATATAGTCCACCACGCTGGCCTAGTGCGGGTTGGCGGACTTACATACCATAGATTTTTTTATAAATCGCTATGGTATGCAGGTTTCCTCACGATGTTTTCCTTCACCGTTTTAGTGCGTGGTTATTGACTATCAATACACACATGACTCCGAAAAGTCAGAGGTGTGTCCTGGGATTCGAACCCGCGACCACCGTGAACATATTGGCAGCTGCGTCTAGTTCGTTTACCAACAGGCCACCACGCACTTATAAGACACACGCACAGATACAGATAAGACTGTATGAATCACCTATATTATAGCGGTTACGAAAATAATCGATTTTGGGGCTGCAAGTCTTCGTAGCCGGATAGCCTCCGTAGCGCTGTCTACTCAACTGATTAGACCCGGGAAAACGAAAGGCCGCCGGTTCGATCCCCATCCCGAGGCAAATATTTGTGAGGCCGACAAATATTTGTCTATGACGAGAATTGAAGCTGCGAGTTTTCATATCACAACTGGCTTTCCAACAAACAATCGTTGTGATTTTTAGACTGTTGTACAAAACAATTTTAACTAATTTAATTCAATATTTTTCCTTATAACTGTAACACAGTACACCTGGTTATTAAGTTTATTAATGGCCGGATATGGCGACGACGAACAAATAAACGTCAATCAATAGCAACCCGCGGGGCCGCTTTATGCGAAGTGATTCAGAGCTTTGTTCTTTCACTTTACCAACATTTGTTTCCCTTTGATATATTTATTTGATTGTAAACAATGTTGCTCTGATCGACATCTATTGTTTTATAGAGGAAGCATAACATTTATTAGTTTACATTGTAGCAATACTACCTGTATTCTTCAAAACAATAAAACATGGATAAAATCAATTACAAATTTACAACTTAATAATAATAGGAATGCCTGAAATGCCTTAGTCAATTTTATATACTAGACTAGCTGAAATGGATAAAACAAAATTATACGGTTAAGGAAAATATCCTGAAAACATCCTCAAAAACATTGTGATCCCGCCCCGTGACCACGAAAGCTGTGAAGTGATCGAAACGTCGGGAATTCAAAAAAAGTAAAAAAATTAAACTAAATCCGCTATAAAATCCGTAAATAATAGTCTTAATTCAACATTGTGATTTTAAATTATTTCTATGGTACTATGTAAAGTTCGGCATTCCGCATTAGGCCAGCGTGGTCTACTATATGGATACCCGTCTAAATCATAATATCTGTTTAGAGGAGGTCCGTTTCCTGTAGTGAGACTGTGAGAGGTATATGAACCGATTCAGATACAAACTAGACAAAACGCAAATGACGTCAGGACGCATAAAATAATATTGGGTAGTAATCTGCGGTCACAATGGGATACACCATAACTCTACATCTAATAAAAACAAAAATATGTTATCTCTAATTATGAATGCATAGTCTAGAAAGCGAATGAACCAACACGAGCAATATATGTCACTAATATTTTATAATCTTCATTAGTATACAAATAAAATAACAACACACGTATAAGAATATGCAAATGTCTCAAGAGAGAATGCAGAGCGCCAGGAAATTACAACACAACGCTTTTTAATAACATTAGCAAGTGGTAACTTGAAAATCTATTTAGGAACAGTAATATCTGAATATGGCGCGCAACACATGTGCGTAATCGCATTTTAATGTCTCGCAGTACGGGACGCTCCAAGTTTTCATTTTTCAGTAAGGATGCATGTAATAAAATTATATAGCAAATAAAAGTTAAAGGTCAGACGGGCGTTAGGTGCAGCCGTTACCAAATAGCTGTCCAAATGGATTACGAACGTTGGAAACAGTTATCTGGCAGTTTAATTTTCTCTGAAAAATCATGACATGATTGATTCAAAAGTTAATATGTGGAGCAAAAGTATTAAAACAGAAATAAAATAAATAGGAAAATTAATTTTGTTTTAGTTCAGTTCCTTAATTGTTTTTTTAATATATTTAAATCTTTATAGTACATCAATATAAACAAAAATACCATACAGAAACATAATAAAATTAGGAAAAAATTGTGCATGTGCACAAAATACTTTAACATTCTTTAATTTTAATCCAAACGTGATATAGCCCTCATCGCTAACGATTGCGTTTTTGTTCCATCCACAGACAAATTTAGTTCCATTAAAACAAACCCTACACAATGAAAATAACTAATAACATCACATAAAGTTCCAATTACAAAAAACAACCCCAAAATAAATGTCCAAATAAATTGTAATAAGTCTCATGTAATAACAAAAGCACATTTCTCTGATTACCCTCACAATAACAAGATAACTACTGAGAGCTAATCAACAGTTTTCGACGGAGCTCGACAATGTCACTCCCCCCTGTTCCCCTCTCCTCTCTCCTCATCCCCTTTCTCCCCGATGTCCCGGTCGAGTCCGAGCGGTTGATGGCGCGTTTCGCTTGTCTTCACTTCACTCAATTACTTTTCTTATGCCGTGTACTGTAGCGAACAAGATAGGGGTCGTTGTTGAGGATAGATACATGTACGTACCTACATACAATGTAGGCACATGTTATCTTAGATGTATGGCTTTAAAAGTTCACGAAATCCGAAACTTGTTTCTTGCCATTGGTTGTAAAATGTATGAGAACAAGATTAGAAATATGTCTTGGAATTTGTAACGCTAATCGAAAATGTTAGTAAAAAAATGTTTATAAGAACTTGTATTTTTTTCCAATTTGCTCTTTAAATACATTTAGGTCTGCCGTCCGCGTAATACTTTTTACGGCTCATAATTTATTATTTTATACTTTCCTTATATTTATGAAATCTATTAGATATTCGTAAGCCATACCAATATTTATCTACACGACAAATGACGGAAATCGCGCATTCAAGGTCCTCAAAACTTCGTACACTACTCTAGTGATATACATCCAGTACCGCACATTATTATACCTTAGGGTTAGGGCTAGCACCTCGCTGCTAAAAAAACTTAATACTTATACAAAACAGAAGAAGCTGGTGCTTGCCAGTAGGGGCATACACACTGAATTATAACTTAAATGTAATCTTTTAATCTTATTTCAAATCCCAATTCTAATAAGGACTCTAATTAAAGCAAGGGCTTTACCGATCGCTTCTGAGAACGGCAAGCGCACTGCACGCGTCGATACGATCTGTAAATACCGTTTTCTATATAAAGCATTATTGTGTCGCCATAAAGTTTACAAAAGAGGTAATGTATGATAACATCGACCCTCGGTTTAAAAACACGCTCTCGCCTAAAATGCATTATGACTGGGCAAAAACCACCGCAATGTACAGGTGCGAAGTTAGGAAATGAACAAATAAAACATATTGCAAATATATTTTAGTTTTTCTAGAATTATATTAAAGTGGTGTTACGTGAAGGTTTGTCGATAGATATTTTAATTTGTAGAATGGTACAAGAGATTCCAATACTTGAAAATGGGACAATAAACATATTGAGAGGAATATTTATAATTGAGTCTTTTGCAATCGCGCTGAAAAAACCTAATATAAGGATAAAGTTGATTCACCTTGGTTATCGTAATGTTTACCTTGATTCATTTAAGAATGACTAGATTTTTCGCATTACTAACCATTTATTTCAGTCTAATTTGTTTGAAAATGGCTAGAACCAAAGACTTTTAAGTTGACATTAAGTGAATAAAAATAACTTTTTAACAACTCATAACTACTTTTGAAATATATGTTGCATATGTTTGTATCTACAAAACAAATAAATGTGTGCTCGAAACTTCTGAGGATTAACATAATATTACGCACATAAAATGTTATCATAAGTATATAGAAGTCCATTGCTACTCAATAGCAACTACTGAAACGTGCCTTCGGGTCCAATTCTCGGTTAATCGACACTTAGCGGTTTCAGGACCCATTCCAACTGTTCGATACATCCCAACGCAACACTTATGTTTTTGTCAAGAATCTGAAATTACATACGTCAACGCGCTCAATGGGGCGGTTAAAAGCATTCCTGCTGCCCCGCACGCGTGGAAGGCGAAAGGGGCGAAAGTGGCGGAGGTGGCGAAAGGGGCGGTATTTTTGGATCCAACGGATGAACGCTAATGTAAAGTACAGCTGAGGCGAAAACGTTTCACCCGACACGTGTAAATGTGTCACTTAGTGTCTGTATTTTTAACGCGCGGCCACTTAACGCAACCAGGTTTGTAAACAAGTTTAAAAACACCACTTAACTGCACCTCATGAAATTCGAAAAAGGTTAAATTAACTTTACATTACGTACATCACGTGTATTATTTTGGTGAGTTTAAAAAAAGCACATCTTTTTTTTAAACTTCATTCAAGATTAATTATTCTTAACGTAGGATGTTATCGAACTAATATTTGTATTATGACCCTAAAGTTGGTGGTGATATATTCGTACCATGATGGCGACTACTGTACACAATAGTGGAAAACTCGTAATAAAGACCCACGCAAATATATCACTGCTCGGATTCGGTCTATATAGCCTCCTCTGGCCAGTGGATAGTTACCCCATTTGATGATTACACTTAACAAGTTGGGGCTCCAGAATGTAGCACCCATGAATATCCCAAAGAAAGGTAGAACCTTTCTATTCCATTTCACTTTGGCGAGACTAAGTTAAGTTATTCCTTATATCGTTGCAGTATAACAAAATCAGTTAACGCATTCAACATAAATGTCTCACGTCAAAATACCTGAGCATTAAAGTTTGAAATGTCAATAAAAGTGAATAGTGGTATAAATCAGCATTCCGAAGTATTCTCGCAGTCGATTTGTTAGAGCGGAAGGACAGCGGTATGACAATAATAAATACACGCAACGTGCGGTTTAATTTACATCGCACGTTTGTTGGCTAACAGCTTGACAGATGTGTGTCCATTGGGCCAACATTCATTTCCGCGGTCAGCCGCCCACTCCGATATCTCAAACGTTACAAATGCATCCAATTATCGACGTCGTGCGACACGCGGTAAATACGAACTCGATCAATGTCGCAGCGGTGCCTGTCGCTGTCGCTCTGTCGTACTGTCGCCCCGCGTCAATCCGTCCACCTAATTTACGAGGTGTTGCACCTCGTGTATTTTTGGTCCCTCTGTTGGTTCGGTTATTGTCAATGATGTGGTTCAAAATTAGAACGCGGAGTGATGCTGCTGTGATTAATTTTATTCCGTGCGTTTTCTACAACAGTGTGTTTTAGTTTGGTAATATTGATCTATTGACTAACTTTAAAGATATATTATTTTACTGATGTTAATATATATTGATTAGTAAGCCAGTGGAACTGCAGGCATTGACGATAACCGATAGCCGATGATGACATATTGCATGACATGTTTTTAAAGGAAGCCACGTACTAATAAAACACTGTAGATATACTTGGGGGATGCAGATATTCATCATAACAACCTTTGAATGAATATGAGATAATAAATAAACTTCTAATATCATGAATTAAAAGCTAAGTTCATTGACCTCTATAACCATTAAGGCTCGCACAATAATATGACGCCATAAATGTGAGTTCAAGGACAAAGCCGATACAATGGATTCAAACGCTCCATTCAACTCTTTTATTGTAATACTGAAAAGCTATTGCTTTTTACCATATGAATGCGGTGAATATAACATGAATAGGGTAATTGGACCGGGACGGTATCACAGACAGTGTTGGAATATCGAATACTAACAGCTTCGCTAGCAAATTTCGCTGTGACAATTCACAGGGTAAATGACTGAATCCCAACCAAGCTATTCTCACACAGTCACATAAACCAAATCCATTTCCAAACACATCAATGAATTGAAACGCCAATGTGACGCAACACCTGATGTGTGCTTGATTGAAATCGAGCGTGTCTCACAGACTCGAGAATACACACCTGGCGCCCGGAAATGCAACTATAAACTCCACCATCTTGTAAATTTATATCCTTGTTTAAACAAAATCAATGCGAAGAACAAATCCGATACGGAATGAAAGTTATCGGGTATTACAAATACCCGACAGTCACAACCATAACCCTGACCCCAAGGTATAAGCCTAGCGCCGTGGATATTATGAAGTAAACGAAGGACTATACAATCTTACAACTTCTAGTTGCTACAATAGCAGTGTCATGAATATCAAAAACTACGAGACTCTTTGATCCCACAACATCCACACCCGCACCAATTATTTGTGTGTCATGGACATCTACCTCAGTTCGGGCTTCGAAAATTATTTCTACTGTGGGGTTCAAAACTACCACGAGAACCTTCAAATCCAATTGCTTAAAAAAGTGAAATAAAATATAAAACATCGCATCACTTGACGGCCGCTTGTCGACATTGAAGCTTGTCTCACACTCAAGGATACACACCTGGCGCCAGGAGACGCCCAGTACAAACTGCACCATCCCGTCAATTTATATCCTTGTTGAAACGAAATCAATGCGAAAAACAAATTCGATCTGGAGTAAAACTATCGGATTTTATCGAGTCTGATATTTGTATTGAAGGCAAGCTCGTACCAAAGGAAGAGTAATAATGGCCGATAAGATTGATCATTGACTTTGGTTTCAGTCTTAACGGCTGTGGACTTTATAACCGCGTTGAAAGATTCTTAGTTTATAGACAAGTATTTATGCACACAACACCCTAACTAAACGAGGAAAATCGTTGAAGAAAATAACTTAAAAATTCTATAATAATCTATCGATACCTCACTCAAACCCAGACGAACTGGCTAAGATATCACTTAAGTTTCAGGTGGCATTTATCAACTTGCATTAGCTAGCACTAATTAGCCGATTCTATCCATTCACAATTCTATGTCTTCAATAACTTGAAAATTGAACTTTAAATTTAACCCAGGTCCATATCTTTCCGCGGATGTAATAAATCCAGCCAGTATGACGACGTGGGTGGCTCCTAATGGATCGGTGACACAGCTGTCCATCGCACTCCAGCTCGGCGCTAGGCGCTAGCAGACAAGTGTGTCACTCGGCTATCATTTATATGAATAACTGGCGATTCTGCCACTCATGCAGGATTAGTGTTCAATACAGCTTCCGCGGTGTAGGCGGTAAGGTAGATTGTTGGTTCGATAGTGACAGCGATTATAAGGGTTTTTTGAGGGTTACTGTCAGACATAAAAGTCGCAAAACTAAGTTACTATATCAATGTGTGATATATATGTATGTACATAGATACATCTATTTCTTCACACACACTGAATGAACGGTTCACAATAATATATTTTGAAGGATGAGCAAAGGCTGAATTTTATTTAGGTTTTACAAGTGTAATTATTTCTAGTAATTACACTTATAATAAAATGTACCAATTATAAGATAAATTATTATTTTAATCTGGAGAATTTCTTGCTTTAATTCTAGACAGCAAAAGATCTCCTAGGTTTAAACGTAACACAAAGTCACTTCTATCACATGGTCCATATCTTTCAAAGTTCAGCACGTGTGCAAACGTAATATTTTTTATATCGGTTCGTTTCCACGACGTCTCACGTGGACGTGATTTATGCGGTGATAAATGTGTTCCGCGAAGATGGACCGCCGTGATTTATACCTTACTCCACCGACACTTGTCACTATCTAATATATCGAGGAACTCCACTTGGAAATTATTCATTTCCCCTCCCCGTGAATCATGTGTTAAAACTGGTGCCGTTCGTTGTTTTTTAAGTAAAATTGTCTGTGGACAAATTACCTTTTATGATGACTAAAGGCAAACGGAGATACTGAAAATTTGTATGAAACGGAATATGGGTTTTAAAGATTTGGATAGGGTTAATGCTTTCTTAATTTATTGTTTTCTACTTAATATTGACATATTAGTTCTAAAGCAGGTCAATTCTCTTTCCGTGTTTAAATTTATAAATGCGTGATTCACTTGTGATTAAATATTTTATAAATCGACGTATTTAGATTAAATAAATGGATCTGTTGTAGGCAAAATCTGTACATAAAAGTTATATTGTAACCCTTAAAATACTTAATTGTTTTTTGTTACATCAATAAGCGGTCTTCCCATTTAAAGAAATACGCATATTTAATTCTACTTGTAAACTTTACTTTTTTTTGTTAAATATGTTCGAAATAATGACCATAGACATTACTCCGAGCCATTGTAAAGTCCATCTAGTTAACACCCCAGCGGTCCCTGAAGAAAAATAATGCGTCCATGTGTCAACTTTGTATGAATTAACCGTAAACCGTTTACTGCCACTCATCTGTCCGGAGCGTTTGGGCGAGTGACGTCATTCCACTTGCCCGGTCGAGTATGACGTATGCCCCGAGTGTTTTAGCGTGAGGCCTGATGTGAAGTGCTCGGTGAGTGGATTTTATCGTGTTATGGGTATTTCAACAGCTAGGAATGATTTGATGATGTGTAGAGGTGATTGATGGCTGAATTGTTTCGATGACCATATTGATTGAGTGTTTGATCGAAATGCAGCTGTCACAACGCAATGAAAAAGCTAGCGATATGAAAAGTTGTAGATACGATTGGGTAATATTGAGCGAGGACCTTGTGGAAATTACTAAATACTTATTTCAGCTATAAAAGTTAGGCAGATAGTGATCCTGCCGTAGTCATGCAAGCAGCAGATATGGTCAAAGGCAGCACGTCTATGTCCGAGTCAGCAGAGTCTGTGCGAGTGAGTGGTGAGTGTCGTCAAGTTTTATAACAGACACATCTGCGACGCTCGTAACCGCGTCCCGCGCAGATTCTGTTTGCAAACACCGCGCGAGTTTTATTCGCTCGTATTGTTTAGTATTGCCACGTTTATTACAAGGATCAATTTGACAAATGGAGTTAGGTTTTCTAGGTTTGGCAGATTTTTATTACACGCTAGGTTCAGTAAAAACCAAATAGCGCCAATTGGTGTCGGTAACGAAGATATGAGAGACAATGTTTTTACAGAGGAAGATGCTAAAGATTGAGCGTAATATTGAAAGTTGGGCAGGAAAGTAATTCCTACAACTGAATAACGATACGAGAAAGGAAACAAAGTTCAATGCAGTAAACGACTCGTCTGAAAAGTCAACTTAAATTGATGTAAACAGAGAAAATCGTAGGTACCTTACTGCTTTTCAACCTATAAAACCCAATTGGGAAAGGCCATGCCAATAAATAATAAAGCTTCGTCAATCTCATTAATTTAACGAAACGCAACAGCAAGTCTGTTTCTTAACGTAAATTTTGGTTAGTGGTTTTGATATTTTAGTTTAAATTGGCTACCACAAGCTACCGCGAATTGTGATTTATAAAAATACTTAAGTAAATTATGTTCTTACACGTAATACTAAAAGTTTTGTTTTCTAATGGAAGTAGTAAAACATAAACAAAAGGCGTTATTCTGATTAAGGATTTTTCGCTCCCATTGCGTAGCGTTGCGTTGTTGATCAACAAACTGCGTCGCTTTGATCCTTTTCAACAAACTAACCGCAGAATAACTAATGGGACCTTTATTATTTTCTTTTATTTTATGTTAATGGAAAGTTTACAATATTTCAAATGTTTACCGCCTAGTTTGCATTACAAAGATACCATTATTTCAATATATTAATTCATTTTATGAAAAGACGCACGTGCCAAGCAAAGAATGGAAGTCAACAACGGGTATTGTCATTATGTCCGGTATAGTAAAAAATATACAGATGTCCATTCACCAAAGATCCTTTGTGGCAAAGCAGGGTAAACAAGACGCGACAATAGGAATTCCAGAGCGGTGGAGTTCGTGAAACCGAAAGTATTTGTTGGATAAACATCATTCAGTGGTGAACGGTAGCTATGAGCCGCGGTCACTGGCACACCTGCTAGACGCACTATGAGGGGGAAGCTATGCTATGCTTTGTTATACAATTTGAAATAGTTTTATTTCAGAGATTATTGCAAGGGATTTAAGTTGGGTGTTAAAGGTACTGAATTGCAGTAGTTGAAGAGATATATCACGATAAGAATCACAATAAGAAATAATTAAATAAGTATTTACAGTTTCTGCGCTGAGACAGTTTCTGACATGGAAACAATCTAAAATCCTCTAATGTAACTAAAAAAAAAAACTAAAATCCTACGAATATAAGTAATAAACTTTACCGTTTAAAAAGATTAAAAACTAAATTATTTCAATTAATTATAGGTACTTACACCTCACGATGATATGTACAAAAGAGCAAAGCGTCAGAATTTGCCACATTATGCTAATATTAATTAACTGTCCCCGTGTAGCTGAAGCATAGCATCCACTAACTAGAGCATCGAGTGAAGCGGCGCGTACAAACAAACGCACAATAAAAACAAAAACTGTGACAGACAGACAGGAATGCCGACACTTGACACCTGTACTTGTAAATCCTTATAAATACAATATAAAATCACACCAAACACAACGGAATTTCAACCTTAATTCTACCATTTAGAGTTTAAAATGCAATGTATAGAACTGTAATAGTTTTGAAGTATTGTATGGTGGTAGAGATTTTCGAAGTCGCAATCTGTCGCTTGTAAGAGTTGGACCGTGGTCTGAATACCGGAGATGCCTAGTACACTACTGCCAAGTAGGGACTTCGACAGATTGGGATCTGAACTATGCGACACCAGAATTCGTGTTACGTAACAGATATTTTAATACTGATTGACAATGTTGGCTACTTTGTTAGTAAACGACTATGTACGGATAAAGAGGCGGTGCGGAGATGCTTGGAAGGAATTTTAATTCCACTGATATGGAGATTGATAGCTTGCTTTGAGTATGAAGGAATTGTAGAAGGTGCCATTTTTTTATTGCTATGAATGGCGAGATGTAATGTAATTCGTCTGTTGGACAGTTGCAATGGTTGCCATTCCACTGCGCTCGCGGACATGAGACATACAATATTAAGTCTCAAACTCTCAATATGACCAGTAGTTACTCTCCGCCATGCCTCTACCTGTCATTTAGGTCTACTAATCAAATCTTGAACCAGATCGTTGGACAATAAGTTTTCATTCAACGGTGTCTTTAAAAATTCAATACTTAGAAATTCTAGCGGTGCTCTCCCTATTCATAACTTTTAATTAATACATGTGGTTAAAGAAACTTTATTCTCAAAAGAAATTTTACATTTCACTTCATGAGATATAATAATTCTACAGGTTATCTCAAGATACATACATACATAAACTCACGCCTTTTTCCCAGAAGGGGTAGGCAGAGGTGTCAGGACACCCACATTTCGCCTTGTATGTTCCGTCCCACCATGTGATAGGTGGCGAGCCTATCGCCATATCGGGCACAATTTTCAGACTCTGGGCTGATGATGAATAGAAAAATCCAATATCACTATACCCAACCCGGGATTCGAACCCGAGACCTCAGCTTTGTAACCGTACCTTAGTACATCTACGCCACCGATGCAGACTTTTACTTTTAATTTATACTTTATAATGTGTTTGCCATGTGTTTAACATCCAGCAGCATTTTATTACTAACTATTTCCTTTCTAGTTTGTAATTTATTTGTAACAATTACAATAAGGTATGAATGGATCTCCAAAAAAATATGTTCAATAAAATACAATTACCCATAATGCTAGTTTACGACGCAATATTAATGCTGTGGGTTTTATAAGACATGTAATTCCATTTGTGCTGTAAAGCGAGTGTTTTTTGTCTACCATACAAACACTTTTTCGTTTGTGTCGTCTTACACAAGTCGTAAACACGCTGCCGTTTATTTTGTATTAATATGAAGTTAGGTACGATTTATTGTCTCTTTGTCTGTTCTTTGAGAAGATAATATTCGTAAGTGTGCGTTTAAAAAACAATAAATCTTGTCAAGTGCATTTCATTGCTAGAAAATATGGCTACTTTACACAATTAATGTCATTGAATACACAATAATATGTCTGTGAACGGTTGTTTAGTAAACAACATTAGCTTATGAATATATTTTATAATAAAAATAAGAAAAAAAAAAAGAAATTACTATGTCGGCAGGCATTATCATTTATTGTTTGTCTGGTTGTTTTTAATTAGCATAGCAGTATATTACATATGTAAGGTGTAATAGAATAATATTATCACACCCGGCAACATAGGTTCAAAAATATCAATTAGCAATAAAATATAACATTTTAAATCTTCTATTCAAAATAATCGAGTCTGCCAAGGAAAAACTGTTATCTCGTCTCCAATAAAACTAGACAAAATTTCACGAAAATCATATATCTATTTCCCACTTTCAAAAACGCGTCGCAGCAACACGACGTTTCCGCTCCGCCGGAAAAGCGATAGCGTCGGTTGTCGAAGCTCGCGGAGCGTGTCCCGCGTCCCACCGTGTCCCGTGCCGCCCCGCGCGTTCCGCCGTGTCCCGCCGGATCCCGCTCCGTCCCGCCGATGACACATTTCACGCTCGACAATTTTCACTTTAACGTCGATTTTAAATCACACAGGATCTCGCCAGTTGACTTTGAGGAAAATTACTTTTGCTACAAGTATACGTATAAACAATGTGTTTATGCTTGCAGAATTGGATGTTTACGCTATTATAGTGGAGCGCCTGGAACCTGTTTACTACCTGAGTTGCTTCTATACATCATTTTATTTAATATCGA
Organism: Hyles vespertilio; assembly: GCA_009982885.2. NCBI lineage: Eukaryota > Metazoa > Arthropoda > Insecta > Lepidoptera > Sphingidae > Hyles > Hyles vespertilio. The sequence goes on along the minus strand of CM042809.1, from coordinate 488,162 downwards.
GCAGGAAAAATTGGCAGTGAAATGGCATATGAATAATATATCCTATTAATACATAAAACAACCGCGTCTCTTTACTCTGCGAATCTTTTTTTCCAATATAGCCGTGTAGGTAGTGAGTTTTTGAATGTTAAGTAACTAATTTGTGTACACTGTTCATTAAAAAATTAGTACCGGTAATTAAGTAAATTTTACAAAACATTTGACGTGAAATTAAGAGCGGGTTAGAAGTTTGGAAATAATTAATATTTTCTAATTCTACTACTGAATAAAACTAAGAAAATGTAGACAAAATAATACTATAAAACACCGATGCAGATCTAAGAAACTGCGAGTGTATAAGTGCAAGATATCCTTCTTACCGTGTTAACTTTGCGCCATTCACTTTGCGAATAAAAAGGAAAATGTATGAGCATTTCCTTCGTATTATTTTCTCTGCATTCAACATTAGTTTATCCTCCGTTGTTTTGGATTACTGTAGGAACTACGCTTGATAGTTAATTGAAATTGATGAAGCTTCTAGTGCTAGTGTTTATTGCTTTACAAATTAGTATAGTTTGTAAGAAAATTATTAGCTACATCAATATCGATAGTGCAATTTATACTTGAAAATGTAAAACAGATGTGGGTATCCAAGTCATTATTAATCTATTACCGTACCACGATATAATAAGGTGTTATTGCATACAATCCTTTATCATTCTTTCGATATCAATAAAACTAGATGCTTTTTATTCATTCCATGTCAATCAGAGCGGACTTTACATACATGTGGGATTAGTTCCGTCTCGGGTCAAATTAAACACTGATTGACTTAATAGTCTTCGGTATAATTTCAAGTTTTTTTAAAGCTTCTTTCGTGTTGCGTCGTTCGTCTTCAATCGTCTTCCATTCTGTACGTCCACTCTCCTGTACGTCCTTCAGTACTTCAACACCTTACTAATTCATCCTCTGACTCTTTTCATCTTAAGGACTTTCATTCGTCATCTCTTTCACACAAACCACGGTCCGTACTAGTCATTCGTCCAACCTTTCATACCACTCTTTTTTTTTTCATAACATTTGAAATCCTACATACATACTCATGCGCTTTTTTTTTCAGCAGAAGTAAGCAGAGGTGCCAGGACACACACATTTTACCTGCATGTTCCGTCCCACAATGCGATAGGTCTATCGTCAAATCGGACACACATTCCTGACTCCGGGGTAATAATAAATAGGAAAAGCCGATATCAGCTTTGTAATCGTACCGTATTACAACTACAGTTTTTACTGAACCTTTTTTTAGTTATTGCAATGAATGGTGAGACGAGCATGCCGTTCGCCTGATGGTAAGCAATACGATCGCTCATGAACCGTAGCAAAACCAAATAACGCCTTGAATTTCAAAGCAACGCTTGACATTCCACTGCGCCCGCCTCCAGAGACATAAGATTTTAAGTCTCAATATGTCAAGTTACTCTGGCTACAATATCCTTCAAACCAATACACAACACATAACACTGCAGAAGAAACATATGAGAGACCTACCACCTATAAACTCTCAGATGTCAGGACCATTGGTCTTATTCCTACAGTTTTAAAACCTATTTTAGTTATAGAATGTTAGAAGTATTTATTTTTGTATATAGACCGCATCTGCGACGCTCCGTCGTCAGTATATCAAGCGCGGCTCGTTTCACCCGAGACACTGCGATCAATTCTCAGCCCTCCGCCAGTTTCTTATTGCGAGTGCACGCACCGGCACACTAATCTCCTGTAGTGATACGTGCAGTTTGTCTGTTGAAAGAACAAAGGACAGTTTTACAATTTTGTTCAGTTGCTTACAGTTTGAAACAAAACAAAAAGAAATATGCTGTAACAGCATTAATAAGCAAATTTAAAAGGTCGGCCGATCTAAAGTCGTTATTAATTGACGACGACTTTAGAAGACACAATTTGAATGTAATATTTTGGTCAGTTAAGTTATTACTAATACTTGTCATCCAACAATTCTGATCATTTGCTCTTTCAGCTGTAATTTAGATTTATTCTTCAAAAGCCTTTCAAGTAATCTTCAACAATTTCGTTAAGTTTTTGATTATTTGTAAACGAAATATTTTACTCAACATCGCTTGGAGGTCCCTTAATAAACATGGCAAATATCTACCTATAAAAAATCACATTCTATATTCTATTACTAAAGCAACTTTAGCCCCGGCCCCCAAAATCAAAGGACTACATTTATTTTTCGATTCACTTCTATCACAACTAACTCCCTAACTTATTTAAAAACCTTTTACTTGCCCCAAATGAACCGCCCAAGGGAACGCAATCAATTTGCCGGCACACTCGTCGAATATGAACATTAGATAAATGTGCCAGTTGATTCGAGTTAGCGAGTACATACATATACATACAGATGACGTCGCTTTGATCTGCGGCAAATCATCAAATCTGGTTCAGTTTAGACAACGATTCATTTAGCAGCTCTTCATAGGGAGAGTATGATAGTTTTGTTTGAGAGACAGTCCCAGTTTAGAAATACACATTTCAATACTACAACTAGTACATTTTGAGCGAATAAATAAAATGATGAAATAACTATTATAAGTTTATATATAATATGATTACAGCAAAGACTATGTATTTAATATAATTAAAAATGTTTTCAATGTCAATAAAGAACATTCACACAATACAAAATTAAGAAAATACATACATGAAAATTAATATAAAACATTAATAACAATCAATATTATCCATACATGAGTATTTATGGAGAATATTGTTTCTCAAATGCGAATACATATTTTTATAAATGTGTATGTACATTTAATTTAAAGTATCGAAGAACTTCTACTTATTATTATCCTAAAAATCCATAATTCACCTTCTTACATAGTGTCAGTACATCTGATATTTTAACGTTTTATTAATCCTCGTTAAGCTCGATAAATATTTCAGCTCAGTTCGCTCCCTGCCCTGAGGGCCCGCGAGGGGGGAACCTCGGCGAGGGGGGGGGGGAGGGACGCACTTAAGTGTTCGGCGAAAAACTCTTTGAGACACGAGCTGGCTTGCTAATTTTTAATCACAAGACTCAACAGCATTAGAAAAATCAGTTTAATTCTCAACTGTAATATTTTTCTCTCGGGAAAAGTTTAGATGACGGAAAATTAAACAATTTTTCCAATTAACTTGAAGCTTTATTGTGACGTCTTGCTGATTTACTGGCATTTTATATTGCTGTACTCTTTAGGACATGGTTCGATATGTAAGTAAGAAATCATGTGTTTACAGAAAACCTGAATTATTATTTTCAGCAATAGGAATTCCAATGCTTATATATTTTTCTGTCATTGCATATATTATTGTCTCGAAATTACGAGTCATAGTCAGGTAAACCGATTATTCTTTTATCGCACTTAAGTTATGAAAACGTCAAATCAACTACTTAACATCATAACTCGACAATTATAATTTAAGTTACATCCATAAACAATCGAATCAAATCTTCAATACGAAACCAAGCACTTGTACCATTCAGCAGATATTAATATGTCGTATATCAGTACTTATTTAGCTCATTGTGCGGCGCTAACCGCTAACCAGTCACAACAAAACTACACGCCGCGATAATTTCTCAACCATGCACAATAAATTGCAATTTATGATAGACTAGTTTACAACGCCGGTACGTTTGTTAGGAATTAGGCCGCAGTAAATTCGTGTTTGTTACCTGTGCTATATTGTCTGCTTGTCTTGTCGCGTGTTCGAGTGAGATCTTTTTGTTTATTGTAGTAATGAGAATTTAATAGTTATATTAGCCAGCTTCAGTGCCTCGGTGGCGTAGTTGTTCTACGGTATGATCATAAAGCTGAGGTATTGGGTTCCAATCAGAATTCATTGTGCAATAGGCTCGCCTCTTATAACATTTTGCGACAGAACACACAGAGAAATGTGGGTGTATTAGTTGCTACCAGCACCTCTACCTACCCCTTTTGGAAAAAAGGCGGGAGTTAATCTTCTGTATCAGCCCATATACGTCCCGCTGCAGGGCACGGGCCTACTCTACAATCGAGAGTACGATTGAGAGTGGTTAGGCCATATAGTCCACCACGCTGGCCTAGTGCGGGTTGGCGGACTTACATACCATAGAAATTCTTATAAATCGCTATGGTATGCAGGTTTCCTCACGATGTTTTCCTTCACCGTTTTAGTGCGGGAGTTAATGTATGTTTAATATATGTATTAGCGAGCTTGGTGGATTGGACCAAATAAATTTCTCTGGTTTAACTTTTCAGAAAAGTGTTTTAGTGAATCGGTACTTTTAAGATAATTGAAAACCTTCATACTTTTATGTTTTGATAATTCTGCCTACCCTTATATCTGAGATTAGGCTAAGGACTAAAGCGACTCGAGCGTAAAAAATGTATGTGTCACCAAAATAATCCGGACCTAAAGTAACATACTGTATTTTGTCGTAAGAATCAAAAACTTTTTTAGACCGTGTAAAATAGAGAACTTTCAATTTACACAACTACAAACAATTGGGTATATACTATACCCAATTGTTTGTAGTTGTGTAAATTGTGTTTTGTAGTTGTGTGTATTGATGCTTTGTAGGTATACTTACCTACAAAGCATCAATACACCGGATTCTAAACTACACAGAGGCTCCAATTACAAACTTATATACCCATATTTATTCCGGAGATGGTATTATTAGTAAACATAGCCGTTTATTACAACGTCAACATGAAGAGTAGCAATAACATAAACAGGAAATTTTGCTCATATTGTTTGCGTATTAATGCGGAGTGCGGAGGCGAAGTCTGACAACTTGTTGTTTAATTTGATTGATGATATGTGTTTTAGCTGGAAGGATTGAAGCTAAACAATATACGCAGCTAGATAAACAGAGATTTTCATTGACGCGTCCTCAAAGAAGTTGACGGGTTTTTATTTTTATTTTTCTCGCGCGTCCTCTGGTGTAAAAAAGTTAAACCGGGATAAAACTAACGATTAGTTAACCAGTAGTTCCTTACATTAGGGCGTATAAACTAAATATTTAACTTTATATAGTAGCATAGTTGTATAATTGATCGATAGTTAATTTTCAACTGGTTTTGAAAAGAGCAACACTAGTGTTTCTTGCCCGTTCTTCTCTAGTAAAAACCGTTTTTCGATTGTGGAGGAGGCCCGTGCCCAGCGGTTAGACCTATATGGGCTCAGGGTTGATTCAGTACAGTTCATTTTTAGTGGGTTTTTGCTGCTAAATAGCTGTTTACACGCAATATCGCGTACCAGTTTAAAATATACATGTTGTAGCCAGAAAATATTTGCTGATAGTAAGGGACATATGTATAAGATGAGTTTCGTTACAAGTTGACGAGTGACGAGAAATTAATGAAAGTATTATTTTATTTGTTTTTGTGTTACAATTATGTGTGTACAATTATGTAGATGTTGATCAGCGTAGTATAATTGCCTCGTAGAATAGCAACTTCAAATACTCTTAACACAAAAAATGAAAATTATAAATAGCATTTACCACCGTCATCATGTCGCTACAGTAAAAAAATCAATCATTCATAATTTTCACATATTATTACATCTAAAATCTAAACACATCAGAACAAATCTAAACAGATAAAAAATAACTTTCCAATTAATTGCTTATTACTAATTCAGTGAACTCAGTCCCTTTCAAACAATTCAAGATGTTAATTAGTATTTACCTCGTTGATTACCGTAAACAAGAGCTGTTAAACAAATTGTTCGCCCTCGCCATTAGTCGAAACTCCGGATAGCATTATTAATGTCCACGAATGTATATCTTTCCATTTTAATTTATCTCTTTGAAATTCGCTTAACTTCATTTTGCAACTCACTAAGTATTTCAAATAGTATTATTATTAAAATTCTGGAACGGCCTTTTAACTTGCTTCTTACGCTAAAATATTTTGGAAAATGAATAAAATTATTATATCCGAAGAGATCATTTGACTTGTACTTGCATATATTTATTCATGATATCTATATACATGTGAATACGTATTAATTGACTCATAGTTGTTTCATACAGGTCACAAAAAAACTGTGCGATCGATAAGAGGGAATCAGGCAGCACTAATGTGTTCTACTTTAAAGATCAGTATCACATAATATGATAAAAAATATCCGCAATAGAATAGACAAAAAAATGGGGAAGTTGGTAGTAATATTAGCTCAATGGGAAACTTAAATTACACTGCTTACAACGGCGTTTGTAACAAGCAACAAGCGGCACGACGCGGCGTTTCAGAATTATCGTCAGAATGTGTGTTGTCAGAATTTAAAAATTTGCTTAATTTTATGTGTATTATCTGTATCTGTATCAGCCCATATACGTCCCACTGCAGGGCACGGGCCTCCTCTACAATCGACAGTGCGATTGAGAGTGACTCACTTACTCTCAATGTGTATTATAAATGACGATAATTATATTTTTCTGTGATATGTATATATATTTTCGTATTTTCAAATTCTACCATTGAGCTACCCAAATGTGCGTTTTGGATCGGATAGTGTTTTTTGTCATACTGTATAAATATAATGTATTTGTAACAAAGAAAACTGGGCTCCAATTCAAAGCAGAAAACGCTAGCGTTTATTTAAATTTTTTGTATTGACTTTTAAATAGACCATTTTAACAGATTTATATTTTTGTTTCAGGTATGCACATAACTGTTATAAACGCGCGCTTATCAATACTGTAAGTAATAAAATTTACATATAAATTGCCAAACTATCCTTAAATATGGGTCACCAGTATGCATTTAAAATAATATTTCGATTGAATTTAACGCACTGTCATATTTATCATATTAGCGCATAGGAAGGACCGAATGGCTTCTAATATTATCGAAAATTCTCGGGTGGATTTTATGATTTTAATATTTCATAGCTTTTCCAGCGCATATAGGCTTCAAATTATATTCGGGAAAAGGATGATGTGGTGTTAGGATCGATTCTAATCAAGCAATCAAAAATAATACAGAGGAGGACATTTGACCTATACTTAATAGGTTGAATTTCCTTCCACAACTATCTTATAGGAAATTATTCAGTCATAAACAAATAATTAAATGGCCTAAGCCTTCTCAATCGAACGGTATGTTGTAGAGGAGTTCCATATTCATCATTAGATGATTTTGGGCAGAGGTAATACTATATAAACAAAATAAATTCCATCACCTGGCAGGCGAGCGTTCGACCCCACAGCAATGAATCAACATCACGATAAAAAACATTCCAAGCAGTTACCTAACACAATTAGTATCAGTCTTAAGTTGCGATGAAGAGTTGACGATCGCATACCGGCATTATTCTATAACTGCATTAGGCCGCATTCATCATGCCGCGCCGGCGCGGGGCGGACAGTAACCTAGTTAGCGCCATTAGCCTTATTACTCCGGACTGCAGAGCTAATTATTATTATACAATCATATATTGTTTGCTTGTTTGTAGGAAAATTGTATAAAGCAAGTTTATTTTTATAGTGGTTTTAAAAAGTCCACGTGTAGATGACTACTATACCGGGTATCTCAAGACTGCTACCGAAAACGAAGCCGGGTGGTAGTTTTAGTGACTACAAACACAATGCAACTAAAAATTTCGGAAAGAAACGCGACAATGATATTTTATGATTTTTTAAATATCGTCATTTTTGGGTGGTAAATCCATAGTTTTTGCTAAAATAATAATGTTAACACTTTTATACCTTAGATTATTTATAAATAAAAGGGTATACACTATTATTTTAGGAAAAAAATAATTTACCACCCAAATATGGTCATAGGAAAAAAATTACAAAAAAAAAAATTATCGCTTTTTTTTGCAACTTTTTCTGTTGCATTGTGTCTGAAGTTGCTTAAACTACCACCCGGCTTCGTTTTCGGTAGCAGTCTTGATATACCCTGTATGATATATTGGGATCACATATAATAAATATCAGATTTACGATTTGGTCTATAATATACTGTGTAAATCCATCCAATTTGCGCTTACTTTTTGTGTGATACGCTTGCCAACGACTGGATAAAAATATAAATAATTTCGAAAAATAAATGTTGCGGTTCTTATGGCTTTCAAAAAGACCAGTGCAGATAGGGTCTAAACTCTTGTGGGTAAAGTCCCATAGTAATTCACAACAACACGGTGATACAAGATCGGGGGCCCTACTATATTCATCCGAAACGAAGTTCGAAACTTCGGATGATCGAAGTTTATATACGATACGAATGTACTTACTATTACATATACTTATGGTCGTTATTGGCTTATGGTCGTAACCATAGACTTATGGTTACGATGTACGTTATACAAATTCGAACTTTTACAGATTAGATACATTCTTATCGTATAAAAAACTTCGATCGTCCGAAGTTTCGAACTTCGTTTCGGATGAATATAGTAGGGCCCCGGATGTTATGGTCATGGTACATTACGTTGTAGCGAGCCCTTAATCTAAAATTAAATCAAACATTCGGTCACTGAGACACATGAGATCACGTTAATAATTTCCTAATAATATATTAATTTCAAATCAAGATAATGTATCCGCAACGACCGCGAGATCTCATCAAACATTCACTCCAGCTTTAAATGCGTACGTACACCATTGAAAACACTAAATACCTCTTAAACTAACCCATTATAAATTCAATTACGGGCTCAAGGCGTAGACAATTTGCGGAGTTAGACGGGGAGGGGGGAGGCAGGGGCGAAGGGGGATGCGTGTATAAGGGGAGAGGGGGGTCTAAACATATTCCGGACTCGGCTCTAAGTCAGGGTAATCCGACCCGCTGGCCCTTTATTGTAAGAATATCGGACTACCGCTGTGATTGCGGACCTGGCCGTTTGAGATTTGAGACGATTTGTTCTTGTTAGGGAAATACGGTTATATGGAAAAACATAAGGGTGTCTTAATACATGGTATGCAAAATTTGTGTTCGATTATCATCCATCCATCAGCCAAAGGAAGTCCACTGCTGAACATAGGCCTCCCCCAATGATTTCCACAGAGACCTGTTGGAGGCAGCCTGCATCCAGCGACGTCCCGCGACCTTTACCAGGTCGTCGGACCATCTTGTGGGTGGACGTCCTACGATGCATCCAGTTCCATTATATTATTCATCCATCTGCAGTTCGATTATATTATTTTTTAATTATTGACGGGGCATGTAGGTATTTCGCATAATAGTACGAGTCACTCCTGTCTATAATCAAAAGCAGCTTAGATTTCCTTCAAAATTTTCATGGCACTGAACTGCCGTCATCACTCAAGATATTGGATGTTAATTCCTTTAGTGAGCAATAAATACCATATATTTTGTATCTGAATACAACACCACTTGTAACACACTTCTGAATCGTGGCTTTTTTTCAATAGGCAATGACTTGGTAATTCTTTCTGCTGGTATTGCACAAGTTAATAAACATCATTGACCAATAGTCACCACGCGAGATGCATTGTCACTCAGAACATCAAAGGTAATTTAACGTTGGTCGATCATTACTATTATTTTGCATACAAACACAAATATCATTAAAAATAAACATTTATATAAAAACTGTATTAACATAGATTGTAACATGCGGCAAAAAGTTTATATTTTAAATTAGAGAGTGGGAGTTTAGTGAAGACATCTTACTATATATTTCATACACTAATGCATGTCAAGCCTAGTGACATCACTAGTTTTGTTTTGCATCCCTTTTCTTTTTATCCCACAAAAAATACTTGTTTAATTCTGAATGGATTTACATTATCCTTGGTTTGTTATATTTTGGATATGGATACCTTTTGATAAATTCAATAAAGAAACGGAGTGAATTACTCTATAATCCCTTAAGTAAACTAACGACCTAAGTCCTCAGTTTTCGCGTTTCGGCCGGTCGGTGTTTGTCGACGCGATAAAGGCGCCCTACGCTCGCCGCTCGCCGCCCGAACGTCACATCTGTATAGAGTTACCGCTGGTGTCATTTTTGTGCGTTTGTAAGTGTATACAGCTATTGTGAGGTCAGCATTGTTCCGCATTTGTTTACACTAGTAATCCTTCCACGAATTAACTTAGAGGAACTCATTAGTTAAATAGTTACACGTGGTATTCTGGGAAGGTACTACCGTTGTTAATTATTGGAGGCCTCGCGAATATTGATCTTTAAATTTTTATATTATTCTGATTATTTTTATTGAAGTCTAAATTCTAAATAATAAGGAAATAAAAGCAGTGAAAACAAGGAATGAAAGCTCATACAATATTCATGCAGCCAGATCTTAACATGACGTAAATACACGTAATTTATGTTTCTGTTCAAAAACTGGTCATAAGTCATAACTATCTATAACCATCGCGAAATATGAATAGTTTATAAATCTTACGTACAACATAAATATAAGACGAATATATCAATGTTTATCGTCTTGTCGCAAGTAATATTACACAAAACAGGTACTTCAGTGTTGTTTGATAGACAAGCCCAATAAATTCAAACCTAGATCGAAATTCTCACATAAGTATTCAAGGATTACTAAGTTCGGCAACACCTTAACGCATAACTTGACCTTTTAATATTGAAAATTATTATGGTTTAACCAGGGAACGGAAATGATTTATAAACCTGTCTATCCAAATCAATTCCTTCTCGAAAACTAGCTATATATTTTCTAGTAAGTTTTAACCACTCACAATGCTACCAGTCAAAAACTTACTTTCCATACCTGCAGGAATTTCTAGAATATATATTTTTACTGCAAACCATATAATAATAGTGAAGCACCAACCCCAGTTATCTGGCAAGTAACAATAGCCGCAGCCGGCGTAATCATTAAAACACTCGGGCGGTAATTCCGCTGCATACATTACTTGCACCGTCCGGCCATTGTTGTCAGTCGCCGGCTAATCCGAACGCGGCCGGATTAGCCGGCTAATGCGTCGCCGGAGTGACCGGACACCCGCTAATTACCCACTGCAGCTTGCTAGATAGATGTATGGTTGATTTGTTATTTGTAGTTTGAAGAAGCATATTGTGGTTCTGATGTTGCTATAGGTGACCAAAATCCGGTGTAGTATTATTAGTATTGGCTTATGTTGCACAATTTTTAAACACTAGCGGTCCGGCCCGGCTTCGCCTGGGTTCAGATACTTTTTGAGTCCAGTGCACTATAGAAACATAGGAGCTATTTCGCTTAATAACTGTTTTAAATATTTGAACTCAACGTTACTGCCGTAGTTTAAACTTCACATCACATTCCTTTAAGTTTGAAATATATAATATTTTTTTTTTCAATTCCATGCACACCCCACGTTAACACTATATTTTGTTGGGATAAAAAGGAGCCTATGTGTTAATCCAGGTTGCCAGCTACTTCCATACGAAATCCCATCAAAATTGTTTTTGCTTAAGTTTTTTCATTTGTTTTAAGTTCTATTTCCCACTTCCTGTGTCAATACTTAATCTGTTCTTTTTGTGCATTCCGTTTAGTGTCAATTAATATTTTTTTTCAATTCAATAAGGTTATAAATAAATTTCGGTGTAACATTAATTGCACAATCAATTGTTGCCACTCGCCGATTACTCCGAAAGCGGTCGGATTAGTCGACTAATGCCACCGGAGTGACCGGGGGCCGGCGGTCATTGTTAGATTACTAAATAGAATTACTTTACTAATAGAAGACATAGGCTTGATAAGTTATTCGTAGTAAGAAATCTGTATCTTTATCAGCCCATGCACGTCTCGCTGCAGAGTCCGGGCGTCATCTACATGGTACTCTCTCTCCCTCTCTCCCTCTCTCCCTCTCTCCCTCTCTCCCTCTCTCCCTCTCTCCCTCTCTCCCTCTCTCCCTCTCTCCCTCTCTCTCGGGTACGATACGAGAAAAAGCATCAACATATTTTTGTCGATGAAATTTCACACTTCATTTAATTTTCAGGTGTATCAAGGTAGTAAATTGTTGAAATATTCTCGCCGAAATTCGGGCTTAGAGCGATAATGTTTATTAGTGGTATAAAATTCGTATCCGCTCGTACAATAACCATCGCACATAAATGTGAAAAAAACAGTACATATCCGCAGTTAATTTCTTTGATTTTATTCGAGAACTTTCAAAACCTTGAGCAGTTGTAGATTGAAATGGAAATTGGTAGAATATCGTCACATCCAACACAAAACCAATAAAACTAACCTCCAAAACCTAGACCAATATCACAATTCAATATAGCGTAAAAATCCTAGTATTCTCATTTTTTATTAGTGTTCAAAGGAATTGTATAATAATAGTGAATGTGCGCATTAACTGTGCGTTTACCATATCAAAGCTGCGTCGCCATTGTGCGCGGTAAGACGATAAAGTGCTTCTGCGGAACACTCGCTGACATTGTGCGGACATGAGAGCGCTGGTCATAGTGTTAGCGAGTTGTAATATAATCCACCTAAACTAATAGGCACCGTTTGATGTTTCATATTTTTCATATTTGTACAGGTGTAACTCACACAACTTCAATAACTTTTCCGTTAAACCACAATTCCATTGGCATCACTCCCAGGCAGTATATTGTGTTCCGCCTGAATAACCGACACTGTACATAACGGCGGAAAGTCGCGGTATTGATCTACAAAAGTTTATTGCATTAGATTTTCAGATTATTATATAAAATAGCAAATTTTTATAAATGTGCTTAAATGAGATTTTTATAATTGCGTCAACCTGATATAATTATAACCACGGTGTAAGGTTCTAGTCATCTACTGTAACCTTTGATATGAAATTAAGTCCAGCGACCTTCGCTATTAATTAAATTAACAACTTACATGAATTAATTATCGCGATCGAATTTAATGCATGCATTGGTTGGAATATTGGCGGCCCGTTTATAATCATAGGATTAATTCCGTGCGAATCTGCTTGCATAGGAAATCTGTTATAATACTCCTGTGTAGGGACTATAAGGGCTCTCCGATTCATATATAATACAGTTAGTCCGAATATAACCCGTGTTAAATCTTGATGAAGTAACCTAACAGCGACAGATTTATTTAATTTTGTTTTTTTTTATTGCCGTGAATGGCGAGACGACCATGCCGTCCGCCTGATGGTAAGCGGTACGACCTCATGAACAGTAGCAAGGCCAAACAACACCTTGAATTACAAAGAAAAGCTTGGCATTCCACTGCACTCGGCATCCTGAGACATAAGATCTCAATATGTCCAGTAGTTATGTAATTTAGTGCACTAGTTTCAAGATTTACTGACCAATATGTAAAAATGTATTTTGTAATAAAAAAGAAAAGAAGCATATCGGTACCAACCACTGTTCGCTACATTTACTTATCCAACGCGATATTATATATATAAAATATAATTCTTTTTCATTTTTATGCTTAAAAATATTGAAAGAAAATTTCGTATAATCAGCTCAGCTATAAACAGAAAATAAAACGCCTTCACTAGGACCGCACCCGCTCCACTCGACGCTACTGATTCTATTGTAATGGGATCTGCCGGCAATCCGAGACGGGATGCCCGGGCCACTTACCGCCGCCGTCAGCGCCGCGTCTCCGCTACAACTAACATCATTATTGAGATCATCTGCGCCCGCTCGCACCCGCGCCACACCCTTTGTTTACCCATTGTAGTTGATATTGACAGCAGAAAGAACGCTATTGTAAAAATATTTTATTTAAATTCAACTGTACAATGGCTTTTAAATCCTTAAACACTTCTGGTTTGTTGAGATGCAACGGATTTTTTTAATGGTGCGAAAGTGAGATAGTTCTTTTGTTTTTGTTATTTTGAGCCGGAAAAGAGATGAAACTCAATGGAATATTAATTTAATGATGCTAAATTTACCTTGAATTGTTGTTTTGCCTTTATTTTGCAACGTGGCAACTCACACTGCGATAATCAATAAAATATTTTACAATCATTCCTGTTTTATCGTACCTAAATGGATAGACACTCGTTCACTGTCAAAAATATGCCACAAAAATTAAAGTACAGTCATCTTGTGATAATCACAACATCAACATGATCTATCTAAGACATAGAACAGTATGTACATAGGAATTAGTGTTTGCACACGGCAACAAATCGTGGGAGGTGACAAATTACACGCGTGATAAATTGTTAACACGACGTATCGCTTAGCCTCGGATTACTCGCCCTGAAGCGAGTACTCTTAGTGTACAGGAAAAGCTTGATATTAATTCGTAATTACCATAAATATTGCTATTATATGTAATTTGTTTATGTATGACGCTTGTGGGACGCAGTTAGTCAAGAAACCAGCTAAAGGAGCAGTCGTAGAAGAATTGACGCCGAGGCCAAAGCCAATTCTTAAGTGCGTTGAGTAACAGCTTTTGTGGCGCAGTTGGTTAGACGCTGGCTGTGAAACGAGAGTCTTTAGGTTCTATCCCCGCAACTGTTTGAAACTGAAACAAGAATTCATTTCGGGTCTGGGTGTTTGTAAGACCGAAAATTCTCTTGTAGGGGAAGGCCGGGCAAAGTGGATACCTTAAGGTATTTAAGGTTATAGCAGAAAAGGTATATAATACAAAATCAAAATAATTATCAGAAATCAGTCTTTATTTATTGCTCGTACAAATACGGACATCAGTTACCATTAATATTCAAACAATAATCAACTACAATTAAAATTTAAAAAAGTACGAAAGTATTCGCTTTGCCCGGTACCCCGGGTAAAGCGGATACAGTACTTGGGCAAAGTGAATACCCATATTCAATCTCTGAAAACATAAAAATAACTTAGATAAACTGAAAAAAAAATCGTATACAAGGTTTGCCTATACAAGGTCGCATAAGCCAAACCATACGTTTTAGCTGTGCTTTTTATTGATTCTCCAACTCTGCACAAATCAATAGCCGTTTCCATAGCATTTTCATCCCACGTTCCTGCTCCTGCTTAGATTTTTTATATTTATTCACCATCTGAAACAAATAAAAGACATGTTTAGATAATAAGTCACCAATGAGAAATGGCAGGTAAAGTGAATAGGGCAAAGTGGACCATATCCACTTTGCCCTATTCACTTTGCCCGACTAGGTCAGTTTTGAGGTTAACACTATTTATACAGAAACTAATAATTCTGACTTTCTGTTAAATATACCATAAAAAACTACTTTGATATACTACCAAATGAAGACATTCCTATAAATCAAAAACTAGTAATACAGGAGAATTGATCAATGTACTTACCGCGTAAAATCAATCTTTTATTTACGAAAACACAAATCTCCACTCCGCGGATGAGACACGACGCGGCCCCTCGCTTCGATGTTTGCCGCGTATTAAACCAAGATGGCCAAACGTAACAGTGGTGGCGTGTTGAATGAAAAAATAATAATTTAGGAATAGTGGGGAGTATTCGCTTTGCCCGGGGTATTCACTTTGCCCGGCCTTCCCCTATTTCCTGATATCCATGACACAAGACTCGAATATAGTGTGGGAGAAGGACTGTATATGACTGTTGGGTGTATTTATTTATTGTATTTTAATATAAATAATTGGGTACGGGTGTAAACATTATAAGGTAAAAGATATCGCGTAGATTTTTTTATGGACAGACACAACTAGTGCCTTCATATATCTGATGAAAAAAACAGTGCAACACAACAGATATAAATCTATCAGGCAATTATGGATGTTCATGTATGCCCGAATATCGACCAACACGGTGATAGAAACACTTGGCTTGTCAAAGTATTTAAGTAGTAAATGAGCGTTATGTTGAATGACCTTAAATTAGTAATTGTTTTGTTTCTGTACTTTATTATTTGTTTCCAAATTTTAGTTTTATTTTGTAGTAATTAGGTATAGTGTTGATTTGTTAAATTTTATGAATGTTGTGTACGTCTTTAATTGGCATTCATATCAGTGATTTAATATGCTTTGCCTTATATATCTGTAATGCTATTGATGTGTTTGCTGTTGATGTACCTATTTTAAATAAATAAATAAATAAGTATCCAAGCAAGCGTTGCTTTTCGGGTTCAGTCTGTATACATATATTTGATACCGACCGGCGGTAACGACTGACTGATATTTTTTTTTTTATAAAGGCAACAAATGTATAACCAAAATGTACTCCTCTCCCTGTGCTTTTGAAGCCTCACCTTCACTCAGATGTACAGCTTACAAGTGACGGCATAATGCGGAATGTTATTATTTTATGTAACCTGCAAAGGATATGGATGCTATTTGTACACAAGTAGCTACCGCGTGGATTGAAGTAATTTTGTCGTCGACACAAAAACCAAGACGCTTGCTCATTTACCACACATATTTTATTAAATCAACCGGTTAATCTTCTTCGTGTTCCATTAGAAAAGCATTTAAACTACGTCCTACGTTCCTGGGTAAGAAAATATGCAGCTTCGCAGTTCGCACTAATAACCTCCCGACGAATGCCCTGTACCGTTTCCTTGCTCGATTTTTACGACATCCGCGATAAAATGTGGAGCCCTATTCTCAATATAAAAACTAGCAGCACACGTGAAAATACAACTTTACTGAAAGTGGTGATATATTGGATTTTTTATGTATCGTGTATACAGCGTCAAAGTTAAATAATATCAACAAATAAATACACCCAGAAGTCACAAACATAGTCATGACCCCACACTAAGATCGATTCTAGTTTTGAGTAACAAAAAGAAAAGTACAAGAGAATTTTAGCCTCTCCTAAGCCAAGACCCGAAACATATCTGTGAATGACAAAAAATTGTCTCGCAGGTGAAAGGGGCGGCCTCTTGTTTCCCAACCAGCATCAAACCTACTGCGCCACGGAGGCTGTCAAACTGTAAAATACATTGTTGTAAAACCCGTAATATGGATCGTGCTGATCCATATGATCGTTTGAGTTCAGCCTGTGTAAACATTGGTTTTAAGCAGACCGGGGAGTTTACTCTATGATCCGAATAGGAGTTCGAATGTTTAATCATTGGATGTCCGAAGTAGGTAAGTTATCAGTTTTCAGTTTCAGTTTTCCACTTCTTAAAATCAATACTATTCTCTATAATACTTATTAGTTGCTCCAAGCTTAGTCTACAGTTACGTCGTAAGACCTAGGCACATTAGTACTGATTTACGTAGGATTCGAACATTCGAACCTCGTTTCGAATCATAGTTATCTCCCTGCGTAGCGTGTTCAGTAGATACTCTATATAGTTTTCACCAGATGAAGAGTAAATCATAAGTGAAAGCTTCAATTACCATATCAACTAAACAACTTTAGCATCCCAAGTAGTGCGTGTTAATGCCAATGCTTAATTTAAATAATATATTTAATTCCATTAGGCAGGGCGTAGTAAAGTGTCATAACTGTACAGAGTTGCAAAGTGTGAGCGCGTTTATTCGCGCACCGAACGTTGACAAATATGTATGTGTCGTGCGCGCCGCGCCGCTGAATCAGTAAGCACGGCGCATTTCCGATGCTTCGATAACTTATCGCGCGTCACACGTGTGCTGTATTCGAGCATTTGTAGTGGTATTTATTTGTCTTGCAATACTCGTTCAATTACATGCCAAAATTGTATTAGACGTCAAGCTGTTAGTAGCTCAAAGAGATTTTAAACTTTTTGCAGTCAGGTACCTTTGTAATGATGCTCCTCCACCTGGCTTAATTTGTTCTGAAATATTTTCCAAATAAGATTTAATAGCTAAGCGGTTACGTAAGCTTTTAAATAAAGGAAAAATACGGAGTCCTCGAAACCGACGAGCGTGTATGAAGAGATTAATGACATTTGAAGAAGCGAAAGAAATATGTATGGACGTTGCACTTGGCGCTCAATAGTCTCTGCCTACCCCAATGGGACATAGGCGTGAGTTTATGTATGTATGTATGTATGTAAGCTTCATGTAGTTTCTGGCTATAAAAGAAATGTGTAACAATAATTAAAAAAATGATATATATATAACAGCAACGGGAGCCGACTTTTTAATTTAAGCACCTCGTAAGGAAGAAGGACTTGTAATTTTTACCACCCCACACAATATCGCTTATTCCCTATAGACGTTGCTAACCAAGCATGAAACGACCTAACTACTGGCGTATGAACCCCTCAGCCATTTGCTAAATTATTTAAACGAAATTGCTTTGTTGCCGTCACTTTTGCTTTGGTATTACAAAGCTAAACAGTACAGTGTCTTGAAAACGGTGTTTACGCAACAGTCTTTTGTTTAAAGGTAACGTGACGCAAATCTCAACAGCACTTGTATTATCAATACATTTAAACGTTATCAGCGAGCGTTTGGAAAGCGCCTCGTATCGCAAGCTCAGCCATTTCACCGGCTTGTGAAACAGTCCCTGTAGACTTTATGTCGACAGATACCGCGATAACGAGAATAGGCGCCGCGGTTTCTAAACACGCCGATCTGCAGACTGATTATTTCGAATCTAGATGCAGAAAGCTCTAATTTATGTGCCCAGATGTGATCGTGGAGCTCCCCGCGCCTCTGGCCCTTCCCGGTCCTTAATCGTTCCACTAACTTATTTATTTTTCATTGAGACTTATTATTATCTGTTGGAAAGCTGTTATTACTGGCCGCGCCGTGCCACAGTGGCGGCACGCAGTGTGTCAACGGATTAAATGTATTCTCTTTAACCTGGCCCGTTTGAAGGCAGCTGTGGTGTTAAGGCACGTTGCATTCTCGGTGTATTAATTATTAACTCATTAATTAACATGACATTTGTTAGTCTTTATATGATTAACGGAATTAGTAAGGATATTAAGGCAGATAAACGCTACGTATTTAATAAAGCAACAATTTATGCGATCATTTAGAATATTCAGATGAATGAACATGAAGAAATTAATTTACAAGCTTATAATATTAATAACGACTACCGTTTGCAGTAGAGAAACTAACTGGTTTTCTCTATTGCGAACAACCCATGCAAGTTGTGTTGATTTTGTTGTATATTATCTTGAGGGGCAACTGAACATACGGATCCCCTGATGGTAAGTGATCACCACCGCCCATGAGCAACTGCAACACCATAAGGCGAGTATACGCTTTTTTTTAAAGTTGATAGTTCGTATTGCTCCGGAAATGCTATTGTTGGCTATTGGTTCCAAAGATAGACTCTCTTATAGCACATCTTGACACTCATAAAACAAACCACTCACAACTTATCTCGCTGCTTTATTTTACTATTACTATTACAACAAAAAAAAAAAACGTGCAGGAACCTTCTACCTATAACATTTTATTGACCTTCAGACAAATTCATTTACCAAAACATTCCTATAGACAATAATTCACAAGAAATCTCTTTTATCGACAATATTACACGATAACTGATCAATTCCGTATTATCATATGAAATCTTAGCTCCTGACGTGTACGGGCCATAATACCGGGTAATGAATATTAAACTTATACTGGTGGTAGGTCTCTCATATGTGAGAGGCTGCCTGGGTGGGTACCACCGCAATGTCTATTTCTCCCGTCAAACAGCAGTTTAAGTGCACTGTTGTGTTTCGGATTGAAGGACATTGTAGCCAGACTAACTACTGGACATATTGATACTTAACATCTTATGTCTCAGGATGGCGAGCGTAGTGGAATGCCAAGCATAGCTTTATAGTTCAAGATGTTGTTTGGTTTTGCTACTGTTCATGAGCGGTCGCATCGCTTACCATCAGGCGAACGGCATGCTCGTCTCGCCATTCAATGCAATAAAAAAAAAAAACAGTTTATTGTTGCCAACATCAGTTATCTCAGAACGTTCTAGATCAGATTATAAATAAGATTTGAACCGTCATCGTCAATCATGCACTACAACGTCGACGTGAAAATACTTCGTGTACGATTTGTTAAATAAATTAATATTTTGAGATATCAATCGTTATTAACTTGAAATGTTGTGTAATCATTTTCGTACTTACTAGGTGATCGTAAGTTGATATTAAATTGAATTGTCTTGATAACAATCTCACAAACACCTATACCCGAAACAAATACTTATGGGCCGCTTGTGGGCCGCACAAACATTTGTCTCAAAGCGGGAATCAAACCCGCGCCCTCTCGTTTCTGGACTCACTCTATGAAGTTCGAATGTTCTGCAGTCGTACGTAAAACTGTACAAATGTGCCTAGATCATGGGTTCCTAACCTTTTTAGGTCCGTTACCCCTATGATCTAACTAGGGTGATTGATTTTACCACTCCTCCCAAGTTTAAGTTTAGTAATATTAGATTTTGTTTCACTTAAGACAAAAACAAGCTCACTGTTACCCCCACAAAATACAACTTTTACCCCCGCGGGGGTAATTACCCCCAGGTTAGGAACCACGGGCCTAGATACTCTGCAAAATGTTCGTATCTTCTATCGAACATCAAAATCACAGAAAATAAGCCTGGAGAAAATTATTGGTATTATTTTATCTTACTTCGGACATCCAACATCCGAATATTTGAATGTAGTTTCGGGTCATAGAGTAACCTTCCAACTGGCGTCCAACCAACTGTGCCCCGTAGTCTGTCAAGACCTATAATATACAATTAAAAAATCTATTAATAGAACTGTGTCTTACCCGATAATCTCGTGTTGTGTGTAATTGTACAATCCGTGGCGTGATCTAGTTTATTAAAATGTCCGTAGTGTAAGCGTGTACGAACAATATCGGCGTGGGATCTGGCACCGCTGATCACTGATAGCATTGTGCCAGCTGTTAATGGCCCCAGGTTCGATTCTGGTACAGGTTGCTTAATGTTATAATTCACGCTAAGGCGCTACCAAACTTGCTGTGATGCAGGCTGCTACGGATAACGATCAGTAGTATAAGTAAGGAAGTCTTTTGGGGTAGGTCTCTGTTTTAGCAGCAGACTTTATGTGTTTAAAGAACAAGATGATAATGATAATTCAAGATAAATAATAAGTCAAACTTTCGACAAAATTAATGTCCTGGACACATACATGGTATCACGAAACATTTTTTTTTTATAAATTAAACATATATGGTGATTTTCTCTATTCCTGTTGATTCGGTATTGAGTTATTTAATCAACGGCGACATTCAGTACTACAAGTATTTACTCCATTAACAGCGTGAGCTTTCCTATAGTTTCATTCTCAAATCTATTTATTATTCGTCCCGTCTAAACCTCTTATTCGTTTCATACCTTTATTTACAGCAAAACACATCGCGAGTAAAAATAATAACTATGATTTTAATATTCAATTTATAATACCATTTAATAAATATTTAATAATTGTTGTATCAGCCCATATACGTCCCACTGCAGGGCACGGGCCTCCTCTACAATCGAAAGTACGATTGAGAGCGGTTAGGCCATATAGTCCACCACGCTGGCCTAGTGCGGGTTGGCGGACTTACATACCATAGAAATTCTTATAAATCGCTATGGTATGCAGGTTTCCTCACGATGTTTTCCTTCACCGTTTTAGTGCGTGGTGATTGACTGTCAATACACACATGACTCCGAAAAGTCAGAGGTGTGCCCTGGGATTTGAACCCGCGACCACCGTGATGAACATGTTGGCAGCCGCGTCTAGTCCGTTTACCAACAGGCCATCACGCACTTTTTAATAATAGTTAGTAATATTTCATGAATCTATACATATAAATAAAATTGAAGTGTCTGTTTTAAGAATGAAAATAAAAAAAAAAACTACTACATATCATGATATACACGATACCTGTGCCGAAAATGATATTTAAAAAGTTTTTTGTCTGTCTGTCTGTCTGTCTGTCTGTTTGTTCCGGCTAATCTCTGAAATGGCTGGACCGATTTTGACGGGACTTTTTTGTCAGGTAGCTGATATAACAAGGAGTAACTTAGGCTATATTTATTTTAGAAAAATTCTTTTATTTTAGAAAAATAAAGTAATGTTGCAATGCCCACGCGCAGCTCACGCGCATGCCACCACTGGGCCGTCACGTCGGGCGCCTCCCACCACTTCTCCCACCAACGAATCAATATCACATTTACAAAATATTGTATATAAAGAAATGTTTCAATAAAGCTAATACAAAAACTGAAAATAAATGTGTAACGGGAGTTTACCGCCACTCGCTAAGAGATGGCGCCACCGTAGAATTAGATCGGGGGTATGGTTTCGTTACAAAGGTTGATAATTAAAATAAAAATGCAAAAACAAAAAAAAACTAAATAAACTAATTAACTTTTTTGTTAAATTCCACGCGGACGAAGTCGCGGGCACAGCTAGTCATAAATAAATTACAGCTGATTTCAATTAAAATTCAATACTACAAAGTATATAGTATTGCAAGTCTGTTTTAAAATGCGCTGTGTGTCTGAACGTTGGTATTAATTGTCGGTTTCTATCGGCCCAGTCGCAATGATAGCGTGCTTATGAAGACATTCCTATCGCCACGCCCCCTCACGTCCGCGCTCGGAACAAGGCAGCGGCAGTAGCGGGCTGTAATTATACCGATTTTGATTGACGTTTTGAAAACTTATTGAATTCGAGGGGGACTATTTTATAAAGTAAAGTTAGTTGATGTAATGTTATAAATGTAAATGTTTATGGAAAGGTGAGGAGCGTATAATTTCTTATAGTATAATTAATTAAATTACTTTCTACAATAATAATAATTAATGAAAGTACGTAAAAACTAATTTGTCTGCTGCCTTGGTGTCTGCCGAAAAGCTTTAAAAGTGTCGCTGGACTTGTTTTGAATTTCTCTTAAGAAAACTACACCTATGGGTTCGTCCGTAACATTATATTAAGTCTGAGCCTAAACATAGCAGAGCCTTGGCTCGGTGGTGGACCAAAAAAAATCCCGACTTCACATATGTCAAGAAAGATAATGTTGTTACAACTAAAATGTTAATGATCGGGTGAAGCAGCTGGGACTATGTACAAAGGCAGCACTTTGAACTTGAATAACTTATCTTTTGCTTTTGGCATTATATGTTAATGCAGGCAAATCCAGTGGTTTAATTAGTATTAGTATAACCAGTTAAGATGTTTGAATTAAACACCCACTCTTACCATTGAACATGACCTGGTGCGTTCAATATAACGGGGCAACATTAATTGTCAGTTTGTATTGATGAAGTTAAAGTAATATGTTGGTTATGAAGACATTCCGCTTGCGTCGCGCCTCCCGTATGTCTTTGTGTCGCAAGATATGCACGAGAGCGATTGAAATTCATTACAAGCTGTACTCACCTGTAATTGAAGATGCACGCGGAAGGAACCATATGTAGTTTAATTTAAATGTTATGTGTTATCTTACTATCCACCGCTTTACAAAATCAGGATCTTAACTGTTAAGAACTTATTCTTCTTATAACCTTAGACGTAAGCCTAACTGAGACATCAATATGACAGACATCAATATCATACCTTACTGTCATTATGTTAACATTCCCTATTAATAATTAATTTACGCATAAACTTCAATACTAGTATTATTTTAATACCCACTGACAATCCCGACATTTCAATAATACCGCTCCGCACGTTAATTACTGCATCCGTAACCACTGTATCATTTAAGCCGACGTTAAATTTATTACATTGCTTATTGCACCAGAAATATGTTATTATTCTGGAAAATACCATATCTTTGCAATTAGTGGTGCTTGGTGGTGGAATAATTACATGTTTTCTGAGAGAAATTGTACAAGTGGTAAAAATAATCTTGCGGAATCTTGTGAGATATTTTTTAAAGAATATATCTCACTGAATGTCTATATGCACATTTTAATTATTTAATAAATCCCGTCGGGAAGTGATTGCTCTAATATTGAGATGAAGTCGCAGGGTTAGACACTTAATTCATTTCATATTAAAGCACTTGTGCCAAATTATATTTTGTGTCTCCATTGCATTTCCAAAAAATTAACACTCACTAATACCTACGCTAATTTTGTTAATGAACCAGCTGGACGCTTAACAACCCCTCTTGTTAGAAGAACTGTAAAAGGGTGTGTTCCCTTTAGTTCTAACCCAAGACATCTCATAATTTCTCATATATTTTAATTGCTTCTAAAATATAGCAAATCGCTTCTATCTTCTATCTTAGGACGTAAAATATGAAAAACGTCAGGTCATTGAAAATGTCTTTCGCAGATAGCATCAAAGCACGTTATCGCCTCGTTCAATATTGATCTGGACTAATAACCAGCCCTGGCTTGGCTCGTATCCCTCCCCCCTCCTCGCCCACGCCTCTCCTACAACCGTAGGAAATTGGCTTTCATCTCGTCAACACAGCGTCCGCCGCCATCGATCATAACGGACTCGT
This sequence comes from Hyles vespertilio, assembly GCA_009982885.2. Taxonomy (NCBI): domain Eukaryota; kingdom Metazoa; phylum Arthropoda; class Insecta; order Lepidoptera; family Sphingidae; genus Hyles; species Hyles vespertilio. The sequence goes on along the minus strand of CM042809.1, from coordinate 463,880 downwards.
GTCCAATGGTTTATGGTCACTTGTTATGGAGATGTTTAGCTGCGGTTAGACGCTTAGGTTATAAGAACTTGATAATGTTTGTAATATAGTTGATCGAGGAGGTGCTAAGATAAAAGTATGATCATCATAAAAATCGTGTCACAATTCAATTTAAATGAGGCTTACTGAGGCAAATGCAAGCCGAATCCAAGCGAAATTTTAAGGAAGAATTATTTTCAGCTGAGGATTTCCTATAACGTATGATAATGACGATAATAAATCCAGCATGTGTTTACGAATAACAAACTAAAAATTACTGGCATTTAACAGTGTACATAATACATAGATCACATTTCTAATATTGGAATAGAATGAAACTCAAAGAAGGGTAAGTGACATAGTAGCACATCTGCCTACTTCAAGATTGCGTACGTAAGTTTTTAAAATGTGCAGTCAACCCTTAAAAAACAGTTATGTATTCATCCATATTCTAGAATTATCGTCCTCGTTATGGTACCGGTTACAATCACGTTTCGTCGAGTAATCATGCAATATCTGTAATAAATACGATTGGAAATTGATAAAAAATTTATCGCGTGCTGACATCATAAAAATTGGCAATTCAATACACGAATTCAATTACATCCAAAAAAGCTCACTAACAATTTTTGAAAATCCGATACGACATATTCTCGGAATATGAATTTTATTACCGGTGTTACGTAATGTAGATAGCATCCAGGTACTTATATTTGTATTTTGACAAAATATCACACGCTAAAAGCTAACATTATAAACATTATTATACCGGGTATATCAAGACTGCTACCGAAAACGAAGCCAGGTTGTAGTTTCAGTGACTACAAACACAATGTAACTAAAAATTTCACAAAGAAACACGACAATTTTTTTTTATATTTTTTTTTTATATTTCGTCGATTTTGGGTGGTAGATTCATAGTTTTTGTTATAATAATAATTTAAAGCCTTACGTACCATAGCGTTTTTAGAAATAAAAGGGTGTACACTATTATTAAAGAAAAAACGATGTATTTATCAGCCTAAAATGACGATAGAAAAAAAATGACAAAAAAAAATCATCATAATTTATTGCACAAAATTTAGTTGCATTGAGTCTGAAGTCACTAAAACTACCACCCGGCTCCGTTTTCGGTAGCACTCTTGATATACCCGGTATGTTATGTGCATCGACGATCACTAAATTTCAAATAAATTTCTTGCCTCTTTCCTAATTTGTATTATAAAACCTTCGAATTCGCCATCATATTACTTTCATTCATAAGAAGTTTCTGTTAAACATAGGTCTACCCAAGGAATTCCACGGCGTTTTGCATTAGACCTTTTTCTGCAACTTCTAATAAGTTCAGTACGGACTCTATTTATGTAATTTATTATACTATATTTTACAACTATGGAATAAATTGACTAAAATGTATGTGAAAGTGAATTCAGTGCAATCCAAATACTTCTGTTGAACAAAGGCCTCCCCCATAGATTGACACTAAACACTAAATCATCCATAATATTCAGCCGGTATCGGTTTAATTAAAACCAAATTTATGTACGGTGAACCTGACGCACTAAACACTTGCGGGTATCAATGTGACGGGAAGTTGATCATCGTGTCTGTTCTATCTTCACTTCACAAAAAGGTATATTGATAATAAAAACTTGAGTTTTCCATTAAGTATGCAATTCCGTTTACTTCCTAGATACAATACAGCAATCAGGTCAGGTGTCTGCAGTAACGCCCTCTCGTGTCTTGCAGGTGGGTTCAATTACACCGTGTGTTAACCGCCTTATTCTACCACGAGTGCGCAACAGGCTAACTCGAACTTTTGGAATTCTTCGGATATTTCTAAGAATTCTTTGCAAGGATTCTTTTACTTCTTGTAGGAAAGCTTGAGTCAATGAGACGAGTAATATTATAATGTAAAATTAAAATATTCTTTCAATTCAGTAACAAGATTTAAGTCCTGGTCCGCAAAGCTGACCTAAGCGAGAGGCCAAAACAGTCTCAGGTTTATAATGGAAACTACAAAGCTTCCTACATAGTTTATAGCCTCTTTAAACCACCGAGTATTCCGCGTAACAAACTATTCCAATCGTCTGATTCAATCCGACACTAATCGAACGCAGATATTCCACGTAACGCTCTACTAAGCCTGGAGCAACTTTCTCAAACGTAAATTCAATTAATACAGAACCTAGTTACAGTATTCGCAGAACCAATCCCTAAACCAACCATTTCCCTAAGTTTTTAATGCCACAGACCAGTATAATAATCAAATAATGACCATTATAAACGAATCATGCTAAATAAGTAATTGTATCAATTACGGTTAACGCCAAACATGTCCGACATTTTGACGTATCGCCGCTATGAACAAATTGTAGATGTCAGCAAGGCCCAATACACCTGCATGTTACTTCTGACTGCATAGTTGTTTTGCGATTACGTTATTAAGTAATGCGACCTATTAGGACTCAGCATTCTAGGGTGATTCATAAAAAAATAATCTTCTATTTGATACGTTTAATCCACGTACTTGGTCATAGATGGTGGACTTGGCAAAGACTATTAAGACGGGCATGACACGTTACCTTGGCGTGTGTATGAAGCATGCTTGCGGCGTGCGACCGGCAACAAAACAACACGTCACGGGAGTAACAGGTCGTGGCGTCGCACCGGCGCGTGTAATTGCCCCCCGGACCCCCCGCGCATGAGTCGACCCCCGACCCAACTGTCTGCCTAGTTGTATTGGAATGCAATTATAAACGGTTGATCCCGCATGCCGATCTTACACCCCTCTTTCTAAGCCTTATTAAAAAATGGCCAAGATTTTTTTTTTAAGTATTTCAGATAAAACTCTTGTCTTCTGAATAAAGGCAGTGCAGATAACTACATTTGAAATTGATTGTAAAATGTAAGTCGTGAAAACTGATTGTGAATTGCTAATAAAATTCGGAAGAAGTAATTTAGAGACAAGTTTAGAAAAGAATAAAGACATCTAAAATTTTTATTTAATTTACAGTACGATATTTTGTTTTAGCGGTAAACCCCCTAAAATTGGTAATGAATCAGACACTACTACAATACACTTTAATGAAGAAAAGCTAAAAATGACAACGTTCCCTTAAGTTTATCATCTCTACTACTACTGTGTGTATTGTTGGTTCTAAATCTGATGTCGTGGAAAATGAAGGCAACAGATGAAGATTGTGTCTCGTCAAACGTTGAAAGACACGAGACAGGGACGAAATGAAGTCCTGCTACTGACGGCTGGCAGTTACACTGGCTAGCTATCAATCTCAGTGATACTACCCTAGATAAGAATAGTTTCCTCGAACACTTAGTCAGTACACTAATACAGACTTTAGGCCAGTTTAATCAACAATAACATATTATTATTCTATAGAATAGAGAAATTGTTCTATATTATATATTTTATCAATTTAGGCTTTTGTGTACAGATGAATAAATGAGAATGGATGCGTTTAGATTTGATTAAACTTTAGATTAAAGTCTATAAAAGATTAATGTATCCTCATAAATACATTTTATTATTATGGAGAGCAATTTCAAAATAGTTGTTACACGTTAAAATGTAATTAATTTTAATATACTCTTAACTGTTAATATTATGCTCTCAATTAGTAGAACTGATTATATTATATACAAACAAATACTAAAGGTTAAATACAACAGTCGTTTCAACACAATATTCTAAGAGCGAAGTTTCCGATAGCACAATGTTCGCATTATAATTTAATAACCCTATAACGGTGCGGCCGCGGTCTTCGGGACCGCGAGCGCCCATTATGACGCAACGCGCAAATTACTACGCACCGCTCTCAAACATCGAACTCAGTGGTTTACATTCTCCGCGGATTCTATGGTAATTGGCGAGTTTAATGCGAAACTGCACTCTGCAAAGTTATGAAGATGGATCGCCCTGGAGGCAACGTAAAGCTTTTAATGGCCGCTGTAACAAATTAAATTCTAGGCTGAAGCTGTTGCTGTTCGTGACTGCATTGTATAATAGTAGCATTTGAATCTGAAATAATTTAGAAAGTAAGTTGGAAGCATGCTGTTTTGTAGATCACCTCTGAACAGGGAAGATTGGAAATCATTTAGAGACCTATTTTGCACAGGTCTTTCTTTATGATTCTTCAAAAAGGCAAACATTAAGAAGTTACACACAAATTCACTAGAAAACACGTCGTCGTTTTGGGATCCGCATACTTATATGACTCTATACAATTTTAGAAACGGACGTTATTCGTGAGATAGCTAGACGTTAATGTAAACATTATTTAACAACGAATTCATTGAAACATCAGAATTTCTGTTTACATGTCGGATACACACATATACTAATCTGTTTACACATACTAAAATAGACAACTGCATTTATTTTATTCGGTAAACTAATTTACTTAAATAAATGTATTGTAATGGTAGTTCCTTGTTCCATTTTCTTTCTTCGTCAGTCCTGACAGCTAATTAAAGACTAAAATACCACTAATCACGTTGTTAAATGTTAACCGTAAACGGTTTGTTTTATCGCCTAATAAATTGTCAGTTTAACAGCTCGTCAAAGTTGATTTAACACGATGGTGTTCCAAAATATAATTACACAATAAAATCAATAGGAATGGAGTCTTGGAACTTTATACCCCGCTGGTGTTGTTTAATGAAGATTTACATCGCCGCCTGTGACGGGTTGGGCTTAATTACGGCGTTGTCACTGATACCACGTTTCCTTCGTTTGTCGAAAATTGTCTGTTTTTATTATAAAAATAAATATTACACGTCTATCAACGTCTCGGCTGGAAGTTTTGACTTAATTTACGATATAGTGCATCGGAATGGATGGAAGTATTTTATTATATTGTTAAAGATAAGCACATGCTTATTAGGGGAAAAAACATATTTCAACTGGATAGAAAACCACTTTGTCGTAGCAATACAAAAAAAATACTTTGAAGTATTACTGTGCTGTATTGTAACAGGCTATATACGTCCCACTGCAAGGTATGGGTCTCTTTCACAATTGAGAATACAATTGGGAGTAGTTAAGCTATAATGCACTTAGTCCAGCTCGCTGGCCTAGTGCATGTTGGCGGGTTTTATATATCATAGAAACTCTTCCAAATCGCTATGCAATGTAAGTTTCGTCACGATGTTTTTCTTCACCGTTTTTGTACGAGGTCATTAACTATTTATCAATACGTACATGACTCCGAAAAGACAAAGGTGTGCCCTGGGATTCGAACCTTCGACCACCCTGAACATGTTGTCAGCCGCGTCTGGTCCGTTTACCAACAAGTCACCACTCACTACTACTACTAAAACGCATTAGCCTGACTTTAAAGACACAACAATGAAGCAACACCACACAAAACTTATTGATATAAAACGTTTGTATATCAACACGCGCCTGTTTAAAAGCAGAGTTAAGCGCAGATTATACCGAATATATTCACAAGACACCCCAAGATCGTATTTCCAAGTTTTGCAGTGTTTTAACAACAGTTTGTTAGCGAAGCGTTTCTTCATTAGCTCTCCCCTCTCTTTCATATGCAGACGCGTAATCAGACTGGGGGTCTTACCAAATCACGGGTATTATATGGGGTGAAGGTATACTGTTTCATTGTATTTTAAAGTAGTTTGGATGAAGAGAAGAGAATATCGTATAGGGCATAATTGCAATTCAATTTAACATTTTTGTAGTACATCCACAAAAAGAGGAATTGTCTTCGTTTGGGCTTGAAATCATGACACGTCCACAGTCCAAAATCAGTTTCAATGGTCGGTTCATTACAAAGTTTTTTTTTGTAGAAAGTAAATATTATAAATTAAATACACAATTTTACAGATAATTGGATGCAAGCCACTTGCTGGAACTTGCCTCCTTGAGGGAAGCCAATGGTCAGTAATTGACTTTCTGTGGTTGAAGAGAGAGAATGTTATTTGTAGCTAATGTAATATCCTCACAATAGTAATCTATTTAGTGAAAAATAAAGTAATAAATAATAAAATTCCAACAATACGCTCTTCAGCTTTAATTCCATAGGAGTTGTGATTTTATAAGACTTGCTAAAAGATCTCCTATACACATCACGTCGTTTCATTTTCCAGCTGAGTTATATAGTTGTGTTCGTCGTTTATATTCCATTTATGATATTGTGACAGTCATATTCGCTATACCGTTACCAAGTTCGCCCTCGCGGTATGCAGATGTGTGTGATCAAATATTTGTCAGACAATTCAATTACTCGCGCACGTAATACATAATGTAGCAAAGTTTCCGCCGAACAAACCGGCCGGCCACTTCTGCCTGATTGTTTGTTTCCGATCGTCTGTGCACACACGGGTTGCAACCCCCCCCCCCTCCTCTGCCCCTCTCTTTACTCCTACCTCACCCCCGCACACCCGCACTCAGTAGCAATGTGTATTACTTCATTATATTACCGCTGCGGGTTGCTTTGAAATCCTTTATCAGTAAATAAGGGAAGTAAACTAGTTTATAGTCTGTATCGGTTTACGTGGCCAATTTACGGATGTGTACCTGCCTTGAGAGGGTACAATCTTGATTTAAAACCCTGTAATTGGGTGAACTGCATATACCTCTGATTTCGTTTTATCTTAACCGTCAGAAACAAATTCGTCACTATGTTTTCTTCAATCACAAATTCTTGAAGTAAGTAACTTGACATTTATAATGTTAATTAACTGTCAAGTTACTCTGATATCCATTGTGCAGTTTCTAATAATATCTCATTGATTTCACATTGTGAATGGAAACTTATTCACGCCAAGAATCTAAATATGTATAACTTAATAGTAAAGTTCTATTTTTAGCACAGAAGCAGTAAGTTAGCTGATAGAATTAGATCGCAACTTGTAAACTTCTTCAGTGTGTGTAGTGTGAATTTCCATCTATTGAGATCGAAGAAAATGTTTAGCAAATGAGATATAATACATAATATTATACGATTTTTTGCCAAGTAATTGCGATTTAAGCTCTACATCATTTCTTATCAAAATATTGATCCTGAGTTAGCATGAAGAGGTTATTCTCTTTAAATGCCGTATAATAAACAGCTTTTCTTAGTAAAGCTCATACATTAGAGAAATTTAAATTACTAAACGCGAATAGAGAATTTCCTCTGCAAATTAAAATATGTTGAAATGTTTTCATGAGAATTCTGCTCTGATCTGAATACATTTTCATACGATTTCAGTTGATTTGATTTCTCAAAACCAATGTTATTACAATTTTTTTATGTTTATATAAGCACATTAGTTTATAAACTGAACCGAGGAGTTTGTTAAATGATTTATTCGAGTTTGATTTTCACTTTTATTTGCGTTTGATTTCGAAACTATTTCGGAGGTCTAAACACCCTATAGGTCCTCGAGGTTGATGACTTGAATACGCTTTCTCTATTCAATATTGTTATCATAGTTTTGCACCTACAGAATACGTTTGGCTGACCTCTTTTGAAGACACTATAATATGAACTATCATTGAATTAGGACCATAAAGTATCTTAACATGTATTGGTGGCCGTTTCTCTAATCATATCTCTTAAAAGGTATATTTGTTCCTAATAATACACGCAAAGATGGATCAATAATAATGTCTAAACTCGAACTGGACTAAAAAAATGACCATAATAAATTAAAGATCTATTAAACGTATCACCTTACGCCAAATTAGTGACACGTGTAATACATTAGTGTAGACACTGGCTTGTGTGTTCGGGCGCCCGTCGCGCCCCTCAACGGACGTCCGCAGTGGCCGCGGCCGCATTGTTAGCTGTGCGTATTGACCGACGCGGGCGTCCGTCGCGGCCGCCTCGTCAAACATCGGTTACGGCGGCTGATGCTAACTAATGCGCTGGGATTACCGACAATTGTACCTAAATCAGATGCTAAGGGTTTGTGCAGTTATGGCTTTAGATATAGGTGATTTAGGACATGCAAATAAGCATGCGGCTTCTGCACGTTCCTTTTATACCAATGTATTATTATCTTTCCTTTTACGAAACGATACCTAAGATGAATTACATCGGCAATTTGTGTTCCCCTTCTGTTTTCGACTTTCCACGCTTTTCAGTATCCGAAATTATACGGCTGTAGATTGTATTCGATTTGCATAAAGATTAATAATAATTATATAAATTGTATGTGATTCACCACCGTGGCCATATTAGATACTAGCTTAAAATATACAACACAAATTAATGCAATTAGTAATCTGGCGCCGTGTTAACATGGCTGAAGCGACATCAGACATGCGATGTGCTCGCGTCACCATAATTATATGAATTTGATACATATAAATGACGTCGGTAATTTTCCCGGATAGGGCCCGAGTGGTGGGGGGTCGGGGGGTCCCGTGAGGGTCGTGTCACCCGTACATGCGCCCTGATTAATATAAAATTGACGTTAATCCACTTACATCTTATTTCGTTAGTTACGGTTTGGTAGATTTAATTTATGTTTGTAGATAAGTGTGCGATCACACGTGCTGATTAAATTATTGAGGAATTGCAGACGGGTTGGGGGGGTTACAATGGGGTGGAAGGGAAGGAGCTAGGGATTTTGGGCCTTCGGCTCATTAACTACGCGAGCAGTCAGAGTAAGACTGTGTTTGTGCATCGGTTTCATCGCTTTTCGGAAACACTCAATGCTCGTCCAGTTGTAAAACGGCTGGCACAATTTGATTTATTTTAACGTTCATTATACCTAGACCTACGCAAGTGCGTGTTGTTTCAGATTGAACCTGTGTATGCTTAGTTAAAACAGTCCGGTATAAGTGTGAAAACTGGCTAGAGATAAGGATCATCTCTCGCGGGATAGTCTAGTAACTAGAGGAACTATGTACATATCCACGCTGTGCAGTAGAATTAAATCTTTTTCTCAATACATATACAAAAATGATTTTGCGTGTACCTGGCCCAAATAAGTTTTAGTCAATATGGAACTGACAAAATATTACCATTTATATACTCTTCCAAGGAACATTCCTTATTAGCTTTATTCATACTGATAGAAAGGTAATACTGGGTCCTTCCTCATAATATATTTAATTTGGTATGAATGAGATGAATTAAGGAATAGACCGTCCCGCGCGACGCGTTGTGCCCGACCAATTAATATCTTACAGCCATATCCTGAATAACATTTTTGTCTTTGATATTTTCTGAATATACGCTTGATAAATACGTTTATTAACTATTACTATGTTTATAAAAGAGATGAATACAAATCATATCAGCTCAAATATAATTGATCGTCATACTGGCCTGAAATCTTTATGATTGACAAATGATGTATAATATTGTATACTTAAATATATAATGAGGAATTCGATTAATTATAGAACTGTAACTGTAACATACCCTTTATGTTTATTATAAATTCTATTAGGTATTTTATTTTATCCAAACCTACATATACCGCCATCTATTATCCCGTGACTGTACTAATCATCCCATTGAGTTCCCAAGCATTCAAAAAAAAAACTAAACAACCAAACGCTGTATTAAGTTATTAAGACGGTCTCCAACAAACATTCATCGCAAGTGGCACGCTGAACACACAATTACTCTCTATCTACATCTAAGCAATTATAGGGAGATAATTGGCTCCCACTCCAGACCTCGACACTACTGCCTTTATTACTAATAAATTGTCCACGTTCTTATAGTTCTTATATTATGGTAATGTTCACTGATAATTGGTATTCAATTATACTCGTATTTATTTTATATGCAATTTATAGATATTCAAATCGGAAGCTTATCTGGCAGTAAGTGATCGCCGCCTTTCAAGAGCAATGAGTGTCCCACAATAATTGGGAGTATTATATACTTGTAATTGAAAATGAATGGCAAAAGGGAGTAGGAAGATGGAATATATGCTACTTTTGGGGGGGTTAACGTCACTCGCGTCCGTAGGCTTTGACTCTAGATTCCCTACACGTGACCCCTGGGTAGTGCCAAATGAGTGACATAGTGGTGGTAGGACTTATGTGTCCGCCCGGGTAGCGACCACCGTCCACGAGGCGTAAAGACCGCCATAGTGATCTCCGTAAGGGGATCGCGTTCCGGGATCAGCCAGTGGTTTTTCCGGTTTCTTCGAGGATCTTAGGTCCGGGCATGAGGTTGTACCGTGTGGGTATTTTCGGTCCTCTGTCGAAGGGAGGAGAGTTGATCCGCCGGCCAGGGAGACCCGTAGAAACGGTTGTCCGCTGGCCGCCCGCGGTATAGTACAGGGGCCCAATCGGGGCTAACCACTTCGAGAGGCTGCCTCACCATGCCGCGCATAATCTTGGGTGGGTACGTCGTGCCGGTTGGTGACCGGAAGTGGGGTCCCGGCGGCCCATCCCGGGAGGGTACGGGGGCCCTTCCGTCCGGCGGATCAATTCGCTTCCTGCCGACCCTTTCGTGCCGGTGCCCATTCGGCCTTCTTAGTGCCCGAACCTAAGATCCTCGTTGCCTCTTCACCAATCCCATCCTTTCTACCATGACAGTGCAACTAAACAGAGCAGGTCCTTCAGCGATGCTTAACCCCACCACCGCGTTCACTATGGAGTTCACTAACATCCGCGGACTCCATACGAACCTCAATGCCGTCCACCACCATCTTGAGACGGCCCGGCCTGCTTTGCTCTTCCTAACGGAGACGCAGATTCGTTGTCCGACCGATAATTCTTACCTGTTGTATCCCGGTTATTCGCTTGAAGTAAACTTCAAGCCTAAAGCCGGGGTATGCTTGTATGTTCGGTCGGACATCTGCTGTCGCCGTTTGCACTGCATGAAGGACCCCTCCTTCTCCGCTCTGTGGGTGCACGTGGATCTAGGTTCCCTGAGCCGCATCTACGTGTGCCTTTACAGGTCTCACAACGGGGACGATGAGACGACTCGGCTGTTCAGGTATCTTAGCCAGGCGGCTGATGACGCGCAGGCGCAGTTCCCGTCGGCCGAAATGGTGGTCTTGGGGGATTTCAATGCTCATCACGAACTGTGGCTGGGCTCCTCCAAGACTGATCATGCTGGCAGAGCTGCCCATGCATTCGCTCTGACTCATGACTTGACACAACTGGTGAACCAGCCCACCAGGATCCCGGATGTGGCGAGTCATGCGCCTTCTTTGCTGGACCTTCTGCTGGCGAGTCACCCAGCCGGGTATCATGTGACCGTTAGTGCGCCTCTGGGCACTTCCGATCACTGCCTGGTTGGGTCGTCAGTACCGATCGCATCACCTCCACGTCCCGTGCAGGTTAGGCGAAGGGTCTGGCATTACTCGTCGGCAGATTGGGATGGTATGCGGGAATATTTTGCATCCATCTCTTGGAGGCAGCGCTGCTTTGAGGGTAAAGATCCCTCAGCGAGTGCCAACGCTATTGCTGACGAGATCAGACTTGGAATGGAATATTACATTCCTTCCTCTGAGATCGCCAGTAAGGGCCGTGGACGCTCCTGGTTCAATCGTGCATGCGCCGATGCTGTCGGTGACAAACAGGCGGCGTATCGCGCTTGGATCAGGGGTCGCGCCATGAAGGATCCCAATATCAGTTCCCTCAGAAGAAGCCTATAACCGTGCCTCCAAGGCCTGCAAGAAGGCCTACGTTAGGGCGGATGCCCAGCGCGTTAGCAGGATTGGGCGTGCGTTGGCCGATCACCCAACTAGCAGTCGTGCTTATTGGAGGTTAGCCAGGGCCGTCCAATCTAACTTCTGTCGTCCAGCGTTGCCGCCGCTGAGGTACCCAGAAGGGTCGCTGGCCCACAAGCCGCAAGAGAAGGCTGCCTTGCTGGCAAATCTCTTTGCGGCTAATTCCCGCCTCGAAGACCGTGGTTCCCAGTCGCTGCCTACACTGCCTGATTGCGGTTTCTCAATGGCAGATATTCGCATCAGGCAGTGTGATGTGCGGCGTGAGTTACGGTCTCTCGATGTGCGGAAAGCCAATGGCCCGGATGGGATACCAGCGGTGGTTTTAAGGGCTTGTGCAGCCGAGTTGTCTCCAGCACTGACTCGCCTCTACCGAGCGTCCTACCGCACAGGTGTTGTGCCGGAATCTTGGAGGGAGGCCAATGTGCAACCGATCCCCAAAAAGGGTGATCGATCGGACCCTACCAATTACCGCCCTATCGCTATCACCTCAGTGATGTGTAAGGTCATGGAGCGGATCATAAACGCTCAATTGGTCCGCTACCTGGAGGATCACTCGTTGATCAGTGACCGACAATACGGATTCCGCCATAATCGATCGACGGGTGATCTTCTAGCGTTTGTCCTGCATCGCTGGGGTGAGGCGATAGACCGGCGTGGCGAGGCTCTTGCTGTGAGCCTCGACATTGCCAAGGCGTTTGATAGGGTCTGGCACCGTGGTCTTCTGTCCAAGCTTCCGGCATACGGTCTACCCGGCAACCTGTGTTCGTGGATTTCCGGCTTTCTGCATGGGCGTAGAATACGTGTAGTCGTAGACGGACACGCTTCGGCGCTCATGTCGGTAAATGCCGGAGTTCCTCAGGGCTCGGTGCTGTCGCCCACCTTGTTTATTCTGAATATCAATGACATGTTGTCGCTTGGCAACATTCATTGCTATGCAGATGATAGCACGGTTCATGGGCGATACCACTGCGGGCCTCCAGGTTGCCGTGTCGAAACTGTGAAGGGACGCGAAGATCTTGTCATTGAGCTCAACCGGACCTTGGATCTCATTTCTACGTGGGGTTCCAGGAATATGGTTGAGTTCAATGCCAAGAAAACCCAGGTGTGTGCGTTCACGTGCAAAAAATCCCCGTTCTCTCCCCTCCCCATTCTTCAGGGTACTCCCCTCTCAGTGCGGAATGACCTGTGTATCCTTGGTGTGGATATCCGCTGTGATCTCAATCCAAGGAATCACATCGAGGGCGTAATATCTGCCACATCACGCAGGGTTGGAGTCCTGAACAGGGTGCGTCGGTTTTTCACGCCCGGTCAGCTTTACCGCTTATATAAAGCGCAAGTCCGGCCGGGTATGGAGTACTGCTCGCACCTTTGGGATGGATCCGCCCAGTACCTGCTCGATGCCTTGGATGGATTGCAGCGGCGGGCCATCCGCATTGTGAATGATGCAGACGTTACGAGCAACTTGGAGTCGCTACAACTCCGGAGAGATGTCGCCTCTCTAAGCGTGTTCTACCGCCTGTATCACGGTGAGTGCTCTGAGGAATTGTTCAACTTGCTCCTCTCCTCTCCATTCCTAACCAGAACCACGCGTGCTGGCTTGCGAAGCCATAGCTTGACGGTCCACACCATCCCGGCGCGAACCAAACGGTTCTCAAATTCGTTTCTGTGCCGCACCGTCAGGCTGTGGAATTGTTTGCCGGCGCACGTGTTCCCTCCTTCCTACAATCCTGGGTCCTGCCGCCGTGGTGTGAAGAGGCACCTAAGCAGGCCGGCATAATTGTTTCCATTGGCATGGGACTGCCGTCCGATGCCAATGGATACTCTGCCTGGGCGGCATTGGCACTTTCCATCAGGTGCAATGCCGCCACTAGGCCAGGCAATTATAAAAAAAAAAAAAAATTATAGACGGCTGTTATCGCTTGACATTTTCTTATGAATCGACTCAGTATATATAGTATGTTTCATTAACATATTTGAATGAAATGTGTTAACATCTTATTTTAGGTAATGGGTATTTAAAACAGGGGTCAAATATTGTAGGCTGGACTAATAAAATTTAGTTGGAACACTTCGATGGAAACCCTAGAGTTGTATTTTACTTGTGGCGAGTTAGTTATGACTGCCTCGGTGGCGTAGTTGTACTACGGTACGGTTACAAAGCTGAGGTATCGGGTTCGAATCCCGGGTTCGGCAAAGTGATATTAGATTTTTCTATTCATTATCAGCCCAGAGTCAGGAATTTGTGCCCGATATGGCGATAGGCTCGCCACCTATCACATCGTGGGACGGAACATACAAGGTGAAATGTGGGTGCCCTGGCACCTCTGCCTACCCCTTCTGGGAAAAAGGCGTGAGTGTATATATGAGTTAGTGATATTCCTAGTCTTCCACAAAGGCATAAATACTGGGTGTCGTTAAGTGTCAACGTGATGTGTTTATTTTGGTTGATAAGCAAGATGTATGAGTGCTGACTGCAGAGTGCGGTGCAGTGTTAGTAATTAGGCGAGAAGCGACGCTCAGTAGTGACACCGCATCGACGACGCACCCCTGTACGCTCATATTTAGTCTATGGTATAAGGTAAGAGCAGAGGCGAAAAGGTATTAATATTTTCGATGCTGTAGGACTTGGGGAACTTTAAGAACCTATAACTTCTCCAAACGAGGGGACATTGAAGGCTGGTGACTCTGGAATACCTGTTTTTGGCTTCTTAAGTAACAAATAAAGAGGTTATCTGTTATCTTCTTGTTAGAAAAAGGGACTTTAAAAAAAATGTTTAGTACCTCAAACTAATAAAGTAAATTAGAGAAATCGTTGGCCTCCTCCACAATACTAGCAATACCTACGCAAATATCCATGATAACTTTGATGTGGAATTAGAATTTAATAATTCAAAACAGCATTCCTGGTTTCTTATCTTTCAATCAATATGATAAAGGGTATCCCCTGGAGACGTCTTAGTGCTTATAGGCGGCGATTATCATAATCCATTAGTTAAACTTGTTTATCTTGGTTTAGAATTTAGGTATACTAAGCTGAGATTTGCATCCACAAATAATGGCTTTCTTACACTGTTTTCCTTCACTGTTAAAGTACGTGACAAATGAGTGATGATCACTGGAGAAATGGAAGCACGTGGACGCAACCCAATACGGTGGTCCGAGCAGATTCGCACCAAATTTGACACCACAATTAAAACATACAGGACTTCGATAAAACCAAGGTGTGCTGTAGAATTCGAACCCGAAATCAAAGTTTCAGCAGCTGAATCCTGTCAATTACCATAAAGCTACTAGCCACAAGTACTGAATATATCTTATTAAAACATCCCACAGTTCCTACCTTAAACATTGATGGCTTCCGTTTAGCCAAGCTCAGATCTGTGCCGTTAGATCAGGGGAATGGTATGGGAATTGATTCGGTGCGCGCCGCGTGGAGTGTCACCGTTCACTTTATTACCGCTTATGGAGCCACATCTATCGGTAAACTGCCTCGTATCCAGACCATTGTCTACGGTTGTATTAAGTTATAGCACTGATTTATTACAACTGGACTTCAGAGTTTGAAGCTGGCTGTGTTATAGATTGTCACGTTACAACAAAGCGTCCTACCATAAACAAGTATCAATGACTGAAAGTTGCACGTAATTTTGAGACGTTCTTTATGCTAGAGATGCGATTGCTATTCCAACTAGATAGTGTATATTGATAATGATGTTTAAAGTTAAAACATTATAAGCAATCTATGTTTTCCCATATTCAATCGTTTTTAGCCTACCAATTTTTTTTTACATTTTCTTTATTCTGAGTGTTTTATCTAAGTTAAACCATTATTCACTAACTTATTTATGTTGCTTTTTTATAACTACAAAATATTATTTACCTTTATTCTAACCGGAGATTAGATAATGTCCAGTGATATTCATTTAGGGAACAAGCGTATTATAAAAGCTACATACTTTACATTCTCCGTGTATAAATCAGATCTTTTTAATTGTAATTTTTAATCCCTGAAGAGTACACAAGGTAGAGAGTGGAGCTGTAAGTTTCTTAGTTAAATTTTCACTCGGCTCGCTGTTTGTAAGTTTAATTAGTATTTACATGTATTCCCTTGAGGCTAAAGTATTGTGCGATTCACTTTAGTTTATTTTTCAATGCGGATTAGACTTTGTTTTATCTCCGGGACTAGGGAAAACATTTCAGAGATTGAAAATCTTAGATTAATGCGTAAAAAGTTATAAAAGTTGTAACACTTTTTTAATATGTATAGTTAAATATTTTTAGGGAATTAAAAAAATGCTCTATTACTTTAAAATACCATTCCCTTTTTCATCAGTTTAAAAATAATGCTAGTGTTCCAAATATTTAGGTGTTGCAAATTAGCTACATCAACCTGAATAAGTGTAATATAATCACCAAATGTTTGTATGTAATCAATCTCATGGGACATATTATAAGCTCCCCAAAATTTTCTTCAATTAGATGCATTGATCACTAGCCTGGACTACAATTGAAACCGGACGCAACAAAAACCAACATTCTTCAAATCAAGACTACCTTACCAGCTTCATTCAATGACCAAACCAACCAATAAAGTACTTAAACCCTAGTACATAGCTGGTTCACATGCGGGCTACTGTACTGTGGGAGCGCTGGCAGGAAGCCGCCACTGCAATATCGTCGATTGAACGTTTCCTCGAGTCCCGGCCTCCGGCGCGCTGCGCTCATGAATTTGGTAATAAGGAGATTTAATCACCGCCTGTACGACCAATCTAATGTATATACTGAGTAAATATATCACAAATTATATTGCGTGTCGGGTGATGATTATTGAGTGGTGATTGAAGGTCATGAAATAGAACTTAGGAGATATGGGATAGTAGATGAGGCACCGAATCACATAGTTCGACACTATAAGCATATATTTTGTATCTTGAGTATTGAAAGTTCCTGGGATCTTGGAGTCCCACTAAACTCAAACTGTCAATAAATATATGTCGACAAACATTCATTTAGACGTAGAGAATATACTCTCGGTATTCAATCTTATATTATTAGATTAAGGTCTTATATATTTAGGACTCTCATTCTAAGGCTAACAATTAACTACATATACTTAATTTATATTATGTGATAGTGGTCAATTCAGATCAACATTACTTTCACTGACAATTTAATAAAAAGACAGATAGCGAAATGCATAATATTATTGATGGAAATAATGCCAACAATTTTAAAATCAGATAAAGAATGAAAAACGATTATCTGTACGATATGGATATCTCAGACTGTCAAAAGCGAATAAAACTACTCGCAATGCGTGTGGGTTGGACGCAGTGAGACGTCCTGCTGAGCGACGCCGCGTGCTATAACTAGTGCGAAATGCCGGCGTCTGTGCGTCGTATATCACGCGACAGTACAGCCGTAGTGCTGCGACAATGGGCTGGGGGTGTAGTGGGAGAAACAATCCTCTAACATCCACTATTTTTGTGATGCTGTTGGCTGTAAGATGGGAAGGTTGATATGCTATTTACAGTGTAATGTGTGTTCTAGAAGATAGAAAATTATCAATGAATTGTTTGCTTTTGTTCCAGGTATGTTGCTGTATTTCTTGGCTTATCCATTACTCCCAAGTAAGTAGGTAAATTAATAAGTGCTGAAAAAATACAAGGAATGCTGCTGAAAGAATACAAGAACCAAAAAATGTAATCTTCAATCAGCAGCTGCATAAAACAAACAGCGATGTAAGAGCTAGCGTTAATCATTATTAATTCAATAGTTATCTAACAGACACGCTCATTCATCTCAAACGTACCTCACAACGACTTGATTCTACACGCTACCGCCAGAATGACTCTCAATAAACATTTGACTAAGGGAATTAGGCCGTAAAATCGGCAATCAAGTGTAATTTATCCATTACTGAACGCGTCGGTAATCCTGGGCCGCGTTACATTGGTTCCGGTCACACTACATCAGCCGGATTCGGTTTGGCCGGCAGTTTCGGTTTGACCGGTTTTTTGGTTTGGCCGGCGCACGGTCACCGGCGCCTCTGAATATATCACCGGTGGTTTTCAAAAACCCTTCAGCATTATTTAAATTAGGAATTGGGACATGGATTTATTAGTGGGGCGATTATGTGGTATACTTGTGGTGCGTTTAAATGTGACGTTTATGACTAGAAGCTAGGAAATAAATAATTAAGCATTAAAAAATATATGCATGTTATTAGATTTTGTAATTGGTCCTCAGCTGTTTAACGGCATATTTTTCCTTATGATTTTAATAGGCTTAGTAAGTTATTTTCGAAATAAAATACTACGCAAAGTAAATTCGAAATCGAATTAGACTATATAAGTTGACATGCCTACGTATTTAATTATTAAAAATTAAAGTTATATTATCTTATCGCCTTTTTTTAGTACTTCATTATAATAATTCTCAGAGCCTGATAAAGTGTTTGTGATAAAATCATATTAACTACGTTATATTCATTAAGTTTAAGTTTTCGAATTTACTAAGATTATAATTTTATATGTAATTTACTTAATAATAAGTAAAACGGTTCTGATTGCTTTACAAAAAAATTAAAAACAACATTTTAACTGGCATGAATGAAGTATACTGAATGCAGAAATTTAACGGTCTGTCACCATATGAATAACCCTTTTTTTATTGCAATGAATGGCGAGGCGAGCATGCCGTTCGCCTGATGGTAAGCGATACTACCGCTCATGAACAGTAGCAAAACTAAATAACGCCTTGAATTACAAAGCAATGCATGGCAGTCCACTGCGCTGGCCATCTTGAGACATAAGATGTTAAGTATCAATATGTCCAGTAGTTACTCTGGCTGCAATGTCCTTCAATCTGAAACACAACAGTGCATTTACACTGCTGTTGGGCGGTAGAAATAGATATTGCGGTGGTACCTGTCCAGGCGACTTCTCACATATGAGAGACGTACGTAAAAACCCTTTCTCTTCCATCAGGTATGATCGCCACTAGATTCAGCATTTTCCTATCAATTACAAACACTAAATAAATAAATATTTAGCTCCCACAGTGCCACGATATTAACAGCCATTCGCTGTACAAATGATTATCATTTTTACGAGCCGCCCCGCTCGCGTAAAAACTTTATTGACATTAAATCTTGATGCAGAGCGGCGAGGTCCAGTCTGCTGCGTTATATGTCACTTGTCACTTATGCGAGAGTGTCCACATACAAATAAATATGGATAAATGTAGATATGTAAATAAATAAAAAAAAAAGTAGATAAGGCGACATGACTGTCCATATACAAAAATAAAAATATGGCTATAAAAATAAGATTTCATCAATGGGATGAAAGTAAGTGTAGTGTAAGTGATTGTATCAGGATCGAGCAAAGTATGCATTTTTCTTATCCTAATGGGATAAATTTGTAACTACTGGTTCTGGTACTGGTACTGGTTGGTTCAAATTGAATGAAATTTTAAATATACCGTGTTTACACAATGCCTGCTTAGTAACTGAAAATTTAGGCTTCTTGCTTTAACCACAACGAAGTTATGGGGGGTTGAAAATGGTCTGAATTGCTTCGAGAAAAGGATGGTACGACTGTGCCGCTTTTTAGCTCGACTTGGAGGGGGCACTGCCGTGCCCCCAGATCGTTATGTTCATATATTTATTCATATTACAGCCACACTTGTCCTAGTCTCACCATAAAACTCTTATGATATTCACTTGTGTCCTGAGTATCAGAAACTATGATATACTTTTCTGTCTCATATCACCAACATGAGAAACTTTGAACATATTGAAAGAAAATAAAATTTATTTTATGGTTTGATTTAACATCCCAGTTTCTTTCTAGCACGGTTAAATATTTGTAGATATTTTTCCGAATCTAGACATTTGTGCATATGTCATTTGTGTTTGTAAAATTAACAACGAAGCAGAAATTGAGTAAGTAGGAAACTGCGTGTGTTTTTTTTTTATTTATGGATCATACAATCGTATGTCTTTGCGGGGATACGAGTATAATCAGCGGCCCGCCAGTTTCTTAACCAACTCCGACACAAAGGCTATATACGTTATGTCATGTGTCACATGAATGTCCACAGACCACTCAATCACACAAGTTTTAATGTTCCAGCAATAACCACGAGTGATTCACTGCTTTATAGTTATTTTTGCTCCTTTATGGTGATGCTGAAATATGCACTCGTATTTGATGTCTCTGTTTATGATTATTCCCCGAGAGTGGAATTAACAGAACTCGCGAATGTTTATGTACCTTTTAAATAATATGGAAAATGAGGAAGTGCCTCGCCTGGTTTTTGTTCCACATGAGAATTTTCAGCTCATCCTAGAGTATTACAAATGCTTTGGCTGTAAAATGTTTGTATATAATATGTCAGAATAGTAGTATTCTCGTTATTACACTATGTCACTAGGTATGCCACTGGAAGGAAGAAACGTGACAGTAAAACTATTTTCTATGAGACGTTTAACGTTTTCTATGCGATAATTAAACCTTAACTTAAACCTTAGCGTGAAGAGGTATCTTAGCGGGGCGGCATGATTGTGTCGAATGGAATGAGACCATATACCTATCTGGATGGCATTTGCACTTATCGTCTGGTACAATGTAGTCACTTTGCCGAGCCAGAATAAAAAAATACCTTCTCTTGCATTCCCGCTTTTAGAAGTCCTTGATGTAAGTACTATCCATCATAAATGTAAATGTAAATCTATGCTAATCTGTTCCTGATCGAATTATACGTCGCTCTCGAATTACGAATAACTCTGCTCCTGGTACAACCTCCGAAATATTTCCAGATCACTTATCCTGCCTCATAAATAATTTTAATATCAGCGTCAAGCCAATACCGGCGCGTCGACTGCATAAAAACTCAGATATTAAAGTGATTAATCCCCTCGCTCCTGAGCATTCCCATATCTTGGTACATTACGATTCGCAATGGATTCCGGGTCACGCGCCACAATCTCTCGACTACCGCCCGACAACCGCTCGACCCACGCCAGACCTACGCCTCATTATCAGTAGGCTTAAATCGCTTTGAATAAATTAATTAGTCGTTACTAATTTCCTGACTGCGACAAATATGCTGGAATATTTGGATCGCATTAAACGCTGACTTTGTTTTCGGCAGAAGATTAATTCTTACTGAGTTTAACATTAATATTTCCTTTTTCCTGGTATTAAATTTAATTCAAAATCCACAGGTGTCAGTTGTCAAAGCAATATTTTCGTCTTAAACCCGAAGGAATTTAATCTGATATTGACATTACTAATTCTTCCGAAAGTATTTCAATTCCTGTTGACTGAAATTAAAACACAATTCTGTAGATCAAAAGTCGCGTATAAACCCTATCCAAAACAAAAATAGTTCAAGTACATTAACTAGTAATAGAATAAGCTATAGGTTACAGTGTGTCCTGGCGATAAACCGAGTGACATGGCGTGTACGTGCATTAAAATGGGTCGGCGGAGACTGACCGCGCGGCCTAGGTCAAATGTCTAGGTCACAGCCTTTGTTGTTGTATAGCCTGGTGTTTTTACAGGACATTTAGGATATTGAAAAGGTGTAAAATGTATCTAGATTTGGTACTGAGAAACTTGTAGTAAGAGGTAATAATAAATTAACACGTAACTTTTTATTGAAAGAAATCTAAATAAATATATATAACTCAAAGGTGACTGACTGACTGACATGGTGATCTATCAACGCACAGCCCAAACCACTGGACGGATCGGGCTGAAATTTAGGGTGGATCTTATGACGTAGCCATCCGCTAAGAAAGGATTTTGATAAATTCCACCCCTAAGAGGATGAAATAGGGGATGAAAGTTAGTTTTAAACAAATATCACGAGACATAGATCCTGTGTTTCTAAAGTGGACTGGACTTAAATAGTACCTGCACCCGGACGAAGCCGGGCCAGACCGCCAGTGTAAGTATATACAGGGATTAAATCCTATATTTGTGGCTTAGTATCAATACATGTACCTACTACATAAATACATACATAAACTACGTCACACGTCACTTTACGTGTGATAGGGAGCGAGCCTATCGCCATATCGGGCACAAATTCCTAACTCACTGACTCGACTAATCATGAATAGTATAATCCAATATCACTTCACCCGGGATTCGAACCTGAGACCTCAGGTTTGAAATCGTTCCGAAATACAACTGTGCCACTGAGGTAGGAGGTATGCAGGTTTCCTCACGATGTTTTCCTTCACAGTTTTAGTAGCTGGTGATTGACTATCAATACACACATGACTCCGAAAAGTCAGGTGAGCACTGGGATTCGAACCCGCGACCATCGTGAACATGTTGGCAGCCGCGTCTGGTCCGTTCACCAACAGGCCACCACGCACTTTTTTATTTATAACACATAAGTATTATAATTCTATAAAAGGAATTGATATTGAGAAGGACGTCCAAACAGACACCTCATTCATAAAGGTATTAGAGCGATCTTTCACGCCGTATATAGAAGATTACTTTCTTTCAACGTTTAATAATTAAATCTACGATTCTTTAAATTCATTTCGCGACGATTTTCTTCATGCCAAATGAAAATTATTCGTCTGGTAAAATAAAAAATTAATAAATGAAAATTAAATTATATTTTAGTATTTAATAAAAGTACTTTCAAATTATCACTTAGACAGATTAATTATATCTGTCAACGGAAAAATCGGATCTTACTAGTTTTTTGGATTTGGAAATTACTGATATTATATTGTATCGTGAGGAAACCTGCATGTAATAGCAATTTATGAGAACTGATATGTTATGTAAAGTCCGCCAACCCACATTAGGCCATGCAGCGCCCAGCGTGGTGGGCTATATGGTCTAACTACTTTCAATCGTACTCTCGATTGTGAAGGAGATCCGTGCCCTGCAGTGGGACGTAAATGGGCTGGTACAGTACAGTACAGTAATATATTGTGACGTTGTGGGAATGTCACCTTTTATATTTGCGATCTATAGTTCAATAGTCGACATAAATCCTATTGTCTATGCCAATCAACGCCTCCGTTGCGCTGATTGGTTGATTCCATCTGACATCTGTCAGATGTGACGTACGAACTGTCATCGGTGCTCGCTTAAATACGCGTGTAACGGCGCTCGCGTCCTTTTCCCTAACCTGAAAGCCGCGTGCTACCACGCGTCTTTCCGAACCCGCTGGGGTGAGTGTTCAGTGTTCTATTTGCTAACCGCTTTTTACTGCTTGTTTGTCAGTGTATTCTGTCTGACGGGCTTGTGAACTATCACGAGTCGCTGGCACGGAATGCAAGCCTAGTTTGCATTCCGATTTCTTGGACGCTGATTCCAGGTTCTTCGTTCTTCTTCTTCGTTCTTCTTCTTCGTTCTTCTTCTTCGTTCTTCTTCTTCCACTTGGCGTTCTTCGTTCTTGGCGTACTTGGCGTTTTTTCGCTAACTCCGTGCCTACTGCCCGCTTTGCTCCGCACCGCTTCCTGCCGGACTGCATCCGAGCCTGCGCCTGCCGCTGACCTGCGCACCGTGCCCGGCCACGTGGCAGCTGACTTCGCCGGCGAGCTGTCGCCGGGTTCCGCCACGTGCCGAAGACCCGGATCAGTGTCCAGTGAAGGCCAGTGACTCCTGTTGCATACCACCAGCAACAGTGCCGGGTGTAAATAGTGATGCGAAATTATTAAAGCCCGAACCACGTAACTACCCTGAGTTCTCATTTAACTACCTACCCCTACCTGCGGGCGGCCTAACCCGCCGCAGTGGCGCCCAATTCTTTGTAATACGTGGGTTTTCGCATCACCGTTATACCCGGTACTCCACACACAGTCCGGTTGCGCAGTCTGCAACTGGGCAAGCGAGCGGTTTAAAAGTGCAAACAGGTTTGTCAATTTTTCTAACTAAGTGAAGTGTAAAGTCTAATCGTGATAACTAATATCCAATTACATTGTTTGCATTTTTTTTTCCGTCTTATCTTCTTCTTTATCTTTTAAATTCATTCATTTTTACTTATAATGGACACTCACCCTATCAAGTACTTTTTATTAAATAAAATGAACTGTGTTACGAAGTATTGATTCGCGGCGAAGATCCAGCCGACACAGTGCTACAACTTCGTAAACAGATTCATAAACTGTCATTGTTATACCCATCTGAGGACATTGATGAGTCGGGATTAGCATTTGATATAGATCTAAATTCCTTAAATGTTTCTTTTAATGACTTAAAATCAATAATTTCAAACCTAGAATGTTCATTTGATATAAACATGTTCAAGCGTACATCCACTTTGGCAAATCATATTTATCACAGAGCACGTAGATTGAAACCGATAACATCTGCCGATAAAAAACTATTGCATACATTTAACACTGATTATGATTCATTTATCAATAAGCTTAAAAAACTTAAGTCTAGTGAACCGACTACTTTTAATTTACCCACATCAGTTGATAAAACAGATGTTACATCGTATCTATGCGAGCGTCCTCGTTTGTCCGATTTCAAACTAATAAAATACGACGGTTCTACTTGTGTTCGTATATTTCTACAAAAGGTCGATGATTTTAAAGCCGCTAGGAGTATTTCATCTTCAGATTTATTAAATTTCGCTACAGAAATATTTTGTGGCAATGCACTACATTGGTTCCGTAGCATTAAAAGTAAAGTCAAGGATTGGGATCAATTGTCTAAATTTTTGATAGAGGATTTTGGCGAATTCGATTATGACTATCGTTTGGTTTCAGAAATTCGTAATCGTACTCAGCATGAAACTGAAAACATCACTGTATATTTTTCTATAATGTCTGAATTTTTTTCTCGTCTTTCTAAAGAATTGCCTGAGTCGGAAAAATTGGAAATTTTGTTACACAACATCCGTCCGTGCTACTCTAACGTTATAGCATGCTCACCAAAAATTTCTAGTATCGAGGAACTCCGTTTGATATGTAAAAATTTCGAAAATATCCAATGTAGGACAGCTCAATATCGTGAACCGCCTCCCATAACTAATAATACGCTAGCTCCAGATTTAGCCTACTCTAATAACACTACTAACCCTAATATTCAATTTAATAAAAAATTTACACATTCCTACAATTTCAATAAACTAACAAATACACAAACTAACACTTTTAATACATCTATTGGTACAAGTAAACCGGTTTCTCGCTTATCGCTCGAGAACAAAAGACGCTCAGGTAGTCATTCACATTGTCCCCGCTGCCGCACTAATGACCACACGCTCGCTGAGTGTAAACAAAATAGGTTTCCAATTTGTTTTAAATGTGGTACCAAAGGTGTTATTTATACTAATTGTACGAATTGTCATTCTAAATCGAAACCAAAAAACTTCTAGGGCCAGATTGTTGTGATATTACTACTAAAAGTGTTAATTTTGATAAGGAAGATTGGGAACAATGGCTTTCCACTATTAAATTTTTTTTTTCTACCTATAACATCACATCAATCTGGGAACGTAAACCGGAGAATGATTCTCGCCCGTATCTTAATGTAAAAATTGGTGAAATTTCTTTTTGTGCTTTATTGGATTCTGGATCTTCAGTGACTATACTAGGGAACGATTCACATAAACTATTATTGTCAGCTGGTTTTAAGTTGTGTACAGACCTTAACGACATATATTTTGTTGCCGCTGGCGGCCAACGGTTAAACCCTATAGGTTATATAAATATTCCTATAAGTTTTGAGAATAATTTTCATATTCTTAAAGCCTACGTGATACCTACAGTATCATCGTATTTAATTTTAGGTATTGATTTCTGGTCTAGGTTTGAGATTTGCCCCAAGTATTTAAAATCAATAACTTTAGGTGATTCTAATACCAGTAGTGTTTCTTATTTGAATAATAACAAGAGTAAATTATTTTCTTATGACGATTTAACCAAATCGCAGCGTCTAAACGCTGATAATACTATTGACCTATTTCGTTCTATTTCTACGGAAAAGCGAGGCCTAGGCAGAACACATCTCATCACTCATCGCATTGATACTGCTAACTCACAACCAATGCGACAACACTACTACATACTTTCTCCCGAAAAACAACGCGTGTACAAAAAAAAAAAAAAAAAAAAAAAAAAAAACACCTATTCTTGTCTATAGGGTCTTGGTCATAATATATTTTGATGCTAGACATTTTGTAAGGATGAAGTATGTAAGAGGATGGAATGAAAGTGTAATCTAACAAGAATGCTAAATAGGCAGACGGATTTTACTCATATTCAGTTATAAGTAAAATCCTGGTCTTTTCGGCGGGGTACTGTGACGTTGTGGGAATGTCACCTTTTATATTTGCGATCTATAGTTCAATAGTCGACATAAATCCTATTGTCTATGCCAATCAACGCCTCCGTTGCGCTGATTGGTTGATTCCATCTGACATCTGTCAGATGTGACGTACGAACTGTCATCGGTGCTCGCTTAAATACGCGTGTAACGGCGCTCGCGTCCTTTTCCCTAACCTGAAAGCCGCGTGCTACCACGCGTCTTTCCGAACCCGCTGGGGTGAGTGTTCAGTGTTCTATTTGCTAACCGCTTTTTACTGCTTGTTTGTCAGTGTATTCTGTCTGACGGGCTTGTGAACTATCACGAGTCGCTGGCACGGAATGCAAGCCTAGTTTGCATTCCGATTTCTTGGACGCTGATTCCAGGTTCTTCGTTCTTCTTCTTCGTTCTTCTTCTTCGTTCTTCTTCTTCCACTTGGCGTTCTTCGTTCTTGGCGTACTTGGCGTTTTTTTCGCTAACTCCGTGCCTACTGCCCGCTTTGCTCCGCACCGCTTCCTGCCGGACTGCATCCGAGCCTGCGCCTGCCGCTGACCTGCGCACCGTGCCCGGCCACGTGGCAGCTGACTTCGCCGGCGAGCTGTCGCCGGGTTCCGCCACGTGCCGAAGACCCGGATCAGTGTCCAGTGAAGGCCAGTGACTCCTGTTGCATACCACCAGCAACAGTGCCGGGTGTAAATAGTGATGCGAAATTATTAAAGCCCGAACCACGTAACTACCCTGAGTTCTCATTTAACTACCTACCCCTACCTGCGGGCGGCCTAACCCGCCGCAATATAGACTGGATATTGACTCATATACACATGAAGCAATCAGGAATATTATCAATAGAAATCAATAGTGACCTACACGTGCATTTAAAATTAACATACCCTGAATAATTTTCACTGAATTTCTGTTCCCATAAATTATACTATCAAAACAGCGTTAAAATTCTCCGGAAACAGACTTACATATACGTCTATATCGTTTAACTTACATTTGCATTTTTCATATCACTTGATAAATTTGTAAGCTAAATATGAACGCGACTCAATTACCAAGAGTGCGACGGAAGCGCCCCCACCCTCGCTATATCAAATTTAAAAATCAAAATGATTGCAATAAAACATGGCCCGGTCGAGATGGAAATTCGAACCGACGACCCGCCGGAACTGTGACAAATTGATGGCGATAAACTTTATAACCCTCGCCACCCCGACCTCCCCGGGCTGTTGTCGCATAAAAATATCATAAAACTAGATTTGAACCCGCACCGTGTATAGCAATATGAATCTCAACCAGCATATTCGGGTTTGGTGGAGGTATATTGTGTGGAATTGAAGTGGATACCTACACTGGCATTTGTAACAAGGATGATAAAGGAGCAGATGTCATTTCAGACTTTGTTTGTTTTTGACATCTTTTTTTTTTTATTTCACTTGTATTTAAATAGTCATAGTTGAATTGAAGGTCTTGTTTCTACTTGTACTTTAATAGAAATCGATTTCGATATAGTTAATGAGCACTGATAATAATTTATAAATGTACACAATCTTATACAGATTATAGCTTGGGCTCGAATCCCCGGTGTTTATTTTGTAAATCCTCAGCGTAGCCATCGCAGCCTCATTTGACGTTGGAAAATATTTTTAAAATAACCTAGAATTCTAGACTTATTTAATGCCAGTATGCTAATCTATTCATTTTTCTTAATGCATAAGTCCGGCAAACGAGCAAATAGGTAGCATATGTTGCTGGCTTAAATCGGGAGGAGAGCGGAACGGAAAAAGGTTGTGAAGAGGAAAGGGGTAATGAGCCTCCTGCAAACTCACTTACCCACCGAAACGCAGTAGCACGGATTTCGCTTCACGTCGATCTTCTTTGAGATAGTGGTTGCGTCCCTTAAGGGCCTACCTATTTATGCATAATTGATAATAATCTTTTGAAAAATATAAGTAGCTGGTTCTAATAAATGTTATTTGGAATTAATATAAAACGAGAACGTGAACATAATTTATGCTCTAAATACACGCTCCACAATACACTTACTAAATATAATATCTAAGTGGAATCTGCGACAGACTTCTTAGAATGGTAAATGAAACATCTGTCTAATGACTAAACTTATTTTTCATGTAAATATATTATTATTTCCATGAATAAATCAAATACTGAGTACATGTCTCTATGCAGTACTGGTTTATTTTGGTTCGGTGGATCTTATTACAGAAATGAGGACTCTAATGTTAATGTTTTCTAATAAATACTTAATTAGGTTTCTGAGATTTACATCTTCAGTGCGCTTAACATTGGTATATACACATGACTTAACAATAGTAGAATTATCAATATAAGAGCGTTTGGATTTGGGGAAGTTAAACTTGAGTAGGGTAATCATTAAATTCAAAGGAACTTAACGGTTTATAATATAATGTTAAATTGTCTTCCTGTTATTACAATGTTTCTCGCTTATGATTTATGAATATCACCTGTGTTTCACGCAGAATTGGATTTTGAGGCTATTCTTTGGGAGCTACTGTATACTCCGAAATTACACCTTCGTACGTAAAACTGTACAAATATATATATTTTACAAAATGTTCCAATCCTTTATTGTACGCCATAACCATAAACTAAGTTCGGAATGAATGATAAGTTTCATAGAATCTTTATAGTAGTCATTCTCAGAAGTGGAAAACTTGTATCTTATATTTGCACGTTGAACGTCCGAAAATTCGAACTTCGTGTCGGATAATAGGAGTAATAAGTAAATGGACGCCCGATTGAGATATTGTGGGTTTGCACGACAAAGGCTCGCCCACACGTTCTCTTGGTCCTCATAGGTGAAGGTGCACTGCCCCCTCAGTTTGCCCAAAGACCCTGATGGCCCCTTTAACTCGCCTCTTACGACGGGCAGGGGATACTCTGGCAGAATTTTACACCCACAAACCACAAGATGAATTGCAGGATATCTGACTGCAGAAGATCAGAACGCAAGGCGTAATTAGTACTTTACGTTTTATACTCGAATTACGTTAGTCACAGCCGAGGGACTTAAAAAAACCAAAAATTTTAATACTAATTCATTTAATACTAGTTACTTGTTCGACGCTAGATACAAGATTGATTCTATTTCACAATTAAAACTTATAACTACGAATTTAGGTCGCGGAGTCAGCGTTTTTACGCGGCCTTGTGCCGGGGGGCGTCAGCAATTTTGGTACACAAGTCGCATATAACACTCGTATAAACAAACTGAATATACAAAAATATTTTCATAAGATAAACCCGTATGCATTGAAACTCCATTGCAAGCGATGCGCGGCCGCTGATATCGTGATGATTGAGATTCAGCGAGCGACGCGGGCCCGCGATAAATCCTCGATCGAACACAGAGAGATCCTGGCACGAGTAATTCATTCATTTATTCATACAGCACTCCACGCGGCGCGGTGTGACGGGCGGCGGCGGTGACGATCCGCGTGGATTGTAGGACTGTGCTAAGTGAATTTTATGTGTTCTTGTACAAATATGATCTATTTTAATAAAACCTAGATACATTTTACGGTAATTTCAAAAAAAAGTCATAATCGATATGTAGACTAGTGGGATACTAGAGAGAGATAAATATAAAGCTTGCGTTACCATGATTTAAAGAGCCATTCAGCTTAAATTTTAACTCCATTTCAAATATTGTTTAGATATGTTTTATTTTATTATTATTTTTTTTTTTTCTTATTTTAAACATTACACATATACACATACAATTTTATGTCTCCCAATTTTATGGATAGGCCCTAAAAGGGAAGAGAGCCTGGTGATCTGCACCACAGGTGGAAACCTACAGCAGACACCAGCTTCTCACAAAATAAGCATTTACTTAAAAATAGTTTTAAGGCAACTTATGTACCTATGGTTTTGTGAGGAGAAAATAAATAAAGTTTATTATTATTATTATTATTAATTTTTTCATTAGTTGTTAAATTCCAACTCAAAAATATTGATAGTACCTTGTTTTGTACTACATTGGTTTAGTCTCAAAGAATTGAAGTATATAGAGCAATCAAGCCTGATATATGTCAGTATGAAAACTAATGTTAGGAATAGGCACTAGTCATTAGTTAATATAACACATAGGATATTATCGTGATTGACAGTGGCACAATTGCGATAAGACATTTGTAATCAATTCATTTATATTTATTCTTATAAAACTCTTGTATCTATTCCTATTTGCTTAAAAAATTATTGCCAATAGTCAAATGGAGATTAGTCCGCTGGCACGCTCACTAAGCTCTAACCCGGCACTATGGCAGTGTAGTTCATAATTCAGAGACAGCGCGGCGCGGCGAGCATCATCACACCGCACGGCGCGGCGCGGCGCGGCGCGGCGTCCTCCAATATTGATGTTAATCTGCGGACGTGACGCGACTCGACCACAGTATAGCCGCAGTAGGTGAAGTCCTCGTGAGTACGCGGTTGCACGGCGACCAATTGTCTGGCACACGCCTTATGCCTCGGACATACTAATGTAACGAGGTATAGCCAAATATATGTTACGCGTATATTTTAAGTTCCGTATCTTATAAATGTAAATTACTTAATCAGTAAATTTTATGGCTTAAAACGCTCCGTATTAAGAGAAATAACGCATGCATGCATCAACCATGAATACGTAGATTTTATTGCCAAAATGTGAAAGCCTCTTCAGATTTTGTCTTAAAATTTATTCAATTCGTTGCCCTGAACTAAAAAAGAGTCGATCTTAGCATGGGGTCAGGACTATGTATGTGACTGATGGGTGTATTTTTTTTAAATATTGGTTTGCCCTTTTGGTATAAGCTCGGAAAATAAAGTAGGTGTAGAGGAAAATATAACATTATTTATTACACGCCGTCTGTCGTGTCGCGAGCTCAATATGTTAATAATAACCAATGAGTCTCCACATTACCATGTAATAGGATCGTTCGAATAAATTCTATATTTATTGCTACATATTTATATTCCGCCCGAGTTCGCTTCACGCGTGATCTCTATTCGCATTAGAATCAATTAGAAAATTGTACGTGTTCATAATTGCTGTTTTTTTCCGATATGTGCGATAATAATAATTTGAATATTGAGTGTGTCATGAACAAAATAAAATATAATGAATAACTGCAATCCTTTTTATAAATGTAATAATATTTGCATATTGAGACAAGATAATTGCAGTCCATAGCGATGCCATAGCGATTTGTGTGAATTTCCATGGTACGCTAAGTCCACTAACCCGCATTAAGCTATCGTAGTGGACTATATTTTGGTTATGGTATTGTGATGCCGAAGTTTTCTCTAGATTCTGACTACTACCACTCACTACCACTGACTACTATCAAGTAGTCAGGATATTAATCCTAATGTGGATATTATGCCTAACTATAACAAGTATTTATCACTGTCTATTTAATTAACTTCTTAATATTTTCTTAGATTTACGCGAATTTTATTGAAATAAAACTATTATTTACGAATATTATTGCGGACTAGGTTTCATTTTTAATCTATTGTTTAACATTTATAAAAAATATTTCCCAAAACAAGCCAACACCAATCTGCAACACAAGTTGAAAACCGAACCGCATTGTTATTTCAAACACGAAGCACTTCATCTTTATGAGTAGCAACCCCTTGTAAGAATATTTTTTCTATGAATCCAATATCGGGACACCGGCATCGGTTGATGTCATCCGAGTCGAATTGTCTTTACAAGCCCCTCGGAGATTCGGGAAGCGGTTCTGCCGACACTTCTATATAAATCCATGTAAGGTTGAATGTATTGAATCGATTGCGTCGGCATGTACGGATTATTCGTGACTATTTGTCACTCGGTAAGCAATAAGAATTGCTGATGCAATTCTGTAGTAAAACTGTTTAGATTTCCTATTTGAGGTGAGGGTTTAAAGAGAGTGATGTTTTTTGCAGAGGGTAGGAGCAATTATGGTATTATGTCGTAGTAGATAAAGTATCTTTTGAAAAAGAACTAAAAGCATAATTGTAATTAATCGAACCATTTAAAATTATTAAATTTATGAACATTTATTGAAGAACGCGTACCAATGGGTAATAATAAAGAAACAAAACAGCATGTTATAAGTCTCACAATTATTTATTGAATGTACTTCAATTAATATGTCATGCGTAATTGGTTTGCTTCTGTTGGCGTCGACAAGAAACACAGTCGCACGATTACATCAATTAATTCAATGTTCCAATATAAAGCCACATTACTCGCGGTCCCCCCGGGTGATCCGGAGCATGTGGCTCGCAAATAGTCCATTACACCTGACTTATGACAATGGATTGTTGCTATATCGGTCACAATGGGCAGCTGAAGTCAAAGATAGCTCGCCCCTTTACTATTACTTCAGGCACCCCTCACTGTATACAATTCTAGACTAACTAATTATAACATGGTGATTATAATCATTTTTATGTTATTAGAGCGGATAAGAGCAGGTCATTTGCTTGCTCACAAATAGGGATGTAGACACATGTTACAAATTCGCGTAAATTCATTTTTTACTCATTAAAGAAAGTATTTCAAAACCCTTATATAATAAACTCATTTGCAAAAAAAACGGGCACCTAAGCAATGAACCATTTCAAATGTTACTATTGGTTTGTTTGATAATTATAGGTAGTTTTACTTTCACAATTTTGTAAATTAATAAGCAAATAATCGTTTTCGTCAGTGTTATCATAAAATTTTGATAAAATTTATGGGTTTTAATGCTAAAGTTCACTAGTAGTGTATGCTCGCTAGTAGTGCATATGCTCGTGAAGTAAAAGTTAACAAAGATGTTTGTTTGTTTTTTCTTTAATAAAGTAAAAGCAGATAAATGTTTAGTATCGAGTGTGACCCCCTCTAGCTGAAATCACAGCTTGAATTCGTCTGGGTATGCTAGCGAGGATATCCCGGATACTTGCTTGCGGAATACGTTCCCACTCCGCGGTAATCACATTCTTCAGATCTCTGATGGTCTGCGGAGCCGGTTGTACTGATCTCACGCGTCGTTTCAGAACGTCCCAGACATGCTCTATAGGATTGAGCCTAGTTCTGGAAGAAAACCATGTACCCAACCACGGGATGATCGTTTTTTTTGTGAGTCGCGCATTGAGAAATCGCAAGTCTTCGTATGTGGACCTTAAGAACAACCTCGAAGAAGTAAGAAATGTGCATATTAGTCTATGGACGCTCAGGAGGAGGCTTCTCGCGGCCAATATACGCAGTCATCGCCCTAAGTTACTCCGTGAGCACAGAGTTGCCAGGCTTAGGTTTGCTCGAAATTGTGAGTCATGGACTCAAGAAGACTGGAATAGGGTATTGTTCTCCGATGAAGCCAGGATATCTCTGTTCGGTGAAGATCGACGTCGGCGAGTGCTACGAAGACGAGGAGAACGCTTTGCTGAGGCTTGTTTTGAAGAAATCACACCTTATGGTGGGGGCTCTGTTATGTTTTGGGCATGAATAAATTCTATGGATCGTACAGAGTTAGTCTTCATTGAAAACGGCTCACTGACTGGACATCGATACATAACGGGAGTTCTGATTCCTCATGCACAACCCGCATTGACCGCTTTAGGCGAAGACTCAATTTTTATGGACGACAACGCTCGCACCCACCGGTCTGGCGATGTGGAAGTGTATGTGCAAGAGGTCGGCATTCGTCGTTTGGATTGGCCAGCTCGAAGTCCCGACCTCAATCCTATAGAGCATGTCTGGGACGTTCTGAAACGACGCGT
Source organism: Hyles vespertilio (assembly GCA_009982885.2). Taxonomy (NCBI): domain Eukaryota; kingdom Metazoa; phylum Arthropoda; class Insecta; order Lepidoptera; family Sphingidae; genus Hyles; species Hyles vespertilio. The sequence goes on along the minus strand of CM042809.1, from coordinate 430,101 downwards.
GAGATCAGTACAACCGGCTCCGCAGACCATCAGAGAGCTGAAGAATGTGATTACCGCGGAGTGGGAACGTATTCCGCAAGCAAGTATCCGGGATATCCTCGCTAGCATACCCAGACGAATTCATGCTGTGATTTCAGCTAGAGGGGGTCACACTCGATACTAAACATTTATCTGCTTTTACTTTATTAAAGAAAAAACAAACAAACATCTTTGTTAACTTTTACTTCACGAGCATATGCACTAATAGCGAGCATACACTACTAGTGAACTTTAGCATTAGAACCCATAAATTTTATCAAAATTTTATGATAATACTGACGAAAACGATTATTTGCTTATTAATTTACAAAATTGTGAAAGTAAAACTACCTATAATTATCAAACAAACCAATAGTAACATTTGAAATGGTTCATTGCTTAGGTGCCTGTTTTTTTTGCAAATGAATTTATTTTGAGATTCTAATTGTTCGTAATAAATTAAATAAAAATATTTTAAAATGTTTTATCCTTAACCCATCATCACGCGACTGCAAATAACGATCGGAGCTTGCTGACGTCACTGTTCGGGCGGCAAGTTGAAAAACTCAATTTATTTTCTACGCTTGACTGTTTACGATCGTTGACGTAGATTATATTCACGATACAGTGTGGAGCGTTTTAGCGGGAATTTTGAAAACGTACAAATTCTTTAATTAAAATGTGTCCTATATTTCAGTGAAATATTTTTTTTGCGCTTATAAGGTCTATTTTTAAAAAAGAACAATTCCAAACATTAATAAACCTTATTATTCCTCTAACAGTAAACAAGAGCAATATGCCACTCAGAAATTACGTCTGTCACATATTTTTTACCTGTTTAAAAATACCCATATTAATTAACCGTGATGATATTATGTCTAGCAAGGTATTCGTCCCCTATCATATTTTGGAGTAGATTTAAACTTATCGAAACAAGGATAACACTAGTGACCTATCTGCCTAATCTTCCAAATGTACAAAACGAAGCTTAAATATGGGGAATAACTGAGTTACACTAAGCCCTGCACCACATTATCGGTATTAGTGAATTGTGAAGAGATCTCCACACTGTGTATTGGTATTCCGTATGACCCACAACTCAGTCGAGCGCGATTTATTGAATAATAACACACGATAGTTTGTGATTTGGCGGGATTGCTGTAGCGGTGATCAACAGATAACTAATAACAAGGTTATATGTAGCATCTGTAATACTATTTGCATTGATTTCCATTTTATTCTGTATCTGTATCAGCCCATATACGTCCCACTGCATGGCACGGGCTTACTCTACAATCGAGAGTACGATTGAGACTGGTTAGGCCATATAGTCTATACGCTGGCCTAATGCGGGTTGGTGGACTTACATACCATAGAAATTCTTATAAATCGCTATGGTATGCAGGTTTCGTCACGATCTTTTCCTTCACCGTTTTAGTGCGTGTTGATTGACTATCAATACACACACGACTCCGAAAAGTCAGAGGTGTGCCCTGGGATTCGAACCCGCGACCACCGTGAACATGTTGGCAGTCGTATCTGGTCCGTTTACCAACAAGCCACCACGCACTTTATTCCAAAGCCCTTAACCCTGTTGATTTAATTTATTATGTCAGTTCGTTCTGATTTCGAGCAATGATATAAGTAATGACGAGGGACAGCGCTAACTAACTTTTAACGTATGTTACATATCAAATAAATGATTGAAATCTTGAAACTTATCAATATTAATAAATGTAACATGGTCGTGGACGAATGATAAAGTAAATGTTTTGAATCCTGCCACTTAATAATAAATATTTTTATACCCCACGCCTAATAAATTAATTTTCCTAGTATATTCTACAGAACTCACTTTTATGTATATACTTGTCTTCACCCACATTACCTTACATTTCACCCGAGCTATTGTGCAGTATATAGGGGTAAGGCGCGTGTCCGCCTGCGAGCGATGAGCGCCCGCCCACCGCTCCGTCTCGTCGGCCCGAGTCCTGCATTTAATTGCTGTGAAAAGCCTCGCTTCATAATAACCGCTGACGCACAAAAGACGTGGTTTCCACTCGATTATGACAGTTGAAGTAGGGTGCAAGTTATAGGAGACAGCGGTAACGAATTGGGTAATAATATGTTTCGAAATATATATACATTTGTATAGTATTAGGTAATGTATGATACAAAAACTACACATCGAATTAAACCAGTTTTATTATATTCTTTAGTACCTACACCTGAGAAAGATAAAACTGGAAACAATTGACAAGTCTTGCTGCCTCGACATAATTCAAATCGACATAATTCAAATCAAAATTATTTTTTGCCGATCAGTCATTCCATCTCTTAAAGCTATAATAAGATCAGTAAAGTACCCTTTCAACGTTTTAAATCAGTTCTTGAGTGTCACTAAGAATATAAAGTTAATTCACTACGTTAAATCAATTTGAACTTACACGTATAATCAAATAACCGACCTCTTGCTTCCTCTCCCAACTTACACCACATGTCGCTCCGGCTTACGTCTCATCCCATTGTAAATTGACGCGAAGGCGACGATTTAATTATGAAATTATTTACTGTGCTCGCCGGAACAATGGCTCGCGAACAACGGAACAACTCAATCACCTACTTACAGACAGTACGGATGGAGCCGCGCTACTAATGTTTTATATTAATTTAAATGAAAATAATCGTACCCTCAATTATAGAGGACGCTCGTGCCTTCAATGGGCCTTATATTAGCTGACATAGATACAAAAATCAAAATAAATAAACAGATTATCAGACGTAGTCGGTAGTCATATAGCAATCGCAGTGTAATGAAAATGAAAATAATTTATTGAATCCATTAAAATGTTCAACATCGTTTAGATTCAGTAATTTTTTATATCACCCGGTTCGGAAAGCGGTTTTCACTAGAGAAGAACGGGCAAGAAACTCTAGTGTTGCTCTTTTCAAAACCAGTTTACAATATAGTGAGTATTACAAAATTTACAAGTTGCTTTAAATGAGAACAGTTTATTAATAATTTTTAATCACTGTCGGTGGGGATTTGAGTGTTATGAAAGTGAACGTCTTTTCTAGTTTTTAAAATCCTTTATGCAACACACATGTAATTTATAAATTACGGCACAATGACTGCATTGTACTTGGTGGTAAGTTCAAATGTCGTCCGGATCAAGAGAGAGAATCAAATGGCAGCAGACGGCGGTCTCATGCCATTCAACACAGTCATGCAGGCTATGATGCCTCTTCACACTTCAGCGATAGGACCCAGGATTATATGAATGAAGGAACAAGCCGTTCCAGAACTTGACGACGCGGTAGGGAGAATAATAAGACAACATACTGTAGGACAGTGATTATGAGTGTTATTTGTTTGATAACCATATTTTAATAATCGCATGGGAATTGATTACCCAACCTTAGACCTACGTTCGAAATCTTACAGATATTAGTTCTAGTTGCTATCACTATACCGATAGTTGGAGCAAACACATTTCATTATCATTCAATTACTATTCTATTCTATTCGTATCTGATGTTGACATTTTGATTTGAAAAGTTATCGTCAAGTAAAAACTTAATTTGTTTTTGTTCGTATCCAATCAAACAACTTTTATTGCAAAACTAACCACATTATTATTGCCACGTAATTCGAATTTTAAATACGTACTACATCACTTTGATATAAAGTTAGAAGTTCAATTCAAGCTTTTCACTTATTCTGATTACTTAGCCATCTGTTTCCAACTAGTTCATTGCATTAACGCAACAACGTCATTTAGAAATTAGAAAATATATAAACTTATCAAAATATAATTCTACTAATTATACCTTTATAAACATCATATTTTGATAATTCCATTCTTATAGACTAAAGACAATGCTCTATACGACGAAAATTTAGTAAACTAGACTCCAATATCCCCATTATATCATTTAAACAATAAACACTAGTAAGCCCTCATTCAGCGTCTCTTTGCGTGCTAATAATCTCCCGAGCCTCTCACGTCGAGATGAGGCCGCAGACATGAGAGGCGACTAAAAGCCACACTATAGTTAAACACGATTAGCATCGCTTTGTGCTGCTCGGTTCATATTAAAACACAATTTCAGTAATTCATTATCTTTTGTGTTCGAGATTGTTCGAGAGAATTAACTTAACAAAGGCATCGTGATTGCAGTTTTTGGCGAGTCAAAGGAGCAATTATTGTTTTATTCTACAGAAATCGGATAAAAAATAACAAGCTTCATAATGTCATATCGACCAAAATAAGGTATTTTTTTGTTCTTCCTTCTTTTGTTCCATTAGTCCATTTCGTTTTGCCATTGTGCTTTTATCATGCATATCGATGATTTCTACATAATTTTGATTAAAAAAATATTATATTACTTTTCCCGAATTGTGAACCAAACTCAATGCCTACCATTTCACAAGCATTATACAATTCAATATCAAGGCAAAACAATGAGATGTATTTTATTTGAATCTAATAATTTAACCCAATACCCGAACCTAACAATTGAAAATATACCCCACTATAAATTATTTTATTTAGTAACATTACATAAATTCACATCAGAGAGCGTAAATTGAAAACAGCCAGCGATAAACTCTTCCACACCACAATACAGTGTAACGAACTAAAATAACTCTATATAATAATTATGTGCTAATAAATAATAATTAATCCGACATTGGGGTGGTGAGGGACGAGGGGAAGTGAGGCGGGGTCGTGGGATCAAGGGGGGCGGACAATTAGCCGGTTATTATTTAGTTAAACAAGTCGCCGGCCGCCCACGTCTAATCTCCAGTTGAAATAGTCATTGTGACAGGGAAGACTCTGGCAGAGGGCTATTATACAGAACAACTATATACAGAAGGGTCAGTAGGTGTAATACGCAATACTTACAAGTTTAAATCGGTTTAAGTTTAAAATTTGAATTAATTTAGCTTTAAATTGATCTTAATAATATTTCAGTTGATATTATTAGAAAAAGAACAGGCATTGGAAAACTATAAGGTCGTTGTTTCTCGAGTTGAGTAGTCCAGATCGTATATTTTTTTAAATCAAGTAAACCTATGAAACTGCTTCTCAATGAATACCCAAAAACTTTCTTCGAAAAGTAGCACGTTTTAAAATCAGAAGCAAATTTAATGAGAACATAAACGTGTTTTTCTGTTCCTAACGTTGTGTTCAATCGCGGAAATTATGTAATCAATTCCAATTCAATGTAATATAATAATATATTGACTCACGAAGTTACTCACTACATCAAATACTTGAACACAATTGTGCCTTCTGTAGCTCCTGTGTTGTGGGCTGAGGGACAACAAAGCTAACTAGCAGTGAATGGCAATAAATAACAGTAATCTGGCCGGATTACTGGGGCTACGGGCAGAGCCGCGTGAAATTGACTAGCTCGCCGCCCGGCGCCGTCCGCGCCTCGCTCCTTACGCAATACAATCCTTGCACGTAATTACTTGTAGCTTATGTTAAAGGAGATTATTTGTGTTACTTCCGTCTGTAGGGATACAAGATATGCCCATCTCAGTTAGGTGAGTTAGTTAATTTTTGTGATCGAAACGTCAAAGATGCTACCAGTTTCATGGAATATTGATATATGAAACCATTTATGTCCCACTGCAGGGCACGGGCCTCCTCTACAATCAAGAGTATGATTGGGTTTGTCCACCACGTTGGCTATTTGCGGGTTGGCGGACATTACATACTATAGAAATTATATAATTAAATGTGAATTTATGTAATGAAATGAAATGAAATGAAAATAATTTATTGAATCCATTAAAATGTTCAACATCATTTAGATTCAGTCATTTTTTTATCTACCACCCGGTTCGGAAAGCTGTTTTCACTAGAGAAGAACGGGCAAGAAACTCTAGTGTTGCTCTTTTCAAAACCAGTTTACAATGTAGTGAATTTTTACAAAATTTACAAGTTGGTTTAAATCAAAACGTATGTATTCAGGTTGTACACTATATTATAGGGTACTCATAAATATCTTTTATATCTAGATACATGCAGGCAGAGTGACAGTTTCAAGATAAGGATCATTAAAGATATAAGAAGAAGTTTCATTATTATTGTGCCTCAATATATATTATCATTATCTTGCAATTTCATTGATTACTATTGCATTACTGGCTTTTATTTTGACTTAGATAGTGTATATCTCAAAGAAAATCTGTAAACCATTGCCGTCTTTGTTTTTGTGAACTACAAGATATAATTCGTAATATAGTTGGTTATATTACGAATTATATCTTGCAGTTTGTCGGAAAATTTTCATCAAAAAATTACAAGCAATGATTTCAAAAAACTGTAAGTTAATATCAAAAATAATAGAAGCTCTACAGGCATTTTGATATTATTTGCAATATATTTTCTGATGAGATTGTAATGAAGCGCCATCGGACAGCCTCGGGCGCGTTCGCCATTAAAAAGGATCTTGACAAATTCTTATATTGAATTAATTAATTTTCATTACATTTTTCTCTTACTATATTCAGAGAAATTGAGAAAAAACTGGTGGTAGGTCTCTCATATGTGAGAAGCCATCTGGGTAGGTACCACCGCAATGTCTATTTCTCCCGTGAAACAACACTGCTTAAATGCACTGTTGTGTTTCGGATTGAAGGACATTGTAGCCAGAGCAACTACTGGACATATTGAGACTTAACATCTTATGTCTCAGGATGGCGAGCGCAGTGGAATATTGCTACTGTTCATGAGCGGTCGTATCGCTTACCATCAGGCGAACGGCTTGCTCGTCTCGCCATTCAATGCAATAAAAAAAAAAAAAAAAAAAAAAAAAAAAAAACATGTTTAACATTCTGATGTTATATTCCTAATATGTTCTTTGTTTTTTATAATATTTTCTATTCAATGCTCACTGTCCAGAAAGCTTATATTTCCTAACATATTACGTTGCACTGCTGTTTAAGTACATCGTTTATGATTGTGATATGTTCAACCATACTCTTACTAGATGACCACATAATATGACTTGAATTTTTTGTATTTGATGGACTCTGAAGTCCTGCACAATAATTTCCTTTACAAAAAACGGTAATTAATTACAAAAGCTCACGCAACTTCAAAAAGTTAGCATTCTATATGAGGTTTGAACAAACTTAGATCTCGGGGATCTAACTATACTACCACCTGTTTTTAATGAAGAAAATATTGAAAACATACACAACTTTGCGTAAAGGCCGACAAAATACTGACGACTATTTTCTCATTAATCTATTATTTAACGAAAAAACTATTAAAATATCCAAAGCGACCTCTAATTTAAAGCACACAGTCTATAGTTACCCAGTGCGACAGTGCGGGCGGCGCGTTTGCCGCCATAAACAACGGCCCATATATTTTATTGTAGTATTTATAGCGACACCGACTCCTAATTACCGTACTTTATTGGCCGCCCCGCTCCTCATACTTTTCCTTTATGACATTTATGACACTTCTGTGGGGAGAATTTGACAGCAGTTGACACTTTAAATTCCATAACGGTAAGGGGAATAGATGAGATGATACCAATGTGTTAGATTAAATGGATATTAAATTAAAATTGTTATGGCCCGTACGGTACAGTCGTTAGTGTAGATTTAGTGTTATTTTCTTAGCCTCTCAAGCATCACTGTGTGTAAAATAACTAATTTGAGAAATGGAATTCTTTATTCTTAGTATAGATGAGTAGACTATTGCTTACAAGTGCAAAAAATTCGATAATATTGCGTTTTGTACTGTCGATAATTTTGGTTATTTACACAATCACAATACATCGATGTTTTCAAATATAATACTCAGTTTATTTTTCTTTTGTACCTCAAAGAGGACACCACGAGAATGTAGCATACATACCTTTATACGGACACATGGTACATGTCCATATGAGTAGTTACAACACATGACCCAGCTCATTAAATTCGCCCTCGAGCGGCAACCCGAACCAATTTATTTACAAACGTTACTTTACCCTCAGACCCTCAATACTGAACATAAATCTCAAATCCTCAGACCTCGTTACATTATCCGCTCCACATTTGAATCTCACATATTTATACATGTACTTCTTAAATTCTATTAAGGACTATTATGCCACAGCCTCCCCTCCGCGCGCCCCTCGGAGGATCAGGCATCCCGACCTCCTCCGAGGAATACATTTCAACCGCCATTAAACTTTACGGCATCAAGTTTTCAGCGGCCAACAATAAAATCATTTGGCTTATTTATTGCGAGCGACGTGTCGGTCGAGGAGTGAGGAGTGGGGACGGGAAGTGGGGGGTGGTGTGGTTCCGCGGTGGCGCTTTAGATGCGGTTTATGGCGCTACAAATAATAGAGACTTTATGGTTTTGTGAATAAGCCTTTAATGTTACGGGTCCGGGGCTCTAACGCCTAGTTTATATGTCAAGTGTTTCACATTGAGTTACGCTGTTGTGACGCAACGTGCTGTGTTTGATAAAATGTATTTTTGTTATGATTCCTTGGATTATATTTTTATATAATTTTGGCGCACCAGCTAGCAGCTCTCTACTTGCTACTTTGTCTAGCCTTGATCCAGGCCTATATGTAAGGATTAGAAGATGGTTTTGTAAGCTGTTATCTTCTAATTCATGCAGTATTCTCGTTCCCGCATCATCCCAACACAAAGGTATATTTGGACTTCCATACGCAAGAAATAAATCTAAAAGTTGACACAAGATAATACAAGAGCAAACCGAACGCCATTTTAACATATTCTTCATGGAAAGAATAACGTAAGTTATCTTTATTCCGGAAATATCTACTCGGACGAAGTTGCGGATAAAAGCAACTAAAATGCAGCGGCAACCGAGTCACATTTAAAGTAATAATTCAAAGCCACGTTTTGAATGCGCGCGCAAGACCGTCAGCGAATCACACAGTTTATCTCGTGAAAAGTTAAGAAAAATTAGTTACGTGGGCTGCTTACTGAGGCGGGACGTTTGTCTGTTGTCAGCGTTTGGGTCCAACGTTGTATGAGAGTAATTCTCGTGGGCTTATCCTTGCTCACTAGTCTACGTGCTGGATTTATGCACTGTCTGTACTGTAGAACAACTCGGCTAAATTAAACAGTATAGTGAAGGTATTTTTCTGGCTCTTAATTTGGCAAGAGGAAGCTGAAATGTGACAACTGTACATAGCCGTATTTTGATTGTGTGTTATTGTCTGAGACCTCGTAAGGAAAACAATCTGGAAGCAATTTATTAATCTGAAGTAGTTATACTAAACGGTATTTTTTTACCGACGATACGAACGAACCTTTACCGACGTCCTGGTAAAGGTCGCGGGACGTCGCTGGATGCAGGCTGCCTCCAACAGGTCTCTGTGGAAATCATTGGGGGAGGCAGCAGTGGACTTCCTTTGGCTGATGGATGGATGGATGATACTAAACGGATTTACCGACCTCATAATTAAGAAATAATACATAATTTATATATATTTATGGTTAAACACTATTAGTATCCATGCTAAAATTCAATATCAAATTACTAATAATAGAAGTTTTCCATCCTGTAGCAATATTCATGCTACAGGGAACTCCTTCAACAATCTACGCACTAACTAAGGCAAACACTATTCCATCATCATGCTCCCGAGTGCTAATAGTCCATCGGTAATGTTTTATTTTAGCCGTCGCGTCGCGATGCTTTTAACAGCCATATCAAGATAAACATTAATTCCAAATACTAATTAATCGTCTAATAAAATCTCTATATAATTTATAGTCTGCGCCGTGTAAATCGAGCGCGATCTGTAGCAATTTTGAACGAATACGGATCCAGCCAACGTTTACCCGATCCGAGCGCCGCACAGTTTACTCTCAAAATGATATTTAAAAACATTTCACTTAACATTTTCTCTTAATTTTTTTAATACTGGCCGACGTCGGAGAGAATATGACCTTTCTCTATTTAATTGCTCTCAGAAACTCCGTATATTAAGAAGCCCTGCCGCCGTCGCCGATGTAAACTGCACTTTGATACCGCGTAACAGGGTACATGTTCCATTATAAGTCACCTCCAAAGGATGCACATTTTAATCCAGACTTTGAGGTAGTTTTTGCGAAGCTCAATTACGAACCAGCGACAAAGCGGCCAAAGAGATTCCAAAGGATTAAATGTTTCCATTACACGGACTTTTGTCGAGCAGAAAATATATCTTTCATAACGTGTAAATTGGAAAATAAAGCTCTTTTACTGTAACGAGCTCGTCATCGGACCCTTTAATTATATGATCACATCCGACTCGCACGGAACCATCTCATTAATAACTTTGTGAATCATCGCTGGCAAGCCCGAACAGTGCATCCAACAACCGTAATCATTTCGCGCTCCCGTTAATTTTCACTCAATGTAGAATAATATTAAAATGTTAAGCCATATTGATTAGAAAAAAATATCATGTATATTTTATATTCTAGAATGATGTTGACACACATAAATATTAAAGACCTTAAGTTCATTTTAAATTCAATCTAAATTTACAAATTAAAAAGCATTATCTATGTTCCTTGTCATCGATATCGAAGATTGCCCTTTATAGATAGAGTTAATCTTTACTTCTGCTTAAGCTTTCACTCAATAAACCGGTAATACACGTGTCGTCAAAGATTTAAATCTGTCGTTCCGGTGCAGTGGATTAATCTGCTAAGCCACGACTTATTAATTTAATATCCAAAGCGATAGCACGGAGGCGATGTGCATAGAGATTGTAACACCTGACAGGTCGGTGGCGCGTGTGGCGGTGAGGTGGCTGCACCTGTTGCCTACTCTGTCTCACCGTGTCTCGCTGTCTCGTTGTGTCTCATCGTGTCTCGTCGAGGCTCGCAAAAAGAATAATCCGCGCAGTCTCACATTACTCGGTTGTCGCGCGCGGTTATTACACGCGCAGCGATACGTCTCAATGTAATGCGATATCGTAATCTCCTGTAATGATGGCTGACGTGCATTTATATAGTTATTATCCTATTTCTAGCAAGTAGTAAAGAACATGTGCATTAGTGCATTAAAAATGTATTCATTTTTTTTATTACAGTAAGCTATCTAAAAGTAAAATAAGTGAAATATGTATTCTGCTAAGTAATTATATGCTAAATCAAAATTGGTAAACGAAAACCTGATTGACTATATTTTAAGAAACTTTTGTATATAACTAAATATATTTTTACTGTTTTTTACACCATATCGCTATATAACCCAATCCACACAAGGCTATCCAAAAATCCAATTCCAATAGTCGGGTAAGAATTTAAATAGACTTCTTTAGAAATGAAATAAGAGTAATAGCTTTTAAAAAGTTGGCGAGTATTTCTATCGCTGGGCGCTCGCGGCTAATTCTCGCGTGTCACTAACAGGGTCCGCCACCTCGCCGCGCCGCCGAGCCCCCGGCTCACAGACTAACTAAATTAAACTAGTTATCCACGCACTAAACGGTTACCATTTCTTTAACGTTTTCACTTTTATTTTAAAGGTTAAATTGTTGGCTTTGTGATGTTTTTATTATAATATTGTATTAGCCCATATATGTCCCACACACACCCACGGGCCTTCCCTACGATAGAGAGTATGATGAGAGTATGGTTAGGCAATATAGTCCACCACGCTGGTCTAGTGCGGGTTGGCCGACTTTACATACTATAGTAAATCATCTGAATCGCTACGGTATGCTGGTTTCCTCACTGGTAATTATAATTGGTGTTTTCCTTGACTGATAGTGCGTGGTTATTGACTATGAAGTCCAGTACTGGTTTAATTACATCTCATTTTGGTGGATAATTACTTCTTACCAAACTGTTTGCTTAACCGTTGATAATGATCTGTAAATTGTAGAGCTCTACTTAATTATGTTAAGCAGGCCTTTTACGTCTTCCTGGTGGTAAAGGACAGTCTACTGGTGAAGTTCACATTTTGAAATAATGATCTTAATAACGTATTTTAGTGTTGATTGATATTATTCTTATCAATAAGATTTTAATTAAAATATTTCATGTGATTAGAAAATGCTGTGGGAATTAAAGCAAATAATTAACTTAAAAAAATAAATGTTGATTACATCAATGTTATGACTGACTGGCATTGAAACTACCACGCTGTCTCTATTTGTAATGAATATACTAACATTATGATTTTCCCTTGTTCCAGGTACGTAATGTCACCGTATTAGAATCGGTTAGTAGTACAGTAAGGGCACGTGTGCAGGCCGGAGGGCGGTAGTCCTCCGAGACGCGGCGTAATTGATTGCGCCCCACACGCTGCTCCTAAAAATACTCTTCGGGAAATAATTGAAACGCAGCTTAAGTGGAAGTATAAACGTCACTCTCTGAAGTAGATGGACCGGCACAGATTAAATACGGGACGGTTGTGTTTTGTATTTATTTGTCACTTGTTAGGCTGTGGATGTGATTTAGATATTCGTAGCTATGCAACCTGATATCAAGGTTTGTGGTGTAATGGATTTTAAAGTAACGTTGTTAGCTATTTGGATCAGTGCTAAACAAAAACAATATTTTACGCAGGTATCTACTGGTGGTAGGTCTCTCATATGTGAGAGGCCATCTGGGTAGGTACCACCGCAATGTCTATTTCTCCCGTGAAACAACACTGCTTAAATGCACTGTTGTATTTCGGATTGAAGGACATTGTAGCCAGAGCAACTACTGGACATATTGAGACTTAACATCTTATGTCTCAGGATGGCGAGCGCAGTGGAATATTGCTACTGTTCATGAGCGGTCGTATCGCTTACCATCAGGCGAACGGCTTGCTCGTCTCGCCATTCAATGCAATAAAAAAAAAAAAAAAAAGATTTTATTGCAAGAATTCAAAATTTTTACATAAGGTGCTTTAAATGTATTTTCTATTACGCACATTTAATTATGATGACATACGGCACCGAGACGTGGCCTCTCACTGTGGGCCTCATTAAAAGGCTCAAAGTCAACTCAACTTAACGAGCCATGGAGCGGGCTATGCTCGGAGTTTCCTTACGAGATTTTCCGAAGCGGTGGTAGCAGAAAAGGACGATTCAAAAGATCTTGTAAAAGACTATTTGAATAAAGAATATTTTGATTTTGATTTGATTTGATTTGAGATCAAATCAGAAATGAGGAGATCCGTAGGAGAACCAAGGTTACCGACATAGCCCATAGGATAGGATTGGCAAGTTGAAGTGGCAGTGGGCCGGGCACATAGCTTGTAGGCCGTTGGGGCTGAAAGGTTCTCGAGTGGAGGCCACGTACAGGCAAGCGAAATGTCGGACGCCCGCCCACAAGGTGGACGGACGATCTGACTAAGGTCGCAGGAAGTCGCTGGATGCAGGCCGCTTCCAACAGGTCATTGTGGAAATCCTTGGGGGAGGCTTATGTTCAGCAGTGGACTTCCTGTGGCTGATATGATGATGATGATGATGACATTTAATTATCTGTGATATTTAATATATTATTCTACAAAAATATTATGTCTCCTAAAGTAATTATACATACAGCCATCCCATACGTAGACAAATATATTATATTATTATTATGTTCAACCCGCACTAGGCCAGCGTGGTGGACTATATGGCCTAACCACTCTCAATCGTACTGTCGATTGTAGAGGAGGCCCGTGTCCTGCAGTGGGACGTATATAGGCTGATGCAGATTATTATGTTCCCATTTTAATTTATTTTGTTTATAGTACAACACACGTAACTACTAATCGACTTGTCGCGAATAGTACCGTCACATCAAATCAAATCAAACCAAAAACTTTTATTGTGGACATAGGTTTACACAAGGTGTTACAGTTGTGTTTTGTATGGACCACTATGGCCCGCCAAATTGGCATACAATAATATGAAATACAAAACTGGTTAACTGGTTAACATAAAGAAACATCAATATACGAAATCAATCAAATCTATATAACAAATATTAAAATTCTAAACATTAAAAAAAAGAAGAAAATAACTTATAATCTATGCTGAATTAGTATAATAAATCTATTAAAGTAATAATTATTTAAGAAACAAATAACCATCTTTTTTTTCTTAAAAACATATTATTACTTAGTGCTCGTAGTAGTGATAAATGAGTCTTGTAAATAATCTTGTATTGTGTAGTAACATTTATCTGCAAGAAGTGTATTTAGGTGTTTTTTAAAGCGTTTGATGTCGAGGGTTTTAATGCTGTCGGGTAGCTTATTATATATTTTTATGGCTGTACAGTATATACTCTTAAGCTTAAATGTAGTCTTGGATGTTTCAGTACTAAGAAGATTATCTCCTCTTAAATTACGGTTTCGTTTTTGGATGTTCGTTATAAATAAGTTTGGATTAGTTTTAACAAATAAAGCTACTTCATAAATATAAATAGACGCGACAGTTAAAAGTTTAAGTGACATAAAGTGCGGGACACAGCTATCTCTAGATGTGATACCACATATAGCGCGTATGCACCTCTTTTGTGCTTTAAATATTGACTGGTATTCAATGGAATTGCCCCAAAAGATTATGCCGAATCGAAGGTTAGAGGCGACATAACCGTGATAGGCGACAAGGACAGCGTTTTGGTTTACTATTTTTGTAAGTTCATAAAGTACATATGAATATTTGTGTAGCTTCTGACATATTATTTCTGTGTGGTTTTTCCATGTTAGCTTATAATCAATATGCACTCCTAGAAATTTGGTGGTGTTTGTTTCATCTATTGTACTAGTTTTATATTTGACATTAATATGACTTTTTTTAGCCCTTTGAGAAAAATGGATGATTTTAGTTTTTTCTAAATTAACCGTCTATAATTAGGTTGTACTTGATTGTACTTGCACCGTGCATTTGTCGTGTTAATAATTTAGTCGTAACATGAAAGCTAAGTCGGAGCGCGATACAATCTGCAGACGCATAAATTCCGTTTACATTGTATTTGCAGCTCATTTCTATTTATATTGACTGCACTACGGCTCCATCCGATACGGATAATAGTTCGGAGTGGAAATGGATGCTTCTTATCCGTCGGGATACATGGCTTGGAAGATAATTATGGGATTCGCGGTTTTGAAACTATTGTAATTGAGAGTACAGTTGGCATTTGTATAAACTTTCAATGCAGTTTGAGTATCCAGTTTGTGTTTTTGTAAATAATTAGTACATTCCGTTTAAGGTTAAAGGAAAATATCAGAAAACTGATTTAAAAAAGCACTAAAGAGCTGAACACAAGACCTATGGGTCAGTAGGACCATTCCGAACAGTTGAACCAACGTTCATAATATTGAAGCTAATATAAAATTATTATCCACATATAATTGTTGAAATACTTTGCAGTTAGGTCGCATTCATATGCTATATGACGACTACGCGCCACATCTACGTATTATTCAAAGACTAAGTAATGCTACGGAGCGTGCAGTTGAAGAAATATTTAGCATAGTTTGAATTGAAATCGCGGTTGAAGTAGGCGGCTCCGCGCTCAATACAATATTATTTTTTAATTTGCACGCCTAAGATCTCGGTGGATCGCGCGAATTAATTATGCACGCAGCTTTACGTGCCTCACCGTCATATCTAGACTAAATGCTTGCTGACGACTCAATACCGCTCAGTAACATTGAGACTGACGCCTCAATAGCATACCGTCCCATGTAGACTGACAAATGACGACCAACGCGACGTGTACTTAAATGTTAGCTACTTAGCTACTTCAAATTTGATTTTCGTATGGTTGTATTTAGAGTGCCGTACCCACAGAGACCCTATTTAGGAGTCTGAATTGATTTGAACGAGAGTAAAGTTTTCATAGAATCATATCATTGCTTTCAGTGTGTAAATTCGCATTAATTTCCAGTATTAATTAATCCTGTAAAATACTTCGTACATATATATTTCAAGTAACTTTCACGTTAACTTCCGGGCAGATTACATTTATTTGGCATCTGACATGATCCCATGGTCACAATATAAATAATACTGACATCCGAATACGAAGTAAGCAGTACATTAAATAGTAAATCATGCTGCAAGTCCGGCTGACACAATAAAAGCCTGAATCAAGCAGCCGAGCGCGCGCTACATAACTGTCGGCTCCGGGGCGGGCGCGACTCAATCACTCGTTCGTTCCATTCACTCGTGTCGGTCGCACTTGCCGGTCACTCACTCAATCGTTCAGTCGCGGCGTCCACTGGTGTGATTCGTAAACAGGAGCGGTGTAAGGCGTGGGTCATGTGGGCGAAGGTCTACTATCTGACGGATCAAATTTCCTTGCATGTCAAATATTATTATTTAGTTTATTGTAAGCCGTGGAATTGAATTTAGTGGAGACCAATGAAACTATCAAATTCAATCAATCCTGGTTAGGCAGATTAGGCAGTTAGATAGAACTACGCAAACCAGCTGACTATTATGCATTGCATTACATTTAAATAATATTAAATGGCATTAGGCTAGCAACGTAGACTATATGGCCTAACCACTCTCAATCGTACCCACAGTGGGACGTATATGGGCTGATACAGATATAGAATGATAAAATTGATTGATAAGATACAAAAACAGTGTATCACCTCTCCACTGTAAGTTGTTTTACTTAATTTATTTTGGCCACATAAACAGTTCCTACGCCGGCACTGCGGGTGAGCGATGGGGCGCGTTTAGCCGCTGTTTGCCTTCGGCTCGCGCTGCTATTATTGACTTTTACTGATTAAAAAAAACAAAAGGAAATCGGCAGAAACACCGAGCGTCATGTCTAGTTGGTGCAAACAGTGTGTTTTGATAACATCAGCGCGGCGCGGCGGAGTGAGACCCGCATCCCGAATCAAATCAATACGGGTGTTTGACTTGTGCCGATGAGTGCGGACCGTCCCCTAATAATACATGAGTAAGTAGAAATGTGATATTTTATTTACACGTCGAAATGTACCAAATCAAATATCACGAGAAAAATATAGTCTAAATTTTAATAAATTAGCTAGATAATATCTTAATGGTATTTAATACGAAAAAAATAGGTTTTAAGAAGTATACGTGATAATAAATAAATCTTAGAAAATAACGAAATTATATCACACCACCACAGTAAACAAAACACGAGCCAAAAACACAATTTTAAATTACGTTCCTAACACGACGTGAATTGAGGTGGGCAGCATCTTAAAATTCCGCCAGTCCGGTGTATAAATCACGGCGGGACTGCAGTTATTGCACTACGGTGCGGTGTGAACACGAGCTGCAGCAATAACATGCCGGAGCTAGACGTGTCATACACTATACAGCACGACGGGGACTATTGAAATGTATGCCGGGATAACAATATAATAACTAAGGAATACCTACTAGATTCATAATGAAAAAGGTTCAATTTTGCGAGACATAAACTGTCATTTAAGCTGTCGTGTGTAAGGAGTACCTTAAAAATTTACTGTTAATTTAGTTAATTTCCCATTAAAAATCTACGCATCGAACTATGGAAGCGTTCTTAAAGTAGTAAGAAATTAAGCGAGCGATACCTTATATAATGATCACTATCTTACACTCGATAGTTTTGCGATAAACTAGTTACTCGTAATATAAGATCGAATCTGTCGTACCAGATTAAAATAAGTTAACACTAACTGGATATAGATGCGCTGCTGCAGACGTATTTATCTTAACGTCTACATCGATCTTGTAAAGATGCTGCGTTCAACGATCACCCCGAGGGACATCCCCCTGGGATAATGAACTCGCTAACAAAGTTAAAATTAAAACAAATTGTATTACACAGCCATCCACTCGGATAAAGATTGAAGCTATACAGTAACTATATTAATAAGTAAATAACAAGCGATTTCGAGCCAGATGTCCCCTCGAAAGTAAACACTACAAACATCAGAGTCGCCCCAAAATAATCGCATCGTCTCAGGAAATTACTCGAGAAAATCTCGCGAGAGTGGTGCAATTACGGGGGCTGCGTGGGGCCCGCGACCCCCGGGACTGACGGGGGGCATTGATGAGGAGACGTTACCTTGATTGCGTACGTGTCTTTACAAATTAAGTGATACATGAAGACTGAGGGAGTGTTTGAGGAACACTGATATCTGAGAGGAGTTCATTAATGCGGCAATGTTTGTAATGGCTGTTTGTTTTGTCTTTAAACAAAATGTGTGTTTGTACTTTTCATAGTAGTTCAATTCACTGCTTAGAACTAAAAAGGTAAAAGCCATATTTTTATATAAACGAGATTTTATAAAACGTCCCTTTATCACCCTATTGTGTAGTCTATGGCTGTGGTTTCCTCATATCCATGTTTATAGCTGCGAAGAAACCGCAGTTACAATAGCACGGGGCGCAGTAAAGTTAACATATACTCTCCGTAATTTAGAAAAAGATGAGAAAAATGACTGCCTCGGTGGCGTAATTGTATTAGAGTACAGTTACAAAGCTGAGGTCTCGGGTTCGAGTCCCGGGTTGGACAAAGTGATATTAGATTTTTGTGTTCATTATCAGCCTAGAGTCGGGAATTTGTGCCCGATATGGCGATGGGCTCGCCACCTATCACATCGTGGGACGGAACATACAAGGCGAAATGTGGGTGTCCTGGCACCTTTGCCTACCCCTTCTGGGAAAAAGTCGTGAGTTTATGTATGTATGAGAAAAATCGAGTCTCAGACTGAGTAAAATGCCAATAAATGTTCCCTTTTCTGTATCAATACACAAAACTGTGAGGGATCAATTCAGTCCAATCCGTCACAGCGGGCAGTCCGTGACGTGTCAACTGGATCTAAGCTCGTCATCGCTAACTACTAGTCCCCTGAACGTTAACGTTACGTGTTCGCTACGTGATGGATCGCGCGACCCCCTCCCCCCCTCAACCCTACGTACCAGCAGGGAGACGGGGGGGAGGGGGTTGCACACGGTTCGGTTTATTAAAAAAGTAAATAAATCTCGGCAGCCGACAGCCGCTACACGATCGAGTGGCGTGCTGCGCTAAATGAAACGCCAACTTTGCGCGTATTTCTCGCATTTGTTGCGTTGTATTTCTTTATATTGAAGATCGATATTCTTCGAGCAGTTTCGTATATTTCAATGAGAAAAGAAACTCCCTACGATACTAATTAAATAAATAATAAAACCCAACAGACAAATAATAGTACTGGTACAGAATCCGCAACAAGATCTAAGTTTTGTACTACTGAATGACGAACTCTGGTGAAAAAAACAGACGTTTTAACATACAACGAAAAACAGTGAATTTATCTGCCTTTAATTTATTCTGGGTTCTGTCATCTAACACTTAAATGAAACTGAAGAATTCGCATAAAAACCAAATTGGATAAAATTGAATGTTTGCCTACCCCATTGAAAACGCTACGTCACTTCAAATATACGTCGCTCATCTCAAAGTGCTGACACCTAACTTGACAAAACTGTTGCTCATACTTTTCCCGCTCATATTTTAGTTGTGCAACGCTGGTTAAACTCACAGGCCCTGTGCTCGGTTATTTTGAAACTTCACGTTGCAAATGCACTACTACATAATTGCATGACTATCAGATGGAGTTCTCATTTGAATACAATTCTATTATAAACGTAGGTGTTAGGAATGATATCGTTAAGCACTTTGGCTTTATTAGTGCGTTGCCTCATGTCAAAACGTTTGTTAGTACTTCTTGTTTTCGGAGAATCAACTTTAAGCTTGTCATTGACGAAGTTCATAAAGTACAGTAGCTACTAGATGAGCCGTCACAAGTTTAACATGTTTTGAAAATAAAAATAATGCTTAGTAGCATAATAATCGAATATACTATGTATTTACAAGCGGGGAATGCATCTAATGCTTTTTACTTAGTTAATGTCATCGAGATTTGCAAACGCTGGCTTATATGGAATATAATTCCATATATCAATAGATCGAAACAGGAGAATTTCCGCGATCATATATAGGCCCTATATCTAATATAACTGCTGCAACTCGGTTGCGGCTAATAAGGCGAGGCGTGGCGGCGCTGTGCGCGACATTATCAGCACGCGCCGTACAAGGGTCAGGCCGTGGGTTCGTGTCCCAGCGCGGAGATAAATTTACAAATTATGCTACTGATTGCAGTAGATTCGATTGTGAATGTAAATAAGGTGTTGAAACTATACGATATAATAATATTTGCAGTATTTGGTACAACTTATGACGAAGAAAATGCATTAATTCTCATGTTGAGTCATGAGCCCAAACTTGGTGATCTCGAACTAAGGTAAACTTGAAAAATACATCTCCAAAATCGATGCCACCATGAGTGTTCACCTTGGCAGTCGCACGTGTACAGTTATAAATTCTAAACCGATCAAAGTTAATATGAAATTTCCCTCAACATTAAGAGTAAATGCAGAATTTAACGATTACAAGAGTATTACAAAGCAACAGGAGCTCATTGCGCTCACGTTCGCGCCAGATAACAGCCAGCTACAATAACTCAAGCAAGTACTTCACAATTACACCCCTCTCGCTACATTCATATCTAGTTTCTCCAACACGACTCCTCAGACGTAGTTCTACGTTGGTAATTTGTTTAGACACAATAATGTTCAAATACGTCTTCCTTAATTTCAATTTCAACGCAGGCTTCGTGAGCTATCAAATGAATTAAACAGTTACATTTTCTAGCATAGTTTCATAATGAAGGTATACCACGGTATACTACTGTACACTACTCTTTATATGTCATACCAAGTTTACAATAATTTCTACTTTCACTTTCCTCAATCCAGCAATTTATGTTAATGCCAATGATATACCAATTGCGGCATAGTTTAAGTTCCATCAAGTTCGTCCTACATTAGAACGAGCTACATTAACTCAAGCAAGTAGATGACAATTGCATATAGTCGCTGCCGATGCCGCATTCATATTACGTTACATTAACTTAATTCACCAAGAGTACTCTCAGAGAAACTAGCGCTGTTAATTTCTGGTGGTTAGCTTGCTTAGTTACATTAAGTACAGCTAGGAATATGTTTATAATTTTGTATATTAATTAAACCAGCAGGTTTAATTCCATTAGGGAAGATCATTATAATACGGAAACCTGTTTACACTGTTATAGTAATTTAGCCAACCCGCGCTAGACCAGCGTGGTGGAATATATGGCCTAACCACTTTCAATCATACTCTCGATTGTAGAGGAGGCCCGTGCCCTGCAGTGGGACGTATATGGGCTGATACAGTAATTTCTGGTTTAATAGTACCTTAGATATTATTTTCACTGCAACTCCAAATAATACAGCCCATAGCAATCTGGTAAACTAATGGAGAAGTAGGAAGTATAACAAGAAATGTTACCAACAAGTCCCTCGAACTTGTAAAGTTTCTCAATATCAATTGTGAGATCAGCAAAGAAACCGCCAAAGTACACGGATATGGCATCAAAGTAACATTAAAATACAAGTGACACATTGTTTTAACTTGTCCAATTGCGAAGCCCCAAACCGGGAATTAATTTAGTCAATTATCTTGGAGTTGGCAAGCGGCAACACTCCCGGCTGATTCACTTAGCGCGCCGACCTGCGGGGACGAGGGGGGGGGGGTGAGGAGGGCGCGCAGAGAGGGGAGGGGTGTAGACTATGAATGGCGGCGCAAGTTTTAATGGAGCTCTCTTCATTACCTCATATTATTTATTATCGAGAGCGGCGCGCGGCATGTAGCGAGCCACAGTACGACACTCACGCAGCTGTCATCGCCCTGTCATACTCACGACTCATGAGTTAGTGCCGACGTGTTCAAGCTACCGCCTTGTGTAATATACGTGTAATGCCATGTCTCCTTGCGCTTCCTGATCGCATAAATCTCAGTGGCATGTTGACGTAAATATTAATTATTTAAATACCGGGCCACAGCAATGCACTACAGGGTACGCTGTAACTGTGCAAATATTAATGCCATTACAAAACTTTTAAGTAAACATGTGTACAGTTTGATAAATGAGTAAATGATTGCCTTTATAATCAGTGTACTACGAACGTTTATGGATGTCTTTATTTATTTCATAACATTTTCCAGAAGTCTTGTTCAAAATGTCAAAGTAGGCAACGCAATTATGTCACATAGCATCTCCCAATACACATTCGTTTTCTATAGGCCATTATGATTGCGTCGATCAGCGAAATACTCTGTCATTGGCATAAATCTAACTTTAAGAGTGCCACTTTAAAAAAAAAGAAGCAACCTTTATGCTGTCGTAATGCATCGCCGAACACCGTACCTTACAACGCCCTCAGTACGACGTTAGTATCAAACGGAATCAAGACACGAATATCAAACATGTGCAAAGAAAGTTCAGAAGGGTCCCACCCTCGCCTTTAATCACAACGATACAAAGAGTAGGAAACGTAAACTGCACGTCTAATACAATTACTATGACGTGCGCCTTTGTAAAGTTTGGACCAAACTCGCTATACTGTTTCCTCACTACATTGTGCTGAACCCACAATATCTGAATTGTGAACTTCCTTACATAAAAGCGTTTGTGGAACTTACTCTTATTACATTAATTCGCATTATTATGCGTACGGTAATCTCGTATCTTATTGTAAGATTGAAACTCTATATCAGAGTTTTATATAAGCAAGATGCGTGTAAATTACATGAATTGGTAAAATTAAAATTATAACAGCTGAGGTAAGCGTATTTTTGGGCATTTTAAATGAAGCTTTAATTTATTAAAAACACTAATACGCGGGCAGTCTAGTACTCCAGGGTAGAAAGGAATACTTACTACTTACATAGACTCATAAGACAAGTATTACTAGTAATGTAGAAAGAAAACATACTTTCTGAACTTTATACTGGTCTTTCATATGTGCGAAGTCGCCTGGGCAAGTACCACCGCAACATTTATTTCTCCCGCAAACAGAAGCGTGAATGCACTGCTGTGTTCCGGTTTGAAGGACATTGTAGCCAGAGTAACTACGGGACATACTGAGACTTAACATCTTATGCCTCAAGGAGAGCGCAGTGCAATGCCAAGCATTATTTATAATTCAGAGTGTTGTTTAGTTTTGCTACTATTCATGAGCAATCGTATCGCTTACCGTCAGGCGAAAGGCTTGGTCTTGCCATTTATCGCAATAAAAACAAACTTTACCACGAAGTTATCAAAGAATGAAAAAAAAAGTAAAAAAAGTAGTCACTTAAACTATCTTCAAGGGTCTTTCTAATATAGGGTGAAAAGTGAAATATTACGTGTATTAGAAGATCATTAATTCCCTAGATATCACCAACTACCAGCATTCCTTGACTTTAGAAATTCTATTTCTGTAGTCTGCATATGATACATTGAGCCTGTAGTAATCATCGCAGCAATAAGTCAATCATCTACTTCGACGCGAGAGTGTACAGGCGCAGAATATGTGAACTGTGACGACTGACGTCACTGCTCTATCAACACATCACCCACAATAAGGTCAAGGAAATGTGCCGATATAATTTAGCTCTATTAAAAGTGTTATAATTAAACAATTATTCCGACGTCGCGTCGATGATTGATTGGCACAGCGGCTTATCGATTGGCCGACTATTAGGTCGCGAGTTCAATTCCTGTGCTGATAATTCGACACCGTATTAACAAATAATAGTAATGTATTATGTAAATAGCTGAAATAATAATGTAGCGTAATTTATAGAACTTTTTATGTATATTGACAGGACAAGTTGACCAACTAAAAACTATCGGCCGATGCCAAAAATCAATCGAAAAAATTAGATTGAAGTCAATTTGGATTGTTTTCTACTTTTCGATTTGTCATTTACCATGTTGCCGATGTTGCCATAGTTTTTTCACTACTGAGATTGATTATTGGCAATATAGTATCAGAAAAAAGATTGAGCTGTCAATCTCAAACGGCAAATTTTGGATTGGGATTGTTTATTGGCAGCGGCTGATAGTGAGTACAATGCAATCCAAATGCGTTACATATATCCTGATCGTACGTAATCCTGTCGAGCAGTGGACTAGAACGGGTTGATGGTAATTAACCTTAAAGTTATAGAAAGGCAAAATACCGAGTCCATTAAGCCACCGAGCGTGTATTAAAAAAAATAATGACAGTTGATGAATCGAAAGAGTTATAGAAGGGCCGTAGTTTTTGGCGCTCTATAGTCTCTACCTACCCAATGGGACATAGGCGTGAGTGTATGTATGTATATGTATGTAGAAATACCTTCCAATTACGTAAGTAAGTTTAGGAATGTTTCTACCTAATATTTAACTATAATTGTCACAGGAAATCCTGCAAATAACCACAACGCAACAAAGTGACCGATGGAATTCCCAAGAAAAAAACATGCATCTAAGAAACAATATCATCAAATGTGACCTTCAGTGCGAATGTCAATGATTCCGTTTGTTTTTTCCTCTCCAATTCTTCGAAATGTTTAAAAACACGTTTATCACTTGTTACTAATGTAACTGATAGATGGCGTTACTTACCTTTATTTACTATACTAAATATTAAGGAAAAATATTTAAATTGTGTCCTGCACGTGGCGATAAACTCGTCAAAAATATTTGAGGGCGTTAATAACCCCAATAAAGTTTGTGTGGTGCTAATCCGCACTAGGCTTTTGTGGTGGACTATGTCCTAATCCCTGTCAAACAACATCTGGATTGTAAAGACCTTGTTCACTAGTAGACAATCAAGGGCTGATACTGTACATTAAACTTGAAGGTTGGTACTTGGGACTAATCTCGTCAGTTTGACCCTTTGACCAATCATAATAATATTGATTGCATTTACTAAAATATCCGGAACGTATTGCCGATGGATTTCTGTAAATAATGTATATGCGCTCGTTTTACATATCCCATGCCTATTCTTTAAAGTTAGATTTTTAAATATTTTTCGTAGTTATCATTTATAATAATAGATGGCGTTACTTGTCTCAAAAGTAGTTTTCCTAACAAAGTAATAGTTTTGTCGGCCTCCTATCCAAGTTAACTGTAACAATATTTAGCACTGCAGTCATTACTGATAATATTATTTCATAATGAAATAATGGAAATAACTGTAATAAATTCCTGTTCCTTTAAACAAAGGTCATTAAAACCATAAAAATATCACATTAAGTTAAGAGCGTTTATACCTTCCGCGCGCTTTTTGGCGTAAAAACAGGACTTTTCAAACGACTTAATAGCCACCAATAAACAATTTAAAGGAAAAATAATTAGTACTAATTTTAGAAAAGGTTGTCATCTAGGGATTTTGGTGGAAAGCATTATAGATTGATTGATAATTTGTGAGTACTATAAGGATTACTGAACACAAGTTTCGTTATTTGGGCTTTAAATGGCAATTTAGAAGCTTAAGATATCCGAAATCACTAAATATAAAATGAAATGAAAACTATTATCAGACTTTTAAGACCCTTATGGAGAGATTTTGCTGAGAAAAATAATCTTTTTGTGTTTAATTTTTTTATAGCAATTGCATATTACAATAGAAGAACATCTTATCAATAAATGACCATTTTTATATTTCAACAAAATTAGTTTTCATGTTTTCTACAAATATTTTAAAAACCACTATAAAACACGCTGTCCGACGTGGATCAAATCAACCGCCGCAAGGCCTTCTAGAGGGAGGACGTATCGCTCGTCGCTCCGGCCTGGCTGCAGTCGATTATGCCGCGCGTAGTAAAAATAGTCACGCGCGGAATGCGATTACCACATCTTAGTACTTTGGTAGTAAAATATTTAATTATTTTTATTACCTACAATGATTTTGTAGTGAGTATAAATTATGTTTCAGGTAATATAATGGGATGTAATTCCGAGGCTAAATTATGTTATGTATTGTAATATAAAATTAAATATATTTCGTAATTGTAAGAGGTTGTAAGGCCCCTAACACTATTTATGTGTTCGAACACGAAATGATTAATAAAACGTCCGTAGTGTATACTGATTGAACACTGATTTGAATGCAACTTAACAATGTAATAATAACGAAAATATGATTAGTATCCAACATTTGTATTATTCTTTGCTTGCACAGTAATATTTGTCTACTTATAATGCAAATAAAATATTTTTATATTATATTACAGTAATATATTATATTATATTACAGTAATATTTGTCTACTTATAATGCAACTAAAATATTTTTATATTATAAGTGCGTGGTGGCCTGTTGGTAAACGGACTAGACGCGGCTGCCAACATGTTCACGGTGGTCGCGGGTTCGAATCCCAGGGCACACCTCTGACTTTTCGGAGTCATGTGTGTATTGATAATCAATCACCACGCACTAAAACGGTGAAGGAAAACATCGTGAGGAAACCTGCATACCATAGCGATTTATAAGAATTTCTGTGGTATGTAAGTCCGCCAACCCGCACTAGGCCAGCGTGGTGGACTATATGGCCTAACCACTCTCAATCGTATTCTCGATTGTAGAGTAGGCCCGTGCCCTGTAGTGGGACGTATATGGGCTGATACAGATACAGATATTACAGTTACATTTCAATTGAATATTTGAAGCGCACGGATCAAAGTTGTTTGAGCCGATTGTATAGCGAGCCGACGCGGCAGCTCTACGCACACAGCTTTGGTCGCTTATGTGTGCGTGAAATTAACGAAGAAATACCTATAGTTGACTTTGCGCGCAAGGTGTATACGCTCTTAAGAGCGTTTATACCCTGCACGCGCTTTTTGGCTTAAAAACAGGACTTTTCAAATGAGTTAATAGCCACCAATAAACAATTTAAAGGAAAAAGAATTATTATTAATTTTAGAAAAGGTTCTCATCTAGGGATTTTGGTGGAAAACATTATAGATTGATGGATAATTTGTGAGTACTATACGGATTACTGAACACAAGTTTCGTTATGTAGGCTTTAAATGGCAATTTAGAAGCTTAAGATATCCGAAACCACTAAATATAAGATGAAAATAAAAATATTATCAGACTAATAAGACCCTTATGGAGGGATTTTGCTGAGAAAAATAATCTTTTTGTGTTTAGTTCCTGTAAAATAAAAATTTAAACAATGCGAAATTATTCAGAAACTCTCGTCAAGAACATATTTTTTTTTCACCAACTTATCGTACATAATTTTTTATAGCAATTGCATATTACAATAGAAGAACATCTTATCAATAAATTACCATTTTTATATTTCAACAAAATTAGTTTTCATGTTTTCTACAAATATTTTAAAAACCACTATAAAACACGCTGTCCGACGTGGATCAAATCAGACCGCCGCAAGGCCTTCTAGAGGGAGGACGTATCGCTCGTCGCTCCGGCCTGGCTGCAGTCGATTATGCCGCGCGTAGTAAAAATAGCCACGCGCGGAATGCGATTACCACATCTTAGTACTTTGGTAGTAAAATATGAAATTATTTTTATTACCTACAATGATTTTGTATTGAGTATAAATTATGTTTCAGGTAATATAATGGGATGTAATTCCGAGGCTAAATTATGTTATGTATTGTAATATAAAATTAAATATATTTCGTAATTGTAAGGGGTTGTAAGGCCCCTAACACTATTTATGTGTTCGAACACGAAATGATTAATAAAACGTCTGTAGTGAATACTGATTGAACACTGATTTGAATGCAACTTAACAATGTAATAATAACGAAAATATGATTAGTATCAAAAATTTGTATTATTCTTTGCTTGCACAGTAATATTTGTCCACTTGTAATGCAAATAAAATATTTTTATGATATTATATTACAGTTACATTTCAATTGAATATTTGAAGCGCACGGATCAAAGTTGTTTGAGCCGATTGTATAGCGAGCCGACGCGGCAGCTCTATGCACACAGCTTTGCTCGCTTATGTGTGCGTGAAATTAACGAAGAAATACCTATAGTTGACTTTGCGCGCAAGGTGTATACGCTCTTAACAATGTAATAATAACGAAAATATGATTAGTATCTAAATTTGTATTGTTCATTGCTTGCACAGTAATATTTGTCTACTTATAATGCAAATAAAATATTTTTATGACATTATATTACCAATATATCAATCATAAGTTACATTTCAATTGAATATTCGAATTTTGAAGCACACGGATCAAAGTTGGTTGAGCTGCCGCGTCGGCTCGCTATACAGTCAGCTGACACACATAAGCGTATGTGTGCGTTAAAATTAACGAAGAAATACCTATAGTTGACTTTGCGCGCAAGGTGTATACGCTCTTAACAATGTAATAATAACGAAAATATGATTAGTATCTAAATTTGTATTGTTCATTGCTTGCACAGTAATATTTGTCTACTTATAATGCAAATAAAATATTTTTATGACATTATATTACCAATATATCAATCATAAGTTACATTTCAATTGAATATTCGAATTTTGAAGCACACGGATCAAAGTTGGTTGAGCTGCCGCGTCGGCTCGCTATACAGTCAGCTGACACACATAAGCGTATGTGTGCGTTAAAATTAACGAAGAAATACCTATAGTTGACTTTGCGCGCAAGATGTAAACGCTCTTAAAAGTTCTGGAAAAACATCCACCGATATCTTTACTTCGACTGCGTCTTACTTTGGAACAAAACAATGCATTACAATAGAATGATTATCACAGGGATAAACAAATAAAATTGACCTCATCGATGGCTCTACGATCCACAATATTAATTAAATGTCGCAACAAAACAATACAATAACAGTTCAAAGACATTTCACATTACTAAAACCATGAAGTCATAACGCTTTATTCGTCAAATGACGGTCTTATTGACCTGACATACAATGAGTAACCCATCAAAAACATTTTCATGTAAAACGTTTTCAAGACGAGACCACAAAATTCTTACAGTGCGTAAAAATATATTAAACCTCATGTAGACCCTAGCTTCTTCACGTCCTAACACTACAAGGCCTAGTTTTACAAAATGTGCGGCGAAATGGATCATATTCAATTACCCTATTGTCTACGATCATAAATCACCTACAGCGTCTTATCCAAAGTTATTAATACCCAAAAAAATCAAATAAATGATGCAGAAGTAGTGGTAGATATCGTTAGCGAAGACTGGAGGTGTCGAGACAAACGGCGCGTCGGTAACTAAGTTAAAGTTTTTACGTCACAAATGGAAGTGAAACTCAACGCCGAGAGCTCTGGGCCGCGTCACGCACCTGGCGGGAATACGCCAGCCATCACGCACAGGGCTGAACAATACTTGCACTATACCTTTTATTCAAGCAACTGCATTGCACTTGGTGGTATACTATAATGTATCAGTCCATATACGTATCCCACTGCAGGACACGAGCCTCCTCTATAATCGCGAGTATGATTAAAAGGGGTTAAGCCGTATAGCCCACCATGCCGCCTTAGTGCGGGTTGGCGAACTTTACATAACATAAAAATCCTTACAAATCCCTGGATATGCAGGTTTCCTCACGATATTTTCCTCCACCTTATACTGCGTGTTAATTAACTACGACTGCGTTTCCGACTGTTAGGTATGTTTCTTTTGATCTGATGATTTTTATTTACTTGATCGAGACGATCATGAATATTATTGTTTATAAAAGTATTTATACAGGTGCAAATTATGACTCAATTTAAATATTTCCAGTAAATGCCCAGAGATGTCGCTAGTGGTGATATTGACATACGGTTTTCCCTGTGTATCATGAATAATTTATAACAAACACGGTGTGCTGTGATAACTCATTTTATGAGAATTATAATTGTTTTTCAAACAAAAATATTTGCCCGCTAAGTTTTAGAAGTTACTTGTGTATTTTTACTTAATTCTATCACACAATATATAAAGAAAAATATCCTGAATAAACCTTCATAGGTACTTAAATGTTCTGCTCAAAAATTTTAAGAAATTCCTCAACATGGGTTATGTCATGCAGCACCCGACCTATCTAAGTGGCCAATACAGACATTAAAAGTAATAAGCTGTTTATAAATTGAACACATTGTACGTCCCTATTGAACCCGTCAGCCCTGCGTGTGAGGCTCGACAGAGTGCGGAGTGGCAGAGCGCCGAGACAGTAAAACAATTAGACGCCGCGTCACCTCGCGCTAAACGCATTTCCGCTGCAGGTACGCGTCCTGTCGGTCCTCACACCCTGTATGTATGTACACCATGTATATTGTGATAGCTTGTAAATAGGTACCTTTGATTATGTGTAAGTGTGTATGTGAAATGACAAATCAACTTGGATTTTTTAAGGACTTGTTTATTAAACAGTAAAATGTCATTTGAAGTATTTGAATTTCGATAAAATTGCTTACAATGTTTGGGAAGAACTTTAAAAAAGTTATCTTCTAGTCAGTTGGTAAGGTTCATTAAAACATTGGCAGAAGTTATTCGCTTCTCATCTATTTGTATTAGAATAATTGTATAGTAAACAAATTAAAAAAAAATTGCTATGCAAAACAATTACAAAAAAATAATATATTACAAAGTATGGAATATTTTCTTGATTACTTTATATTGTGGTATTATTGTTCTCATTATTTTTTCATATTTATCACTAGAGGGCGTGATGAGTCTCAGAACTTGACTTTTCAGATGTACATAAACCCGCTTCTTTACCCGCATAGCAGTTTTAATTATTAATATTGCAGAACTCGGTTTTACTTGCCATCTTACTACATAATTAGAAAGAATCCACAGGTAGTTTAAAATATATACAGCTATATTTTTTTCAGCATAAAAGCGTTGTGCGCTACTCTAAAATTAATCCCTAAATGTTACAGAGTACGAGCCTATGGCTAATCTGGATGGTAATTCCAATTTAGGGTCATCATCATCATCATCATCAGCCTATTCGCGTCCACTGCTGGACATAGGCCTCTCCTATGGCACGCCACTGGGCTCGATCTTCAGCCCAACGTCTCCAACCGCTGCCAGCCATTTTTCGGATATCATCGCTCCACCTCGTTGGAGGGCGTCCTACACTACGCTTACCGAGGCGCGGTCTCCACTCGAGAACACGTCTACCCCAACATTTAGGGTTTATTTATTTAAAACTTTATTGTACACCTAAAACTAATACAGAAAAAAATATTAAAAAAAAATGTACAAAAGGCGGTCTTATCGCTCGAGGCGATCTCTTACAGTGCTTAAAAACTATGGATTTAACACCCAAAAATGACGATATTTAAAAAATCATAAAAATAATTGTCGCGTTACTAAAACTACCACCCGGCTTCGTTTTCGGTAGCAGTCTTGACTCTTGAGATACCTGGTATATATAGTTATTATGAGTTTAATATGCGAATAATCAAATTTGCGAATCGAACGCAATACCTCGTGATTCACAGCCCAAAAATTGTATTATGAAACGAATAAATCCACGTAACCAATAAACTCATCGGCTTTTATACCTCTAGTAAAATTAAGCATGCGTATAAGGTTCATTTTCGCAATACACCAACAATTGCTAAATTCCTAGTAGTGTCCTGAGTGTCCCGTCTTCCAGTGTCAAGTGTCACGTAGTGTCGTACACTGTACTGGTATGATCTAGTTATGAATCGAATTTCATCGGACACAGTGGCACGCGCGTTGCCTCGTGTCACCTGTCGAGACTCGAACCAGGCACGTACGTCATAAATGATCACGCTGTGGAGGAAAATCATTTGTTTTGTGAATATATGTCTCGTCGATAGAGCGCTTCCGTCTTAATTTTATTTGATACTTGGGAATTATGGGAAATCGTTACGGTGCAGAGAAAATAGATTTTTAGATTTGAGCGATCTGTAATATTGTTACTTAATGGGTAAACTGCAGTAGCAAATGTAGTTCAGTCCAAATGGTGGAATTTAAAGTACTGCTGTCTCTCCCGGTCTCTCATTCTCTTCAGCCACAGAAAGTCCACTGCTAAACATAGGCCTCCCTCAAGGATTTTCACATCGACCTGTTGGAAGCGGCCTGCATCTAGCGACTTCCGGCCGCCTGAACCAGGTCTTTTGTCCATTGAGCTAGTGGAAACTAATAAAACTGTGATATATTTATACCCAGTGTTCGGTGGAGGATATCGAAGTGGATAGTTATATGTATTTTAAAACTGCAAAAACTTTGAATCATCTCGCAAAATTCTTCAAACATTTTATAATATAGACAAGATCGCTATATTACCCAGACTTCTTTACGTTATACACTGTTCTAAGATGCATAAGTTCAAATAAAAATATTTTCCGAGAAAATACAAAAGCCATAACACTATGTTCATAAAGTGGGTAGCCCGCTATCCGCTGATAAAATTTCTCCAAGAAATTCATGTTTCGTAACAATATATCGCTCAGTTTCAGCTATATTGTACAGTTTGGGAGTAATGCACTGAACGTGCTGGCTGAGGAGCCACGCCACTTGTAGTTTATGAAGATATGAGCGCAGCCGGGAGCGGCTAACCGACACCGCAAGCTTAATGCGCGAAGTTTTTATCTGGAGCAAGGCGAGAGCGACGCGCCGCCGCGCGCTCCGCTAACACATTCTACTTTTTATGTACCGCTACCGTGCTGGGAACGCTATTATTACTGTTGTTAGTTTTTCGATTGTAAAAATATCCAACGACCTTCTATCTTGGTCTTTTTTTAAAATATAAACTTATTGATGTTACAAAAATAACCAATAAACGGTTCCATGCCAAAGGGATAGACAGGTGCTGTAGCTCGGCTCAGATCGATCCAATATACTAACTTGATCAATGTGTTCTTGCATTCATATCGGTCCAGATACTTCTGAATTGACGCTTTGTAGAATGTCATCGATTTGATCAGCATAGCTGCAATGTAGACAGACTCCTGCTAACTCTTCCTTTTCATGTTCTTCAAACCCAAAATAATATAGGTAGTCCAATCATGCCGAAATTTTATGCCTATAGTTCATCTAAATTCTAAATCAAAAAGTTTTATTTGACGTTTCATACTTTTAACATAAATAACTTTGTGTAGACGTAACTCACACAATTTCAATAAAACTTTCCGCAAAACGATGGAATTATGAAGCTATTCTTATTTTAAATAGATACTTATACATCGTAGTAGCACAGTGCACAGCTGAGCGGTGCGGCGCCGGTGGCGGGGTCGCGTGCGAGCTCTAACAGAGTGCAGCTGACGTGACAGTTTATTAGCCGTGCGGTTAAGTAGGAGCAGGTCGCCGCGCCCACGGTCGCACGTCGCCACCAATGCCAATTGCACCAATTATTGCCACTCGACGGCTATTATCCGCTCAGCGGCGCGGACGTACCAACACCAGCCCCCCGCCCCGCCGTTCACTCCCCACCCCGCACCACGACCCTGCACCTATCAAACTAGAATTGTTTAATTAAGAGCGCAGACACCTAAACTGCACGATCCACTCGTTTAAGGCTATCACGTGTGAGTTCATTGCGCAGTTCCAATGCTGTATGCTGTTATGTAATTTACTATACTCGGCAATGTATGTTTGCTTAAGCACGTTAATGGTTGAAAGTTTTACCTATTTCAGTATTACTGTATTATACGAGTACTATTTGCAAAGATGTCCTTTTTTTCCATACCACCAATAAAGAAACTCAAACAAAATGCTACCATCATTGCATACGTACACAGTAGATCGTTATCACGTCTGTAAATCCTTAATCCAATGATAGCCGAGCACATTTATCGACTTTTTAAAACCTTACTTAATCAGCATTGCACGTGTAAGTCAAAGGTAATGAAGAGGGATTAGTGCAGTTCTCAATGCAGACGGCCGCCACCAACTACAGTCGTGTGCGACGATTTTATCGAGCACACCGTCCATTGCGTGCTATGTGAAAGTGGGTGCTGCGATGTGTTTTACAAGGATACCAGTGTACGTATAAAGGGTATTGTGTCGCAGTGGCGGGGGACAGTAATTGAAATAGCGAGTGAGCCGGAGCTGGGTGAATTCATTAGGCGGATATCAGTGCGGCGGCTGGTAATCAGAGTGTTTTGTCGTCTAGTTAGCATTGTTCACCGCCGGCGGCAGCACCTGCGTCGCCACACCGACGGCTTTTGGTCACCAATTTGTGAGACATACTTGCACCACTTTCCACGAAATGGAGAATCACAATATGTTTGCTACGAGTTCGATACATAGACTCTTCATGTGCTGCATGACAATAGGCGCCGCATGCGATGCACTCAAATACTCTGTAAAGCCTCTTGTGTCAAAAAGCGACGGATTATAAAGAAGCAAATACATGACATAATATGTTGATAGATTAAAATATTAAAGAAATATAATCAGTAGTTTTGAACACAGTTATAAGTTGAAACTCTCAGGAACTATGATCAAAATTAATTCTATCTCAGAACACGTCGACTTAGGTCTAAAAATAAAGGGTCACAAAGATTAATTTGTCACAGTTAAAATTGAACTGACAGCACCTCGTTCGGCATCTGCTTTTTGATGAACTGCCCTGTACTATTTAAAGAAATGAGAAAGTAAATGACACCTCTAATGCCCTTAATAGAGCCATCAAACATGAAGCATGGTAATGTGGTCGCGGCGTGCGCGCCTGCAATCAAACTTGAATTACTTGCGCTCGGCCCACACACCTCCATGAGTTGTCACGCGAGCTGCATCATTATGTTAAATCACTTCATTACTTTTACTATACATTTATAAGCCACAAGCTTTGATGCGTTCTTGGCCCTGGAGAAGAAGTTGTAGGAATAGTGTTTTTTTATATTGCTTTTTTTTAACCTAATATGCAGACGTTCTTTATCTATAGCTGTTACATTAACGCAACATGATCTTTATTAGATTTCTCGTAATGTTTTTGTCTTTACCGTTAAAGCTAGCTAAATGACGAAATTTTTAATCCCTGTTAATATTTCTTAGAAATATATACACACATATACTCGCGCCTTTTTTCTAAGAAGGGGTAGGTAGAAGTGCTACCAGGATATTTCGCCTTGTATGTTCCGTCCGCGATGTGATTGGGGCCGAGGCTATCACTATATCGGGTACAAATTCCTAACTCCGGTCTGATACTGAATAGAGAATCCAATGTCATTTTTCCCGACCCGGGATTCGAACCCGAGGCCTCAGCTTTAGAACGACACATTAGTACAACTACGCCACCGAGGCAGTCAAATTCTCAGTCTTCTAATAGTCAAGTTTAGAATATTAGTTTGTCAGAATTACGATACATAAAATTGATATTATTAATCAAGTGTAGTTTAATAACGTGTGTATCCCGTAAGAAATCCGAGTAGGGCTGCGGAGATCATTTCGCCGGCATCACCGCGCCCGTCCGCCACTCCACAATAAC
Source organism: Hyles vespertilio (assembly GCA_009982885.2). Lineage (NCBI taxonomy): Eukaryota > Metazoa > Arthropoda > Insecta > Lepidoptera > Sphingidae > Hyles > Hyles vespertilio. The sequence goes on along the minus strand of CM042809.1, from coordinate 394,813 downwards.
CCGTTAAAGAGAAGCTCCGCTAAGTTAGCTAAGTCGCGGATTAAGTATGAAGTTAATAGGTTAAGTTACCGCCGGTATCAATAACCATTTTATACAGTTAAGCTCAGGTTTAGAGTTACCGCCTGAGTTTGTTGCGAGTTGCTTAATGTTTCATTAACTTCGGCTCAAGTGAATAATTACCTTGCGACAGTTTCGTACTCAGCTCATTATAAAATATAAAGGGTGAAAATCCTTAGGATTAAGTGCGGAAAGACGCAGATTTTGTTACATGCTTAGGTATTCGTAGGAGGGTATAAAATGGCGAAAAATAAAGCTAAAAAACAAAATAAAAATTGGTTAATCAGCTTAAGAACTACTTAAATATGCAGCTGAGGAGCAAACATATTGGACACAAATGCACAGGTCAAACTTATAACACCCTTTAATAGCGATTACAGAATGCAAAAGTTTAGATCTAAATATTTTGCGTTAAAGAGTTGATTAGATCTAAAATATGTATTGTAGACATTGCATCGTATAGATATAAGTCGACCCTCTTCGACAGCTCCCCGCTACTACGTCTTATAGTTTAGATCGCACCCTCACAACTTTACTCGTACATTGCGCGCTTTATGATCAGCTTTATTGAAATGCTGCACGCGTGACCAGCATACTAACTGCAGTTGTACATCAGTTTCTATTTTTATTAGATAACATTGAAAAATAATTACTTGATCACTTCATTGAATTATTTTCATATTAGTTTCTGTACTATTTAGATAAAGCCTGTTAAGATTCTTTTAACTTGTAATAAGTTCATTGAATTTATATACAGCTTTGAAGTCGAATTCCCTGCGTTTATTAATAAAAAAATATATATAATATATATAAATATATTTATATATAAAAAATACACTACTTCTTATAAAATCTCAAATTACTTAGAGATGGAGGAAGTGGGAGTGGTAGAGCCACAGTGTTGTCAGTCACAACTAAGCTTGAATGCGTAGGCTTATCCGGGGCGACTCCAGTGTCTCACAGGAAATCGACGTGAGGTGACAGCTTTACTGGTGGGTTTCGTTCAGTGATTGAGATAGCCGGGTGTCCAATACCTTTCCTGCTACCATTTTTTTTTCTCTCAGCTCCCTTCCCGATTTGATGGGCCGGCAACACATCTATGATCCAAGGATTAAAGTAAGTAAATCTAAGACAACTCAATGAATTGTTAAGGAATATTTGATGTTAACTAGAATGTTTTGTCTAGCTCCCACTATAAAGTGTCGCAACTCGCAAGGCTTGTCGCTCTCACTGTACTAAATACTAAAAAAACTCAACAACTACCCTGTTCAATCACAATCGACTGATAGAGCGTCGTTGACTTTGCAATTAATAAATCGTCATAGGACGTCCGCCCACGGCTGTCCGCCGCGTTTCCGTCCATTCGCCCGCTTTGGGTCCGTCCACCGCTTTCCATCCGCCCTTTGCCGTCCACCCGTCCGCCCCCTGTGTCGCACAGCCCTGTAATTATTGACCGCGCGCAGTTCTTCTTATTGTTATAAGATTATGTATAGATAAGCGCTGTCGGAAATAAAAGTTACAAAAAAAACGGACAACTAAAATAGATTGATTGATTTTTTTTGTTTTTTAATCTTCCCGTCCACCCCGTAACCACAAAAGCTGTATCGGTATAAAACAATGTAAAAAACCCAAATCCGTAAGAGTTAGTTTTATTTCAATATGTAACATTCACGCAAATCTAGGAACCATTGTAGGACACATTTTTACTTATAATTATCTTTAATTAAAGTGTCCCATAGCCACAGAGGTTTTCTAAACTGGGTAAGAGATTACGGTTTCTTAAATTTACAAGAATGTTACACATTGAAATAAAACTATTAATTACGGATTTTATCGCGGATTTGCGATTGATAATATTTAAATTTTTTGCCTTCCCGACGTTTCAATTACTTTATAGCTGTCGTGACTACGAATATTTTTCTTATACGAATATTTTATTTCAATGGGTCAGAGATGGTTAGAACACTTCATCAGATTTCTTATAATTCCAATTCCTACTTGAACTTACTAATACAATAATAATAACCATGACCAACCAACGTGTCATAATTATCTTCAGCCATAGGAAGTCCATTACTAAACAGAAGCTTCCATCCAGGACTTTCACAGCGAATTGTTGAAAACGGCCGAGGTCCAGCGAATTGCTACAATCTTTATTACAGACATCGCTCATCAGTCGAACGGGACCCAGCGGTAAACAATATAATATATTGGCAGGTAATTAACATCGGGCCGGTGGAACCCGGTGGTTAAACGATCGTCCAGCTCTAAATCAACGATACATAAACACATAAGAACCGGCCGTCAGTATACACGACGTTTAAACTCGGGTTAACGATAACCGGTAAATTAAACACGCAATTACCGGTGCCGCGGTAATGTGCTGCAGTTAGCACCGTCTATAAAAGTGATTATATAATTATTATAAAGCAGCCCACTGGCTTAGTGAGGGCATTACGGGCTGTGAATTGAGAGGTTTCGGTGTTCGATTTCTAGGCCGAAATTTGCATTTTGTGGGAAGTTTCTTGCTGTATTTTTTGCCTGGGTACAAATTTTAGGCCTGGTAAAGCATTTAACATGCTACTATATCTTCGGCTGAAAATAGGCTCCGATAAATGTGGCATTAGTAACTCTGTCTACCCCTCTAGATATATAGGAGTGAATTTGTCTGTCTGTATCAGTCCATATACATCCCACTGAAAGACACAGGCCTCCTCCACAATTGAGAGTACGATTGAGAGTGTAAAATGTTTTATAAATAAAATAAACAACTCTTCTTAGCGATTGCAATCGGGTTTTCCCATACCAAAAATGACTAATTCTTAAAGTGAAGTTGTCTTATTCGTCATGAGTCACAAACGCATTAAATAAAGATGTATTTCTGGTAAGCGGCATTCGCGGAAACACCGCATCACCGCAGTATTTGCACATAAATTACTGGTATGTTAAACACTTACCGCCTTATTACAAAACGTGGTTTATCTAAAAACTTTAGTTTAAATCGCAATAAACTATGGTTTATATAAAATTCATATTACAAAAAGTGGTTTAACGATAAACCATGGCCTTTTTGATGGTTTATCGCTAAACCTGACCGCCCCCTAGTTTAACGGTGGTCTAAATCGTAAACTTCCAAATATTTCTTTTGGATTTAGTGTCTATTTCATCGTATTATGTTACTTTTACTGTAAAATTTATATTAATATGATGAATTTCTTCGTTTTTAAGGATTTTGCAGCCTTTGAGCGATAAAAAACGCCATGTCGGTCCAACAAAACACGTCTACGCGTCAAACCCTGTTTTGATTTTTTCCGATAAAAATATACGCAAAAGGATAGGTTTACCAAACATTTTACAATGTAATAATCCATATAATAATGTTGATTTCCTCACTTTTTCCTAATTACTCAAATTCACAGACCATTTTTCATTTTGTAGGTCCACCACAACACGATTTTATTACATTAGATTACTATGTAAGTACCTATGCGACAATTATTTTATATCACCTCACTTCACATACTTCGTTGACTAAATAGTCAATTCATTCCAATGCTAAATGAACTTATTTTTGCTCGCTATAGTTTTGTTTATTGTTATGGTTTCATGTAACGCGCTAGAATGTTACGTTCCATCACACGTGTTTGGATGTGTCACTAGCTAATATAACATGAATCAAATGAAAAAAAATAATTAAATTGAAATCGATATACCAAAAAATATTGACAATCAAGCAAAATGTCCAACCCTCAATAGGTTCAATACGCCTAAACATTATTAAATCATTAAAATTTTATTAAAATGTATTCTTTTCTGTGGATATGGAACGTTACGATGGAATGATATCACGCTGAACGAATATTATTTGTATTAATCTGTGGTTGGTGTTTTATACACGGTTCAAAAGAATGAACCAAGAGAACCATGGTTTATTTATATTTTGTAATACAAGTAAATTTAAACCATGGTTCTGCAGATTAGACTGGTTTTATTAGACCAGGTTTAAACCAAGGTTTATTTCGCTTTTTGTAATAAGACCGTTAATGACGTAATATACTAAATGTATGAATGCGAGAAACCGAGAAATGTAATCCGTGATGAACAAATTAATATTGATTAAAATAACTAACTGTAACTATATTGTGCTGAAACGTGGTAGATAAATAATATAATATTAATAAGGCAAATATGTGGTCTTAATAGCACATCGATTTACATACATCGACATTAATATATAAATGATTAGTAATAGAAACAACTCAGAGTTTAGGCACATCTAAGCCCGAGGCAATGTTTGGTCACACAAAAATTTGTTTCGGTGCGGTACCAAACCTAAGGCATTTGGTTTCTAGTCGGTTACTGGAACATCTGCGCTATGGAGGCTATAATTACATTTGATAAGTCTTGGAAGTGAGTTTACGTAATAATATTTTTTTTTTCCATGTTGCATTACTTTTTATAAATTGGCGTCAATATAAGTATTTCTCATGAAGTGTTATTCATCGCAGATATTATGAAGCCATAAAAGCGTTTCATATTCATAATTATACACGGTTTTGCTAAACAGATGTTCACAAACGTAATAAATACAACAATATGTCATCTTGTTACTATTTGCTGCCTCAAGATAAACTTTATCCACACAATTATGATTGTCGTGTTGTGTGCAATTACACAATTGTGCAACTTATGTCGCTATTGATTAAATCCTTATATTGACTCATTAATTTTCTGGATTTATCTTTAGATGTTCGCCTATAGGAAAAGTTTTTGTATAAACAGTAACTTTAGTTTGATTTCGTATTTTTTTATTTAAGTTCCAGCTCAATATTTATTACGATTTATTGTATGTTGGCCAGCGTTCACATGTCACTCTAGGTGACCACTGAAAATCAGCGTTGCGCTGTGGCTCACGCCGCAGGGCGACATTAAGCTGAGTGGTCACCTAAGTGTCACAACAATGCGACGCGCAGTCTTACATTACCTATGTGTTACTTATATACTTATTGTTTTCATTTTTTCTGTGTTAATGTATGTAGTGTCAGTGTGTGTGTGTTGTATTGTGGTGACAAATAAATCTGTTTTCTTTCTTTCTTCTTCTTTCTAGTTTGTTTATGTTTTTTCTCCATTTTATGTTGCCCTCGCTATGTAATGCTGTACACACCACATTTTTATTTTATATACCGGGTATATCAAGACTGCTACCGAAAACGAAGCCGGGTGGTTGTTTAAACGATTTCAGACACAATGCAATAGAAAATTTTGCAAAAAAAGCATCAATTTTTTTTTCTCCTATGGCCATATTTGGGTGGTAAACACATTTTTTCCTAAAATAATAGTGTATACCCTTTTATTTATAAATAGTCTAAGGTATAAAACAGTTTAAATTATTATTTTAGCAAAAGCTATGGATTTACCACCCAAAAATGACGATATTTAAAAAATAATTAAAAATTAATATCGCGTTTCTTGGCGAAATTTTTAGTTGCATTGTGTTTGTAGTCACTAAAACTACCACCCGGCTTCGTTTTCGGTAGTAGTCTTGATATACCGTATATATATATTTTTGTAAATTTGTCCTGCATATTTCGTCGATGTGTCTTTCTTGTTCTTAAATTAAATAAAAATAAAAAAGAATCAAGAAAATTAGGTGAAAATATCACAATTGTAATAATAGCTCGCCAGGATTATTAACGTCCAATGAAGGGGTAGGGTGATATTATGTTTCCATAACAGGGACAAATATTTCTAGTGACAAGAGACGTTATGTCGTCAAACAGTATTCTTTCTCCACGTCGTCGTACTTACCCTCAAATGCAGTTAATATGCAGGCCAGGATAAAAAAAATCCGGTATCGGACAATTCATTAGATTTTAGTTAATTGCACAAAGATCCTGATTTTGAAATCGATCTCAACTCAAACTTTTCGTTTCGCAAAGCAATTTTTGGCGCCACTAACTAATACGTATTCTTTGTATGAATAATTATAGATTAGAGACGTTTGGACGTTACTTTTTGTGATTATTTTTTGTTTATTCTTACTAGCTACATTAAAGGTCTAAGGAACTAATATTACGCTCAAAACAATGTCCAAATAGATCCAAATAGATAAACACGCGAGGTGCGACATTACCGAGTGAGCAAAACATTGTCTCGCCACCTGCAATAACAATGAGTACCACTTTCACTGGCGACGCTAATTAGATGCTAGTAGTACACACGCAAACACATTGCTGTAGCGCAGTGGTTTAGACGCCTTTAATTAAACGAGCGGCCGCGGGTTCGATCCCCGCACGCCGTCAAATATCTATGTGCCCCACAACTATTTGAACGAAATGCTTAACATCTTATAGGCGTAGCAGTAGTGTATAAAGACGTAGAAACATGAAATTCTAAGTTCGATTTCTAGGTAGAGCGACGCCCCTTGTAGTATTTTTCGGTTTAGACCAGTCATATTAATATGATTTTCCCCGGTTATGGCTACCCTCTTTGCCTCTATTTATTTCTGGTCAAACCGATCCAAACACCTACCTACCATTCGTGTATAACAAATAATGTCTTAACTCTTATCACAGTGTCCTCTATGTTGTCTTCGCTCAAAATAAGTCATTGTTCTTTAAAATATTTTTGTACACATAAACAAAGAATTTCAGTATTGCATCTTGGCATTGTATTGCATCAATGAGTCATGTTTACAATGCAATTTTCTTGCATAAAGAATCGAGGACCTTGCGGTACCTATGAAAATAAAATGATGCAACTCATACCTATTTTGTAATACTTGTAGCGTTACATTCTGATTAATAGCATTTAATAATTTATGTGTGTATTTATAGTCAAGTACCACGAATTTTAGCGGTTCAGGAAAATATCGCGAGGAAACCTTCATGCCATAGAGATCTAAAGCAAATTATCTATAGTAGGTGAATTTTGGTAGCCCGCACTAGTCTTGAGTAGTGCATCATGGTCATATCTAAGCACCAATCCGTCTGATAAGCGTTTCAAAACGGGCTTTTCCGCCACTCCCAGTCGATTGCTATTGATATTTGATTTCGTTCCATCATAAATGCAAAACGCATCTCGCTCCTTTCAATTTTAAACATTCAGCGAACTTTGCATACATTAAAACTATCGGCTCAGTTTATAGCCTATACTCCATAGAAACCACATTACACCCGGGCACCAGTGCACTTATGACCTAATACATCCATTACACGCAACTTTAGCACTCCAGCCGCGAGTATTGTCTTGCCTTCCTTATTATGCGAAGAGCTGCTAACCGCACACTTGTTTAGCTTTACTACGCATAGGACAATGGAATATTGTGGTAAAATAAATTCCATCAAAAACATCATGTTAATTTAGTCTATTTATTTGCAAGGTTATCTTTGTCATGTTTTCTAGAGGAATGTTGTACAGTTTAATGGGCTGAATACACCCTTTCCCTCTTTATACCCCCCTCCTGTTATGCCTCATATATAATATATATAGATACCAATCTACAACTATTATTCCATTATATACGGGTATAACGAATCATTAACTGCAAATGTATCTTTGTAATCCTATACATTTATATGAGATTACAAAGTTATTCACGCAATTGGTGTATCTAGAAAACTAGACAGAAATTATGAAATGTTTGAAATTTTCCTTACTTTAGACACTAAACACTAATTATATTCTAAATTTGAAGGTTCTATGTCTGCTAGAAGTGCCTTAGACTTTTGATGATCGGTCAGTCAGTCAGTGAGTAACAAAATTGCGAAAGTTTGACAAGTTATAATTCTTAAACTACTGGTTCAAATTGAATGAAATTTTAAACATACCGTGTTTACACAATGCCTAATTAGTAACTGAAAATTCAGGCTTCTTGCTTTAACCACAACGAAGTTATGGGGGGTTGAAAATGGTCTGAATTGCTTCGAGAAAAGGATAGTACGGCTGTGCCGCTTTTTAGCTCGACTTGGAGGGGGCACTACCGTGCCCCTAGATCATGGAAAGAATATTCATGTTATATTACACTTGCTACTTACTTGTTTAATTTGATTTGATTTAACTCAAAAATAAATCAAATTTTGGATAAATCCTTGGCGGTGCACTTCCAAATTCCACAAGTGAAAGGTGTAAGTTAATCATTATTTGTTAGCCAATCATAATTACCAATATCTTCTATACCAAGCCTGTACAGTTAGAGCGCGTGGCGAGCGTGCGCCTCTCATTACTCGACAGCCTCCGTAGCGCAGTTGGTTAGACGCCGCCTGTGAAACGAGAGGCCGCGGGTTCGATCCCCGCACCGAGAGAAATATTTGTGCGGCCCACAAATATTTCTTCCGGGTCTGGGTGTTTCGTAGTTCCTGATACCCACGACACAAGACTCGATCTTAGTGTGGGGTCAGGACTATGTATGTGACTGTTGGGTGTATTTTTTTTTTATTACTCTAACAACTAACAACTGCAGTATGCACGCAGTAAATTGAAATTAGCATTGCGTTTTATTCTCCGGCACGAGTCCCGCTCGTTGCGGCTACTCATCGACCAATGCTTTAACAGAATACTGTGCCAACCATCTGGTTATATTTTGTATTTGAATTTAGATATTCGATGCTTACATTTCTATCGCTGTGTTTCTGTAACACAATGTGCCCTGCTAAGTGTTTCTTGTGCTCCAGAACCGAATATATTATGTTTTCTCAATACATATTCAGAGCAACATATTCAAAACATTTTGCATCCAGTAATCACTAATGGTTTTCAATTCAATTCCTGTCGCAAATCAATAATTCTGGAAAAACAATGATGACTTACACATTTATTCAAAACGAAGAGCGAGATTATGGTGAGTTAATAAATTGTCTGGAGAGCGATAACATCTTCAGCCAACCTGTTGTATCCGCGATAAAGTTATTAAAGCGAGTTATTTTTACGTGGGGAATACCAGCCGGATTTAGACGGAGGGTCGAGGACGGTCGGTGTTGTCCATATACATATGTGCACAGGTAACCTAACACCAAAACGGTATATAACCACAAATAAATTAGCAGATGAAAAATGATATTTCCTTACCAATTGAATACGTAACTACTAACTAGACTACTGACACGGGTAGAGACGTGCCTCGACCACCAGTTTATCATATCAAATTATTATCTAATTTGATTTACTTATTTTCATAGACGTAGTATCAAAACAGACTTGACATGCATTTGACATATATAGTCCATCTCACTTAGACTTATGCATAAACCATAAAAAACTAGCGGCCCGACCCAGCTTCGCCTGGGTGCATATATTTTTTGATTCCACTCCACACCAAATACATGTTATTTTTCGTATTAATCTCTTGTATACCTAAACTTGACATAGCTATCCTACTGTCTGGCTCAATCCCGTCTCATCCGTCTGTTCAGTCTCTTCCCGATCCGTCCCGTCCTTTTTCTTTTATTATCCATCCCGTCTTATAACGTGCATTTACATTTCGTCCTATCAAATCTGTCAGCTATCCCAGCCCTCTCCCGTATCTTCCACTCTATTATATCCCGTCTCTCCATATACATGTACATACCGAGTATCTCAAGACTGCTACCGAAAACGAAGCCGGGTGGTAGTTTTAGTGGCTACAAACACAATGCAATTAAAAATTTCGCATAGAAACGCGACAATTATTTTTTATGACTTTTTAAATATCGTCATTTTTGGGTGGTAAATCCATAGTTTTTGCTAAAATAATAATTTAAACTCTTTTATACCTTAAATTATTTATAAATAAAAGGGTATACACTATTATTTTAGGAAAAAATGCATTTACCACCCAAATAGGGCCATAGGAAAAAAAAATAAAAAAAAAATTGTCGCTTTTTTTGCAACTTTTTCTGTTGCATTGTGTCTGAAGTCGCTTAAACTACCACCCGGCTTCATTTTCGGTAGCAGTCTTGATATACCCTGTATAAAGATTGCCTTATGAAATTTTGACATTAAAAACGCGTTGCGTTTTTTATTGTCCATCCAATATTCCGTCCCTTATTTCAGCACCAAAATGCTGTTTTTCCTAATAATATTGCACGCCATTACTTTTTGTTAGTAATAAAGTAATAATAACCATTTAAAAAAAGAATTGGCCAAATTGGTCCAGGCGTTGTTGAGTTATGCGCTTACCAACACATTTTGCGATTCATTTTTATATTATAGAAGAAGATATTATAGTCCACCCTGCTTGCTTAGTGCGAGTTGGCGGATTTTATTTCACGTAGAATTTAATCCGAAAAGTCAGAGGTGTGCCCTGGGATTTGAACCCGTGACCATCGTTAACTTGTTGGCAGTCGCGTCTAGTACGTTACCATATACAAATTAATAAAACCTTCATACTGCCTTACCAGGTGACGTAAGTAATAGAACAAATATTTAAAAATATAAAACTGCATATCGTTTCGTTATAATGTCTAGATACGGCATCAACGTACCAATATTCTTTTTATTCTTGAGTCTAAAAACAATATTAATGCGAAATTTAAATATGTCCCCCAGCGCATCTAAAAGTATCAATTCAAAAACAATGTCGTTTATGAAAACGAAAAATTATAATTAGATATATTTTGGTGTACTCCGGCAAAACGCTTCGATAGAGTATACCTTGTTTAAAACTGTTGCAATAATCTCAAAAAACAATGGGCGATTTTGGTAGATATGGACATGATTTCAATTTACATTTAACAAAATTATGCGCAAGACGCCGTATCTAGATAATATTATATACACGATATACACGATTTACACATTTTTTGAATTTTGTTCTATTTCGTCAGCCGTCAATGAAAGACAATGGAAAGATAGATCATTTTACGTTGGATGGTAGTTGAAGCTGGACCGTCTTTTACGTCTCCCGTCAAATAAACAAAGATCATCCTATATTGGCTGGACGCATCACGCTTAAACGATACCCAAAAAAAAGGTTTTTAGTATCTTCCTCAGAAATTTTCCTATTTTTCTTACCCCTAAAACCTTCCCAGGATTTCCACGAATATTTCAAGACCAAAATCAGCCAAATTGGTCCAGGCGTTGTTGAATTATGCGGTTACCAACAAATTTTGCGATTCATTTTTATATATAAGATGAAAGTGACAAAACACAATTTGCGGTCCTTGTCATAGTTTCACATAATTTTGTACGGAATACTTTGTGTTACCCAAACAAATAGGACGTGCGGTTTGTTATAAACTTGAATTACTGAGTATTTTACGAATATTTGCGGTCAAAAATGTATGTAAAAGAGTGTTAAAACTGATTATAAGACAAAAGGTATGGTGTGCTGCTTTATTATTGGCTGTGATAGCCGATCTAAACGATAATATGAAAATATAACCTCTCACTGGTAAGTGCATTTTATTTAGTATATTGGTAAAAATAAATGTAGACGTTCATTATTACTAACATCTGCAATTATTATTTCATGGAATACATTGAAAAATAGGATTATATTTGCATAAAATATACGTATTTTAAAAGTATTATCCGACCAAATTATCTTGACTTTGTTTATTATGATAATCCGTATACTAGTCGAAGAGGACGCCATTTTGTACATGATTTTAAATTAGTTGGATTATATTATGTTTCGGGATATCAGCTTATAACAATCTGCATTTACTGGTTTTATGGTAAATTAAACCATCATTCATTTTATTTCAGCTTTTCAAAAGGTTTACCTTCGCGTGTTTTGTGGATCAAATTAATAGGATGTGACGGAAAATTAGACAGCTGGGATTCAGAAGACTAAGCATATTATAACTTTCTTAAAACCGTTTTCTCTCCCGCCACTCGAAATAAAGGTAAACTATAATCTTATTGATCTAAATAATAAAATTCCAGAGTATTCATCCTTGAGACGAAAATGAATGAAACCTCTTCTATAATCAGTCTCCCGGCAGCTTGTCTTCATAAATTGTCCTCCTGTGTATTAAGTGAAGCTACATTATGCATAATCTATAAATTATAAAATGTAGTTTCGAAGTCAGTTAAGTTGTATTTTTCAAATTTGAAGTCTGTATTCGAAAAAAATACAAAAATGCACCCAATCCACCAAGCTTAATACTTCTTTATTTTTATTTATTTTATTTTGGTCACAAACAGTCGTGTTCATCAACAAAAACAAAGATTTTATGTTTACAACTTACAGATTTTGAGTGCCAAAATTTAAAGTCTTGACCCGAGGCGTCACGTTACCTTACGTTATTTCAATATATTTTTTCTGCACATATTAATTACATATATTTTATTCTTTCAATAATTAGATTTAATTTTTATAGATGACCGAATCCGAAAATGTGCGGAATAACAAAGAGTGCTGAAAGGACACATGAGCCTGATATGGATGAAAACAAAAAGTGCATAATTGTATTTTTGAAAAATCAATATTCCAGGAAAAAAAAGCCAGTTGATTAAAAAAATGTACAAGCGCTGTATTATTACACATTCGATACTTTGCTATATCATTTTATGTTAATTAAGATATAGAAAAGAAAAAAATATGTAGGTATATTTTTTCCATTTTGTTACATTTGAGAAATGTTTAGGTCTATATCAATAGGTTTTCTGTACCTTTGTTATTTACGATTCGTTTGTAGAAGCTTGTTATTAGGAACTTAATTTATGAAAATATTAAGTATATTGTAAATAATTGTTTGTAGCTTTCTTAAAATAAATAAATAAAATAAAGTAGGATGTTATTCTATCCTTAGTAGTTTACTGGTGGTAGGTCTCTCATATGTGAGAAGCCATCTGGGTAGGTACCACCGCAATGTCTATTTCTCCCGTGAAACAACACTGCTTAAATGCACTGTTGTGTTTCGGATTGAAGGACATTGTAGCCAGAGCAACTACTGGACATATTGAGACTTAACATCTTATGTCTCAGGATGGCGAGCGCAGTGGAATATTGCTACTGTTCATGAGCGGTCGTATCGCTTACCATCAGGCGAACGGCTTGCTCGTCTCGCCATACAATGCAATAAAAAAAAAAAAAAAAAAGTTACGTTACTATGAATTCTCTGATCTTCTATAATGTATAGAACACTCGGCAGGTTTTGTTTCTATGTATATACATATTATCATTACTATGTATTATTCGAGTTACGTAAATGATATAAGTATTAATAATTATACATCTTTCCTTTTTTGCTTTCTAACCTTTGTGAAAATATTGCAAAACGTTACGTTGTTTAATACTGACGCCCTTCATCCGCATCATTCATCGCAGCTGGTTAGACGCCAGATATAAAACGTGAGGCCGCAGTTTCAATGCCCGCTCAAGAAGAGATAAATATTTGACTAACTTGATATTTTTTTCAAATCGAAGTGTTAGTGAGACCAAAAAGTCTCTCGTAGTTTCTGATTGATACCCACGACGCAAGATTATCATTTGTAGGGTTAGGACTATTAGTTAAAATATTTATGGGAAAATGTATGACCTGATATCCCTGCTTTTTTTTTACTTTATGTCTGTCCCTTACGGTGGAACTCGAATGTCGAGTCCATGTGATGCTACGTCCATGCTTATTTTCGTTTGACATCGATATCGTGCGTGAAATAATTCTGTCAGCGTATACGTAGTGTCATCGTGTCACACCCTACTATCGTTACGAAAAGGAAGTAACTTCGACAGTTTGTACGACATCCAGGGAAGAGTGACGAGTGCGTGCTGTCAACACATTTCTGTGGTAGGCCCGGAATACGTACATCATTATACGATAATTGCGTAAATATACCAGGATACATTTTTTAAAAATTCAGTCTAAATATTCAGAAAACGAGTCTAGTTTAGAACTTTAAAATCTAAAGTCGAGGTTATTAAGCCAGAACAAGCGCTTCTGACTGTAAAAATAACGCAAATTATTGGTGATTATTACTCGCTTTAGGATGATTGTCCGATGTTCAGTACCCCTTTCCTCTTCCTCCCCGCTTACCTCCTGATTTGATCATAGCGTTGTAGATGATAATGAATTGCAATGATCAATTACCACGAGATAAATTGTTTGCTCGTTTATCAGACCTATAGAATAACAAAAAGATAATCCGAATAGTTTCAAAGACTTCAAATATCAATAATATTCTAAAATCGAATGTAAGGTACAAAAATAGCCAACAACTATAGGCAGCTGAACAGTCGTGTTTCTAGTACAACGTACATTATGCATTTAACGTGGCATGAAATTGGATGGCCGGCGAAGGGCAGTAACGCGCCGCGCGAGACCTGTTCACATCGCGCCCTTTATTGCTCCTCTTTATCGACTAACATTCAAACTTTACGCCCCCTGTCACGACTCGGAGAGAAAAGGATCTCTAAATGTTTTCTTGGCGTACTTATTTATATTCGAATGTCTTTTATTTACATAAAATAGGATATTAGCAAAAAAGCGTAAACAAACCATTAAAATTTTAATGAAAATCAACAAGAGCTAAATGCGTTACTCTACGCCATGACATGGGTTCTTTGAAATTACTCTTGTAATATTTCCTTGTATGATCATTTCATAAAGAAAAAAAAACTTATGAAATTTATAAACAAAAATCAAACCGTCGAACTTAATCTAATTTAATTAAAATTAAGAGATAGAAAAATACGACACCACAAGCTTTGAAAATAAGAGTTAAAGAACGCTCTGTGGCGAACGAAGTAATTTAGCAGAAAACATCCCAATTTTTACTGAGCAAATATGCTTTAAAGACAAGCAGCGCATACCAACTAGATTTGCACAACACGACAGACTACACACAACAGACAACAGACGACAGACGACACAATACGACACGCGAGTCGCCACACAACACGTCCAGTACGACGTCGGCACAATCCGCGCAGATTTGCGAATCGTTGGAATACTTTCTGGATACGCGCCGCCGAGTATGAATAAACGAGCTCAATGCTGAATTTAAACAAGCTTTTTACACTTGATGGATTTGGAATACGTAGATTTCGGAATTTCCGCTATTCTATATATTGATTTGCTTTGAGAGACTATTTTTATAGTAAAAATGTGAGTATCGTATGTTTTTAATTTCTTATAATTGACTTGAATATACCTAGAACGAGTGTCGTAAATCAAAAATAAATTATTTTATAAACGATTTTTTTCATTGCATTTACTCAAAAACAAAAAATATATAAAAGCAAATAAAAGTAATACGCAGTTGTATTAAGCAAAATGAAGTGAAATCCCGCGCGTTCCCCTCCACAACACATCAAATACATTATACAAGCGTCCTTTATATCCGCACGCAGACGTTCCCCGGGATGAACTCGCGTCTCCCGGCACGGCGCGGCGCTTAGCATGCGGCGCGCGGCCCGCAATCCCGCGCTCCTCTTTACGACGGTCACTCGGGTACATAACAACCCTCCGAGACACAGGCGGAACTCAACACGCGTCTCACGTACTCACCCCCCCCCGCATACGCAGACCGCGCCGCGGGACAACACTCACTTCTAACTACCCCGAACTGCCCGACAGCCGCCGTTTATGAACACTTCGTATGTCACACCATACACATAACGTCAAGTGGGATTTTCGCAGTCTCTTTGTTTAAGGATTTTCCGATATCGGCACCAATACAAAGGTTGGATATTCGATAATGCGATCATTCAGCTCCGTGCCTTTATACCCGGGACGCTTTATGAATAAATACACTTTATTTATTTTAAAGTGAATATTGCAATTGAATGAAAATGACATCTGAGGAAAATCGGGAATATAACGTACTCGTATAACAGTCGGGAGCGGTTGTAGTGACATTGTTTTCTCACAATGTTTTTTTAAACATGGTTAATCAAAGGATAATTGTACTTTACTTTAAGAACAACATAAAGGTAATTTCATTGAGTTCAAAATCAATTTAAGTATGATACCCACGCAAACGAGATCTCGAGGCAAGTTACGGGATTTATTTTCCATCGTTTACATTTTGATTACAATTTATGTTATTTAACAAGTCGTCAAAGTGACAAAGTGTATTGTTCATATCTAAAGAATTTCCGAAACTAGCGTTCATTCGTTGTTATTTACCTTAATAAGATTTGTAAAAGCTCACACAAATAGACAATAACTAGATTTAATTTGATTCGATCAACATCGCGCGGAGTAATAACCGCGCTATTGTTATTGGCATTGCATTAGCCTTAATCTCCACACAACGCGCGGGCCACGAGGCGAGCTCAAGACCAACAGCTATTACCAAGAGCTGGAACTTCGGGACAAACAAAAACAGGCGAAATGTGACGTCACGTCCGATATGAGGTCCCATCTGCGATATTTTTGTATAGGCAAAGTTTTGACGGCGCCGGCCCGCCTGCAACCCTTGCGGCCGTTCACCCCGCGCCTGCAAAATAACGGGGTCACGGCTGCTCTAGTTTCGGTAAACAAAGTTAGGTAATGTGTTGATGCTCAGTTATACAAAGCCAATATTATTAATTGTTGTGTTGCAAATGTTGGCAGCCATAATGGCGCAGTAAGCGATAAGCTGGGAAACGAAATACTGCAGCTTGTTTGGCATTAACAATCCTTTATAATTTAGAATATCCAGAACGCAATACACATGATAAGTGTGTTTTTTGACTATTTATATTTTTACAATCAAAGGAATCATTACTCCTATAACACTCACATGTCACGCGAAAATTTTGCCCGTAATCCCTTATTTGTCAGCATTAAATAGTGGAACGGTCCACTCCATTAGCAGTGATGGCGATATGCTTGAATGGCCATCAACAACCCTTTCAAAAACATCAGTCCCATTGTCTGCAAGTACAGTCCCCCCGCCCCCCACACTCGCCGCCGGCACATAATAGCTCAGTTATCTCTGGACGGATAAACAGACAAATACAAAGCCGCGTCCACGGCGCGCGATAAAAACGCAGCGATGGATTGGAATAGCGGAGTAGCGTCGCGCAGCCCGCCCGCGCTGACACGCGATGACGGGCTCGTTTGAATGCCCTCCATTAATCTTGTTGCCGACGCGAGCGCGCCGGTATTTGTACTCACTCGGCCTCCCTCGCCACGTGTGCCGATAACGACGCGCCATTCACACCGCAAATGTTTAAAAAGTGATCATCTGAAAGAACATGATGTATTTGCGAAATAAATTATGGGGCGATAAACGAAAATTATTGAACAAAATGACTCGTTGGTTTTTCCGTGTACACATGCAATTTTTTTCTTTCTTGAAATACACAGTAATGTATATGTTTAACTTATGTAGATGAAAGATCCCGAAAGATACAGCTATCTCAACTTTTGCTATATTATATTAGTCTACAATTAAAAGATTACATTTTTATTTTCTCCTTTCCCGAATACCGTCCAACATTCCTTATTCTTTTTTGGTGCGCAGGAACTGAGCTTAACACTAAGCTATTTTTAATTGGGTGTTTCGGCCAAAATCGCTTGAGTAGTAATTAGAAAGGCGACTGTCGTTAGCCTTCTTTTATCAGATTCCAAGTTATTTTTAATTGCCGCAGTCATGCACTTCCCAAATTTCTGTATTTACTACCAATTTTTATATCTTTTTTGTTTAGAAAGATGGAACTTCCTGTTACTAAAGTCAAATATATTGCTGTTAGCTTTAAATATATTTTTCATGATTAAGGGTATGCACCATAGTCCAATAACGGCACAGCAGTGTGTGGGTGCAGGGCCACGGTTCAACTCGGACTTTATTGTTATCAGTTCTCTATGAACGTAACTCAATGGATCCAGTTATGAAGTTATTTATATGTAGATCCATAAATCCAGTTGACGACTAATTGGGTTTAGCCGTATCGGAAATTAAATCGGACAAGTTACACGTTCATAAATCGTTGTTTTCAATGCGCGCCGCCCCCCCGCCGCCCCGCCCCGTCCTCCCTCGCCCCGCGGCGTGCAGGCTGCACCGGTGCAAACGTGGCGTTGCGAGACTTTGAATTACGGCAATAATGTGCTAATTTCCTCCGCACAGATAACGCCACGCCGCGGCGAGTAATTGCCTCAAGTCATTCCAATGCGTTCGATCTAGTGATCCCTCCACATATGCACCGACTTGAGAAATTCCGCAAATTCCCATGTTATATGGAGTAGAATTAACTAACAGACTTAGCTTAAACTAAGTTACTATTTTATGAGGTCTTAAAAGCACATAAAATAATAATCTATTTATAGATCAAAGAGTCTTTCAATGAGAAGTAAGTTCCTAAAATGGTACTGTTATAGAAAAATGAGTATTAATTGATGTAGTTTCACACCTCAAATGAGTAAAGTAAACTGATGGTATAATTTACCTATAATTAATTAACAAATATATTTTAATTACACCCAATGCTATAATCATTGGCGGGACCTCATGATCTGTTTGTATACTCAATAAATAAGCCAGCAGACAATATGTATGTAAAGTGTGGAGTGTAGACAGTACGCACACTCATCGTCTGCGCCGCGCCGCGACGCGACACCGCCAGTTAAAGTGTTTAATGCTGAACTTGAACTTGTCCACTTAATTTATTTCTCGTCTGTCTACAGCGATAAAACAATCATCCAGCTGGTTGTTTTACGCGAATAAATCAGCATCGGTCCGGGTGCAGGCCGACGAGGCCGTCGCACACGGGCGGCTATAAAAACGCCCACCGCGACGGTCTGTGCAGCGCCTTGGCCGCGCGCCAGACTCGCAAATTATGCTATAACCGTGCATTGTCAAGTTATTTTCACATTAGAGTAAAGAAGAGATGTGTCATCGAGGACGGCAGCTGCTTTGTTAGCGCGAGTGTGCAACTGACTAATTGGATTTATCGTTGTCTTTAACTTCCACGAATTACTATTCACCAAGTCGATGCCGCATCATGTTTAAATTCATGTGAATTTAAATGAGATGTGTAACAAAAATGTTTACATGATAACTTCTTGACCTTAGAATATATTTGAATAAATGAAATGAATGAATAAGATGAAAGATAAATTGGATTATTTTCTTATAAATACGCCATAATTTAAGTTATGCCTGCTAAATATAAAATAAGCTGAAACTTTACAAAGTGCCATATCACATTTCATTGTACTTAATGATAAAAGTAAAATAAAGAACTAGTAAAACCACTTATATTGTAAAAACACTTATTTCACTTTAATGTACATCCGGTAGACTTTCACCATTAATTTGGTGTTCCGTGTGGACAGCACTGCAGGTATAGCCATGAACAGTGGACTGACTACATATCTTACAGTTTCAGTATTAAAAGACAATTAAAATAGCTTTCTTTATTTCGTTTACGTTAGTTTTCCTCTAAGATTAATTTACTGATAAGGATATAGAAACTTACATACCAATGACAAGCAGATAAGAAGAAATTAATGACAGTTAAAAAAAAGTCGATTGTTAGGGAACGTATCACTTGGCGCTGTATAGTTTGCTGGTGGTGAAATAATTGCATCTGCCCGGATAGCGATAACTGTAAGCAGCGTTTTCGAAACTCTCATAATTACCTTTGCATATTCACATCCACCCACGCCAGCATAATTGTTTTGACCAGCAAAATATATCTATTCATCATAGATGGACCTCCTATCTAGAGTGCACTGTCCTTACCTTATGTAATGTATTAACTTAGTCGTGACAGTTTGTGGCGGTAGCAATACGCCAACTTATATTTAGCTTTTAAAATAACACGCTTATTAGTTGTAATTTGAACATTATTTAAACACGCATTTCATTTTAAAATATGACTGCAGATGTTTAACCATAAAACATCTGCGAGTCGTTTTATTTAAGTAAGAATTTTTGTGTACCTTATTGTATAATATTAGTTAAAAATATGCTGTTCTAAATTATTGTTTCCTAATTGTAATGACCCGTTCATGCCGGGGCAATAAAACTGTATTATTATAGTTGAGTTCTTTAGTGGCGGTAATCCTTTGCAACAAATTTATGTTTTTTAGACAATAGTACACATGTTTGGGCCGACCTTAATTTTTAGTTGAAAGGATAGACCCTATTTTATATTTCGCCGTCAATAAACTCCGATTGCAGAAAATGAGCTCGCAGCTGCATCGATTGTCAACGTGCGAAGATCTCCAGACATGTATCTGCCCCTGTTGGATCATTTGCTGCACCGACATCCAGATTTGAGCATATCTATATAGACATAATCGTAATGTCTATATCTGAAGGTTACAGGTACTGTCTCACAATGATAGATCGTTTTACTCGTTGGCCAGAAGCAATACCACTCCAAGACCAGGAAGCAACAACGGTGGCTAAAGCGTTCTACAACCATTGGATCTCACGATCTCTCTCTCTTTTTAAAGACTTCAGCACCACTGACCAAGTCTTCGTGCGCCGCGAGGGTCCAAAAGCGCCCCTGCAGAGTCCTTACGAGGGCCCTTTCAAGGTTGTCATGCGCGGGGAGAAGACGTTTGTTGTTAACGTCCGCGGTCATGACGTTACAATTTCCATTGACTGTCTTAAACCAGCCTATGTGTTAGCTGACCCTGAAAACACTTCAGGTGACGTAGAACATCAAGCACCAAGGCAACGGACAACTCAAGACACTGAAGATGTACATCGTGAAACAGATGCACACCAGCGAACAAGGTCCGGAAGGCGCGTCCGCTTCCCGGACTATTTCCAAAGTGGATTTTCGTGAACTGTCATTCACTGGTAGGGGGGTGCTGTGGCGGTAGCAATACGCAAACTTATATTTAGCTATTAAAATAACACGCTTATTAGTTGTAATTTGAACATTATTTAAACACGCATTTCATTTTAAAATATGACTGCAGATGTTTAACCATAAAACATCTGCGAGTCGTTTTATTTAAGTAAGAATTTTTGTGTACCTTATTGTATAATATTAGTTAAAAAGATGCTGTTCTAAATTATTGTTTCCTAATTGTAATGACCCGTTCATGCCGGGGCAATAAAACTGTATTATTATAGTTAAGTTCTTTAGTGGCGGTAATCCTTTGCAACAAATTTATGTTTTTTAGACAATAGTACACATGTTTGGGCCGACCTTAATTTTTAGTTGAAAGGATAGACCCTATTTTATGGCTTAAATTTATTTTCTGGAAGATTTAACCGATCCTCATTCGGGTAGTCCTATAAAAGGGTCGGTTTATTTGAATGAAAGAAGACAGTCTGCCATCTCTCGTCACGAGCACATCTCGCTCCGTGTCGCATAATTATAATTTTACTCTGTCTGTGAATGTATTAAGTGTTAATTTACAAAATATACAATAGTTAGTTCCTGGAAGTGAGTGCTTATTCTAATACCTACACTTATAACCACCAAAAGTTTAAAAAAAGGAGCCTGTAGCAGTTAGAGCTAGGCCTGTGTTGATGAATGTGTAGTAGGCCGAAGCTGTGCGCGTATAACAGCGGCGAGCGGCAGTTGTCCCGCCCGTGTGTGCGTCTCGGGCGGCGTGCGAGTCGCAGTGCGCCACTGCAATGCGTAGCGCCCTCGCCGCTCGCCGCTCCCGGCTCCTCTGCGCTCGGTTTCATCGCACTTTTCGCTCTTGTACATGTCTATTGTTGTACAATTTATGAGCTAAATCTGCTTTTACGGTCTTACTCGAATTCAGCAGCGGACTCGTGGCAAATTTCCTATGAATTCGCCGGCTATTTCGCCCCTTTTCGCCCAATATTTTTTGTATGCGTTTTATTCTGTGGGAACTATGCGTCGTGTCGGTTGGATTAATGGATGTGATAGTTCTGATAGTGGTATCAATACAGTACATCCATGTAATGAACTTTGCGTATTTACTCCTTAACCAAAGCGAAACATTTTGCATCATAAAAAGAAAACCAATCAATTGCCGTATGTTAAAGGCTTTGAGTAAAAGTTCACTGTTACATATTTAAAGCTGCAAATGACTCAGTCTTGTATAGCAGAATTAATGTTTTGAATCATTTTCAAAACACTGTAATAGTCAAGACATGAATAATTCCAAATATAGTCCTTCCATTTGAAGATGCCGGTTTTGGTTTTTGAATCGACCAACCCTCAACTGTCTAACTCACGTTGTTTTTAATGATCAAACCAACTTATCAATGAAGCTGTTAGGAGACCAAAAATGTAACAATTATATTTTGAATGATGAGATGCACTCATCATATTCATCAGAAAACAAGATAAAATTGTCTATTTCCATCCATCAGCCAAAGGAAGTCCACTGCTGAACATAGGCCTCCCCCAATGATTTCCACAGAGACCTGTTGGAGGCATCCTGCATCCAGCGACGTCCTGCGACCTTTACCAGGTCGTCGGACCATCTTGTGCGTGGACGTCCTACGCTGCGCTTTCCGCTACGTCTATTGTCTATTTGCAGTCACTCTGCATCTCGCGCGCTGCAGCGAGCAGCCGTCCCGGGGCCGACCACTCCCGCCGCACAAGTGCCCACTCACCGCTCGCGGCGCACCGCTCACAACCACATTATTCAGCGGTGCAAAATTATAAATTCAAACATTTTGTCGCACTCAACAGAGCATTAACCAAATGGTGACAAACGAAAAATTGCTTACGAAACTTTCGTTAGGGAATAATGAGGGGCACCTCCCCGCGCACCCTCCTGCCCCCGGCGTAAATAAGTGAAGCGGCAAATTGTCCGTTTAAATTGTATGAAGAGGCGTGGATTCTGCGAGTCCTGCGTAATGGCCGAAGATTCGCGGCGACATTTATATTCCGCCGCGGTCCGCGCCGAGCCCCGACGCGACGCACCGTGGATGCGGCATCTGCTGCCGCACACGATTTTTCCTCGAGATAAACTATCTGCCATAAAGAAAACCATGACTTCTACATTCACTCTCTTGATTACATTTTTACTACAACGCTGCAAAAGATAAATATAGCAGTAGGTCGGTGGAAGCTGATTGCTCAGACAAAGATTGTGATTAAGTTACGGCTCATAACTCGGCCGAGCAACATAAACACAAATAAGAAAATGCTGATGAGTCCACGATAATTGTACACAATTTGGCGTGTTGTCATGTGCTGGCGCGGCGGCAGTCCACGTTCGCAGATAAGTGCGGGGCCTGTAATTCCGGGGGCTATCGTCGAGAGCATCCTCTGTTATTATATCATTTACATTGAGCAGGCGCGCGGGGGTGCGTGGCGCGGGGCGCGGGGTGCGGGGCGCACTCCCTTGGAGTTTAACGAAACAAGTCATGTTTCCACAATTTGGCGCAAAGCCTCACGTTTCGCGACGTAAGCTGTCGTTATCTGGCCGAGCGAGAGCGGTGCGCCACATTTTTTGAGCTGAATGTTGTTACTCGGGAAAATATTGTCCCCTCCGACCATTTGCATACATTTACATTATAATCCCGGTTGTTTGGCGGTATTCACACAGTATTTGCGTTCGCCCAGCACGCACCCGGAGTACCTCCAGTGCTAATATAATCTCACATATTGTTTTTGGATGCTGTGTGGCTGCTAACCGCGCTTCCCTGTAGTGTGACGGTTTGATACTCTGGCGGCGCGGATCGCGGCTGATGCGAATGTGATCCAGTGTCGCTGGATGCGCGACGGGAGGGTTACATTTATCGGGATGTTGAATAAAATATTTTTCCTCTCCGATACACAAACATTTACATAATGGCGTTAGCGGCGTGTGCATCCGCGTTTAATGAGCGTTATTGAAGGGTATAATGCTGGTCGTTTGCGAGCACTTGCGTCGCCGGCGGGGGTCGCGGCGCGGGGCGGCGGCGCGGGAGCCTGCGTGTCGGTGTTATTGCATGGAGTGATGACGACTATGTAGTAGCAGGGCCGGATTGTGTTAGCTCAGCATCAACTAGTCGTTGTGGCTTGCAAACAGTCCAATCAGCTATAATTCGCTGACCATGTTGCTATTTACGTTCGATTATTACTAATAGTTAAAAGCATATAATATGTGTATTATTTTAAAAATCTCATGATCTCGTGTACGTACTGGAGAAAAATGACGACACCAATTAAGAAGAAATATTAGTTGGTTGTAAAGAATAGAACTATAAATGTGACTGTTGAGTTATTTATTTATTTAAAACCACATTTAAAGAAAAATAGAAGAAAGTTCGTGTTGCCAAGGGAGTTTCTTGGGCCGCTTCTTCTTCACAGCTACAACACGTTCCGAAGCGATTTTAGCAGAAAATAACGATTCAAAAGATCTTGTGAAAGACTATTTGATTAAACAATATTATCAAATAAAGTAAATGAAATAATAAAATAAACATTTTTTTTTAAATGGCCCGGTATTGTGGTGGCATTGAACTTTATTTCATACTTATTACAAAGTAGAGATACTCCCCAAAAGACAATTTATGATACGAAAACAAGCCAGACAGTCGATCGCAGAGATTTTTACAATATCAGTCGTACAGCAAACAATTGCAAAGAACTTTATTAATTCCTATTACCTATATACTGCTACTTTGCGCGTGACGTTATGTCCTCAGAATAGATACTTTACTTATTATTAGGTGCGGTAGTGACGCTTTGCGTACGATTACTAAATCCGATCGTCTGTGTATTGTTCACTTTCTAAAATCTCATATGAGTTTTTCTGGGTCTACAGTTTGTACTTGATGATGAATTACATTTTGAGATGGTAATGATCATGGTGAACCGTGGGTGGCAGTAGCTCTACTCACCTCCTCGGAGTTAGCTCATACAATGTTCCCGCAGTACCCTTAGAAGGTGAAATGCCATTACAGGGAGGCGTGCATTACAGTTAGTGTTTTGCAGCTTCATAGAACATGCTTTGTGATAGTGGCTGTCATAGGTGTGCCATTGAAAACGTATTATAGTGACCCATATAAGTACATCGGGTTTTAGGTCTTTCCAACTTTTTTAGGTACGAATTGATTGGTATGTGACGTAGCACCGTCGTTCTATGCAGCTTAGTATTGTTACTTTAATTAAAATATTCGTGTGTCTAGTTTAATGTTTCTGAATATTAACATGTTAAGCTTGGCAGTTTTCTTCTCACATTTGTCTTAACTTACATAGGAACAGTTGACGGAGACAAATTGCCTTGCGTCAGTCGTTTGACCTTGAACCAAACATTAGCATATGAGTTTGCTACTAAACCACCGACTGAACATGCCGTTATATGACAGTGTGACATTTAATAAATTAGCGCAGAAATTACAAACGACTCAAGAGTTATATATCAATGCTGGTCATCACAATTATTTGGAACTGGCTCTGAAACTGAAAATGTTGTAGCTCTGGTAACTTATTTATGTAAATAATATTAATCACTCAAAAAGTATATTTGAACACGCAATCAAATAGACGGATAAAAAACTTTTTTATTTAACTTTTTTAATTTAAACTTGTAAATAGTTTACATTCTGTAATAGTAAGTTGTTAGTTTGTATAGAACTGCGGTGAAGGATGTGGGGTGGACACAATGTAAGTTATTTTGGCGGGGTGCTTGGGTGGTGGCTAGTGCTTGGCAAGGAGTAAGGGCTAGGGCACAATGCGGCCACGACGCGGGGCGACCCTCGTCACCGCCACTAAACTTTTTCAATTAGTTGACCGAAGCCGCGCTCCATACGACTCCCCGCACATCGTACTGGGCGATGGTGTGAAAAATCTGATTCAATCTACCACTCAAAAATCGGTTAAATTCGAGAATTAGTATGAGCCGGCCGTTAGCTGATGCTGTTCCACTACAAGACAAAAGCTTACACCCACTTTTTATTTATTTACTACTTGTAGCTTTATACGACCAATATCTCCAATAAAAGTCTATCTCGACCCTCTATCTCTTTCTGCATGTAATCATGTCTTAGTATATTAAATACAGACGCAGTATTATTTGTTTTCGTTGATGTTTGGGCACGTGGCGTATTGTGCGCCGGGTCGGCCGCGGAGAAACACATTGCATCATCACACGCGGCTGATTAAAATGTAACTTCTGTTGTAATCGGTTTTATTGTGCCCGCGAGACACTCCGACCCTTTGTAAACGATTTGTTTACTCGTATGGCGTTTGTTGTAATGTTTCATTTTATACAGCATATGAACATACCAAATTCCATGCAGCGATTTCTTCAGTTACCATAAGAATCATAAAAGTTTACTCAGTGCTATTGCAATTACAATATTTCGAAATAATTTTCCTCAAGTAACAAAAACTTGTTTTCCTTAGTTTTTGAGCAGTCAGTTCAACTTATTATCTCGGAACACGTGGAAGCATCTCGAAACTAAAAACAAAACAAACCACGTCACCAGTTATTTTGGTAAATATTATTGCAGTGCGTCATGCACACACGTCAATGACGAGCGAGGAATTATTTAAGTTCAGATGTATTTCCATTACAGCTTTATGAGAGAAGTGCCTACATATTAATCTGTTGCTCTTGGCGCGACTCTAATAAATAAATATTAATAAACACACAAGGTTTCCGTTCCGTCAAGAGGATTTTTGTTTGTATTATTTGCAGATTTTTATTGATTTGCAATTCCAATGTTAATCTTATTGATAAGAGCCTACATTGCTCATTCTACTCCATTCTTCCACTCAATCAACACTATTAATATAATCAACTATATAAATTAGACTAAAATAAATTAATAGATGTAATTTTACGTATACATCGTAGAGCTTGGTTAATTGGCGCGCTGGCGGCGAGTAGGTGCTGACTGCTGACCGACCTGGTATAATTTGCATTCTCAACAGCAGTAACTCTAGTCTCGGCTAGTCGGTTACAAATTTGACAAACGCGACGTGGCGATCGCGATTACATCTCTGCACGATAGAGGATTAGCGATGCGGGCATTTGCTTCAAGGTCTATAGATTATACATTATGCAAATATAAGACCGAGTTCACATTGCGAATATTTGCATTGGCAGATGGCATCATTGATTGTTACAAATTGGTGTACAGACAATATTCGTTTTTTTTTTTATTGCGATGGATGGTTAGACGAGCATGTCATTCCCTGCTGGTAAACGATACGACTGCTTATGGACAGTAGCGAAATTAAGCAATACCATACATTACAAAGCAACGCGCGGCATTCCATTGCGCTCGCCAGACTGAGACATAAGATGCTAAGTCACATTATGTCCTGTAGTTACTCTGGCTGCAATGTCTTTCAAATTGGAACACAACAGTGCATATACACGGCAGTTTAGCGGGAAAAATAGATATTGCGTCAGTAGATACCCAGGTGGACTTTCTGGTGGATCAATCACCAGAAAATTTTAAAATATAGAGAATTGAGAAAATATTTAATTGGTAGAGTCACGCTGAGCATTGCAGTCATGACTTAGCATAAATTAGCAGGCTCGTCCCGGTGGTACCCCCGCCTTATAGGAGATCGACGTGAAGTGACAGCTTTGCTATCGAATTTCGTTCGTTGAGTGACATTTCCGGATGCCCGATACCGTTTCTTTCTTCCCATTGTTTTTGCTTTCCGCTCCCCTCTCGATTTGATGGGCCGGCAACACATCCATGCTTCAAACGTTACGGGAGTCCATCGGTGACACGTGCTACTTACAATTAACAAAATTGAGGACGTCAAAGAAGGATTATAGACATGTTCTCTTATGTTTTTTAAATTTAGTATCGATTCCACTGCAGATTCTTGGTACACACGTCCACGTGTCTGTCTGTACGTCGGCAAATGATGTGCGTGACTGCACCAAGTAGTCGCGTGCGGAAGATGCTCTACGCTAGTATATCTTGTTATCGGATCTCCGCGACGTCGTAAATTAATACTCGCCAAGCGCGAGATATCATGCGCTGTACCACCCAAACGTCGCTGGTGCATGCGACTTGTACGAGGCTGCAACGCTAGACAGGCAAAATATTATACGGGAAGCGGTGTAAATATTTCAAACGTTTATGCTACCAATCAGGTTTCAAGAGCTATTAATTACCTTGTAAGGTAGTTGATGTACATACCGCCAGTACGAGAGTTGGGTGATATTGTGGCTCTCTTAATATCAAGTTTATAACTTCATCTTTGTCACATTTGGTCGTCATGATGGCCTATTTATTGCATACTGTTATGATAAAATTTGCAGAATATTTTGGTTGATAGTAATAAAACCAGTAGGTAACTTGACACCAATATTTTTATTGTAACAATTACACAAAAGACATTAAAATGTTGTGTGGTGCCCGTCCATTGTCCATTCCGTGAGCTTGCGATCTGTTAGTGAGTAGCATCGTTCTACTATTGTCCTACTTCTGTGTATTGTAAAGTGTGTGGTAATGGCAAACACCTCCTAAAAGTTTACTTTGTGTGTCACATACCGGACTTATTAAGAGAGTTACTCATCTAATTACACATTAAATCGGTCATCCAACCTCCCCGCCGCCCCACTCCACACCTGTGCCGTATACCTCTTCAAACGCTTATACAAATTGTAATGAAAAACTCAGTCGCAAGCACGCTCAACCGAGAGTTCAGAGTGCGAAAGCGAATTATTTTGCTTACCTACATAATTTCCTCGGTTTCAGCAAAATTAAGGTTTTCACTCGTTCTCCCAACTTGAGTAAAATGTGAGGAAAAACGAAGAAAAAATATTGTGAAAGCTTTTAAACGGCGCGCCGCCGCCGCAGCGGTTTGAGGGAAATGTCAAGAATTGACGGCGCGGCGGCTACTCACTGCTCGCGGTCGTGTTGGTGCTGCACTAATTTGCAGAATATAAAGATATTTCATTAAATGATATATTATAATTATTATATATAAATAAAATAGTAAATTAATCACATCGATAATTTATCTACAAGAGTTCAGTGTCATAAATCCCAGCAATATTTGTGGATCACCTGAGTGGTTTTTCCGACACAGAAATCAAATCAACACCTCTTTGGTTTACGATTAGCTTTTAAACATACTCGTTATATTTGATCATTCCGTAGTTAAAACTGTCTACTATAATGCAATAGCTCGCACACGTCCCATCTTACAAGGAATGAAATCATTTATTGAATGAGTTTCTACCTACTTCCGTGGCCGACTGCATTCAAGCGAAGTCCGTGCGACAGGAGACCGAGTGTCGTCACCGCAACGAGACGTGCGGAGAGGCGGAGGTAGGGAGGAGGGAGAAGGGAGGGAGGAGGGTAGATGTTCAGCGTGCTCTACATACCTCGCGAGCCGAACTGCACGCAGCGTGCTGGCGGTCAACACACATTCTGCACATATCCCACGCGGCGGGAACCAGCGTCTCGGCACGTACAGACGCGAAGCAAGCGATACGATTGTATCAAGTGCGCTTATGAAGGATAAGAGGAGAATGCTCCCGAAGCCGAAACAGCAATGGTGACGCAAATCATAAAATATATTTTTCTTTATTATTTTAGTAAAGGAATGACAAATATTCTAATAGGTCATTGTTGCTTGCAGAACGCGCATTACATGTTTACAAACTTTTACAGGAGTACATATCAACAACGCGTATAGTAATTAAATAGTATTTTTCAATATACTTATTATTTTTTTACATTAGAAAAGAAAAGTCAAACATTCTATTTGAGTCGAGACGACAGTGACTATTGAGCTGCGGTTTCTCAACTAGCATAATATAATGTACAATGTACTGACGAAATCTTAGACTAAAGTCAGTAATAACCTGCAATAAAACCACAGAACACACGTATCGTGCAATGTGCAGCGGTCGCGTGCCTCCTTGTGAATCACTTCCGTCCACTCCACTAGTTGGTACTTGGTAGTAAGTGTGAGGAGTGACGTAGTGGGGCGGCCTCGCATAGCGAACGAAAGCGAAAGGATTCCGGCACGTCGCAGACACGCGCGCGTCTCACACCTCCGCGGTTCCTTACAATGGGTATATTCTATTTTTAAATCGGGGCACGCTATTGTTAGTGACACATTATTGAACTTTAAAATTGAATAGATCTTATTGCAATGGACGAAATGTATGGAGGAGATACTATTTTGATATTTGAGGATGGGATGGCTATAATACGCCGCTAATCTTTAACATGTATAAATATTACGTTAGTAGACCCAATGTAAGTGAGGGATCATTGTAAGTAAAAGATTACCTCATTTCTAATTTCTCCTGTGTCGCGATAGCAACCATAAACTTTACAAGTAATCACACGGAACACACGTCAAACTTATACAACATTATTACGCCTTATTCATAGACTGATTTAAAATCTATTTTATTAGTTCGAAAAGGACAAAACATTAAATAACTATAATAGGTTTTAAAACAATGGCTATAAATAAATAAGGCCTTAGTATATAAATATATCAAAGCCCTTATGCGAATCGGCCCACGTAATCGTCCCCAAGTTATTTCGAACACAATAGACATTCAAGCAATAACATTGTCTGATAGGTAACATACACTTTGTGATTCAAATACGACTTACCGTAGGTTGAATTACATTAAATATGACATGTCATATTGAACATTTTTTTGCACTTGGTGATTCCTTTTCGCAATAAATTGATTTGCATATAGAAAACGCAGAGACGTGTTTTTTTATACAGCACAGCGCATGCAAACAGTTGAATTATTTTAGTAATATATTCGAATTGGCGTGGCTGTAACTGTGGTAGTGGTATAAATATTAAAATATGCAACATCAGCTTGATTTGCAGATCAAAGCGCAGCCTGAATATATGACTCTCCGCGCACGCACTAATGCAACAGTGACCAAAAAAATATTTGTGTCGCTTATACCATAATCCTGTTGCCCACGTTATATTTTATACTCAATCTGTTTATCAGAATTGGTAGCATTGGTCATTCCCTTCTGTAAACTAAAAAACACGTCCATCCTTTATTTATCCTTTTATTCTTTATACGTACCTATACCTAATATTGTATACTGTGATAGAGTATTCAGTAATATGTTATTCAACAGTATTTTTAATATGGTTTATTTAATTCATTTTAGAATATAAAATGTTCAGTTAGTAAAGAATCAGTACAGCTATATGTATATACTACACATAGAATAAATAAATCAATACAAAAATATAACAAAGATGTACCTTACAAAGTAAAATTAAAAATGTATAATCGAAAGAAACGGAAACAAAGAAGAAACAGTGTGTCGCCGACAAGTATGAGCGACACTTGGGGAAAGTAACTCGCGTTATCGTTGATGCTGACAAATTGAACAACATATACTCATAATTATGCACACACATACACATTTGACAGTGACAGATGTATATTAGATAGCGGTAATACGGCATCAAAATCTTATCAAATATTTGTGAGTGTTGCACACCTTGTTAAGGGCGGATTTTTCAAATATCAGACTAGAGTTATTCCAAAGGTCAGTCAAAAGTGCAAAAGTTATAAAATGTTACGTTTGCGCATTTGTTTTTGGTTGGGTTATACAGTTTCTAATGATTACGATATGTCTACGTTATTACAAACGTTCCAAAAATTGGTTGACATGACTTGAGCCTGGGTCATGCCAATACTTGGTTATTAACTCGAAACTACTAAAGAACGCGGTGAAGAAATTATTTCTCACGACAAAATATTAAAATAAAATTGAAAAGTAAACTCATGAATTCAAATATCGCAATGCAACATAGCCGTCAGTAAACCTAAATCGATAGCAGTTGTAGAAAATAAATAGGTGTCCAATTATTGGCTGTGAGTGAGGCAGAACTGAGAGGCAATTACAATGGCACGCAAAGGTCGAACCTGCCTTTGCGTAACCAAACGGCGCCAGAGGAAAGATCACAAGCCTGCAGAGTTGGACCGACTCCCTTGAATGTGAGTAGTTCACGTGTGCGATGTGACAGTCCGTGAGAAAGCCAAGAAATATCAACAATATAGCGGTTTTGAAACGGAGCAGCGCTAAGCCTGGCGGGGTGATAGGTTTTACTTGTTAGACGAAATTCCTATTACCTTTTCACACCTAAACGAAAATGTCTATTGCAATTAAACTTGCCGAAGAACTGGCATATATTTCATTCTTTACAGGAAAATGTAATGTTATTGAGTGCTAAATATAAATTGGATTTCAAAAATAACTACGAAAAATATTTAAACACAAAGCCGACTTTATGTGTAAATTTTATCTTTTAGGTAAAAAAAATATCTGCTATTTAAATTATGACAATAAACAACGGTGTTCTTGTAAAACACATTCATTGTATGATTGATATAATTACAAATCTTTTTTGTTTTGGACAGTTTTCACCATATTTTGGATGATACTGGCTCCTGAAATAATTAATAATGTTCCATTCTAGTTAGAGCCTGGTGATAACAACCAGATGTTTGGAACGCTACTCAAGAAGCAAAAAGCGCGGATCAATGATGTAAGGAGCGGGACACCGCACCCGGCGACCACTCGCTGATGGATTAAACGTCGACACCCCCCCGCCCTCACGCCCCACACACCCTCCAACTCGCTGCATTAGGATATATTATGTCGCTGTCAAATAAATGACCCTCGGAGGGACTTCATTTAACTCGACGCTTACCGCGTGCGCTTTTCACAACTTCAGCGAAAATCTCTATATTGTGAGCGATAAGCCACCCGTAAAATGAAAGGCCGTGGGTTGATCTTGAAATACTGGTATCGTCTACGACTTGCATAATAACTATAGTAGCTAGTGTATGAAATTCAAGACACTTTTTATTTATTGAAATTTTTATTAAACACGAATATTAACACAAACATTTAGTGTTTGAAACATATATAAACTATTTTATTTACATTTATGTGTTATCGGGAAAACGATACGAATGAATTTTAAGAAAAATTATGTTAACGATGAAGAAACTTGGGTTTTGCCCCGTTGAACTTGATTATCTTATTTTTATTTTATTATATATGAAAACAGCTAGACAAATTCATTAAATAAATACCAATTAAAGAAACGTTTGTTCATTGTACTATATTTTTGCCATTTGATCAGTCATACTTGTTTATTTGATAAACATTAGGTATTCGGCGTGCGATAAATAATTAAACAAATAATATATAATATTATAATCATCGATGTGTGGTCATTGTGTGACATGAGCGTATTTGTTGTTGTTTTAATTAGTTTTTGAGTCATCAGTGCGGTGTGGCGGTGTTTACCTGCGCCGGTATTTTTAACTAACTCTGTGTTTGCGTTGCTGATTGCGGCGGCATCAGTGTCCGCAGCGCTCGCGGTACGTGCCGTAGAGCCAGCACCGACCCTGGCCCGCTGTTTTATTACATTATTTGTAGAGGAATTTTAGTTCAACGTAACCGATTTTACAATTAGATAACTAAATAAGCGGGATAATCACACGCATAACTCTGACCCGATTAAAAGATTTTACTTTATCGGGCTGTTAGTATTAATGAAATGCTTATGTAAATGCAAACACATACATATTGTTCATAAATAACATTATTTCACAAAAAAAAAAGTATAGAACAGTTTTCGAATAAAAATTATAAGGCCCGTCGCAAACGGAGCTACTCAAGAACAATTGGTTACAAACTCTAATTAGTAACAGGTCACTCGAGCGTCACCGCCCATACATTTACATGTGCGGTTCGCACACGGCGTGATTATTCACCAACACGTTGGTACCGCGTTGGCAACTAATCTCGTGTGATGCGTCGTGCTGGTCGCCGCGCTACTGGATACCCGAGTTTACCGAGAGTTTTGTTGGAAAAATGAGTGATCAAGCAATTAAATACTCAATTTGTATTAATTACTATAGGAGATATAACTGTGCCAAATTGAAATAGCTTTCCTTGGATATTCTATAGACTTCTATAATTTTTTGACTGTTTCACACAGCTATTACGCTGCAAATGATAATCTGCAGTTCATATTCTTTCGAGTACACATACGTGTGAGCCCAAATCTTGCGAATATTCCATAATGTTTACTCCTTGGTGCTTTTGTACATGGAAATAAAAGAAGTGACTGAAACCTTGCAATTCGAGTAGCGTCGTGTGCGAAGTACAGTTTCTAACTGATTTGTAATTTGAAGTTGCTGATTATTTCCATCATGTTTGAGTAGCTCCGTGTGCGAAGGGGGTAAGAGATTAAAGTATAAGGATTTATTCCTTATCTTATCTCTTCCTTTCTCTCTTGTCCCTAATATTCCAAAACTAACAAAGGGTTTATTCTTTTATAAAATTGAACAAAGCGTTATTCAGCCAATGTTAACACTAGGGCAGTACATAATACATAATATTTGCATGTTAATGTGGTCACAACTCACAATTTGTCATAAATATTCTGTATCTGTCTGTATCAGCCCATATAACTCCCACTGCAGGGCACGAGCCTACTCTACAATCAACAGTACGATTGAGAGTGGTTAGGCCATATAGTCCACCACGCTGGCCTAGTGCGGGTTGGCGGATTTACATACCATACAATTTTTTATAAATTGCTATGGTATGCAGGTTTCCTCACGATGTTTTCCTTCACCGTTTTAGTGCGTGATGATTGACTATCAATACACACATGACTTCGAAAAGTCAAAGGTGTGCCCTGGGATTCGAACCCGCGACCACCGTGAACATGTTGGCAGTCGCGTCTAGTCCGTTTACCTACAGGCCACCACGCACGCATATTATCGAACATTAATTAGTATATTCGCTGAATGCTGTTTCTGAATTCGCTGATAAGTAAATACCGGCCAACCGCGCGACGCTTGGGTTTTTACTAACTGATAATGAACACCTAATGTTCGATGGTATGATTTGTGTTAACTAGAATCATAAATAAACATTTGATGACCATATTGCTGGACTTGGAGATGCGCAGGGATTTGGCAACGCGCTGAATTAGATCCTTAGCTTGTTTACACGCGTAGCGCGTAATTACGAATAATCATGAGTAGACTAATTCCATAAGGATTATTTTAATTTATGAAACTTAAGAGGGAATCAAATGTTTGAATCCACAATTTGTATTTTGTTTTAAATTGTGTATGTCGACCAGTGAGTCTATATCCGCGTCCTGCATCCGCCACGCCGGTCAACCCCACCGGCACTCAATAACATTAAAACCCATATATTTTTCACGTAAAATCTTTTTCATATCTCCTGCGTTTGGCTTTAATCCTTCGCATAATACGCGCGGCTATTCCGCACGCACTCTCCATACATTGCGCGCCGCACTCCGAACATGGCCGCGTGTTCATTAACCGCGCCGGCAAGCCGCATGCGGTCTTGCGTGTGCCCGCATACAATCCAATGAAATTGACATAATATGCGTTTAATAAAAATATTTATATTATACACGCATTGCTTTGTTTGCGGACGTTTTGTTCGTAGTAATTAACACTTGATTAATTTAGGTTCGAGTCGGTATTTACATAACTCAATGTCATCACTAATGCATGTGAATATTCATTCATATCTAATATCGAGTAGGTAAAGCTGTTAGAACAACTAATAACGATGATGGGAGGAAGCTGGAGGCTGGCTATTCCTGTCAGGTTATTATCGAAGGTGCGATAGAGGCCTAATGTCCGACTGACACATTTATTTTGGAAGGATTTTTCTAGAAGCCTTTTCAATATGAGATGCCGATATACTTAACAAACAACAATCACTTAGTGCCAAACAATTAGTGGGAGCTCACATCGGTGCCATTAAAGCAAGACGCGTAATCGGCAGCGTGTGCAGCGCGCCGCGTAGAGATAGCCTTCTAGATTCTAAAGTCCCGTACCGCTATGGAAGAGCACGGGAGCGGTGAAGAGAGGAGGGAGAGAAGGGGAAGGAGTCCACATCCCACGCGACTTGCAACGCAAACAATAGCAATGTTTATTTTTCCGAGAAGCAGCCGTCTTCCCCGACCACTATATTAAATTCCTCGCGAGCAACAATTTACTCATTACGGAGGCCGCACGGGGCCCGCCGCGCCTCCCGCGCACCCCGCACACCCCGCCCGCCCTCACATCTTTTCATACGTGTCATGTGACGACTTATACGGATTTACTTTTTTTCATTAAGCTGTGATACCGCCGAGAGTATTCACTGACGTGCTCACGACAATGTATAAAAAATAAAATGTTTTCGCCAAAAGTATTTTTGACAATATACGTGATTTTTCATTCGTGAAAATGTTATTTGAATGTCACTTAGTTCATTTTCGCCCAAAAAATGTTTCGTGATGTTGAGTTGACACACAAAAATACTATTTAGTCGTATGAAAAAGAGCGTTGCAGTACTCAGCAAATCTCCTATTTAATGTTGTAGTCTTTTGTTAAATGTTGAGACAGAAAACGGCATACTTGGGCCACTGATGCTAAACATGACGTATACAGAAACGAAATAACGGCATCAAACTGCAGCATGACCGCTACGAGTCAAGCTAAATGGTTTTTATAACAAATTGCATGATGTAGACATGAGTTGAGTTTTGACGTGTACGTATGTGATTGCTCCGAGGTGGTCCTCGTGCGTAATGACTGGCAGCACGGCGGGTGCGGGCAGGTGGCTCACGTGCACATCACCATGAGTGCATGTCATTAGGCGTCGGCACGGAGCGGTGATGCGCCGAGACACGACACCGCACCTCACTTGTCACTGTAATATCATACTTTAACATATTTTTCATATTTACACGTTAAATACAAGATCGGATTCCGGACGAATTCTAATAAACTACCAGTAGCCTCTCGATACAAATAGAGTATTGATATGAAAATTTTGGAGGCAATTATGACTAGTACCACCGCTTACACAACCTGCTTCTTGCCCATTGCTGTTGTCTCCAAACCTTGATTTTTTAATAGCAATCTTTTAGCACGTCTTCAACTAGTAGAGGCATTTCCCTTCACGTTATTGGGAAGTAGTAGCCAATTCTTTTAAACGGTGTAACATTTTGGTCTGCCACGTTTTCTATGATAACGTAATAGTGCTAGTACAGTGTTGATACGATGAACAAGCTTTGCGTTTTACATTGACTAAAGCAGGCCTGGCAGTGAGGCCTGCCGCGAACAGATAGTATGGGCCGGTGGGCGCGTCGTGCGTTTGTTTTGATACAGCGCCGCTGCCGCCGCCGCCCGCCGCGCTGCAAATGTTTATTACAGCGGGCTGTGGGACCCCGCACACAACGCCGCGATATAAAAATTAATATGAGGAGTGAGCGCGCCCCGACGGCTGCCGTTATCGAATGCCTTATTTACATTTTTTATACAATCCAATCATCTCCCGCCGGCGCTGTCATCCCAACCGCGATCGCTCTCTTTATTTGCCAACTTCAATATTTGGCGGTAGATTACAATCAGTTGCATTAACGAATATTATATTAGATGCAGTACCCAGCACAGGTAGTTGAAACGGCAGAACAGAAATGTATAAATAAATCTTTAAATACAGCAATACATTGATCTCCCAAAGAGGAGGTGGAGGAAAAGACCACATAACCATACATGACCATCAGATTCAGTGTAATTTCTAACACGTTACTGACTCATCAATCAACTCAACTAAGTAGTCAGCAGCCTAGCCAGCTCTGTGTCGCGAGAGAGCAACGACCACACTACAGTGCGCACAATATATCGGCGGCGAAGCACTGTTATTGCTCCATATCTCAGCTTTATTGCCATGGCCGTCGCGTCCGTCTCGCGTGTCCTGCCCGCTCCACGCTCCCACCGCACTGTACTCCATTGCTTTTTCTACAAATATTAATGTGTAGCAAAACAGGCTCCAAGTCTTGCGACATCTCCAACATGATATGGATGTAGTATATCTCTGATATTAATTTGTATTGGTGTGAGCTTAGAGCACCACGAAGCACGGCCAGAGTCCTGCCACATCATTAGACACCGACAGTTTTTGATTTGAACGTTTGACAGAATGAGTACATACTGGAGACTACAAAAAAAAACCTCATAAATCTCATATTATTAAGTAAATAGTACAAAAAGTAGTCAACATATAATTGGAACTATCGCAGCGCAATGCCATTTAATGCTTAGTAATAAGATCTGAGTGGTGTTCATATTTATGAAGTCATGACTCTTGCCATTAGCTGAGCGACCGGCTCGTCTTGTCATTTCATTAATAATAACACAAATGTGTCATGTATCCTCAAAAAAAATTATAAAAGACCGAGTGATGTCCAATTAGTGTTGTAAAATACGGTGACACGTTGAAACCCGCGGAGTTACTCGACTGTCAGTGACTGTGAGATGCGTCCCAGCAAGACCTGCTCTCCCCTTGCACTCTCTCAAGCAGCTTTGAAATATGTCTGTGCTGTGCGCTACTCGCTTATTAATACCGACGTGCTCAGTGTCGCCGCAATTAATATCGCTTCTTCAGTTTTATTTTCACGTCTTAAAATTACGTCGGTATTTATTAGCCCCTTCTCATCTCGCTTGTTAAGACGTGATACGTCTTAAGTGCAAGGTTTGTAAATAAAAGTATTACCAGTACGATCAGCTCAAATCTCTGAACTTGTGAAATAGTTTTTTATCGAGCTCCATACATCTAGTTCCACTTGCTATGACAAATTCTATGGTATACATTACTTTGTTTATCATATCAGAACCAAGGAACTGTCGTAAATAAATGCGATTCAAATTTTTCCTAAACTGAGCTTTGATAATCAAGTATGTATAACTATCCATGCTTATCTGCGTCTCTACAAAATATGGCTCATCATATCGCGTTTATCCCTCAAACGTCGAAAAGATTGCACAAGATTCTCAACGACTTGTACTACTGGTGGTAGGTTTCTTATATGTGAGAAGCCACCTGGGTAGGTACCACGACAATGTCTATTTCTCCCGCCAAATATAATTGTAACTGCACTGTTTTGTTTTGGTTTGAAGGACATTGTAGCCAGAGTGACTACTGGAGATATTGAGACTTAATACCTTATGTCTCAGGATGGTGAGCGCAGTAGAATGCCAAGCATTGCTTTATAGGCCAAGGTATTTGGTTTTGCTACTGTTCATGAGCGGTCGTATTGCTGACCATCAGACGAAAGACATTCATTGCAAAAAAAGGGAGTAGAATTCCCGATCTGAGCGTTAAACTCAGAACTTCACGATTCACAGCCCGAATACGCTGCAAGAAAACAGGACAAGCATTGTTAAAATAGACATGATAAAATGTCGTGTTAAGTATAGTGGCCATCTGCAACTACAAAGTGCACAATACCTTTGCATGAGATAAAAGGCATTAAGTTAGTTTTTGTCTGTGGACGCGCGGGCCACGCTGGCGCGGCGCCAACAACCGCGCCGCCGTCTACTACTGCCCGCACTGTGCAACACACAGCATCAGCACACGAGCCACACAACTACATGTGGTACATGCAGTTCTGACTGTTCTTATCATCATTAAGAACTATAAAAACTTCAGCGCTGTACACTGACTTTTAAACATCAAAGTTCTCACAACAAACCGTTGCAATCGACCTACAGCTTTTACTAACTCGACTATTCATCTTATTGTTTTTGATTAACTATAAAAAAGTAAAATAATATAAAGTTTAACTGACTTTAAGTCACCTGCAACAGATCGGAAGGCCTATGTTTAGCAAGAGACTTCCTGTGGATGGAAAGAGAGACAGGGAGAGAGAAAGTAAATAATTTTATCATCATACACGTTGTTTTCAGATTGTAAGATACCGAGCGAATATATTACCGACCTACAGGGTCGGTATTCCTATGTGTAATGTCCTAGCTGTATTTAGATAAGTGTTTGTCGCCATTCTGCATTTTGAGCGTTTTTTTTCCATCATGTTTATCCACATGCGTACCTATAGACCTGGGCTCAACATAATAATATCTTCGTTCAAAATAAAATGTCACTTGCAAATTGAAATCTCTTTTACACTACCAAAAGATTTCAAAAGCACTCTCCTTGCAACAATAAAATGAAGCGTAACAAATGAGATTTCCTTTCTCATTGGCACAAGTCGAGTGGACACTTTCTCAAGAATTCCTTGTCGTTGTTGTATACCGGGTATCTCAAGACTGCTACCGAAAACGAAGCCGGGTGGTAGTTGTAGTGACTAAAAACACAATGCAAATAAAAATTTCGCTAAGAAACGCGACAATATTTTTTTATGATTTTTTAAGTATCGTCATTTTTGGGTGGTAAATCCATAGTTTTTGCTAAAATAATAATTTAAACACTTTCATACATTAGATTGTTTATAAATAAAAGGGTATACACCATTATTTTAGAAAAAAAAATGTATTTACCACCAAAATATGGTGATAGGAAAAAAATAACAAAAAAAATTGTCGCTTTTTTTTGCAACTTTTTCTATTGAATTGTGTCTGAAGTCGCTTTAACTACTACCCGGTTTTGTTTTCAGTAGCAGTCTTGATATACCTTGTATAATTGAATATCAATGTCGGCGTAGACTTGAAGCGGCTATAAATAAATCCCGGCCAGTGTCTCGAGGCGCGGCGCGGGCGCGTGTCTCCACCGAGTGGAGTGCTCCGATGAAGCGCGCCGTCGCCTGGAGGGCCCTCCGGCACTCACCTGTTTATTATCTTAACAAAGGAGGCTGCGGAGACGCCGGCCACCTCCACCGACCCGGCACACCCGCATCCCCGCCCTCACTGCCGCCTCACGAAGCCTCATATTATACATCTGGTTTCAACTTAATCGCGATCACTTCCCGATGTTCAGTATCCTCAGTTTAGAGACAATTTTTTATTATAACTCTGGAGGTATCATGAATAATTACATAACAAATATTATTTTTTATATGATACCCATGATATAAAGCAGATAAAAAGGAAAGAATCGAACAGGAAAGCTACCAAATAATTACATGACATCAGATGTATAGTGACTATAACAACTTCATTTTTTAATTGGCAACCGAAGTCACAATAATTACAACCGTGGACATGTGACGACCAATGCCCAGTATTTGCACTACTCATGATAACTGATATAGTAAGTTTAATAAAGACTTACTGCTTAGAACGAGAAGGAGAAGCTTAATGTTTACTTTAGCGATGAATTGTTTCTCTTTTCTATTTATTATTAATCTAGACATATTGCCTGCCTATTACCCCTAAAAGATAAAGGTATTTGTTACTGGAGATAATCACTTTCTATCGAAACAGCTTGCCAGCTTGCCGTTCTAATGCTGTAAAAATAAATATTGAGGTACTCGTTACTTTGGTTTGTTTCATTTCAAGTCCTGTAACAACAGCAGGGCACGGATATATACGATTATAAGGATTCCTCGCCTGCGCGCGGATCGCAATTTTTGAAAACATTATGCTAATGTTTACCAATACGGCATTACACGTATATTTCATCAGAGAGTAGGGGCGCGCAAGCGGGGGGACTGGGGTGCGACCTACAAATTTGAATTAAATTTTGCTATGAAAACAATCTGCAGATATCGCGAAGTTAGGAGACTCATCTGCATAAAACAACAGCGCCGATCCCGACAGCCCGTGCGTCACCGCGAACCCGCCGCGGCCTGCAACCCACACCGCTCCTCGAATAACATGCTGAATTAGAACTGCGTGCTCGCCTCGCGTGTCAACAATGAAACTTGAGTGGGTTGAGTGGAACCTAACCCAATGTTATTGTTATTAATTGGATGGCCCGCGGCAATAATATTATAGCGCCAGCAAGTATATTAACGCCAATATGTCGTACGACGGAACCAAAGCCCGTCAACGTAGAATGCAGATACATATTACATAACGAAGACTGAATTTCAGTAACTAAATCATAACGTCAAATCACAAATACACTACTACTTGTACTAGTGTGGATATTTTTGAGAGCTACAGGTTGTTAGTTTTTTTTATGAGTTTAGATGACCTTTACTTTTACAGGTAAGCTGCAAAGCATCGTGGATGAAATTAAAGTAACTCGAGCCTATAATATGTAAAGCTATTAATCTGAACACCAGTTATAGACATGGGAAAAAGGTCGATAAGTACCGCGATTCGACCTAGTCTCCGCGTGTCCTTTTAGTGTACAAATACAGATGAAATTAATTAAGTGCTATCCCACGCAATGTACCGCTCGTAGTGCAGGTGTGAGGAGTAAGGAGTGAGTAGAGTGTCTACTAGACTAGTGTGGTGACGAACGTGAAAATTAATATGTTAATAATTTGCAACACGTGCGATGAGGACGCGAGGGCGGTGAGGGCGGCGCGCCAGGAATGCGTCGCCGGCTCCCGTCCGCCACATTAACATAACTCCTGCTTTATTGATATCTACCTGTTCTGTATCTGTTGTCACCTCATAAGGTTTCTGTGTGAGCTACGCTTCGGTGTATATTTGATCGAAAGAGCTACGAATCTAGACCCTGGTTTTCAATCCCATATGAAGATACAATTTAAAGTTTAGGTACAAAGTGGCCTTGATTTGAAAAATCGGTCGCAAAATGTCCTAAAATAGAATTTGTGCCTGATATGATTAGTCGTGATTTCGCCGGAAATGATTTGAAACTGTTTTAAGCTAAAAGGTGTAAGTTTACGTTTATGTGTACATAATATAGTCATGAATTGAGTTTTGTTTTTGCTGTAATGACGCTCGGAATGAACGATGCTAGGTATAATGCTAGCTGTAGTCAGAGGGTTCAAGTCGACGTGTACCAATCAACTACCAATGCACTTCCGCTGCTTTGAATATTTTATTCTAAACCGCAGCTCGCGCCCTGCACGCTCCGATGCACCGTGTGTGTGTGTGTGTGTGCGTGAGTGTGTGAGTGTGAGAATGCATATGTTAGTTTGTGTGGACACGTGAACACAATCAGCG
Organism: Hyles vespertilio; assembly: GCA_009982885.2. Lineage (NCBI taxonomy): Eukaryota > Metazoa > Arthropoda > Insecta > Lepidoptera > Sphingidae > Hyles > Hyles vespertilio. Next base: position 352,097 of record CM042809.1, on the reverse strand, counting down.
TAATGAAAACCCTTGGTAATTGACAGGTTTATGTAGCCAATATATTCGGCAAGTCAGATCCGCGGTATCTTTCGACCTGCGCCTCGACGAAACATTCTCCTCGCTGCGAATGCATAATATCTCACTAATTAGTCTTTTGACTAATTTAGTCTTAGAATAAACTTGGGAATATTCTTTAGAACGCATCAATAACATTATTATTAGCAGGGGCTTGTCAGGGCAATACTGACAAAAACAGTTTTAAATGAACGTCGCGTCGCATCGTATGAGTCGTAAAAACGGTCCTTACTGTAAACCCAGGTGTGCGTAGGCTCTTCTAAATAATAAGTCGATTTTAAAATATCAGTTTAAAGAAAATTGTGTCTTTGATGGATATGGTGCTACGAAGCGCCAAAGTATGTCAGTCGGCAAGTAAACGCAGCGCCACAGGTAGCCCACACAGTCACTGCGAGTCTGTCAGCGGCGCGGCGTCGTATCACAAGGCGTCAAGTGTTCGCGGGAACTACTCGCGACTCGCCGAGACTCTTGTTTAAACATTGTGGCGGCGCTACCACGCTGCGTCATTATTGCACTTTGTACAGTGAAAGATAATAAAAACACTGAGCAATAGTGCGTGTGTAATACCTCGATTACACACTTTTTTCGTTTTCGATGTCGACATTTATCACACATTGGTATATACAGGGTATATCAAGACTGCTACCGAAAACGAAGCCGGGTGGTAGTTTAAGCGACTTCAGACACAATGCAACAGAAAAAGTTGCAAAAAAAAACGACAATTTTTTTTTTTAATTTTTTTCCTATTGCCATATTTTGGTGGTAAATACATTTTTTCCTAAAATAATAGTGTATACCCTTTAATTTATAAATACTCTAAGATATAAGAGAGTTTAAATTATTATTTTAGCAAAAACTATGGATTTACCACCCAAAAATGACGATATTTAAAAAATCATAAAAAATAATTGTCGCGTTTCTATGCGAAAATTTTAATTGCATTGTGTTTGTAGCCACTAAAACTACCACCCGGCTTCGTTTTCGGTAGCAGTCTTGAGATACCCGGTATGTGAGAGGCCGCCTGGGTAGGTATTACCGTAATGTCTATTTCTGCCGCCAACCAGCTAGGGTTAATGCACTGTTGTGTTGCGGTTGTGTAGCTCGTCTCATCATTCACTGCAATGAAAAAAACATTATTTCAAACATGTGTTACTCTCCCATTGACAACTAAGCTTAAAGATCACAGGCCTGGTGAGGATTAGCTGATGTCACATATCGTAGAAATTCATGCATGTCTATTAAAAATATTTCGAACGCTTGACGTCTCCGTATTTCACACCGGATGAAACAATATCGTGTATATTATCCACATCGTACCAAACTGCTGTACGACACAAACATCCGAAGTTTTTCCCCAACCGTCGCATATGTATTTGATAAACGAAGAAGTACCGCATGCTACATTGATACAGTATTAATGCAGGCAAGCGGGTGCAGGCTAGGTGTAGATCTCTCAGGGCACTCTTAGCGGCGAGAGCTCGCGCGCAAATAGAGCGCCTTCACTGCACTCCGTCAAACGTCGCGCCGCCGTCCGGGACGCGCCGCTGGAGGGCTCTCACTGACGACACTCGGTGTCCACACACACATACATACACACGCTCACGACACTAGGCTCAAACTAAACGGTGCGGCCTCTAGCAACAGTGCGTCATAGTGCGGTATAGTGCGCCAAGCGAGACCACTGCTCAATTACAAACATCAAAATGTACAATGAGGTGGCAACCGCAGAAATCCACCGAAAAATATCTTCCAAAGCAGTTGATACTACTCCCGGATAATTTAAAAATATAAAACCAGTGTTAGGCTCAAAAAAGCAGGATTTATGAATACATTTTTTACCGAACGTCTCACAGGAATAACTAAAAATACCGACTTATAAATAATATAATAAATTACGAATCATCTTCCGCGCTTAAAAAGCCACGCCGTAACGAATATTTCGTACAGTATATTATAGTACTAAACATTTTTTTAATTGGTTTTAAATGTACAATAATCTTATTTTCATCGTTGAATATCCGCCCTACGGAATATCGTAGCACGTAGCCCGTAGCGGCCCTATATGCTACAATCACATCGTAGCACTGAGCACGAGACACAAGTCTCGCATATGCCATATACAGCTACTACGAAGTGATTTACAAACCAGCAAGTGCCAATTGTTTGTATTGCATAAGTACTCTTTCATAATTATTTATCTACTTTTACTATTCACTCAGTAATTATGTGAGCGTGTGACTGTATAAAAAAACGGCAATGTACATAATATAAACAACTGCCCCTCGGGTAGTTCTACTCTGAAGCAGCCGTTGGCGAACGATATCTGGTAAATTATTGTAAAGGCTAACATCGGTACATTTTTCAGGCGTCTGCGTCGCGCTCCATATGACATCTGAGAATGTTGACACTAGTATTAATTTGAAACAGATCTACATAAAAGTGAATTGATTTTTCCTACATTAGTTCTGCATATTATAAGCACTTGATTTGGTATAATGGATTGTTGCAGGTCCTCCAGGGCCTCCCGGCAAGCGCGGCAAAAAGGGCAAGAAGGGCGACCCCGGCGAGCCCGGCCCCCCGGTGAGTGTGTCCCCCCACCCCCACCCATCCCCCGCGCCCCCCGCGCCGCACCCCCCGCGCCGCACCGCTTGCGCCGCTCCACACGCCTCGCTTTACTGTTGTTTGTTTTACTTGCAGGGCTTGACGGGCGCTCCAGGCAAGAACGGATTCCCGGTACTTATGTTTTTATTATTTATATAATTAGCCGTCGGCGACCGCGCCGCGACCACACTCGCACTGTGGCCGCGGCGCGCGCGACTCCACTGTACACGTGTCACATTTCAGGGTAGCAAGGGCGAGAAGGGCGAGCGAGGATTCATGGTAAGAGCCCGTAGTGCCGCCTCGTAGTGTCCGCCGCAGAGCGCACCCCACTAACCCTCCGCGGGACTCAACACTACCGCGCCTCCACTGTACCCTGCTAGTGCTTCATTTGCTTACTGAAATACACTGAGACTATACTTTAATTACTAACGATACGCCAAATTAACTGAAAGTGCTAATCTTGTGGTTTGGATTTTTTGGACTAATAAGTAACTATTGTATGGGTAGAAATATTTATCTCGGATTATTGTGCTAGCAAATTGAAACTTATCAGTAGTTTAGTCCGCACGTGGAGCTAACGGTAGCACAGGCATGCCGTGTACTCGTGGCGCGTTTGACCCGTGCAGTAGTGATACAAGTCCCGCGGAGGCGCCGCCCGCCCTGTAGTTAGCCGCTTGCTTCCCTCGCACACAAGCTAAAGCTCGTGTGTCCTCGGGTACACTCGGGTTCACTCGGGAATACTCGGGCACACTCGTAACACTCGGGAGCCTTTGCGTGCCGCCGCCTGCGCCTCCCTCGCCGCACTACCACTACTCAGCTTGAATACACGTTGCTGTCTATGTTATATTATCTATGTAGTATGGATATAGTCCCTTTTAAAATAATTCTCAAAGCATAAATTTGAAAAATAATCATTCTGGAAAAATTCTATTTATTAGTGATTGATTTATGTAGGTACCAAAAAAAAAACTAAGATCTGGTATAAATTATCTTTACATTATTTCCTGAACGCTATGAGCTGCTGTTATCGATTTCAAAAGAAAAAATGTAAAAATTAAACCGAATCCGCGATAAAATCCGTAAATAATAGTTTTATTTCAATGAGTAACATTCGCGTATACCTAAAAAATCATTATGAACATAATTATTACACAGTAGGTAGAGTTTTAGCTAGCTTTGCAACAACATGAGACGCAACTAAGAGATGTCCAACATTCGCAAGCGGAGTGGGCAGGGAGTGCGCTCGGGCGGCCACGCGGCTTGTGCTGCAGAGTAGATAGTGCGAGTACTGAGCCATACCGCCAGTGTAGTGAGCGCCCTGCCGCCTCGTCTGCTACCTGCGCCTGTACTGTACTGTAGTGTAGTGTAGTGTAGTGTAGCCATCACTCACCCGGCCTGGGGTCACTATCACTACTCATTTACAGCTGATCTCTCAACCGTCACATACAAATTATTCATGTAACACGGACATATAAAAAACATATCAGAAATAACAAATAAATCATGTTAAATATATTCAGTCAGTTCTTCTAAGTAGGAAGGTAACTTTTATCTGACGATTGAAAATCAGCTCCTAAATATTTATATTATATTTTATTGACGTTAGTGTGGGGAAGGTTGCATTTTTTTATGTTAAGTATAAGATTTATTCACGAATTTTCCTCTGCGTTTATAATAGTCCACGTGTACTGAGAGAGTAACACGAACAAATAAAAAAATATATCAAAAATAACAAATTAAATCATGTTGGCAATTTTTATCCGACGATTGAAAATCGGCTTTTAACAATTTATATTTACATTATATTTTACTGACGTCATTATGGGGAACGATTTTGTATGCCAAATACAAGTGTTAGTCACGAACTTTCCTATACGGGTATAATAGTCCATGTGCACGGAGAGAGTTTCTCGCCTGATTTCTATCCGATTGTATAATCTCTATAAGATTGATTTAAAACGTTTACGCGATATATTGAGTTTTTACATATACCTCAATGACGCCATGCAACTTTATATATCCGTGAGATAATCGTAATATATCAGAAGCGAGAAACTTCCCGTGTGAGTTAAAAGCGCGGAATGTTTACTCTCTATTTTAAATCTTTTATATTGCAAAACATTATAAAAGTTGTTTATCACATTTGCCTCGCTTTATTATAGTAAAAGCCAAAGACTAGAGCTATAGGCTTTAGCCATACACACACTGGTGCCTCGTTCCATAAGTCATCTGACGTCAATACTTTAATTATTAATAATGGTTATATATATTATGTAATTTGTAACCATGTAATATTAATAGGAATCTGTATTTTTGCAGGGCCCGATCGGGCTGGATGGGCCTAAAGGAGATCCGGTAAGCGCTCACCCTTGTTTACAACTCCAAATAATCTAATTCAATTCAATGTACTATAATATTAATGCCTCATTATATTTGAAAATATTTCGGATTAATAAGCACTTTGTGGTTTTTTTTTTTTATGGAAAATTAAGATAAAAGGTAGGATGAATTCATTGGCAATTTAAAGAAATGGGTAGACCGTGAAGCATATGGTATTCGTTACCATGCGTGTACACCGATAGTGAAGAGTGGTCGCGAGCTACATGAGCGTGTGTTGCATCTTGCAGGGCCGGCCGGGCGACAAGGGCCAGAAGGGCGAGCACGGCAGCCCGGGCTTCGACGTGTTCTCCGCCGTCAAGGTACGTTCCCGCGACAACCACTCGCTCCTAGTTCTAACACGCGTATGTCGAGTAGGAGTGAGGCGTATTTATCGTAACAGTTCAAAAGAACAGGTAGGAGGCAAATAACAGATAACAGTTGTTCTCACGGTTAACATATATCTGTTCCACAGACCTAATCTGTTCTTTAAAATATAACAGTTTTTATTAACAAAACTGTTCTCATCACCCGTCTCTTTTTAATGTACACACGAATGTCACTTGTTAAAACGAGACACACCTAGTATTTATGCGAAAAAAGCAGTTGGCAGTCATGTACGTAGAAATCACATAGTTGGTCTCCCTCATACCATCTGAATAGGCCTTTGCTAGAACGAGAAGCACCTAGTATTTTAACCATAAATAATAACAACGCGTATCCAATCATACTGGCAAACCGAACTTGAAAAATAACAGGCTGTTATTTAAGAACAGTTATTAGGAACTGTTATTTGGAAGGAACAGTAACAAGAAGAACATGTATTGAGTTTGACCTGTTATAACACAACTCTAATGTCGAGTCCGCCGCCCAGTTACAAGTGTAGTGGAGCCGCGCGGTGCAGTCGCACCTACTGATCGCGCTCGTGATGTGATTGCAGGGCGTCAAACGATCAGTGGACAACTTTAAGATAAGTCCGTACACGAGCGCCGAGATCATAGCAGTGAAGGTACATGTCCCGCTCGGGACGCCACGTTTACGTTTGGGTCTACTCGTATTGCAAATATATTTTTTGGCTTCACACGGACATTATTTGCGCTTTTATTTAATTAGACGTTGTCAATGAAAGCGCTTCAGTAGTGTGATGTGTGTGCGTGTGTGTGTGTACGTGTGCGTACTGGTGTACTGATGTAGTTGTGTGCATACGTAGGGGCTGCAGGCGGCCGGACACAACATCTCCGCACACACCGTCATACAGCTGAAGGTGAGTGTGCGCCTCTCTGCGGCCCTTACTGTGTGCCGCCGCTTGCTGCTTCCCGCTTGCACCGGTAACCGCTCTCAGCGATGAGTGCGGCGCGCTGACACGCTACTATCGCAATAATGCTCGTACAGGTATAACCATAACTATGGTGACTGTCTCTATGCGCTGCCCAGTAGAAAGTATATTTTATGCATGTTTTCTTACTACGTTGCTTATTGAGTGTCCAACGACCACTTTGGACCAAAAACAACTCACCGACGAGCTCTGCGGCGCTGGAACAGCCGCAGTGGCCGCTTGTGGTGCGCCCACGCCGACGGTAAGTGCATGCATGCCGCCGCGGCCGCCGCCTCCACCGCGCGCGGCGGGACGAGGCGGCGAGCCCTCTTCGCATCGACATTACAATAATTGTTGTGTGACAGGGCGAGCCTGGCGAGCCGGGGCCTCCCGGGCCGCCGGGGCCGCCGGGCGGCGAGGGGCTGCCGGGCCGGGACGGACGCACCGGGCCGCCGGGCCCCGCGGGGGGCCCGGGGCCCGCCGGCTCACCCGGACCCGCGGGCCCTCTCGGCCCACCCGGACCGCTCGGACCGATCGGACACAAGGTGAGCCAACACTACAGCTGCGCACAATTTGCTCGATTCATGAAAAGCGATAATCGACTTCCTTCCGCGCATTCGCCTGCGTTTGCTTCGCATTGATGCGGTGTACGTGAAACGCGCTGCGCTTTAATATTGTATTTATCGCGTTCGGAGTTCGATTGCCGGCTCGTAAATTGTTTCGAGTTGTGTATTGTTGGTTTGTATGTTCCTGTCTATAAGTATTTTTAGTTATCGGCAATTATGGATCTGACACAAAAATTCACTGCCATTGTGTCTATGCTTGCATTAAAATCTCAATTAAAATGATCTTATAATGAAACGAAATTGGCGAAAATACATCTCGAGTTGGAAAAGAATCATAATGCACGCGAGATTAAACCGAGCAAAGAATCATTCGCGGACAAATTAAGTTTGCGTCTCCCTAAGGTCACACCCGCCGTGCAGTCGCGCGTGCCGCTTCCGTGAGTAGTTGCCTGTCCGACAGCTGAGCGATCAGCTGATTACGCGTCATCGTCCGCAACAAAAGACGCCTTAATGAAGGCTATTAATCCAACTAAGGTTGATTTTCAAATTTTGGGCGTTAATGAACACAACTCAAGAAGCTTGAAGCCGTCGAAGCAATCAAATCAGCAAACTCGCTGATTTGATTGCTTCGACGCTTAGAAAACCCTAAAGACCGCAGGCCGCGTACGGCGTATCCGTATATCGTAAAAGACTCGCACGTATCAACAGAAGATCGCGCATTTATTAGCAAAATATATATTTTTTTAATTTATAAGGCATCAAACAGTCATTAATTTACAAATATTTTTACAAAATTAAGTTTAACAATATAGTGCCGAGTAAACAAAATAATACAATAAAATAAATTAGTTAAGTGTGGAACACTTACAAATAGTAGTAGAAAGCCGCAAGTAAAGTACTAATATTATATAAAGTATGTTTCCTCTTTATAATATTAGTATAGATAAGTAAGTAGTAGTATTCCTGACGCGTCATTTCATGACAATTAATTATTTGTTTCCAACTCTTCCTATTTGTTTTTCTTTCTGAATAATTTCGATGCGGGTTAAAGACAAGGTAGTGTCCCTGAGAGACTCGCCGAGCTCTAGAGCTCGGTGTCAATTCATTGTGTACCACTGTTGATCCTGGCTGACCTAAGTTGCAGTGGTGGTTAGGGCAGAAAGTAAAAAAGGCAACTAGCATGTATGATTTCTTTGATATTTTCAGGGAGACAAAGGCGATAAAGGAGAACGAGGCTTCACGACGACGTTGAAAGGCGACGCGTTTCCCACCGGCATCATCGAGGGCCCGCCGGGCCCGCCCGGACCCCCCGGTAACGTCTCCCGCGCTCCTTATACTCACGCGCTTTGTTGGTAGTGCGCTAGTGGTGCATGCGCGCCCTGTGTTGTGGCCGGTGTGGCTCAACATCAGTCTCGGGCCGAGAGCCGGCCTCGCAGCCGCCCGGTTGCTGGCACGCTAATCGGGCTCGCGGTCCCGACGATATTGAGCCAACACCGATGTGTAATTATTAGGTTTTTTACTAATTCCACTTCGGGTCACTGTCGCACATTCAACGGTTATCAATCGTATAACAAAGCTTAACCAGCCGACACGTAGTTAGTCAGCTTTTCTAACCGGCCGCGCTAACGACGACCGCCCGGGCCGGCTCGCGACCGAACCGAGGGCGGCTGTGGAGCGGGCGCGGTCGGTGCAGGCGGCAGGCCGTGACGCGCGTGTGTTTGAAGGGGCGGCGGGCGCGCGCGGCGAGCGCGGCGAGGCAGGCGCCGCGGGGCCGCCCGGCCCGCCCGGCGACCGCGGCGCGCGCGGCAAGCGCGGCAAGCGGGTAACTACACCACGCCTCGCACGCACCCCCGCACTCTCGCACCCTCGCATCCGCATCTTACGCTCTCTCTGTGCCTGCCGCGCCCGGCGCCGCGCGCGTGCTCCGCGCGAACACAGGCACGCGCGCGGACCCGTTGCGACGTCTTCCATTCATTTTCCTTTCGGTATCATTTTATACGGTCGAAAAGTTTGTTGGCCCGCGTATGATCGACGCATGCGCATGTCGCTTTGCACGTTCGGCACTCTCGTACTGATATATAGTGACGCGCCGCACTCGATGCGTCGGTACAAACGACAACACATGGCTCATCTCGCGGCGCGCTGGCCGCCGCCGAGAGCGCCGCGACGTCGGCGCACTCCAGGTGAGCGAGTACCGTCATTTCGGCATTCAGCCGAGACTGGCCTTCTTACTACATTGAACCTTGTCGATGGACGAGAGCACATGGTATGAGGTCCGGGCAGGAGTGAGGCGCGATGAGTAAGAGCGTGGTGTGTTGCAGGTCGCGCCGGGGAGGCGGGGCCGCGCGGGCCGCCCGGGCCGGCCGGCGCGCTGGGGCCCGCCGGGGTGCCCGGCCCGCCCGGCAAGCCGGTCAGTACCAGCCACATTGTACAGCGACTTCAACGATGCACGCGCATATCGGTCTCCAGCATACTGTAATGTACTTTGTGACGTGTGTCGCGCAGGGTGAGCCGGGACCGAAGGGCGCGAAGGGAGAGTACGGTGACATGGGCTCGCCGGGCATGCTGGGCGCGCCCGGGCTGCCCGGTCCGCCCGGCTACCCCGGCCTGAAGGGCGACAAAGGCGACAAGGGTGACTCGGTGAGATCATTGTCTTTAACTGTTTTTATTAGTGTAATTATGAGGTGCTCTCCACTACATATAGTCCTTAAAAATGCACGATTAAAAGGAAAAATGTGACTGCGCTGCAGGTGATAATAATGGCTTGACTTGTGATAAAATCTGACTCTGATATACTATTCTGTACTATACATATATACATACTTAGAATGTGTGCTTTTCAAAATTCTTCTGTTTCCTTATGGTTACGCAGTTTATAGTAGGTAACCGCACTAATTTAGTAAAAATAATAATGTAGTAACGTTACGCACGTGCATTTTTCTCGGTGGCGTGGCTGTGGCGTGGTGGTGGCGTGGCTGTGACGTGGCGACGGCGTGGCTGTGGCGTGATGGTGGCGGTGTCCTCCAGAAGTACAGGAAGCTGAGAAGGAGGCAGGTAACTGTCCATCGCCATACTCTCATCTCCACGCGTCGCATGCTGCTCCTTGTCCCGCGCTCCCCTTTCGCGCCCAAACATAGCCAAATGCCAAGCTTAGACACTGTCGTCGTTCGATGCATCAGACTATTTTCGTATAGTAATACCGGCCATGTGGAGTGAAGGGCGGGGCGCGGGCGCCTGGTGACAGGCGAGGTGTCACGCGGCGGCCGCCTGCTGGAACTGTTAATCTTTATAGCCACTGTTGAACTTGCAGGGGGACGGCACCGGATACGAGCTCTACGGACATGAAATAGTAAGTATCTTCTCAGAAGTACAACAAACTACACAATCAACTAGCACTATACTTGCGCATGTAAAACACCTATGCTCCACTGCTTCTCATGTCACGCGATTGGCAAGCGGTTCTGCAGTCATAAAGCTATCTTCCGCAAAACACTCACATACCTGGAAAAATACTAGATGAAAGTGGTAGGTGCTACATAGCAGTTTTTCTTGACCGAGCTGACTGTATTGTGCTTTGATCAAATATACACTAGATACACATGAGCGTACATGAGCGTTCAGAAAATGCCACCAAAAAAGAGTGCTTTAAGCACTCTTTCGCCTTCAGTCACGCACCGACCGTTGCTTCTAAAACGTCGCAGAACTTTAGACAATATTATGTGAAAAGCTACTTTAATCTCCAGGAATAAGGTGGAATTTGTTTTGTGATCTTTTTGTTTAAATTTTTTGTGTCAATGCATCGGTGCCACTTTTTAACAGAACATTTACAGGGTGTCACAAAAAATAGTTGTGAATCTCAGATTGCGGGAGTTCCAATTCCTGTCCGATATCAATCTCATGTGCTATATCCGCCCTTTATTTTTTATTTAAGGGCACTAAGGTTTGGAGAATCCTCCTTGTAAAAGCTTTCTTTTAACTAAAGCAATGTCAGAAGCTGAGGTCATTGTAGCACTAAGTATCCGACTGGATTCCCTATGTTTAACAGAACAAAAATAATATGATATAATAGATCCAGGAAGATAATTCTTGGAGAGGCCCCGCTATCCATTTGCTCCTTCACCCAATTCGCTTTTGTATTTAGCGAAATTACGGTGTAGTTACTATACTTCAGGTGAGTATCCTATGTCCATAGCCGCGCACGCACTGTAAGGTCAAGGAGCCTGATTCATGCTAGCTCCTTTAAGACGTGTGGAAGGAAGTTATCTTCGTAAAAAAAACGCGATTAATTTTTATATTAACTTCTACCGTCTGCTCCACGGGGAGTGCTTCCAGAAATTGTTTAAGATAATAACAACGTGCCATTTTACCATCGCACCACCCATTACTGCAGTAGACTTAATATCTACCACCTGGAATATATCCAAACTCTGAACAGTGCGTTTTCAGTGTTCGTTTTACAATGCACGTGCAAGTTCTAGAATTAACTTCCTGATTCGGTGTTCCCTGAGCGCTTTGACTTGTCCTTCTTCAAGCGTGGCAATCTGGTTGTGCTAGACTCCTAGGACTGCGAATGTTTATGGGTGACGGTGACCGCTGCCCGTTAAGCAGGCCTCATGCTCAACTGCCAGTAAAGACCAAAAAAAGTCAGATTAAGCTTTTAGATTATGTTTACAACCGAAACACGTTGATCTCATCGCTGAGTCACAGACGATCCGAACGAAAGAAAATAACTGAAGTTAGAAATCTTTAATTCAATAACTACTTCCTACACAAAGAATGAATGGAATACTGCCGTAATATTACACGTTTGGTAGATCGCAAACACTGAAAAGGCCATAACTTTGGGGGAACATAACCCGTATCACCGTTAAAAAGTAATCAGATCTCACGAAAGACAAATATTTGACTCTAGGAAGGCACCAAGCATTACCTTCGTTTTGACCAGCCCCAAGTCCTCGCAAAAGAACACCGTTTCCTGCCTAGGATGTTATGCGAGGCTATTGAAATTAAAAAAATATCTAAATTTCAATAGAAAGGATGGCTTGAAGCTTGCACAAGCGTGGGATCCAATTCTTCATTTAATTAAGTCGGAACCCAAAACACCAACTGCCAAACCTCAAGACACAGTGAGCTTAGATTAGAATTAGATTAGATTAGATTACCTTCTGCGTAGATTAGAAGGCAAAAACACAAACTTTTTCTTCAATTGCCTTCTTAATTTAATAATTGTAATGTAAGGGTAGTTAAATTGTAACAGGCACAGAGCGGCTTGCTAGTACCTCAGTCCGCCCCGTGATCACGAAAGCTGTAAAGTAATAGAAACGACGGGAAGTTAAAAATGTAAAAATTAAACCAAATCCGCGATAAAATTCGTAAATAATAGTTTTATTTCAATGTGTAACATTCGCGTAAATCTAAGAAACCATAATGGAGTGAATACAATCGTTGTCTTTTCTTTAGCCAAGAGATGACCGTGCCTGATTATGAAGCAACTCTTAGGTTTGTAGCATACAAGCCAAGCGACGAAATTATTTATTAGGATTACTCGTACATGCGCTGATTTTTTTTACAAGTAAATGAAACAGAAATTAAGAATTATTAATTACATTAGTGATTAGGTAATTCAAGAAAGACCTGTAATATGGGATAAGACTACATATTGAAGGCAATTAAAATATTTTTTTAGTGGACTTTCCAATCCATTTTTAATTTTTTTATTCATTAAAAGTAAGAGAGAATAATGTTCTTCATTAAGAAATTAATGTGAAGGACGTCTGTATTTTGGCGCAAAAACATGTCAACTGAGCGGCACCCGACCGTTGTCACGACCAATGGCATGCCGTGTACAAGGTTTAATGATTTGTGAAGTGCACTGTGAACAAAAATAGCCATGTACAAGAGGCGTATGAGTGTTGGTTCCGTGGAGTGAGTCGCGCGGCGTGTGTTGCAGATGATGGGGCCGCCGGGCGCGCCGGGGCCGGCCGGGCCTCCGGGTGTCGCGGGCCCGCCCGGCATCAAAGGCGACAAGGGCGAGCCGGGAGCGCGCGGCAAGGCGGTACGTACACACAACCATAACAATACCGGGTACTATATCCAAACTACAACCGACGATGAAGCCAGGTGGTAGTTTGAGTGTCTTCAGATACAATGCAACAATAAATTTCGCAAAAGCCTTGCGTACCGTTGCGTCTCAAAATAAAAGAGTATAAATTAATATTTTAGGAAAACCTATATATTATATGTATACTGGGTATATCAAGACTGCTACCGAAAACGAAACCGGGTGGTAGTTTTAGTGAGTACAAACACAATGCAATTAAAATTTCCACAAAAAAACGCGACAATTTTTTTTTATGATTTTTTAAATATCGTATTTTTAGGGTGGTAAATCCATAGTTTTTGCTAAAATAATTATTTAAACTCTTTTATAACTTAGAGTCCTTATAAATAAAAGGGTATACACTATTATTTTAGGAAAAAAAATGAATTTACCATCCAAATACGAACATATGAAAAAATTATGTACCTTCCAAACACGACAATAGGTTAAAAATATAGTTTTTTGTTGCATTGTGTATGGAGTCTAACTAAAACTGCCACCTAGCGTTGTTTTCGATCGCATTCTGGATATACCCGGTTCAATGAAACAGTCTGTACAACATATTTATTCTGTAATTATAATTTTCATTTGGTGAAGAAAATGAATATGAAATAGATACACAAGGATGTAGTGACGCAGGTTGCATGTTGTGGTTGCAGGGCGAGCGAGGAGAGAAGGGCGACGCGGGTCCAATGGGTTTGCCGGTGAGTGTAGCTGTGTGGTGACTAGAGTGTCGTGTGTGGTGTGTGAGAGCGAGTGAGACAGTGGCGTTGTTGTCGCAGGGGCCGGTGGGGCTGCCGGGCGAGGCGGGCCGGCCGGGCGATGCGGGCCCGCGGGTGAGAGCCTCATGATCCGCGCCGCACCCGCGCCACCACCACTAATCACGAACTAAACCATAACCAGTAGAGTAGCGGGCCGAGTGTAACAGTAGCGTTGTGCACCTAACAGTGGGGGCGGGCCGCGCGGCCGGTGTGGTGGCTTCAGCACTCGCGACGTCTGTAAATTGTATATACTTTGTATGTATTTCGCTAAGCCGTAAGTGAGACAAGCTAGTGTAGCACCTAGACTAAGTGTTGCAAATCTGTATAAATGGATATTTTATTGTAATGGCAACCAGCGCGGCGAACGCGGGCGAGAGCCGCCCCGCTCGCCTGTCTGTGAGCAGTACGTACTTGTGTATGTATGTAAGTGTAAGTACGTACCGATCCCTCTGTACATAGTTATGCTGTGGTTCATATTATATTATGAATGTATAAATGGTGTTAATCGTCCGGTTCCTCACTTGTATGTAAGTTAGTTTTAATTAGTATTAAAGTAGAATTTAACATTTAAACAACAAACGATCAGAGTGATTATTTTTAAATATAATATTTATATAAATACGACAAACGAGCGATACCGCGGAGGCGGAGGAGCGGCGCGCCTCCGTGCCGCACTACGAGCGTAGGCCTAAGCTGCGCGCGAGCATATCCAGTACTTGTGAATATTGACTATACACTTAGTTAAGGTTGAAAATATTGTAATAATAGTGTGTAAGAGTGTAGGCTCAGCGCCGCGCCCGCCCGTCGCAGCCGTCCGAGCCCGCCGCGGCGCCCCGCGCTCGCCGGACACGCTCAGACGCAGTCCACGTGTACAGACCAGTCCCAGTGCCAGCGCTCGTGCGCCGCACACGTGTCGTGTACGCGTGCCGCGAGCCGGACATGGCGACGCGATCGTTATCTATAATCTCTTTCTCTCTCTATCTATCTCTCTCTATCTCCATCTCTTGCGTCTGTGTACACGCCTTTGTCATGTAAGCGTATCGTTAAGTGTTTAGTTTTTTTATGAGAGTCGAAGTTGTCGTTTGTACCACACGTCACGAGAGCATAAAATGTTGTTTACAAATTATTTTGAAGTAAAATAAAAGTTTGCATGCCGTGCATTTGGGTCTTTTTCTTCCTCTATCCGCGTCTGCATCCGAGCCGTCCCGGAGCGGCGGCGGCGCGCGCACGTGCATGGGCATCCTCAGTGCAAATTGGCCAGCGTGCCGCTGCGCGCCCAGGGCGGAGGTGCTCACACGTTGCTTGTTCCGCAGGGCCCGCCGGGACTGGACGGCATGAAGGTCAGTGTCTCCTCGTATAAGGTAGCCGGTTCGGCAAGGAGTACTGTTGTCTGAGCGCAGCGTGTGCCCGCAGGGAGCGCAGGGCGAGCCGGGCACCAAGGGCGAGCGCGGCGACCCCGGCCTGCCAGTACGTGCCGCCAGCCTGCGCCTCACGCACCGCGTCTGCGCCGCGCAACATCGCCCCGCGCCCCCACCGCCGCGGGACGCGTGGCGCGCGCCGCGAACCCACCCCGGTCACACTATCTGTATGGCGCGTGTGCATGGGAGCGCGTGCAGTGCATGTCCCGGCGTCGCCGGGGCGGGCTCGCCGCGCGCCACGCGTCTCGCGCCGGCGCCGGCTGAGCGTGCGAGGAAGCGCGGGGCTTTGTTGCGCGGCCACGGTCGGTTGCCGGTAACACGTTGTTAGCGGGCGGCTTATACCGAAACGCTACTGACTCAATGTGACCGATTGCAGGGAACCGACGGAATCCCCGGACAGGAGGTTGGTATCGGCGCGGACGCCCCGGGGCGCCCGTGCGCGCTCGCTTTCCTTGCATTCGTTAAGCGCTGAGACCGCTGGTAACTAATTGTTTTCGCTCGGTAGGGCCCGAAAGGTGACAAGGGCTACAAGGGAGAACCCGTAAGTGTCATCAGGTCAAATATGTTAAGTGTATGTCTGTAAGTGTGGAGCCCGCCAGTGGCGCGGGCGGTCCGACTGACGCGTCGCTGTGCGCTCGCCGCTCACCGCTCGACTAACAACGCATGCTGCACTAACATACCGCTTGATGACTTTTGAGGAAACATCCTCTTTGCTTTCAAATGCTTATGGATAGTCTAACTGTAACATTCTGTTATACTTGACCTGTACACATGCTCAAAGACTGATAACGGCTTCGATACTGTTTAGATTATTTTTATATTTTATCAGAATGGTAATCGTTGTCTGTTTTTGAGTATGTAGACACGAGGCGCTATGCGTCCGAGAGTCACGTCAGCGCGTTCGGTATGGTACAAGAGAGGGTTGGTGTGTGCAGGGTCCAGTGGGAAAGCGCGGCCGCAAGGGAGACAAGGGAGACAAGGGCGAGCAGGGCGTGCCCGGCCTGGACGCGCCGTGCCCGCTCGGGCCCGACGGCCTGCCGCTGCCCGGCTGCGGCTGGCGGCCCACCAAGGTAAGCGCCAGGCGTGGTCACTGTAGACTCACCCCGCTGTACTAACGCGACCACGCAGAGTAACCGAGGGGTGTGAGCTAGCGTGCGGGCCGCAGTAGTGTTGTGTGTGCATGCGTAACGCGCGGCGGGTGTGTGGCGCAGGAGTCGGCGCCGCTGCTGCCCACGCGCGAGGAGCCGCCCGGCCTGGGCGCGACCGACGCCGACCAGTCCGAGGAGGAGGGCGACGGCGACGCCGGCGACGAGTACGAGGGCCGCGACGACGAGCTCGACGCGCCGCGCGACTACGACGACTACACGGACAACGCGCACCACGCGCACCACCACGACTAGCGACCGCCCGCGCCCCCCGCCTCACACACACCTCACGCCTCGCCGCTTCCCTCCCGCTTGTGATGTGTGAAAACGTCCCAACTAAACATACTAACAGTAGTGTATCAATGACTGCACTAACCACCTAACACGCCTAGTTGTGGTAATCCTTGGTTCCTGTTCCTTCTACTTTCGTGCACTTGGTGGTGGCGCTTCAGGTGGCGGTCACAGGGAGTGTCCGGTTATGCAAGTAAGCATGATTCCGTTTATATACAACCTAGCAAACGGAGCACGCTTCATAATTAACCAAGTAGTGACTCGTAAGATGCTCAACCTTTCACGGTCAAAGCAGTGAGATGGTGTATACAAATGACATTTGTCTTCCTTGTAATTGATGTCGTATCAACCGAGTGTGCATGTGCGCAGGAGGCGGTGCTGCAGTGGGTGCGCCGGCGGCTCGACGTGGACAACGACCTGCCGCCGTGAGCAGACCCCCGCGCCCCGCACCCCCCGCACACTCCCCGCACCGCACATCCAACACTCAGTCCGACACCTTATCTACTTTCTTCTCACTAATGCCGTTGCAATTATACATGTAGTACAAAATTACTAAATATATGATTGCAACACAATCTGTCGTTACTACAAATTAGTTACTCATACTAAGCCGTCCTAAAGTTATGATGTTGTAATACACGCGGTCACGTGTGTGCCGTGGCTGTGTCGCAGTGCCAGACTATTCCTGCAAAAACGTTAAAGTGTGTGGCTATTATACGGGAACTGGTGGAAGAATTGAGAAATTGGCCGCGAGCCGCAGGAGCATGTGTAGTGCATGCGTGGCGACGCCGAGCCCACGCGGCACCGATACGGCAGCTGGCGTGGTAGGCGACCACTGTGACCTGTCTACTGTACTGCGATTTCGTGGCGACTGCGTAGAGGCTGCGTGGCGACTGCGTGGCGACAGCGTTGCGATTGCGTGGCGACGGCGTGGCTACAGCCTGTCTACTGCGTGGCAATAGTACGATAGTATTTGGCGGTGACACGGCAGTGAGGCAGTGCGCGGCGGCTTTATAGCAGAACGGTCCGCTATACACTTGAACTTTGTAAATTTCGCCCAAGTACAAAATGTAATGTGAATAGTAAATAAACAAACTGTACATATTGTTAAATATATTTGCGTTGTATGTATAGTGCTAGCCGCCGCCGGGTGTCGCGTGGTGTCGCGGGGCGGGGGGGGGGGTGTTGTCGCGGGCGGCGGCGCGCGCTTCGCTGTAAATATTATGGTTAACGTCGCGGTGGAGAGTACGTTTGGCCGTGTGGCTCGAGGGCAGTGCGCGCGACGACACTGCGCCGACACTGTGTCGTCACTGCGCCGACTCTGCGCCACTCTCTACTCTCTACTCCCACGGTTTCTCGCCGCGCGCACTGCTCTCTGTAGTTATTATGTAAGAACTCTTAATATAATAATTTTTACAATACTATTGTTGTGTTTCATTTTCAACATTTTGTCACACTATACATGAATATTTTTATTCTTTTTAATTTAACTACATATATTATTCTTCTGTATCAGCCCATATACGTCCCACTGCAGGGCACGGGCCTCCTCTACAATCGACAGTACGATTGAGAGTGGTTAGGCCATATAGTCCACCACGCTGGCCTAGTGCGGGTTGGCGGACTTACATACCATAGAAATTTTTTAAAAATCGCTATGGTATGCAGGTTTCCTCACGATGTTTTCCTTCACCGTTTTAGTGCGTGGTGATTGACTATCAATACACACATGACTCCGAAAAGTCAGAGGTGTGCCCTGGGATTCGAACTCGCGACCACCATGAACATGTTGGCAGTCGCGTCTAGTCCGTTTACCAACAGGCCACCACGCACTTCATATATTATTACCCGTAGCATAATAATCCTTTTAGTTGTTGGCATATGGACTATATTATAAATAGGTACTAATATTTTCTGAATTTAAGTATTTTCTTTTAGTACCTACTAGGATTTAAAAACCCATAATATAATAAAATAAAGATATATATTTAAAATAACAAATTATAAACAAAGCTTCTAAGTATTAGGTTTTATAATGATGGTGGAAAGCACAAAGAAAGTATCAAGGCATCAGACGGTAGTCTCATGTCAGTCTACACAATTATGCCGGTTCACTTAGTTGCTTCTTCATACTACTGCGGAATTACTCAGGATTATTCTAAACCTCACATTGTGCAAAAAGAATTTACAACACACAGCTTTTGGTTCGGGATGATATGATTTGAGCCATCACAACCTGTAAGAGGCGAAAAGATAGGAGAAGCAATCGCCATGCTATAGACGGTAGAACACGCTTTAAGAGGTGACATCCCTCCACAACTGAAGCGACACGACGCTTAAGTTTGTCGCCACATGAGCATCATTCACATGGCGGATGGCCCACCGCTGCAAGCTATCCGAGACATCGAGCAACTACTGGGTGGATCCGTCCCAAAGGAGCGAGCACTATTTCAAGCCACTAGCCTTCTTCCTGCGCCTTCCTCCTTTTCCATCATGTACCGTCTCATACAATGCTACCGTATGCAATTCTGTGTGAACGACACGATGAACTTATTACAAGAGATATCTGGAAAAGTTTACCACCAATATTTATTATTACTCTATGCAATTAGTAAAATAGTGATTTCGCTATTTTGACGCATCAAGATGACAGCATCACACCTAGAGTTCCACAGCCATAAGATAATATGAAGTTGCAGGCGGTGAAATATCGCCTTAATCTGTTGCGCACTAAGCTTTATTGAGGCCAATTTACCCTTACTTTCTAAGTGACTGAGGAACTGAGCGTCACTCAATATGTCCACACCAAGAACTCAATGGCAGTGCAGTTATAGGAGGAGTGGCTTGGAATTGAGGTGATACGACAAACTGCCATTTTAGTCGTAAACATATTTGTGTCTTGGTGGGGTTAAATTGGACTAAGTGTGCCGCCCCGAGACTCTAGACAGTAGAGTCTCGACTTCAGACACAAGTTTGTTTCGGCGTTCGTCGACGTTTCGGCGGTATGTAAAGTATCATCCGTGCTATCATACGCGATCATGAGCAATTTATGATGAACATAGCGGAAGGAGTAGGTCATCCTATAAGCAGCTGCTATATGTCCTTGTTGGTCCTTCATAGCTCGGATTAATTGCATCAATGGTTGTTGGCTCATATTCCCCAATGATGGTATCGTTTGAAGTAGATCCCCGCGACCTAATCCCGCCGGATGCACAGCAGTAGCTTCTTTTAATTATTTTATAATTGTTTCTTAGATTTATGCGAATGTTATACCTACATTGAAATAAAACTGTTTTTACGGATTTTACCGCTGACTAGCAGTCCGGTCCGGCTCCGCCCAGGCACAGATATACTTTTCAAAATGGCACCTAAAATGGTCAATTCTGACTAGACATTTAGAATATCGGAGCAAGGGATCCCTCAGATGTGGATTTTGAAACCAATCGGAAAAAATCCACGTTTTTTTCTATTTTTATCACTACTGTTTCCCTCCTATAGATTATAGCATGATTACATATAGCCTGCAGCATTCCTCGATAAATGGCGTATCCAACACAAAATCAATCAATCAATTCGAACCAGTAGTTCCTGAGATTAGAGGTAATAAAGAAACAAAATTCAGCTTTATAAATTAGTGTAGATTAAATGTAATACTTATAAAGTATGGGTCAGTCAAATTATAACGTGATCACGAAACATGTAAAGTAATCAAAACGTGTCGGGAAGTTAAAAAAACAAACCAAATCAAAACCAAATCCGCGAATAATAGTTTTATTAGTAATGTAATTATTTTACTTATTAAAATTGTTAGTATAAATATTAATTTCATTACTAAGTTTATTCGATTTAGCTTAAAATATACTCTTCAAACGATTATTTTTTGCTGTTTTGACTAGGAAGGTTATAAGGTACGTGTACCTATATTTTTATTTTGCCGAATTATCAGTGGGGAAAAACTAAAAAAAAACTTCGTCGCGAGTTACCACGGCATAGCAACCCCTATACGCCGACGTTGCAACCTACTTGAGTCATCGAGTCATCAGTCTATTGCCGACGCATCATTTTTATTAATTATTGATTTATTATTTTTTGGATTAGTCTTGTATTAGCTTTCATTGAAATAACATTGTATTTTTATTAAATAAATATTTTTTTAATTAAAATCCTGACCGCGTAAACTTAACTGGCGCAGTCGGTAGGATCGCGGCACGCTTATCTCGAATACATCTCTTTGAGAATAAGCTGTGACGGTTCTCAAATCGTACCCTTGCGATCCGAAAAGAACCTACGCGCGGTCGGGCGGAGACTCTGAAGAAATAGAGAAGCCGTTGTTGCTGACAAGACTCCACAGGCGATGCAGAGAGCGGTCTGGTAAGTACTCTCGTACCATTCAAGTGCTCCTTGCTCTATTTCCTGTGTTACTATTAGTTTATCCTATTTCCTATATTGTGTGTGTCTGTCTATAAGCTAGAATTGCGTTAGGCATTCCATACTAATTACTCAATCACTATATACTTAGAATAACGTAAACTCGAGCGCGAGCGCATTCCATTGAAGTGTAATTTTACACCCTATTGTTTTATTAGTTTGTTTAAGAGTTTAGCGAAAATGTCTCTAAAAGATTGCGATAATGCTCATTTTAAATTACTTACCGACTTAATGCCCAAATATGACGGGAACCCTAAAAGACTTAACTATTATATTAAAGAAGTAGAAAATTTACTAGGATTATTAAAAGTAGCCGATCGCAAACATCCGGCATTAATTTGTTTAATTAAAAGTAGATTATGCGGTACAGCCATAGACGCTATAGCATATGATGACGATTTATGTAGCTGGGAGTCAATAAAACACTCCTTGATCAGGCGACTTAGGGAACCGCGTAACGAAATACAAGTTATGCAGGAGTTAACACGTACTCGGAAACAACGTAACGAGGACGCGGAAACGTTTGGCAAACGTTTACGAGACCTTCTAGATATATTATATTCTATAGGCGAACATACTGATAAAGCTTATTACGAGAAAATGGCTATCGAACAATATATCAACCAACTCGATTTCCAAACCTCTATATGCGTTAGGATAGCTAGGCCAGAAACACTTGAGCTAGCAATAATAGCTGCTAGACAAGAGGAGAGTAGGCTCGCTTATAATAGAACAACCTCATATAACAACCCTTCTACATCGCAGGCTAGATCAAAGGAATTGTCGAAATTTAATGATAGCAGTAATAGCCAATTTCGTAACTTTATAAGTAGTACTCCGAAGCCGCTTCCAAATAATAATCCCTCTACTAGTTTTGACTCAAGTCACTTTATTCCACAACAGAATATTTTACCTAAGCAGCATCCGCAGTTTGGACAACCATGGAGCAGTAAACCAGCATCAGGTAACTTTAGGTCTAATATTTCCAGGAACAACAGTGGTACTTATAGAACCCAGCAAAATATGCCTAAGCAGCAGGTTAATCCACCCCAACGTGTCTCTGACGTCACAATGCGATCAGTTAACAAACCCGCGCCACCTCAATTTGCAACTCAGGAGCTCTTCTATACGCCCAGTCATCTAGAGCAAATGCAACCTTATTACAACGAAGGTGAGTGCTATGATTATGAGCAGGATAAAAACGACATAGCAGATCCGGAGCCGTGTAACGACGATACAAAGGTAGGTTACGATCAGGATTTTATTTTGGGGGAGGAACACCAAAACCAGACATAGTAAAAATTAATTTTCAGTATATAGATCATTTACCATATATTATATTACCAGAATTTGGAGGAAAATTTTTAATAGATACAGGCGCTAGTAGGTCTTCCATAGCATCCAACATTATTTTTGGCACACCTTTAGAAAAATGCGTAGCAATAGAACCGTTTCAGGTAGTTACAGCTCACGGTACATCCCGACACGAACATGTCGCATACTTACCCTTACCATCCGCGTTTAACTGTAACTTAACGCATAAATTCCTTATTTTCGATGTAGATCCAAAATATACCGGTTTAATAGGATGTGATCTATTAAAGTTATTACAATGTAGTGTTGATCTTAACAATAGTGTCTTACGCACGTCTAATGCCGACATACCTATCTATTTCAGTTATCCTGTACAAAAGATTAAAGTCGAACCTAAATGCGAAAAGGTTATCACTGTTAAAACACACTATACAGACGGTGAATACCTTCACGATGACTTTTATTGGTCAGACCGTTTATTTTCCCCCGCAGCTATAATTAGAGTAACTAACGGTTCATTTAAAACATCTATTATTAATTTTAGCGACGAAAAGAAATATATACCGAACCAATCGCTAATAACACTGGACGAATACAGGAAACCTGAAACAGAAAATAAACATAAATTAAATAATATACAGATAAATAATTTAGATCAGGAACTTTGTGAGAATCTTAAGAAAATACGTACCGAACATATGAATGAAGAAGAAAAGCGCGAAATTACTAGACTATGTTATCAGTATAGAGACTTATTTTATTCAGAAAATATACCACTTACCTTTACACACGCAGTGAAACACGAACTTAGACTTACTGACAATACTCCTATATTCGTACGTAGTTATCGACAAGCCCCACATCAGCGTAACGAGATTCGCAAACAAGTAGATAAATTATTAGAGCAAGGTATTATCAGAGAAAGCATATCCCCTTGGTCCTGTCCCGTGCATATTGTGCCTAAAAAGCCCGATGCCTCTGGAAAGGTCAAATGGAGACTGGTAATTGACTATAGACGTTTAAACGAGCGTATAATAGAGGACAAATACCCCTTGCCCAACATTCACGATATCCTAGATAGATTAGGTCGTGCACAATATTTTACCACCCTTGATTTAGCAAGTGGTTACCATCAGGTCGAAATGCACCCCAATGATGTCGAGAAAACAGCATTCACGACCGAAAGAGGACATTATGAGTTTCTGAGAATGCCCTTTGGTTTGAAAAATGCCCCAAGCACTTTCCAACGCCTAATGGACCATATACTTAGAGGAATTGATAATGTCTATACATATCTTGATGACGTAGTTATAATATCAACCAGTTTACAACAACATATTGAAAAATTAAAACAGGTTTTCGATAGGTTTAGAACTCATAATCTGAAAATACAATTAGATAAATCTGAATTTATACAAAAGCATGTTAATTTTCTTGGACACGAACTAACAGACGAAGGACTAAAACCGAATAAGGACAAAATTAAAGCTGTTCTTAACTTCCCATTACCGAATACTCAAAAGGATATAAAATCTTTCCTAGGACTTGTAGGCTACTATAGGAAGTTCATAAAAGATTTCGCAAAATTGACCAAGCCTATGACAGTTTGCCTTAAAAAACACCATAAAGTAGTCCATTCCCCATCCTTTGTAGAAGCTTTCAATAAATGCAAACAGATCCTTACCAATGCTCCAATCCTACAATATCCGAATTTTGACGAACCTTTTATTTTAACAACAGATGCATCAGATATCGCTTTAGGCGCCGTGCTTTCGCAAGGCATAGTAGGATCCGATAAACTCGTAGCATTTGCATCTCGAACACTCTCTGATACCGAATCTCGTTACTCCACCATAGAAAAAGAATTGTTAGCTATTATCTGGGCAACCAAGTACTTCAGGCCCTATCTTTATGGTAGAAAATTCACAATTTATACGGATCATAGACCCCTTACGTGGTTAATGTCACTTAAAGATCCCAATTCGAAATTAATTAGATGGCGGTTAAAACTCGAAGAGTATGATTACAATGTGGTATACAAAAAGGGACGTCAAAACACTAACGCAGACGCTCTATCCCGTGCTAAAATTTTCCATCATAGTATGGATTCATTAGCAGTAAATTTGGATGACAATAATGATGACGAAATTATAAATAGAATTTTTGATAACGCACGTAGAGAAGCTGCGAACGAACAAATTAATAATAACCCACCTGAAAATCCTAACATCCCCGGCTCTCAAGCTGAAACGGCATCAGATAGTATGAGCGTTGTGTCCCAAAACCAAGAACTAGTTTCAACCAATCATACCCAACCAGATAACGAAAATAATGGTATCCCTATAATAGCAGATGCAATAGATAGACAGCTTAAACAATTCCACATAAGGTCTACCCCAGGATCTTCATACAGAGTAGATAACAGATCCACTAATACAAGAACAGTAATCAAAGATGTTTTTATCCCAATTAACAACACAGAATCTGAAATAGTGAGATTTTTAAAGGAACATACAATAGCTGACAGAGTTTTTCATTGCTACTTTCACAATGACGAATTATATTATGCGTTCTCTAGAGTATATACAACCATATTTAATAACCGTGGCCCAAAATTAATAAAGTATACCTCACGTGTTACATTAGTTGAAAATAGATCTGAGCAAAATGAGATAATAAAGAAATATCATGAAGGCAAAACAGTCCATCGTGGTATCCAAGAAACATACAAACAAATTCACCGTAATTACCATTGGCAAAATATGTTACTTACCATACAAAGCTATATCAATCAATGTGATATATGTTTAAAAGCAAAATATGAAAGGAACCCTTTGAAGCCTCCTCTAGCGTTGACCGAAACACCCACTAAACCAATGGAACATCTATTTATGGACCTATATTCAACAGGCGGTGCAACTTTCCTTACCATAATAGATAATTTTTCCAAGTTCGCACAGGCAGTTCCCTTAAACGCAAATAGTAGCGTACATATAGCAGAAGCATTAATAAAAATATTTTCAGTATTAGGTCTTCCAAGTAAAATAACTACAGATTCAGACAGTAAATTTGATAATGATGTTATAAAAGAGATATGCGCTTTACATAATATTAATATCCATTTTACTACTCCATATAACCCTAACTCTAATTCCCCTATAGAACGTTTCCATTCTACTATAGCAGAAATAATTCGTATACAAAGAATGACTAATAAAGATGACCCTATGCAGTCCATAATGATGTACTCTGTTATTGCATATAATAACGCGATCCATTCCGCCACAGGATATACACCCCACGAATTACTGTTTGGACACACTAACTCTAGAAACCCGTTAGAATTATACTACCCTAAAGAATTTTACCAGGACTATGTTATTAAACACCGTGCAAACGCCGAAGCAGTCCAGGAATGTGTTTCAGCTTATATGTCTAAAAATAAAGAACAGGTTATAGCTAAAAGGAACCAGGCAGCCGAAGAAATTATGTTCAAGGTAGGTGAAACTGTGTATAAGCAGGTAGCGAAGACAGCACGGAGTGACAAAACGAAGCCCGTCTTCAAAGGCCCCTACAAGATCATTCATCTGCATCCGAATAACGTCGCTGAAATAATAGGTAACCATCCCAACTCTAAGTCCATTAGAGTACATTTTAAATTACTACGAAGGCCTCATCTTGTTACAGGAGCTTCATCGCAGGAGCCATCGTGCTCTACGCATCAGCCACCGTAAATATAAAACCTATAGATAACGGAAATGGCATACTATTGCTTAAAGAAGGACAGATTCTAAAGCAAGATAACTACTTTAATTTAGCTTGTATTTACAATATTACTAGTTTACGCCTTACCTCTATGAAGCTAATGTCACTATACATAAGTACTAGAGCTGCAGAAGCTTCCGTTTTCGGAGATTTGCATAAGACTTACAGAGACCAGATTAAACATAATCTTAATCTCATTAACAAAAAGTTAGAATTTTTAACACCTCAAATTAGAAGAAAACGTGGTATTATTAACGGATTAGGCACAGTAGTTAAAGCAATTACAGGTAATCTCGACAATGAAGATGCTATCAAATTCGAAAATGATATAGCAAATATAAAAAATAAAATTAATAATATTCAAAATTCTCAAAAAAGGTCCTTAATAATAGCAGAAAACACCATAGATGAGTTTAGTAATCAGTTAGGTAAATTAGATGAGAATCAGAAATATTTGGCCCAAGTTCTCACGAACCTTACTAGAGATAGTGATAGTGTTAAGAATCATTTACATTATTTAGATATATATATTCAAATAGATTTTAGTCTACAAATAATATTAGATAAATTAATGATTTTAGAAGATGCAATGACGTTTGCTCGATTAGGTACTATGCATCCCAGTATTATTGGCACTCAAAACCTTATAATCGAATTAAATAAATTACATAGACTATATACCCTTAGACCAGTAGCTGAAATAAATATTAATAATATACACATAATAGAAAAATCAATTGCAGTAAAAGCGTATAGTACAGCACATTCAATTAACTTTATCTTAGAAATACCATCAGTCTATTCCAAAATATATGATCTTATCCACCTTTATTCCATTCCTGATAAAAATAATCTTACCATTATTCCAAAATCCAAATACCTTGCACTTGGTAACGATGAGTAAACTTACCTGGACAACACCTGCGCCCTGCTGAGCGACGGGATACAACTCTGCAAAACCCTGGAAACGAAGAAAACAGATAACACCAAAGACTGCATCGTGTCCCTCGTGCAACACAAATCACCACAATGTACGCGTGCCAAGATGAATCTCGTCGACGGCAAAATACAGAAGATTGGAGAAAGCAGCTGGTTGGTGATCCTGAAAGAAGAACAAATTATTAGATCGGAATGCAATTCGAAGACTGAATACAGCCGAGCATCCGGAGTCGTCCTAATCTCGCTAACAGAAGATTGCAAGATATACCTCATGAACACAACGCTCATATCACATACCACCACAATAATCTCCAGTGAAATCATCCCTTTGCCTAAGGAACAACCAGTAATAAACGGAACCATAAAATTGGAACTAGAACTACAGGATATATCCTTAGACAACATACATGGACTTATAAACCGAGCGAAGGACATCTCTGCAAGCAACGACGTGGACTGGCCTCTAATAGCCGCAACACCCAGTTGGACTACGCTGCTGCTGTATGCCCTATTGATAGTAGCGGTGATTTGGAAGATTTATAAATGGAAGTCCGCGAAACACCTGCAAGACAATAGCAATAAGGAGTGCACGAAAACCAAAGGTAGCGAGGACGCTACCGGAAGCAGCCCCTGCTTCCGTCTTAAGGAGGGAGGAGTTACCACGGCATAGCAACCCCTATACGCCGACGTTGCAACCTACTTGAGTCATCGAGTCATCAGTCTATTGCCGACGCATCATTTTTATTAATTATTGATTTATTATTTTTTGGATTAGTCTTGTATTAGCTTTCATTGAAATAACATTGTATTTTTATTAAATAAATATTTTTTTAATTAAAATCCCGACCGCGTAAACTTAACTCGCGTCGTCATTTTTTGCGTGATGTGTGTGTAGGTCGACGATTATCATTGTAGCTAACTCTGTCTATTTAATGAATGAACACTTATAATAATTCAAAAAGGTTCGTAAGAGTTTATAAATTAATAACTTTATTATAAATTGCATAGATCCGGCCAAATAATTAATGGATTACTTATTAAATAATTAATATGGTCATCGGACTGTATTTATTGTTATTACCGTTTCCCTACTGGTCACACATCACATCATCATCACAGTGTGGTCTCAACGAAAACACGCCACGCTCTTTGGGTTGGTTTGTACAAATAACCATCTCTCGCATAATCTTTGTATATTGTATTGCACTTGCCCGTAAACACACTGCAGTCAGTAGTCACTTTGTGATTTGTCGTGCAGTTCATAGCACGTTTGGAAGGCGATAGATAACAAATGATTACGACCGAAACCATTCGTACGTCGAATAAGTACTTAACAGACTAAAATACGAGCAAGGGTCGACACATGTCCTGATCTTTGGTATCGTTACTAACCTTTACTTATCAAAATGTCGACACTAATGAAATATAAGATCAATTAATAATATCTTATTCCTGTTGAAATAATGTAGGAGAGATCAAAGGCCTAACGTGAAAACAAAAAACGTTATAGGGACGAGACCGCCGCCGATTGGACAACGAAGTTGCTGCGAACTGAAATGAGCTTTACACAACAATACGTGGGTTGTTTAGCAGAATACGGAATATACAATTATCATTAGTGAGATGATAACCTCCGTCGACATTGACACATGTGTTGACTCACTACAGCTGCACCGCACACTACACTCGACATATTATTACTAACACAATTCGATCAACAAAAAATTTTCTTGATTGATTAATTCTTAACGACATAAATGAGATTCTCAATTCGAAAGCTCATTTCTGTTTTTGTTTCAAATATTTGTTACTTCATAACTGTGTTCTGGGTGACCCGATATGGATTATTCTTTTTTTATTTAGCTGTTGCTTGCCATTTTTTTTAAGATCTGATGTATATCTTCTGAGCTGGAGAGTAGAACTCCTCAAAATTGAGTAGGATTCCAACGGTTCTTTTTGCAGTGGTTTCAGTATAAAACCTTAGCTGTAGTCGGAGGAGGAATATGGCCCTTACCGGGCGAAGGGGGGTTGAGAAAATAAATATACATGTAAATACTCAATATCATCAGCTTTTACCCGACTTTAGGGATATCTTTTTCATAAATATTATAACTAAACTTTTTAACAAAAATTAACACTGCAAAGCAAAAATACATTTCATTGGACTTGTACCTGTTGATTAATTTGCTTATTTACTTTACTAGCCAACAAATCAAAATACATGGGTTACATATTATAGGTGGGTCATCAAGTATCGACATCATCTTCTTTTCGGCTGTCTTTAAATATACTATGTACATACATATATGAGATAACTCCCCTCACTCGTACTCTCGATTGTAGAAAAGGCCGGTGCTGTGTAGTAGGACGATACGCGTACATACCTAGTCAATTAGTGCATTTCCTGTGCTACCTCTCCAAAATACCATAAGATATATATATATTTTGTTATGTTCGTTATGGTAAAGCTTCTATTCGGTGTTATAAAATTAAACGATACTTATAAACCTTTCTGCTAAATCACTCTATATTTTAAATCCGTAACGTAGTTTAAAAATTATAAGCGTTAATAGGACATTGTTTTAAACTATGTGTAGGTATAGGAAAACCGCTCTCCTAATTGAACACAAGTAATGAGGCGATTGCGCACATCGGTACAAATGAAAAAAGCGCGAATAAATTATGCCATTCGTGCGCATTTTCAAACATTATTATCCATTTTAATAATTACATAATATTATCCTGTTTTTAAAGAACATAATGTTACGCAAATAACATTTCAGTAGGTATTTGAATGTACAACCGTGCACGAAGACATCATGTCCTATAATATTAATAAGCAAAGGAATGTTGTTCGCTATTTCATCTCCGTTATCGTTTAAAGTAATGGCTTTACACTCTGTCTAACATGCAACATGATTAATACACACCCTGGCAGCAGTATGCTTCGGATAACTCACAGAATCCAATTTGACACGTTTTTCCAACAATATAGAGACGTAAGCTGTCACCGTTTATATTTAATATTCTAAACTTATAAATGTGAAAAAGTATTTCAATAAATACAAAACAAATACTTTAGCAAATAAAATAACAAAAATTATGAAACTCTTTATTGGTGATAGTGCATGATTTTTTAAAATCCTTAGCAATTCAGAGTCCAGTATAGTTAAACTAGCAGCAGGATGTGAATTAAGCATGTTTATTCACATCAGACGCATTCCTGCCTGTCATTAAGAACGTTTCGATTGTATGTAACGGAGACGATTTTTTCTTGACCGTTTAGTTTCACATTCCTCCAAATTAAATAACATTGTAATCCGCCACTCATTAATCGAATGTACATTATGCATGACAACAACAAGTATATAACAATGGTAGAGGAGGTGAGTGAATACTTCACCGCTAATACAACTAGCATGAATAAATGACACAATAAAACACATAATGAAAGGGTGTGGACTTTGATTATATACTCGTCTAGATGACACATCACATCTCACCGCACGGCCGGGTATAAGCTTCTTGGCACGGCCCAAATAAAGTCTACTAAATTTGGTAGACTCGCTTCTCACGTACGTCAGTGTCATTTGAACTACATTATGGATAACGTGCTCCCGAAAAGTAATTAATTATGCCGGTTTGTGCTGTCGAATTTTATCGCAATTATGTGGGAAAACTGTATAATAACACCAATATCACTTTTCAATCGGTAACTTTTGTTGTTAAACCACTATTATTTGAAGGAAACACGAACTTTTAATTCATTATTTTGAAGTAGAGTTTCATTGGCCAGTGTTGTCAATTTATTACTAGGGAGATTTAGTGAAACTATGGGAGATAAAATACAAATATTATTATATCATATTTCGATCAGAAGAACAACAAGAAGAATGGCATTATTTATTTGATGAGCAAATAATAACTTACCTACACAATATGAATGAAACCCATGACGTCATGCACTTTAAAGTAATTTTGTTAGTTCTTTCTAATATTTTTTTTTTACTTCCTACGGATTCCGTACTAGCAAATTGCTGGAGAAACATTATACAGAGGAAACGAAATGAAGACCATTCGTAGCCTTACAAGACTTCAGGCGTGTGTTCAGAACATTTTACTTATGATGATTTATATTTTAGAAATTAAAAATAAAATTTAGAAGTGGACCACCTTTAACATTAGGGGGCTGAAAAATAGAAGTTGTCCGATTCGTAGACCTAACCAATATACACACAATTTTTTTCGAAAATCGGTAGTGCCATTTCAGCGGAGTTTAATTACAAACACCATGACGCGAGAACTTTATATAGTAGAAAATAATAAATAAGTAATAATAACTTATAAGTAATAAGTTAATTGATTGTTTTCTACAAAAGTTACAAAGATATAGATAAAAAGCACTAGACCCCACACTAGGATTCCCTGTGTTGTGGGATCTAGTCATTCGCCCAATACAGTTTGGGTACGACTATAAAATTTGCAAGTTTTCATGACAAAAATTATTAGATACATATACAAACCTACTAATTGATGTGTGTGTGAGTGTGTGTGTGTATGTGTGTGCGTGTGTGATTTAGAGAGAGGAGATGCTGTGGTGGTTATCAAATAATTTTAATTAGATTTTCAGTATCCAAATAGCTCAGATCTGCGAGCCATTTTGTTACAGTTTTTGAAGTGAAAACTTCTTTAGCGGCGTTGAGCACTTTTTCTGTAATGGGTATAAAATCTTAAACTCGCGTCAGGACACGTGACCTGATCGTAAGACGAAAAGCGTAAGACGGATGGAGAGTAGACAGCTGTCAGTTAGCTGTCAGTTTATAAAGCTTTGATGAATTGCCAATGATTTTGAGTGGAGATTTCAACATAAACTTCGCAGACGATAAAAATCAACTATTAATTGAATTTTTAAATAATGAATTTGGTTTAACTATGTCGAATGATCGCAATCTTAGCACAACGAAATACAAAACTACTATTGATGCGGTCTTTATTAGACATTTAAATAGGTTCGAATCAAAACTGTTCGTTTCTTACTTCAGCTACCATAAACCTATCGTATCAGTTTTAGAGATTGGCGATGATAGTTCTGGTAATGATGATGGTGAAAAAGTCGTTGAAATTATGGATGAAAGTTGATTTTTCGGAGAGATAAACTTTTTAATGTAAAATAATTGTAATAGTTTTCAAGTGTTAAATTTTTAATGTAATATAAATTGTCATGTTTGTGTACGATAGCGCAATAAATGAATATTGTATTCTACCACATAAATGATAGTACTTTTATACTGATAAAGCAATTGGTGCAAAATTATTCCCTAACCATTCCAAAATATCAAACATGCTCAACGTTAATAATCAAGTTTTCACTTCTGCCGGCACTCCCGGAGTGCAATTTTTTTTTGCAGTTATGAGTAGTCAGATATATTATAATGTTAACGCGCCTGCTTAAAAATGATAGCACTTTTTCATTTCTCAAACCTTTGCATTAATTGTGAACTAATGACATTTGTAAAGTACATTTTTTTTATGTCCACCACCCGCAACTAACGTCAAATACATTTGCTACACTTACCGGGATGGTCGCACGCGATACGCATTACTTTCTTAGTTTTTTATATTGTGAAGTTTTTATTAAAGCGATTCCTAAGAATCCAAGGTCTTCTTATTTCTACGAATGCGAGACCTTCATTTCGTTCATCTGAGACGAAACATTGGCGACCGTGACAGGACGAATTTGTAAAGTTGCTGGATACGAAGACATCAATGTGAAATAGAGGTCAAAGGACGCCACGTGTATCGGACGACTAAGCCAGCCAGGTCGGTCAGCAGTGAAGGCGCCGTCCCAGCCTTAGCACCTACGTCAAGATACACCGTCATTTGGGTCTACATTTCAACTAGGAGTTTACGAAATTAAAACCTACAAGTAACAACATACAAGCGAAGTCTTCAAAGGGAACAGAAGGCAGCATCACCAGGCATCCTCATCGCCTACCAGATAAGTGCCCTTCCTAATCCATTACCAGTCGTTTCCCGAGCAAATAAATTTTATCCCGCTAAACTACGGCACCATCTCTGTTTGTGCAAAAATTCATACCAATACATTTGGTTCAGTCATCATCATTATAGATCGAATTCATATTTACTACCAAATAACATTACTTACATTTACATTACAAATAAATCAGTGAAACATTGATTACCATTATTCATAATTTTTAAAGATAAAATTGCAAAGCAAGTATTTTTTAATTACCCTCAACATCTTTAAATATTCATGTTTTTGAGTTCGCTGTCTATTTTAACTATTGAAAACATATAGTCACTAGTGCTTTGAATCATAATTATAATCACGCTATCATAAGAGGTGTAGGCAGAAATACAATTGAATCGTCAAAGATCATAATAATTATGCGCTAGTTATTCAATTGTTGCAAAACATGCTAATGATCGCTCGGCCGACTATTTCAGTGTGATACAACGCTGCTTACTCCTGCGCCGTGATACAACGGAGACAAGAAGTTTGAACGCGTTAGTCACCTGCGCCGTGCGCGCACCACAATATGTTCACCTGTACCGGAGTCTCGCCGATAAGGAGTGACAGCTAAGACAATTATTGAATTATTGTTTTATGTAATTTTATTCCGTCGTTTTGCATCAAGTCGCATACCGGTTTCTTATCAGTGTTTTGAACGCATTAAATTTATAGCCATAGCCACCTTATTACACTCAAATTAATTTCATATAATATTTATATATTTTGAAGATGTCTACTAGCGAAGATATTAACGTGAAACAATTAAAGGACTTATATGTCAAACGAAGTTCAATTAAAGGTCGTTTAACTAAGTATAGAAAATATTTGGATATTATTTGTCCATTAAAATTATCAAGTGTACAAGTCAGAGAACTAAACATTAATACCCAAAAAATTCGTGATATGTCAATTAAATTTGACGATCTTCAAGGCCAAATTGAGGTCTTAAATTCCGAAAACTTGGACAGCGAGGTCAATGAGCGGGATGATATTGAACAGACTTTTACATCTCATCTTGCTTATGCTTAGGACATACTTAGCAAACACAGCACTGATAGTAACGACACTCTCCATAATGCATCTCATCATCAGGACTGTTCATTAAGCTACCTTGGCTCGGAATTTAAGTTGCCAGAAATACAAATAGCTAAATTCGATGGCCCATATTTTCGATGGCTTGCCTTCCGAGATACCTATATTTCACTGATTCACCACAACGAACGTATCAAACCAATACACAAGTTTACTTAACATCATATTTGGAAGGCGAGGCCGCGCGCGTTATTTCGAACTTAGAAATATCTGAAGCTAATTATAAAATTGCTTGGGATCTCTTGTGTGATCGATTTGACAACAAGGATCAATTAGTTCATCATCACCTTGCATCGTTATTCAATATTGCTCCCTTAGCAAAAGCATCTGATAAATCACTTCGCTCTTTAGTTGATCATGTCACGAAAAATCTGCGAGCCTTAGCCAATTTAGGTCAACCTACTGAACATTGGGACACTCTCATTATTCATCTTGTTACTTCAAAATTAGATAACCACACCGCCTTGAAGTGGGAAGAATTTCGAAAAACATCTACATCGCGTACTTTGAATTAATTTAAGAAATTTCTAACTGACCGCGCTGATGTACTGGAAACTATGTACCTAAGTAAATTTGATAGATCTAAGATAGTGCAACCTCAACTTCAAAGATCAAACGCTGCTTCACACACAGTTAAGCTAAGCGCTCACACATGTCAAGACGCCAGCTCATCGAAATATGTTCGCTCATGTCCCATTTGTAAACTAAATCATAGAATTTATGACTGTCCAACCTTTAAGTCGAAGAGTGTTCAAGACCGAAAGGCAGAGGCTCTCAAACTCAACTTATGTTCCAATTGTTTGCGAGAAGGTCATAGTGTACGCACTTGCAAGCTAGGTCCTTGCCGTGAATGCAAACGCAAGCACAATACTCTTTTGCATTTACCTGATTTAAATACTGATGATTCTAAGCCAATTACTTTTAACGAAAACATATCTGCACATAGCAGCTTAGTACAACAAGATTCTAATGCAAGTCAAATTATCTTGTCTACTGCCATGGTCAGACTCACAAATCCACACACTAAAGCTAATGTGATTGTGCGTGCT
Source organism: Hyles vespertilio (assembly GCA_009982885.2). Taxonomy (NCBI): domain Eukaryota; kingdom Metazoa; phylum Arthropoda; class Insecta; order Lepidoptera; family Sphingidae; genus Hyles; species Hyles vespertilio. The sequence continues at coordinate 316,843 of CM042809.1, read as the reverse complement.
CTTTTAGATTGCGGTAGTCAATCGTCATTTATTACTCAATCACTCATGAACAGGCTTTCTCTTAGGTCTAGCCCTATTAATAACGTCAACATTGTTGGCATAGGCAATCACCTAGCTGAAGAAGTAAACCAAAGCTGTGTTGCCCAATTAAGTTCATTGACAGACAACAATTATAACGTAATTCAATCATACTATGTACTAAAGCAATTAACCGCGGCAATACCCAATCAATACATTGATATTAAGCATTTAAAAATACCCAAAGGTATAAAGCTTGCCGATAGTAATTTCAATCAACCATCCTCGATAGACGTTCTCATAGGTGCAGATTTATTTTGGGATTCATTGGGTCGCAATGAATTCTCAATAGGTCCTAACCTGCCCAAGCTTCGAAGTTCAAAGCTCGGTTGGCTATTTGCAGGTCGTTTAGCACAATCTTATTTTGGTCATTTGCAATCTAACATCATACACTGCAATATAGGTCTCACGATTACTAGTCAAGATTCTATTCATGATTTACTAACCAAATTTTGGGAACTTGAAGATGTTCCCCACAAATCGTATTTATGTGAGGCCGAAAAGCAATGCGAAAGCCACTTTTATGCCAACACCTATCGATTAAAAACAGGAAGATTCTGTGTACGACTTCCCTTAGTCGATACACCGGACTGCTTGGGAGATTCATACCGCATAGCTAAAAAACGATTGTTGATGCTTGAACGTCGTTTCCGAAATAATCCAGAATTAAAGTCGAAGTACGTAAGCTTTATAGAGGAGTATAAGAATTTAGGTCACTTAGAAAAATCTCCGATACAAATTCCAGATCCCTCTTACTTTTTATGCCATCACGCAGTTTTCAAACAAAATAGCGAAACGACAAAAATTCGTGTTGTCTTCGATGGTTCTGCAAGAACTACTTCTGGATTCTCTCTTAACGATATACAACTGGTAGGTCCCAATGTACAGAGCTCACTTTTCTCTATATTAATTCGTGCACGACAATACAAATACTTGCTAACCGGTGATATCGAGAAAATGTACCGCCAGATAGAAGTAGATGAGCGAGATCGTAACCTGCAATTAATTTTATGGAGAGATGACGTAACGAAACCTATAGAAACATTTCGCCTCAAAACCGTAACGTACGGTCTTGCAAGTGCAGCATATTTAAGCACAAAATGTTTAAGTATGTTGAGTGAACATTGCAATGATCCTCCTATCTGCACCATTATCAAAGATGATTTTTACGTCGATGACCTTATAACCGGCTCGGACGATGAAGCCCAATTACTATATATACAACACAAGGTATCGTCTACACTAGCTTCTGGTGGCTTTCATTTACGTAAATATAGATTCAATCTTTCAACCATACTGAATTCACTTCGAAAGGGTGAAGACCACAATGTTATCATAAGTGAATCCACTAACACTCTAGGCTTAAGCTGGAACCCTACAAATGATACATTTCATATTCCTATTGTCTTGTCCAATCCTAATCAAGAAATAACAAAACGACTAATTCTTTCTGAATCATTTAAGATATTCGACCCATTGGGTCTTCTTAGTCCATGCATCATTCTACCGAAGATCCTACTGCAATCCTTATGGGTCAGTAAAACAAACTGGGACGAACCTGTTGAGCCATCAATTCAAGCTTCTTGGAATAAATTTGTCTTTAATATTAATTGTCTATCGAGCTTGCTTATTCCAAGACAAGTGCTATGCGTGTCTCCAGACGTTATCGAAATTCACACGTTTAGTGACGCTTCACAGGTCGCTCTTGGTGCCTGCGTCTATATGCGCTCTTCAAATTATCTTGGCGAATTAGACGTCAATTTGCTATGCGCTAAGTCGAAAGTATGCCCCTTGAAGCCTACAACAATACCGCGTCTGGAGCTCTGCGCTGCTCTGTTGGCTGCAAAACTTTGTGATTCAGTTGTCAAATCATTGAGACATAAAGTAAACAAACTGGTTTATTGGTGCGATTCCTCTGTTGTCCTTGCATGGCTTCAAGGTAATAGTAGAAAACTAAAAACCTTCGTGGCGAACAGAGTTGTTGAAATTTGTGAAATTACCGACAATAGATTATGGCGCTATGTTCCCACGGATCAAAATCCTGCGGATTTGATTTCAAGAGGGTTGGAATCAGATCAAATCACCAATAAGACCCTATGGTGGTCAGGTCCAAGTTTTCTCAAGAAGGGTGAGTGTGACTGGCCTAAATCACCCAAGTCAATTGAAAATTCTGAGGTGCCTGAAATCAAATCAAATTCAGCCATTATTAAAGAAGGCAACCAATTTATTAACAAATTCTCTTCATTTAACAAGTTGCAGCGCTGTTTTGCTTATGTTTTGCGTTTCATACACAATATTCGATATCTTAAGAACAAAACCAGTGGTAGACTAACATTGGATGAGATAAACAAGGCTTTTATAACACTTTGTAACATGGCACAACAAGAAATGTTTCCACGCGAATATCACATGCTATCTAACAATAAATCCTTGTCCAATAAATCGACAATTTTATCATTAGCTCCTTTCTTAGACAATCATAAAACAATCCGAGTTGGAGGCAGAATTGATCATTCCAGCTACGACTATTCCAAGAGGCATCCTATTCTTATGCATGCCTCCCATCACTTAACCAAATTATATTTTAAATACCAACATCTTTGTAACATGCACGCAGGTCCTCAATTGCTTCTAGCTTCAGTTAGAGAAATTATGTGGCCCATAAATGGAAGACACTTAGCCCGTCGTACCGTTTTTAACTGCGTTACTTGCCGTCGGTCACAAGGAAAACTAATAACTCCCTTGATGGGCAAGTTACCTGAGCAACGCATCACGCCAGATTTCCCTTTTGTCACCGTCGGTGTCGATTTTGCGGAACCATTTTACACGATCAATAAAAGGGGTCGAGGCACAAGAGTAGTCAAAACTTACTTATGTTTATTCGTCTGTTTTAGATATAAATGTTTACATCTAGAAGCCGTCAGCGATTTAACAAAGAATTCGTTCATATTAACGTTGCGTAGATTCATTGCAAGGCGAGGCAAGCCGACGGAAATATTCTGCGATAATGGACGAAATTTTGTTGCCGCGTCTAAAGAAATAGGTATCTTTCTAAAAAATACTCAAGAACCTGTTAGCGACTTCGCAGAAAACGAGGGCATAAAATTCGTTTTTTCTCCTGCTTACGCTCCACATTTCGGCGGTCTCTGGGAGGCAGGAGTAAAATCCGCGAAGTATCACATAAAGCGTGTTATGGGAAATACACATTTAACATTTGAAGAGATTTCTACACTTTTTGCACAAGTCGAAGCGATACTAAATAGTAGACCTCTATGTCCTCTCTCATCTTCACCCAATGACTACCATTTCCTTACTCCCGGGCATTTTTTGATAGGACGATCGCTCAAGGCTCTGCCAAGCCCATCGCTGGACAACTTCAAATGCAGCAACCTTCAACGATATAAGAGACTCGAACAGATTCAACAGCACTTCTGGCAACGTTGGCAAAAGGAATACATCGGAGAACTTCAACAGCGTTCCAAATGGCGAGCAAATGCGCAAGTCTTGCGCATTGGAGACTTAGTTCTGCTGCAAGAGGATAATGTGCCACCTTTATGCTGGCGTATGGGACGAATCAGCAGCCTTTTCCCGGGATCAGACGGAGTATCACGAGTTGTAGATGTTCAAACAACCCGAGGATGTTTCAGAAGACCTACCACGCGCATCTGTCCCTTGTTTGCTCCTGACGACGAAGACTGAAGAGGAGTTGAAAGTGTTCTTTCAACGAGGGGAAGATGTTAACGCGCCTGCTTAGAAATGATAGCACTTTTTCATTTCTCAAACCTTTGCATTAATTGTGAACTAATGACATTTGTAAAGTACATTTTTTTATGTCCGCCACCCGCAACTAACGTCAAATACATTTGCTACACTTACCGGGATGGTCGCACGCGATACGCATTACTTTCTTAGTTTTTTATATTGTGAAGTTTTTATTAAAGCGATTCCTAAGAATCCAAGGTCTTCTTATTTCTACGAATGCGAGACCTTCATTTCGTTCATCTGAGACGAAACATATAATATATTCAATTGGTAATTTCATTTAGTGTATAGATGTGGGCCCATCTGGAGGTCAGACTGATTACCAAAACTTCTTCTACAAGTAGGTTTGCTCCATTTATATATTCTCTGCGAACATTTCGTCACGATTCTATTATCAAGCGAGCATTTGTGAAATTTCAAAATAGTTGCTATGATGTATAACTTGCGTACTGTCAACACCTAAACTTCTCTATACAACTCAGCTGTTGAGCAGCGTATTTCTTTTCTATAAAACGTAAATATTCACTTTTTAGTAGACTTTATTACTTGTTGTGATTATCTTTATTTGACATAGGATATAATAATAATTTAATTTATTTACTTGTCTACTTTTAATATTATAAGTATGCAGTTTCCATTATAGTTAATGTACTCACCTGCAATTTAATTTATTTGTTTTATATATTTCGTTTTGGTTGTAAGGGTCTGGTTGTCTGCACAGCGTCTTTCCATGCAGATTTAGTCCGTATATTGTTAATAGATTTAACGCACGATGTTTTACCTCGCGTTTCTCTTAACACGAATTCTAATTGTTAAACTTAATACTCATATAGTCATTTATACCTTTGTATATGTTTGCATGTATATGTCCTGTTCCAAAACTGTAATTGTAAGTAAAGTCTTGTAGTTGTATAAAGTTGTTGTTAAACTTGGTCACCGTTTAATAGCGCTCAGATGCCTGGGAGTCTTTTTTCTGTGTACACTCCTCAGAGGGACGCGAGATATTTATGTTTCACTACCCACATCTAAGCGGATAACGAATACTGTTATTGCATTTTTTTTTATTTTTTTGTTTTTTTTGCATATTATGTTTTTGCGCTTGTGACGTCAATTACCGGCCTTGCGGAAGACCAGCGTTGGTTTATACCAGCACATGCTGAGCATGAGCTGTTTTGTTGACAAGCACTGTTAAATATGTATGGCCTAATTACTTAAAGCTGTTGCCAACCATTGCTTGTAACAAGTAAATGTTTCTTTCTTTCTTTCTAGAAGAGAATTTTATTCGTATAATAAATTTCGTTCATTTTGCTGTCTAAATGATTATAATTTCTGAATCCGTTAATGAATTTCGTTTTTTTTTATTGCAATGAATGCCGTTCGCATGATGGTAAGCGATACGACCGTTCATAAACAGTAGCAACATTCCACCATTCCACTGCGCTCGCCATCCTGAGACATAAGATGTTAAGTCTCAATATGTCCAGTAGTTACTCTGGCTACAACGTCCTTCAATCCGAAAAACAACAGTGCATTTACACTGCTTTTTTATGGGAGAAATAGACATTGCGGTGGTACCTACCCAGATGGCCTCTCACATATGAGAGATCTACCACCAGTGATTGAAAAGTTTCCGCTGGTATACCCCGTAACTTTCGGTGCGTAGTAAGATCTTCGTACCCGTTCGAACAGAGCAGGCACCTCTGCCTATGTTCCACTTAACCACTTTCCTTGCTTCTCGACGTTGCTACCGTAGCCCGTAAATACCTTCTATTGCAATTATCTACAAGAACATACATAATCGGCCTCTATTTAAAACGAGGCGCTTTGCGGCTGGCTTTTGACTTTATTCGCGATACTTGTTTAGCTCAGTCTTGTCTCCCAGTTTGCTTCGTAGGGAAATGGACAAAATGCTCGGCACCAATAAAATGTATGCTATTGTTCCAACACGAAGGTCAAGGCGGAACAGCACTACAAGGCCCCTTGCCACGCGCATGCCTGGTGGTAAACGATGCGACCGCTCATTGACAGCAGAAAAACCATACAACACAATGAACTACAAAGCAATTCACTGCGTTTGCCATCCTGAGATATAAGGTGTTAAGTTTCATTATGTCCAGTAGTTACTCTAACTACCATGTCCTTCAAACCTAACCTAAACGCACTGTTGTGGTCTTTAACAGCGCATTTAAATTGCTGTCTGGCGGGAGAAATAGATAATGTGGTGGTACCTAGCCAAGCTACTACTCTTACATATGAGAGATCTACCACGATCAAGACATGAATAAACACCAAACATTTGAAAACATATTATATTTTGTTGGGGAGAACATGTGTCATGATAAACGCTTTCGTACCCTAGGCCACTTAGCGTAAATGGTTTCAATCAATCATTTTTCATTATTGAAGACGTCATCTGTACTTTTTGTAATTATTAAGTGTAGGTTCTTTTCCTATATGTCTGCAGTAAAGTTTAAATAGATAAATGAGGCAGCGTCACAGCAAACCTGTAGCTTCGCACAGGTTTTCTATGAGACACTGAATCCACTCCGGTAAAGCCGACACATTGATACCGCGGCTTTAAAGACCACACTTCCAATTTTTTTTAGTACCTAGTTCACTATCCCATGGGCTTCAGCTCTTAACAAAAAGTTTAGTAGCTAGGCGTAGGTATCTCTAGCTCAAAATTTAACATTAACATTTCATTACGGTAGTGATAACTGGAAGTCTTGGATCAGAATTTTATCCACTTCAGCTTCGTGTCCACCAGTATCATTTGGCGAGAAAACTTTCTCCAAATAGTCTGCAAAAACAACTGCTTTCTCATCATCTGTTCTTGCCCATGAGGATGAGGTCTTAAGAGGGTGGAAATGTTGTTGCGATTTGCCAGAAGCTTTCGTAGCCTTCCAAAGTGATGACTCGCCCTTTCCCATTGGCGAAATGTTTTCAGTGTTTTTCGAAATGTTGAGTTTTTGGAATCTAATAGAAAAGACTTTAGTTGTTTAGCAGCTAAGTTAAACGCAGCCTTGTCTGCTGGGTGCTGAGATTGGTGCCATATTCTTCTGAGACGCCGTTTTTCCATCAGTTTTGCTTTAACATCGCCTGATTGTTTCACAGGCGAGCGAAGTGAGTAAGGTGTGTTTTTCCATGCGGATACTTGGATCAGGTTGGTTATATATTCGCAAGCATTATCAACATCTTCCTTGGTCTTCAGGGGAATATTTAACTGTACGGTGCTATCGAAATAACTTCTGGAACCATCCCAGTCAGTTTTATAGTTTGATAAAGACTCCGGTGGCTCTACTTTGGTGACTGTGGTGCTTAAGGTGAGGATAACTGGTGTATGATCGGAGGAACCGTCAAGACTTGATTCAATCGAGGAAAAGAGATGACAAATGCCTTTAGTTATAAAAAAATCCAACAAGTCCGGAAGTTTATTGTGGTCAGACGGCCAACTAGTTGGTTCGCCAGAGGAAAGAGGAATTAGATGAAGTGCGTCCATGCAGCTTTTTAACGAGCGGCCTCTTGGCAATGTAATTCGGGAACCCCAGTGAATGTGCTTAGCATTCCAGTCTCCTCCAGATATAAATTTATTTCCTAGATGAGAAAAATAGTTCTCGAATAGTTGGGGGGTGATTTTGTGTTTAGGCGGGCAGTAAACAGCCGACAATACAATTGATCCCGCGCGATCGTTTAATCAATTGTTGTGGCCTGTATTTTTTTTTTATTTATTTATTTTTATTTACACAAAACAGGTTACAATCTTAAAGCTGCTAAATAGTTACAATAATGTTTTTTATCTTGAATATAACCCAAAACTTGTGTTTCACGAACAATATTATACTACGAGGCGAATATACTGCTATATAACTATATACTGGACATACAATAATAAAAAAGAAAGAAAGAAATTACAATACAAAAACCATCTATATATTTTTTTTTTTTATTGCATTGAATGGCGAGACGAGCAAGCCGTTCGCCTGATGGTAAGCGATACGACCGCTCATAAACAGTAGCAATATTCCACTGCGCTCGCCATCCTGAGACATAAGATGTTAAGTCTCAATATGTCCAGTAGTTGCTCTGGCTACAATGTCCTTCAATCCGAAACACAACAGTGCATTTAAGCAGTGTTGTTTCACGGGAGAAATAGACATTGCGGTGGTACCTACCCAGATGGCTTCTCACATATGAGAGACCTACCACCAGTTATTATATATATAAAAGAAAGTCGTATATGTATGTGTTCTGTGGCATAGTTTTCCATTAGTGTATGTTTGAGATTAGATCTGATCACTATTGCTGTGCCTCCATGAGCTTTACCGTCTCTAGGATGATGGGTGGAATAAATATTAAACCCTTTCATTCGGTAGCAACTGTTGTTTGTGGCATGTGACTCGGAAATCAGGACAATGTCTAGCTTATTAGTTTTAATTATTTCTTCAAGTTCCAGTATATTCGCTGATAGACCATTGATGTTCCAGGTTGCAATTAGTATTGGGATTAAGAATGTAGTTTGGAGACGACGGTAGTCAATAGGTTCAGGAGTGTTCCTATTTGTTGTATGAGTTGGTCCAACTTTTCAGATTGTTTAATAAGAATTTGTTCTAAACAGGCGCTTTGTTGTGGGTTGTTCTTGGGCTCTGAGCTATTATTTGCTTCTCGCCGGTTTTCTGTGACGACAGCGTACGATCCCCTGTCCTGGGGTTGAGCTATATTAGATGAAGATTCGCTGTTATGAGGTTGTGGTTTTGTCAATGGAGTTTGGTTTTTGTCATTCTTTTTCATTGACCTAAGGGGGTTTTGTTTTGTCTGGTTTCCTTTTCTGGCTAAGATTTCCTTGTAGACTTCACAGCCTTTATAGTTAGCTGGGTGATCACAGGAGCATAAGGCACATTTGGCGGGTGAGTTGCGATCCTTTTTCGAGCAATCTGCTGTTTTGTGTCCATCTCCACATTTCACGCATCTATAGGGTCTCATGCAATTGTTCTTGGAATGACCATATTGTTGACAGCGGTGGCATTGGACAATAGTTGTGGATTTACGTGGATCTTCTATTTTGACCTGCTGGTGGTATATAAACTTGATGTCTTTGGCTGCCTTGTTATTTTGATTTGGTTCTAGGTTGACAAAGAATGTGAAGGTTGGTGTTTTGTCTGGACCGTATCGGGCGTTGATGATTTCCCCTCGGACTTTATTCCCAGTGGCTTCTATCGCCTCGATTATTTCCCTGTGGAATGGTGCAGATTCTTGATAACTATCCGATATGGCTTCATATCTTTTGGAGTGAATGTATGGGCTATTAGACCCTTGTCTCTCATTATTGATATCACCTTTTTATAGTCTTCTGAGCATTCCAGTAAGACACGTAGTAGATTTTTATTAATTATTTTTATTTTAAATAGTTTAGGATCACATACTGTTTCTATCAGTTTAGAGAGTTCATTGACATCATCTATTCCATATAAGATAATAGGAGGTGGTTTACTTGTCTTGGTTATTGAATTATAAGAATTCTCAGATTCATCCACAGGCAGGATTGTATACCTATTTGCTATGTTCAAGGGGTCTATGTTGGGGGGAGAATCGCTGGTTCTTTTCCTTTTATTGTTATTTGGGACTCGCTGCCAAGATGGTGGTGCTTGATGAGTGGGAGAGCTATTGGGTTCTGTCACAATATCTTTTGAGTTTGGTGTCTGTTCATTAGAGTCCGAATTTACTATATCGCTCAAAGAAGCCGAGCGTGTTCTTTTAAACAGTGCCGGATGAAACACTTGTTGGGTGAGGGTTTTTTGTAGTGGTTTTGGTTGTGTTGTTTGGAATGGGTTTATTCATATTTGTTCCCACGAGTCGGGACGAAGTATACGGTCGCTTGCAGAGTGACGCCCTTTTCTGCAAGAAGGCACAATACGACGATGTTGGCCTGTCACATCGAAGTTGGTGCTAGTGACTGGAATCCCTCCAACCATTCATCCTATCAGCGCAGTCCTCACCTTAGGATTAGGGTAATTTTTTATTGAGATTGTCTTTCTCCTGGTGCAGGCAATGAAGCCAAGGCCCCCACTCTCATAAAATATGACCATGAGTACCGGGTTGTTGAGGTCATTTCCTACCTTCAACAGAAGCAAACTTGTTAGGCTTGATAGATCGGGTTATTTACCGCCGCCCAAGACTCGGCGTTGTTGCTCATTTCGCATCACCCAGGGGACACGTGTAGGGTGTTCTTGCCGGGACAAGGTGGAATATCCTACGGACGCGAGCAACATTGTCACCCATCACTACCAATCAAACCCACTTCCCCAAAAGAAATAGCTAAAGAAATCAGACAATTAGACCACTAAAAGCCCCGGGTTTTGACCTCATTACGCCCACAGTCTTGAAAAATCTCCCAAGAAAAGGTGCAACTTTCCTCGCTTCATTTTTCAACACGATAGTAAGACTATCGTACTTCCCTAAGCTATGGAAAGTTTCACAAATCCTATTGATTCCCAAACCTGGAAAGCCACCGCATGAACCGTCATCGTACCGTCCAATCAGCCTCACTCCAGTTCTATCGAAACTATGGGAGAAAATCTTTGCAACACGACTTAAAGAACACATGAACCGCTGCGATGCCATCCCCAAGCACCAATTTGGATTCCGTCTAAAACACTCAACAGTTGAGCAAATGCTCCACGTTCATCACGAAATCAGACGTTGTTTTGAAAAGAAGTTGTACTGCTCGGCGGCATTCCTAGATGTCCAGCAAGCATTCGACAGAGTCTGGCACAAAGGGCTACTATGCAAAGTTAAAACTATACTACCTCATTTACTATACTCTATCATAAAGTCATATCTTGAAGACAGATATTTCCAAGTGAAACAGAGAGATGCAAGATCCCCATTACACAAAATCAATTTTATACAATATCTACACGTCCGACCTTCCAACTTGTGAGAATGTCACTGTCGCTACATATGCTGATGACGTTGCCTACCTTGCCAGTGATAGAGACCCAATCGAGGCTAGCAAAAAACTGCAAACCGTACTAGACAAAACCCGTGCATGGATGAAAAAATGGCGTATCCGAGCAAGTGCTCAAAAGTCTCACCACATTACGTTCACTCTTCGAAAGGGCAACTGCCCACCTGTCAAACTTGGAGCTGATCCACTACCAGAAGCAAAGGTCGTAAAGTACCTAGGATTCACCTTGGATCGAAGGGTAACTTGGACTCAACATATACGAAAGAAAAGAGATGAAATTAACCATAAATTCAGGAATTTATATTGGCTAATGGGCAGAAACTCAGCCTTGTCTGTGGACAACAAACTCTTACTTTACAATGCAGTTCTAAAACCTCTTTGGCTCTACGGCATTCCACTATGGGGTACCGCTAGTAAAAGTAATATCATGAGCTTACAAAGAGCTCAAAATAACATCCTTCGCACTATCACAAATGCCCCATGGTTCTCTAGAACAGAGGAAATCCACGAATATCTCAATAATAAATAAATAAATAAATAACACCCAACAGTCACATACATAGTCCTGACCCCACACTAAGATCGAGTCTTGTGTCGTGGGTATCAGGAACTACGAGAGACTTTTCGGTCTCACAAACACCCAGACCCGGAAGAAATATTTGTGGGCCACACAAACATTTCTCTCGGTGCGGGGATCGAACCCGCGGCCTCTCGTTTCACAGGCGGCGTCTAACCAACTGCGCCACGGAGGCTGTCATCAATGTTCCAACAGTCCAATCAGAAATTCAAAGATATAAAATAAAATATGCAGAACGTTTGTCAGCACATCCCAATACCTTGGCAGTTCAACTTCTGAACCCATCTGCTACACCTAAAAAGGAAAGATGTATGGTGATAAGTCAGGTGACGCGCTGGCCTCATCGTCTTTATGTCCGATGCTCATCAAATCATCAGCTTATAGTCGAGGGACTGATTGCCGAATCCAAAAGAAAAAAAAAATCATTACGGACCAGTTCGTTGACCTGCGAATTCTCTTATTCGCATAATTTTATCAAACATATTTTCAATAAAGAATATAATTTATTAGGATAAACGACACACCAAATTATGCAAAACGGGAAAAATTTAACAGGAAAGTTATTAAATAATCTGAATGACTTCAGTGGCGGTGCAGACGATAACAGTTTTATTTCTGTAAGCGTTAATGTTAATATAAAAATATATATATTGCATTGAATGGCGAGACGAGCATCCCGTTCGCTTGAAGGCAAGCGATACGACTGCTCATGAACAGTAGCAAAACCAAACAGAACCTTGAATTACAAAGCAATGCTTGACATTCCATTACGCTCGCATCCTGAGACATAAGATATAAAGTCTCAATATGTTCAGTAGTTACTCTGGTTACAATGTCCTTCAATCCGAAACACAACAGTGCATTTAAACTCCTGTTTGGCTGTAGAAGTGCGTGGTGGCCTGTTGGTAAACGGACTAGACGCGACTGCCAACATGTTCACGGTGGTCGCGGGTTCGAATCCCAGGGCACACCTCTGACTTTTCGGAGTCATGTGTGTATTGACAGTCAATCACCACGCACTAAAACGGTGAAGGAAAACATCGTGAGGAAACCTGCATACCATAGCGATTTATAAAATTTCTATGGTATGTAAGTCCGCCAACCCGCACTAGGCCAGCGTGGTGGACTGTATGGCCTAACCACTCTCAATCGTACTCTCGATTGTAGAGGAGGCCCGTGCCCTGCAGTGGGACGTATATGGACTGATACAGATTGGCTGTAGAAATAGACATTGCGATGGTACTCACCCAGGCGGCCTCTCACATATAAGAGACCTACCACCAGTAATATAAATAAAAACGGCAAGCACACCGACATTACAAGAGCGGAACACTGCGTGACCACGGCTGCGTACTCACACTACACTACAACACTCATGTACCAGTATCGCAGGAATAATAATATCATTAAACGCAGGTGAAGATGTCTGGTGTGAGGTACGACCGCTAATTGTTCACCTACCAACGGCATGGCAGCAGATTCGGTTCCAGTTTGAATGCAGTAGGAATTTTGAGACTTACAACAATACTTTACTCAGTGCTGCAGTAATGCTATACTTTCTAGCTAAACGTATCAACATTTACATGAGATCTGATCATCTGACACTTGAGTGCCTTCAACCGACACTATGCGTTGCTTAATGTAGCTTTCGGCTTTACAGGGGAGCCTTAAGTGAACGAATTGCGTGTTTACGATCTACCGCACATTGTTCAGATTATTTGTAGCATCGTAAGCACTTTCATGTCAATTGATTTATATCGCTATAAGCAAGTTCAGTTGCAATAAAGCACTCATCGGAACGGTTATTTTTTATAATTTCTTAATTAATTGTTCCTATAATATAGGATAATCATTTATATACTGCATTTTATATTATCGTATCATATCACATCGCACAGCGTGACTTATCACTCAAGTATTGTCCAAGAATAAGCAACACTACACACACGGGACTAGGGTGGCGGGAACAATGTACGCCGAGCCTTACTCGGCGCCATACACGCCGACCACCCAGCTGCAGCGCGCCTACTGCAACATCCTACCATTACCTTGTACCTTTAATATATGCTGCAAAAACCTGACAACCATCATACGCCGCTTACGCTCGCCAACGACCCGCACGCTCGCTCGCGTAAATTTCATAAAAAAGTAAATCGAGTATCCACCGATAGTTCATAGTAGGTCGCGCGAGCTCGGCGCGTGAGGACGTCGCGCAGGACCCGCGTCCGCCGCGCTCCCTACTGTCGTGTAGTGCCCGCTCTCCGAGGCATCAGCGCAGTGATGGAACAAGCTGAACAGTGATGTGATGTGCGTAGCCGCTGCGGGTTTTCCCTGTAGTGTTGAGTGGCGAGCGGGTTCGTGTCCCGCGGTGCGGCGTGCGGCGGCGATGTGTGGCGGCGGCTGGCGCGCGGCGCTGCTGGCGGCGCTGCTGCTGGTGCCGCTCGCCGCCGAGGACTCGCTGCGCCCGGAGTGCCCGAGCGACGCGCCCGCACTCTGTAGCTTCACTGAACGGGGTAACAACGGGGAGTTCTTCTACAAGGTGTCAGGTAGGTGCTCGGTGCCGCTTCAGTAGGGATAATAACTTTATGTTTGTTATGAAAGAATAAGCACATGTTCAAGTTTAGTTCAAACTCAGCCCATGTGCCGCCAAGCCGATTGAACGTAGTTAGTGTTGGAATAAAAATAAAGAAAACGTTATATAAATAAAGATTGAAAAAATAAAAAGAAATGTTGACTGTCAGAAGTGTATAATTGAACTACTGAAAACTAAGGCTAGAAAGACAAAAGTATATTATCAAAATTAGAACATAATACAATACATTTTTCTACGATCCAGTGTTAATATATAGAAATAACCACAACGGAGGTTACATTTCTCCAACAGTTAGATATCTACTTTGTAAATATTATGAACGAAACAATATCTAAAAACCTATCTCAACCGGTTTATGAATAATTCGCATTACTACCTCACAACAAGTCCTAGATTCCCTACCGATTTACTGGTGGTAGGTCTCTAGTATGTGAGAGGCCGCCTGGATAGCTACCAATACAATGTCTCTTTCTCCCTTTCTGCCAAACAGCAGTGTAAGTGCACTGTTGTGTTCCAGTTTGAAAGATATTGTGGCCAGAGTAATTACTGGACATAATGATACTTTAACACCTCATGTCTCAGGATGGCAAGCGCAGTTGTTTGGTTGTGTTAGAGTCCATGAGCGGCCGTATCGCCTACGATCAGGCGAATAACTCTCTTCCTTTTTTTAAATAGTGTAATTGGCCATTGGAAGCAGAGAAGTGAAAGGATTAAGTCTGCCTAATGTTAACCTACTGTAACAACTATACAGGGTACATCAAGACTACTACCGAAAACGAAGCCGGGTGGTAGTTTAAGCGACTTCAGACACAATGCAACAGAAAAAGTTGCAAAAAAAAAGCGACAATTTTTTTTTTGTTATTTTTTTCCTATGACCATATTTGGATGGTAAATGCATTTTTCCCTAAAATAATACCCTTTTATTTATAAATAATCTAAGGTATAAAAGAGTTTAAATTATTATTTTAGCTAAAACTATGGATTTACCACCAAAAAATGACGATATTTAAAAAATCTTAAAAAATAACTGTCGCGTTTCTTTGCGAAATTTTTAGTTGCTTTGTGTTTGTAGTCACTAAAATTACCACCCGGCTTCGTTTTCGGTAGCAGTCTTGAGATACCCGGTATATTACCGGTGCAACCCGTCTTCGCCCGGGTGTATGTACTTTTTGAATCCTTTGCTCATCAGATACATATTATGTATTTCGCGTACTAAAGGTGACTGCCGACCTTTATACTACTCCGTCCCATCCTTGACTCAAGGCTTGCAATTCTGTTGCATTATATCAAATTTAATTTGAAGTATAATTTAACCCAAAACCATCTCTCTGAGTTTGAAAGAGTAACAAATGCATATATGTATTTGAATGCCTTGCTCATCCCACGGAACATTGCATTTTTTAAGGATAGAAATTAGCTTATATGTTAATCAAAGATATCAGCTGCATATTTGAGCGGGAAGAAGTAACAAACACTCAAACTTTTGCGTTTATACTGGGTGGAATCGCTTATCGTCCGGAAAATTTCATAGTGTATTGTTTATGTGAAATTAACGTTATATACAAGATTTATCATTAAAAACTACAAACTATCGCATAAACAATATCAGTACAAGATATCCCCAAAACACATATTATCTAAATCAACCTACACTTAAAAGTGCAACGACATGCAACACGCAGACGCGCGCGTGTATGAGTCACGCCACATCACAGCTGACTATCGAGCATCGACCTTGAACTTCATCGTCATATCAGCCACAGGAAGTCCACTGCTGAACATAGGCCTCCCCCAACAATCTGATAATCTTTTGAACATATTATTTTCATAACGTACCTTACTATCTTAGAAAAAGCTGCATAAGTTTTTATTTAAACCTTATAATAAAGTCAAGAATAGACTACTTCGCTGTGGAAGGTCACGGATTCTTGCATTTCTACTCGAATTCATATTGTATAAAGTAGGGTAACAATGATGTGTATTTATGATAATTTTTTTTTCAGTTATATCATATTACTCTAAACAACGTTTTTTTTATGAATAACTTATTCTAAATTCGTAACTAGTAGTGGTAAATTAATTTTACACTACATAAACAAAAACATCAAAAAATTAAAATAAGTATGCCAAAGGGTTCTAAGTCATGTACTTGCCACGCACAATTTTTTTCGTGACGATAAGCGATTCCACCCAGTATAATTAGGAGGATAAAACTTAATAAACTCAATGTGACTGCCGTCCTCCCGTCTTCTATAGTGTTATCCCCATGCCAGCCCGTTGTAAACTGTCCTGCCCCGTTTCATTCCTTTCTATGATTTAAGGCATGTAGATAATCCGGTTCTCTCTTGTCCCATCCCATGCTTTTAGTTTGAAACAGAAACCAATATATTTAAATTCCTTGCACATTCTACGAAGTCAATTTTTTTTCTGCCACAAAAGTTCACATGCGTTTCCAGCTACTACCTCTCCACCAACTGTAAATGGAATCAGTTTAGCCGTTTCTGAGATTAACGCCCACATAGGCACAGACAAGCAGTCAAACACTTTAACAATCATTGTTATGAGTTCGATTACATAATAAAGTTCTCCCTTACTTTTTCTTGTGTATATCCTACATGTACAGACATCGATCAGTTAAAATATGTTATATGCATATTATGTTAACGGAAATCTATGTTATCCGCCATTTTATATGTCGGAAATAAAACCATGTGTTTAAATCGTTATTTTATACCACAGAATAGTTGAATATGGTTATTTAAGGCAATAGCCGTCAAATTGTATGAAAACCAGCGTCGTCGTTTTCGGAACACAAAACCTCTACAAATCCAATACATAAAACTTGCAATAGTCGATTTAAAATATCACTAAAATTATGGAAATAGGTCTTTGTTATAAGAACGGAATTTATTTTATCGATATGCTTAATAGTTTTTTTGATACAGTTATTTCATTGGTATTATGTCAATAGGCGGAAAATAAATGAGACTAGTATTGAAAATGTGGCGGTTGCAATACGCCAACTTAGATATAGCTTTTAAAGCGGTTGCAATACGCCAACTGATATTTAGCTTTTAAAATAACACGCTTATTAGTTGTAATTTGAACATTATTTAAACACGCATTTCATTTTAAAATATGACTGCAGATGTTTAACCATAAAACATCTGCGAGTCGTTTTATTTAAGTAAGGATTTTTGTGTACCTTATTGTATAATATTAGTTAAAAAGATGCTGTTCTAAATTATTGTTCCCTAATTGTAATGACCCGTTCATGCCGGGGCAATAAAACTGTATTATTATAGTTAAGTTCTTTAGTGGCGGTAATCCTTTGCAACAAATTTATGTTTTTTAGACAATAGTACACATGTTTGGGTAAACCTTTCTGTTTGGACAATAGCCCAGATGTTTGGGCCGACCTTATTTTTTAGTTGAAAGGATAGACCCTATTTTTATGGCTTAAATATATTTTCTGGAAGATTTATCCCCACCGATCCACATTCGGGTAGTCCTATAAAAGGGTCGGTTTATTTGGATGAAGGAATACAGTCTGCCATCTCTCGTCACGAGCACATCTCGCTCCGAGTCGCATAATTATAATTTTACTCTGTCTGTGAATGTATTAAGTGTTAAATTACAAAATATACAATAGTTAGTTCCTGGAAGTGAGTGCTTATTCTAATACCTACACTTATAACCACCAAAAAAAATCATTTTAATTTTTATACTATTTTACAAATCGATATATACAGGATTTTTAAAATTTTTTGCTGTGTGGGAGGTATTAACATTTTTATTATTGGAAAGGCGCATATGAGCAATTATTATAATCAAATTACGATCTTTTTACTTTTGTTTTGATTTTTCATACAATATTTAATTATTTCATCGCCATGATACAGTTTTTCCATAAGCGTTGCACGTAATTATTTTTGGTTTGACTTATAATCCAATTTTTTTTATTGTCTTCCGTTTCACGAAAATGAATGCTTAGAACAAATCGTACTGGATTTTGTAGGAATCCAGTTGTCTCTACCTATTGCCTTTATCGACTCACTCTTGGAAACGTATAAATGAATATGTTACTATATTATAATGTATTTTCAGATACAAAAATATGTTGTTCTCATGTTGGCAGAGGTATGAAATTAGAACATAAGGATAGGTCGTCAACGTTATCAAACGTTACCTACTACAATTTAAAATGACTAGAAACTGATTTACGAGTATACGAAATCTATAACTACATCGATATGGTTACTATGTACAAGACCACAACACTACGTGACATGTGCCAATTTTCGCTGTTGACATAACAAAAATGAGTTGTATGCATAGCGTAGGAACTTGGCATTCGCGAGCATTATACTGGGTGGAATCACTTATCGTCACGAAAAAAATTGTGCATGGCAAGTACATGATTTAGAACACTTTGGCATACTTATTTTTTTTTTATGTTTTTGTTTATGTAGTGTAAAATTAATTTACCACTACTAGTTACTAATTTAGAATATAGAATATAGAATATAATATATAATAGTAATTCATAAAACAACGTTGTTTAGAGAAAGATGACATAAATGAATAAAATCTTCATAAATACACATTATTGTTACCCTACTTTATACAATATAAATCGAGTAGAAACTTCTAAATCTAAGTAATAAAATCCTTTGATCGCCGCGCCGCCGCAAGCGCAAGTACAAAGCGTGCCGCCGCGCCGCGCCTCCCGCTCCCGCGCCGCCGACACCTTCTAGTAATCTTGCCACTTCCTCAGTCGTGCGAAATTCGGTACCGAGTGACGTTGTACGAAATTATTTTGGTTATTGGTTAGTTTCTTGCGGTCAAAATGAGTGATTACATGAACAGTGAGTATGTGACAATAATGACATGCTATGTTCGATCCAATGAAAACTTGGGTCATGCAAGAAGGATGTATGCAGATCCAGAACATCTGCAGTCTTTGCGTAGGAATGGTATCATGAATGATGAATCCACGAGTTCCCAGCACAAGAACTATTTTAACGACTTATCCGAGGCTACTTGATCATGGTAAGTTCAGACTTCCTAATCATGCAAGAATCCGTGACCTTCGACAGCGAAGTCGTCTATTCTCGACATTATTAAAACGTTTAAATAAAAACATATGCAGCTTTTTCTAAGATAGGAGACTGTCCCGCCCTCACACCCGCCACTGCAACTCCTGTAAGCCAGGATCAACAGTGGCACGCAATGTAATGACACCAAGCATTGAAGCTCGGCGAGTCTCCGGGAATGTCTAACTTGTCTTTAACCCGCAACGAAATTAATCAGAAAGTTAAATTAATAGGAGGAGTTGGAAATAAATAATGTCCACTTCCCTCCGTGCAAAGCTGGTGACAAAATATTGAACTAAAGAGGTAAATAACCTCACAAAAAGACTTTTACAGCCGGAGAAGCCAGCTGTAAAGCACCACGGAATTCATTATTACATTTAAATGGGACCTATTGTGTGAGCTGTTATACTTGATTCCAGTAATAGGTATGGCAAAAACGCCGGAAAGCACGGAAATTCGTCCTAGTCTCCACTAGGTCCATGTAGTATACGACTCCGGATGATATCTGCATATTATCAAACATGATTTTACGCTCATTTTGCCAAATACTACACTCCCAAAGTATATGATGCGCGGACTGTTCATACTCGCAATTAGGTGTTGAACATGGGCATGCAGGCGAATCAACGAGCTTAAAAGAGTACAGTTTAGACTTAAAGTTACCATGGCCCGTAAGGAACTGTGATACGCAATAATCGACATCTAGCCAAGTCTTTGTCAAACGATCACGCACGCAAGGAAAATATTGATATAAATGACGTCCCTTCAAAGATACCTCCCATCTATTTTGCCATTCATCTAATAGTTCGCTATATACTACTGAAAGCGGTTTAAATAATCTGTCAACTTTTAAAAGTTCACGTGGAGTTAAAAATCTTTTATCCATATTCTCCCTAGTAGAGTAATACATGGCGGCGCGGCGTTGCACCTCCAGATCGACTGGAAGTACACCCGCCAGGACAGGCAATGCTTCGGTACTAACAGTTCTATATGCCTTACACAAGAATATCAACACCAAACGTTGGCTCTGGAGCAGTTTTCTTCGCACAGCACCGATAGTAGCCCTATCAGCCCATACGGGGGATCCATAACATATACACCCTAAGTAAGTTGCTCCATAGATGATTTTTAATGTATTAAAAGATAATCCCCACGTTGATGTCGATATTCTTGTCAAAGCGAAAAAGTTCCTTTTCGATTTTTCCCCGACATTCTTAATATGCTCAAGAAAAGAAAAATTCCTTTCCAAAAATAAGCCTGTATCTGTATCTGTATCAGCCCATATACGTCCCACTGCAGGGCACGGGCCTCCTCTACAATCGACAGTACGATTGAGAGTGGTTAGGCCATATAGTCCACCACGCTGGCCTAGTGCGGGTTGGCGGACTTACATACCATAGAAATTTTTATAAAATCGGCTATGGTATGCAGGTTTCCTCACGATGTTTTCCTTCACCGTTTTAGTGCGTGGTGATTGACTATCAATACACACATGACTCCGAAAAGTCAGAGGTGTGCCCTGGGATTCGAACCCGCGACCACCGTGAACATGTTGGCAGTCGCGTCTAGTCCGTTTACCAACAGGCCACCACGCACTTTTTAAAAAAAATAAGCCAATATAGCAAAAAGATTCCCTTCGCTTGACAGTTGTATTATTAAACTTGATACGTGGTGGCGATTTTAAGATCCCTTTAAGAAGTAATTGGAACGTTTTTTGTGGTGCAAACTTTAAGCGATTTCGGTCACCCCATTCAGATATTAATTTTAAACACGTCTCAGCCATACTTTCTAGTCCCGACCTACTATTAGACTGTATAAGTAAGAGGCCATCGTCAGCATAGCCCGTTTTTCTAAGATAGTAGGTACGTTATGAAAATAATAATGTAAATCTTAACAACTTACCAACAACTACATTTACTTAAATGATCCTAACACACTAAAATTCTACATAAATCAAAATGTCATATGGTAATATTTAGAGTAATAACACCGATATAGGCGCAAAGTAAGTTCAAGGTCGCTGCGCGACAGTCAGCTGTTGTGTGGCGTGACTCATACAAGCGCGCGCCTGAGTATTGAAATGTCGTTGCACTTTTAAGTGTAGGGTGATTTAGATAATATGTGTTTTGGAGATATCTTGTACTGATGTTGTTTATGGGGTTGTTTGTAGTTTTAAATGATAAATCTCGTATATTAAGTTAATTTCACATACACAATACACTATTAAATTTTCCGGACGATAAGCGATTCCACCCAGTATGTACGCGTAATCAGCAATGTATATTTTTGATTTGTCGTCTATCATATTATCGAATTCTTCAAAATGTCGTAATTAATAACCGCAATTTTTGAAAATACTGGTGAAAATCAACAAAATCGGGTTGAATATTGGTATGAAATTCCTCCTCTATTGATATTTGATGCTTTAGTATTGTAACTGCAAGATAAAATAGCACAAATCTGCTCTATTTCACCAGAGCACCTCTCTCCAAGGCATTTCGATAGCGACTGATTTGACAGATCATCCGTTCCGCGGCAGTGATGCTTTTTATGCACCACTTTGCGACGCGTCAAACGCTTTTATTTCCCTTCTAACTATATTCATCTGTTCTGTGTTTTATACATTTCCTAAACACGAATGAATTGATTTGTAAATATTTCATAAAATTCATAAATTTCCGATTAGATATAGATAAAATTAATATATCGACGCAAGAAAACGATTTTGTCGTATCTCGAAACAAGCAATTTTAATCCAGTGTAAAAAAAAATATTAAAAAAATGAATAACCTCTAAACTAGAAAACTTAAGAATACCATTTCTTTAATAATAATATTTTAAAATAAAACCTTACATTTTCACAAGGAAATTCAATGGGGTATTTTTTTATGAATTAAATAATATGCATAACGCACATACGCATTTTTTGAGATACGACAAAATCGCTTTCCTGCTTCGATATGTTGAATCTTCTATCCTAATCACGAGTTTCATAATACGAATATGTTTTTTTTTAATTTCACAGGTCAGAATATATTTATTACATTCATCGATGGAGGCTACTTTAACCTAGAATGCGTCACTTATGGAGCAGCATTACAAAGTGGAGCGTTGCCGCGGTTCCCGAGCCCCGTGCGCGTCATGACTGTGACGCTGAATGACTGCGCTGCGCCCGACAACACCTCGTACGCAGACACGCTCGCCGCGCTCAACGTTGCGTCCTTCCATCAACTGGTCATCAAGTTGACCGCGGGGAACTTGACGCGGGTGAATTTCGCCAACTTCGGCCACTTGGCCTTGCTCGAAGTATACGGTCGCCAAGGCGGTGTCCTCGCGCCCGATGCACTCGATGACTTCACCGCGCTGCGCACTTTGCGACTCCACAGTGTGCGCGCGCCGGCCCTAGAGCTGCGCCGCCTGCCGCGCACGCTCGAGAATCTCAAGCTGTGGTACACGGGGGTGAAACAAGTGCACATCAGCACTCTGGCCCGACTGCATACACTGGACCTCAGCGAGAACCATTTCGTCGATGTGAATGCGAGCGGCGCTCACAAATTGGAAAAATTAAGCATAAACTGGCAAAACTTGACGGTATCGGAGGATGCGCTGCCGCCGTCTCTCCGCACTCTACAATACTCTGGGTGGAACGACTCAGATGCCACGCCGCTGACCCGCTGCGCGTTTCTGGAGACATTTGTTGTGACCGGCGTAAACGATAACTCGACGACGTCGCTGCCGGGCGCGTGGGTGGCGAGGTGTCCCATGCTCACCGAGCTGATTGTAAGCTTCGTCCCGCTGCGCGACAAGCTGCCTGCAGCGCTACTGGCCAACGCGAGCGAGCTCAACAAGTTCACGTGCACGAGGTGTTCACTGAGCGAGCTGCCACAGGGACTGTTTGATGACAACCACAAGCTGCAGTACGTCGACTTGTCCAACAATAACATCAAATCATTACCCAGGTAAGCACCGTGATGCATTTATTAATAACTAAAAGGACAAGACACCTGGCAGACAATTAAAATTAATTAAGGTTAAGGTCAGGGGTGCTCCTATCTAGTGGTCATGGCTTGTCCTAGAATAGGTGCTACGAGTACGCGACCTCGGCCCCCCGAGCTACTGCAGTCACTACAAACATTCCCTTCCATGACTGCAGTATCCACTCCTACAGGCCATACTCTCCTTTCCCATTATATCCTCTACTCACAAACCCTATTTCCTTTCCCCCGCTGATGATGGGCAGCAGCGTCGTCAGCGCGAGTCCCCTCCTGCGCTCGCCAACCCGCCTGCCAAGCGTGGCGAGTATTGGCAAATCCCCTCAATGGCGACACAAAAATTGACCAGGCCCCCAGTCCCCGGCAGCCCCACTATTCCTGGCGATGGTAGCAGCCATGGTTACGGTGCGGCAGGGGGTGCTAAGAATCCCCGGGTTGGCCCCGGCTACCACCCCCGACGACGACTGGCCCTGGTAACACACAACATACGCACTTTGAGGACAGACGAGAAGATTGTCGAACTGGAAGAAGAATTGAGCGGGTTACACTGGGATATTCTGGGGTTATCGGAAGTCCGAAGAATCGGGGAGGATACGATAACCCTGAAGTCTGGTAACCTGCTCTTCTACCGGGGGGACGACCAACAGTCCCGAGGAGGTGTCGGGTTTCTCGTCCACAGGTCTCTCATCAACAACATCGTATCCATCGAAAGTGTGTCGAGCAGGGTAGTATACCTTATACTCAGAATATCCATAAGATATTCGTTGAAGGTCATACAGGTATACGCGCCGACCTCGACACACCCAGATGAAGAAGTAGAGGAGATGTATGAGGACATTAGTCGGGCCATACATACTTCCAAAACCTACTTCAATGTTGTTATGGGGGACTTCAACGCAAAGTTGGGCAAGAGAAGCGATGCAGAGTTGAAAGTGGGGCAATTTGGACATGGGCAACGGAACCTCAGGGGTCAGAGGCTGGCCGACTTTCTGGAAAAAGAGGGACTCTTCGCGATGAACTCTTTTTTCCAGAAGCCGCCTCACAGGAAATGGACCTGGTTGAGTCCTGACGGTTCTACGAGAAATGAGATAGATTTCATCTTGACGACGAATAGACGGATGTTCAGTGATGTCTCTGTGATCAACAGGGTGAAAACCGGTAGTGATCACCGAATGGTTAGGGGCACATTGAATATCAACGTCCAATTAGAAAGGCGCCGCTTGATGAAGTCTACGCTCCGACCTACTCGCGCCCATATCCAAAACCCCGAGAGCTTTCAACTCGAGTTGACAAATCGCTTTGATTGTCTAAAAGAAAACCTTGCAGTGGACGAGTTAAACAGCGGTTTGGTAGAAGCTGTCCATACGGTGGGATCTAAGTATTTAAGACCTCGCCGTAGAGATAGACCACAAAAACTCTCGATCCACACTCTTGACCTCATGGCCGAACGTCGATCTTTGACGCTGCAGTCTTCCGTTGACGCCGAAGCATATCGGCGGCTCAATAGACGGATCTGGAAGTCCTTGCGACACGATGTCCGTGCTCACAATACTGTGAGCATTAAGGAGACAATTGAGCGGAACGGAGGCTCCAAAGTGTTTGCAAGAGACTTGTCTATTGGGCAAAGCCAGTTGTCTAGGCTGAAGATGGAAAACGGCCGCGTGGTATCGACGAGGGCAGAGGTATTAAGGGAGATCGAGAGGTTCTACGGACAGCTTTACACCTCGGTTGCCAAACCTACTGTTAGCTCGGCCGAAGACCCGAGAGCCGAGTTAATCCGACACTTTAGCGATGATATCCCGGACATCAGCCTGTTTGAGATTGAGATGGCCCTCAAAGAACTTAAAAACAACAAGGCGCCGGGCGAGGACGGAATCACTTCAGAGCTTCTGAAAGCGGGCGGAACGCTGGTACTGAAAGTCCTTCAGAGGCTCTTCAATTCCGTTCTCCTCGAGGGCTCAACGCCGGAGGCATGGAGCAGGAGCTTGGTGGTACTGTTCTTCAAAAAAGGTGATAACACTTTGCTGAAGAACTACAGGCCCATCTCGCTCCTAAGCCATGTCTATAAGTTGTTTTCAAGGGTCATCACAAATCCTCTCGAAGGCAGGTTTGATGACTTCCAGCCTCCCGAACAAGCCGGTTTCCGAAAAGGCTTTACTACCATAGACCATATTCATACGCTACGGCAGGTTATACAAAAAACCGAGGAGTATAACTTGCCGCTTTGTTTAGCGTTTGTGGACTATGAGAAAGCCTTTGATTCGATCGAGACCTGGACTGTGCTACAGTCTCTTCAGCGGTGCCACATAGACTATCGGTACATCGAAGTGTTGAGGTGTATATACAACAACGCCACCATGTCGGTCCGAGTACAGGATCAGAGCACGAAGGCTATTCCACTACAGAGAGGCGTGAGACAGGGAGATGTCATATCTCCGAAACTGTTTACTGCCGCGCTGGAAAATGCCTTCAAGCTCTTGCAGTGGAAAGGATTCGGCATCAACATCAACGGCGAGTATATTACTCACCTTCGATTTGCCGACGATATTGTAGTCTTGGCAGAATCGCTGGAAGACCTTAGCACTATGCTCGAAGACCTTAATCGAGTTTCCCAACAGGTGGGTCTTAAAATGAACATGGATAAAACGAAGATCATGTCGAATATCCATGTTGTGCCCACCCCCATTGGAGTTGGGGGCTCGACTCTCGAAGTTGTAGACGAATATGTCTATTTAGGACAAGTGGTCCGGTTAGGAAGGTCCAACTTCGAGAGAGAGGTCAATCGGCGAATCCAACTCGGTTGGGCAGCGTTCGGGAAACTTCGCGACGTCTTCTCGTCCAAAATACCTCAGTGCCTAAAATCGAAAGTCTTCGATAGTTGTGTGTTACCAGTGATGACATACGGCACCGAGACGTGGCCTCACTGTGGGCCTCATTAAAAGGCTCAAAGTCACTCAACGAGCCATGGAGCGGGCTATGCTCGGTGTTTCCCTACGAGATCGAATCAGAAATGAGGAGATCCGTAGGAGAACCAAGGTTACCGACATAGCCCATAGGATTGGCAAGTTGAAGTGGCAGTGGGCCGGGCACATAGCTCGTAGAACCGATGGCCGTTGGGGCCGAAAGGTTCTCGAGTGGAGACCGCTTCCAACAGGTCATTGTGGAGATCATTGGGGGAGGCCTATGTTCAGCAGTGGACTTCCTGTGCTGATATGATGAAGATTAAATGAAGTTATTATAAATTATTATTATAAAAAGTGCGTGGTGGCCTGTTGGTAAACGGACTAGACGCGACTGCCAACATGTTCACGGTGGTCGCGGGTTCGAATCCCAGGGCACACCTCTAACTTTTCGGAGTGATGTGTGTATTGATTGTTAATCACCACGCACTAAAACGGTGAAGGAAAACATCGTGAGGAAACCTGCATACCATAGCGGTTTATAAAAATTTATATGGTATGAAGTCCGCCAACCCGCACTAGGCCAGCGTGGTGGACTATATGGCCTAACCACTCTCAATCGTACTGTCGATTGTAGAGGAGGCCCGTGCCCTGCAGTGGGACGTATATGGGCTCATACAGAAGATTAAATGAAGATGATCCTTTAGTCAACTGTTCACCCCGTTCAAACCCCGTCTCTTTCCTATGGCTTGTCGCTCCAACAACATATTGTAAGCTCATATTACGCATGTCACCAGCGTGTCACAAAAACAACTAGTAATAATAAATACCTGACCCCACACGAAGATCGAGTCTTGTGTCGTGGGTATCAGAATCTACGAGAGACTTTTCGGTCTCATAAACACCCTCTAGTGTTGCTCTTTTTGTAGAGGACTCGCTATAGA
This sequence comes from Hyles vespertilio, assembly GCA_009982885.2. NCBI lineage: Eukaryota > Metazoa > Arthropoda > Insecta > Lepidoptera > Sphingidae > Hyles > Hyles vespertilio. The sequence continues at coordinate 289,937 of CM042809.1, read as the reverse complement.
ACTATCTTGAACATCGAACTGGTCAATGGATGAAAAATATTTTATATCCAATATGACTTACGCGTCAACCATCTTTAAATAAGATGGTATAAACATAAATATTCAACACATCTGTCAATGGAGTAAATAATAATAATAATAAAACATTTATTTCAGATAAAATCCATAAATGAATAATACAGTAGTCAGCACACAAACAGTTCAAGAATACAAATAGAAAATGAACGATATACTAATTCAATTAATTAAGTTATACAAAGGAAATGAATTAGAAACACATAATTATATCAATACAGTAGTAACCACTCTATGTCAATATTAGCTATCATTATGTCAATCAGTCAATTAATTTGGAGAAAAAATAAAATAAAAAGAAAATCATACACATTTCATAATGAAGAGTAAAATAATAATAAGGATATGTCAGTCTTGTCCGGTAATTATACACATCCATTTATGTTAGATCGGACAATCAGCCCGAGAAGCAATCATCCCGAGGATGCTATAACTACTGTCTCTCACTCGTCTTAATAAAGAGGCAACCTTTTTTCGGATTATAGCTTGATGGCCATCCGTCCGAGCATCAGCAAACATTTGCGACGCACTGCAGTAGGGAGGCAGCCGCAACAGCACGCTGAACAGAGTTGGGCATTATTGGGAATGATTCATTCGCGAATAATTTATTCGTGAATAATTTTCTCACGAATTATTTATTTATGATTTATTCGTTATTCTGAATAATGTTTTTGCTTGGTACTTCATAAAGGTTGTGGGTCAGTAAGGACATTGATTCGAACCCAGGGCGAGTACTTACTCCAAATTCTGGTTACTGTATTGGGTAATTGTTACCTGGGGCTGAATTTGTTCTTAGTATGTTGTGGAAACCGCAAATTGCCAATTACGGTAGTGGCCGAGAAATGATTAGAGGCGGTGAGGTAAGGTATGAAGGGAATTTGGGTTTACCAGTTGGTTCTAGAGATACTAAACTTGGTGAGGTGGGTGAAGAAAGAACCAAGGCGCAGCTATTCTATTTACTTCTCTATCAAGGGAAATGCTCATTTTTCATAGTGTCTTGGTCTAAGAACGAACACTTACAATGGGGTTCTTTGGGACTTATTTCAGAATAAGGGTTAGAACTATTATCAAAAAAATACATTAAAAATTATGCCATTGTGTTTTTAAGGGAAGAAAAAATAAGAAATCCATAACATTTTCAACTTATCTTTTTAAAAATTTGACAATGAAACATTATTATTTTCCTGGGTCCTTCCGCCGCGGTGTGAAGAGGCACCCTAGCAGGCCGGCATAATTGTTTCCATTGGCATGGGACTGCCGTCCGATGCCAATGGATACTCTGCCTGGGCGGCATTGGCACTTTCCATCAGGTGCAATGCCGCCACTATGCCAGGCCAGTATAAAAAAAAATATATATTGCTTTGTATTGCAAAACGAAAATGCCGTTCGCCTGGTGGTAAGCGATACAACCGCTCATGAACGGTGCCAAAATTAAACAATACCTTGAAATGCTTGGCATTTCACTGCGCTCGCCATCCTGAGACATAAGATGTTAAATCGCAATATGTCCAGTAGTTTTCTAATATGGTGGTAGGTCTCTCATATGTGAGAGGCTGCCTGGGTGGGTACCACCGCAATGTCTATTTCTCCCTTCAAACGGCAGTTTAAATGCACTGTTGTGTTTCGGATTGAAGAACATTGTAGCCAGAGTAACTACTGGACATATTGAGACTTAACATCTTGTATCTCAGGATGGCGATCGCAGTGGAATGCCAAGCATTGCTTTGTAATTCAAGGTGTTGTTTGGTTTTGCAACTGTTCATGAGCGGTCGCATCGCTTACTATCAGGCGAACGGCATGCTCGCCTTGCCATTCAATGCAATAAAAAAAAAGTTTACCGCTAATGTATGGTTGCTTTATACTTATTTTAGTTCAGGATTTTACTATCCCCATGTTCCTCCGCCACAGTGTGAAATTAGTAGAGTCCATTTATTAATTAACGTTACCAGAAATAAATTAATTCAATCCAATAAAACAAATAATTCTCGAATGTAACAGGAATTTTAAAATTTGTCGAAGATAATATTGGCGTCGTAATGAATAATTGTAAAAATCTCTTTAATATATAATTAAGATGATGATTTGATTGATTCGTTTTTCTGTTTGCCATTGTCTGCTTAGCCCACGGTGGGCATTACCCTTTATATAGTTGCACCACACACTGTCAATGGCAAATATAAATTAGTGACGTAGACAATTTAATATTTCACGATAAACAATTCCCCACCAACAATAACAGAAAAAAAATAGCGTATGCAGTGGGTGTATACATGTCCAGTTGCGATTATTGGTTTTTTAAAGTCGTTTTCAAATAAAATATGTACCGAGTTTAATACCGATTATTCACTCGTTTATTTTATTCTTATTCGAATAACGAATAAAAAAAGTTATTCGTTATTCGAATAATTTTGGTTCGAATAACCTATGCTATTCTTTATTCGAATAACGAATAAAACAAAATATTTATTCGTTATTCGTCATTCGAATAAATTTTGCCCAACTCTGACCCTGAAGATGATGTTATATTGAACGCGCAGGACCCTGGCAGCCCGCCGAGTATGATTCACCCATAGACTGCTCGCGTAAAACGATTGAGAAAATGCCTTAAACAAAGTAATTTTTATTGGGGAGGAGCACCGAGCGAATCTACGGGCAATCATGTTTCCTCGGACCGCCAATGCCCTGCGCTCCCGCTCCAAATCTGCGTCATCGGACAAATAATCCGTCACAATGTGGCCCAGGTACTTAAAACTGGTCACTCTCTGCAGTTCCTCATCATATAATTTAATTGAAGGAACATGAACTGGAATGGGTGCACCTGACTTACCCTTAAAAAGCAGAACTTTACTTTTTGCTTTATTGTAGGTCAGTCCATGTTCCCCAGCGTAGGTCTCGCATATAGCCAACATCTTACGAATAGCACCTACCGATGGTCCCAGCAGCACCATATCGTCCGCGTAGCTAATATTATTGACGCATACACTATCAATATGACAACCGGTATGAGTGCTGCTGAGCTCACCGATAAGGTCATTTATGTACAAGTTAAATAACAAAGGAGAGGTCAGCCCCCCTGCCTCACGCCACACTCCATGCCATATGACCCGGACAAAGCTCCCGCCCATCTCACCTGGATCCGCTGGCAGTGGTACCATTCCTGTAAAACTGATATGACCTCAACCGGTACACTCGCTCTGCCCAGTTTGTCCCAAAGCTTATCATATAGGACTGTGTCAAACGCCTTAGACAAGTCTAGGAAGCACGCGTATACCGGTGTTTTCCTGTCCGTATAGTATTGAACAGCCTACTTAAGACATAATATCGCACTTTCAGTGGAAAGCCCATTTCTGAAACCGAACTGGGCTTCATGCAGTTTAATGTGTTTGTTAAGAATGTTATTAAGCAAGCCTTCCAACACCTTGGCCAATATGGTCGCAAGAGAGATGGGTCGACAGTTATTCATATCCGAGACGTCCCCAGTTCTGTTCTTAATAATTGGAATCACTATAGTTTTAGTAAGTTCCTCTGGTAAGTAACTATGGCAAAGGCAGAGATTATAAAACAGGGATAGGACGCATGGCAGGTGGACTCCAGCATGCCTAAGATGCTCGATGCTGAGACCATCATATCCAGGGGATTTACCTCTATGCATGCTGTTAATAACTTTTTTAACCTCCTTCGACGTAAAATTGATATCTCTTTTCTGGATGATGGTTCCAGCAACGGGCGACCGAAACTCACCAGTATTACGCTGCAGTGTCACCTTGAAGTGTTTACTAAACGCATTTGCAATCAAATGATGGTCAAAAATACTATTGATACTCACAGGAAGGCCAGGCTTCTGGTTAAATTTTCCGGTATCTTTCCAGAACTGTGGGAAATTATTAGCGGAATGATGGGATGCAAGTGCATCCATTTTAATTTGTTCCTGCCTATCCTGGAACCATCTTAACTTCTGCTTAAACAACTTCCTACTTTCTACCATGTCAACATACGTCTGACCATTCTTAGGCTTGCCATCTTCCACCCAGGCCAAAAACCTCAACCTGGTCTCTCTATGGTAACTTACAACATATTTGTTCCATCCCGCAACATAACCACCACTCCTTCGAGCCTTGACCGTTTTGCAAGTAGCTGTTGCTGCATCCGACAATGTAGTGACCAGTCTTAAGTACATATTTCTTATTAATAACTTGTGCTCAGCATTGGAGCACATTCCATCACAACAACTACTCATTTCCATCGGAAAATCAATTTCTCGCAGTTGAGCACAACATAGTTTATTATATTTCCTGATTTGCTCAGCCGTACGTTCACGCCAAATAACCCCACTGAACACCGGTGCACAGATTGGTAACTGTTTATACGACACTAAATCCAAGTTACAATAAATTACCAGTGGTAAATGATCAGACCACTGCACGTCATACTCGACTAACACGTTAACCACTGTCGACCTCGCTGCATTTGTGACTACACAATGATCCAACAATCTCACGCAACCATGTGCCTCGCTCATGAAGGTGTAGGTATCATCCGTATTCATACTATTAAGGTCTATGCAAATCCAGTGCTGGTCTTCACAAAAGTCTAATAAGTGATTACAAAAGAGCTCACTTGGATGTGCATTCAAGTCACCCAGAACGTAAACCGCCGAACAATCGCTATTTTCTTCTGCAATAGCACTGATTGAGCTCAAACACTGTGTGAACACAGGCAGATTCTCAGCACAATCAGTTGGCATATACACACTAAAAACCATAACAGACGCACCACTCACTTGCAATTTTACCGCTGATAAACGAGCATCACTACAATCGATAACAGTGACCGATCGAAACACACTGTTTCTCCAAAGTATGGCTACTCCTCCATATGGCCTGCCCTTCAAAAGCAAAAGTAAAGCTCATGGCGTGAAGATTAATCGCTTCAAAACCCAGGTCATTGTTGTCGGCAGCCCCAGGATGACCTCAAAGCTAGATTGGACTAACCTTCCTCCTGTCTTCTGTGATGGTACCACCGTCCCATACAACGACTCCCTAGATTAGATTTGACTAGATTGCGCTTTCTCTCTCTGTTCTCTTTGTCCATCCAAAGGTTGCCTGGAAGAGATTGCCTAGTGTAATAAGGCCGCCGATTGTAGTTATTTTATATGTTATTTTTTTTAATGTTTTGTCCTGGTGTACAATAAAGGTAATAATCCAAAAAATAAAGGAAATCATCCAAAGGTTGCCTGGAAGAGATCGCAGCTACCGATAAGGCCGCCAATTGTTACCATGTCTTTAGTTTTAAGTACTTAATCTGTTATTGTTCCTTTTTTTATGGTGTACAATAAAGTATACTAGTGGTCGCCTAGTGGTCGAAATTCGACCAAATCAAGATGAGAAAAAGTTTTTACCTGAATAATGATGTTGTTATTCTGATAATTCGTGCACATTTAAATGTACGTATCTCTCAAAATCTCTTATTTATCCTAAAGTATATGCAATTACTGAAATCGTAAACTACAATAATTGCTTTGAACCAGCAATAGCAAATTATATTTTTTTTGTACCTGAATGTTGTTATTGCAGATTGCTGCTACAGAACTTTCTTTATGCATATAATGATAGTCCGTGTACATTTAAATGTATCTTACTGCTACACAATTTGTATAAGCGCTCAGTATTTCACGTAGTATTTGTCAAATAAAACTTTTCGGTTTGACATTGAATAAAACCACAGTAAACAAACTTTTATGTTTGACATTCAACTATGTCTATAATAAATAAAAGAAACAATTTGACCAAAGAGTATGTTTACGTGTACAAATACTTGTGTATGCGTGTGTTATATGCATGCTGGTTTATGTAATGTTTTATTTATTGATTTAAAGTACTTTTTATGCATTATTATTAAAATCTTTTTTTTATATTAAATGAGGCAAATAAATCCTTTTTTTTATATGTCTATGTCTGAAGAACAAAATGAAAAAGAAAAGAAACAATTTGACACCAGAGTATGTATGCGTGTACAAATACTTGTGTATGTATGTGTGTGTGAAATGCATGGTAGTGTGTGTAATGTTTTATTTTTGATTTAATGTACTTTATAAGCATTATTATTGAAAAATATTAGCATTCTGCACTTCTCCTACGTATAAACTATAAGTGTGCCAAATTTTATGCTCCTGCGTCCGCCCAATTTTCGTAAAAAGGGGTCCAAAGTTTTTGCATCACGTATTAATATATAGATATCTATACATATAATAAAAACATATACAGGGTATATCAAGACTGCTACCGAAAACGAAGCCGGGTGGTAGTTTAAGCGACTTCAGACACAATGCAACAGAAAAAGTTGCAAAAAAAAAGCGACAATTTTTTTTTTGTAATTTTTTTCCTATTGCCATATTTTGGTGGTAAATACATTTTTTCCTAAAATAATAGTGTATACCCTTTAATTTATAAATACTCTAAGATATAAGAGAGTTTAAATTATTATTTTAGCAAAATCTATGGATTTACCACCCAAAAATGACGATATTTAAAAAATCATAAAAAATAATTGTCGCGTTTCTAAGCGAAATTTTTAATTGCATTGTGTTTGTAGCCACTAAAACTACCACCCGGCATCGTTTTCGGTAGCAGTCTTGAGATACCCGGTATATGTTATGGGCCAAGTGATTAATCGAGCATTATTCATAATGCCCGGGCAATATGAATAATGCCCAATAAGAGCGGGCAATGTGATTATAACCAATCAATTTATCACATTGCCCGGGCATTATGAATAATGCAAAGTGCCTATTGGGCAGAGTGATGTAAAGCGAATCAAAATGAGCCGAAGTGGTAGAATTTAGAATAGGGCAGCGCGACGGAGTGGGTTAGGAGGAGTGGAGGGGGATGGGGAGTGTCGCACCTCCCCTGGTACCACTCCCATGAAAAGGTAACGCACCATTCCTGAGAAATATCTATTATAGCAACCAAGCCCTTAAAACACTTGTTGTCAATACAAATTAGCTTCTGCATCGTCTCCGGCGCTACGGGAAGTTCAGCCCCTTCGCCCTTGCGTAACAAAAGATAGGCACCCATGCTCACCTCCGCAGCTTCGGCTTGCTGGTCACTTCTGGTGACCAGCCTCAGCCGCTACGGCTCGCACGGTTGCCTATCCTTCGTTACAGCGGGCGGGGGCTGCTCTCCCTCCGCGCCTCCGGTTTTTTATATACACTCTAGGGTCGGTAGCCAAAAGACTACGTGAAGTCGGGGTGTTCCGAGTCGGTTTTGGTGCACAGTCGACCTAACTGATCCATAAAGTAGGTACACTAATTTTCTTCTGAAGATAATGTTTCGGACGTTAAAAAACAACTAACCATAAGCAGAGCAATTCAACCTTTCTAATTTATGGGTCTATCGCAGATGCGACAATGCGGCAGCGCACCACGTAAAAAATCAATAGGTGATTTTTCACAATCACATTGCCCGATCATCATGTAGCCATATTCATAATGCCCTGGCAATGTGATAAATAGGTGAGTTTAGATTGTAATTTATCACTTGGCCTGATATGGCTCGGCAATATTCATACTGCCCGGGCATTATGAATACTGCCTGCATTAATCACTTGGCCCATAACATATATATGGGCATATAGCCCGCCTGCAAGTCCAAAGATGGACAAAAAGAGTGACAGAATGGGGGGGACCAGTAGGCAAAAGAAAGAAAGGGAGACCTTATAACAGATGGGAGGATGAAATCAAACGAACCGCCGCAGGCCCACAATGGATGCAATTAGCGAAATCCAGAGAAAACTAGCTTGATTTGGAGGAGGCCTTTACCCGCAGAGGGGTTCTTGCAGAATAATTACTTTAATACTAACGCATCTTAAATATTTTTTTGTAAAACTATAAATACTAACAACTAAAATACTAAACCAATTATTATACTTATTTTTTATTTTCTATACTATAAACCAATCTTTGTAAAATATAAATTTCTGAAAGAAATAAGAGGCTTTTTTATTTTTATTTTATTTTTATTTTATTTATTATCTATACATATAAATAAAATCAAAGTGTCTGTTTCAAGAGTGAAAATAAAAAAAAATGTCCTACTACATATCGTTATATACACGATACCTGTGCTGAAAATGAGATTTAATTTTTTTTTGTCTGTCTGTCTGTTTGTTCCGGCTAATCTCTGAAATGGCTGGACCGATTTTGACGGGACTTTTTCCGTCAGGTAGCTGATATAACAAGGAGTAACTTAGGGTACATTTATTTTAGAAAAATAAAGAAATGTTGCAATGCCCGCGCGCAGCTCACGCGCATGCCACCACTGGCCGTCACGTCGGGCGCCTCCCTCCACTTCTCTCACCAATGAATCAATATCACATTTACAAAATATTGTATATAAAGAAATTTTTCAATAAAGCTAATACAAAAAACTGAAAGTAAATGTGTAACGGGAGTTTACCGCCGCTCGCTAAGAGATGGCGCCACCGTAGAATTAGATCGCGGTATGGTTTCGTTACAAAGGTTGATAATTAAAATACTTAATAAACTAATAGCCTCCGTGGCGCAGTTGGTTAGACGCCGCCTGTGAAACGAGAGGCCGCGGGTTCGATCCCCGCACCGAGAGAAATGTTTGTGCGGCCCACAAATATTTATAATAAAATGAATGAATGATAATAAAATGAAGTTATGTAAATGAGGATGTGCGCAGTGATGCGCAAGCAAGTAGCTCCATGGCATGCGCTCATCGTGACACAGAAAGCGAGTAGCATGTAATGAAACTTCCTCAGAAAATATTGGTCGTATCTTTTCCTAAATGGCATTTCATAAATAAATTAGATGCTTAAGCTAATGCGTCTACACCGCGCATTAAATTCAGCTACCGGCCAACTATGTAATTCTGGATATACACTCAGGGCGCGTGCCATCTGTTACAGCGGGCTGTTCGTGAACGTTCGTTCATTGGAGACGCTCAACTTGTCGCACAACCAGCTGACGTACACCGTGGCCGACTCTCTGGCGGCCGTCCGCACCCTGAAAGTGCTGCGTCTCAACGACAACGAGAACCTCGGCGACCTGTGCAACGGCGGCACCAACGTGGACACAATGACCGGCACCTCGGCGCTCAGCTCGCTGACGGCGCTCACGCACCTGTACCTGAGCCACACCCGCATACAGCACGTGTGCGGCGACTGGCGTGAAAAGCTGCTCAACCTCACGGTGCTCGATATGTCAAACATCGCCTTCAAATACCTCACAGTATGTGGACTCCTCTTTCGTTGCGTATATAACGTCGTGCTCTTAGGTCTCATGTAACCGTAACGCACTGTTCAGTTGACAGACCTGCAGTATCGACGAGCGAAGCCGAACTCCAGAGTGTATCTTGGCAATGACGGCGAGTTTGAGCTGTTGTACACGCGCAAGAATTACGAGACGGTCAGCAGCAACAGAACGTCCGCGATCGGCTATCAGGTGAGTCTACACGAACAACTAACATGAGCAAACACATACTGAGTTTACACTGTTTTAGTATACTTTAATTATCCTATTCTCAATTTTGTTTGGTCTGTTTGAAGTTATATTTCATTTGGATCGTTTGAAAAATAATATGAGTATACCATGCATATACTAACCGTCAATAAGCGATATGATGGTCCTATCGTTGTGATTTGATCATTGGACGAAACTAAAAAGCAACATTTATCATTTTATTTGATACAACCGCCCCAGCCCGGCTTTGCTAGGGTGCAGACAGTTTTTGAGTCCAGTGCACATCAGACACATATTATTTCGCGTATTTACTGTTTTATGTTTAAACTAACCTAACTGCCTTCATTTATACTGCTTTTCTCGTCACATCCCGTTATATCCCTGCTTGTCCAGTTTCAATCTGTTCTATGACTCGAGGCATTTCATTTTGTCCTCGTATATCCCATTTCATTCACCCTATATTATATATATAACTGTAGATTTTGGTAGTAGGTGTTAAGAAGTGGTAACGGAAAAGTAGTTTTATAATTTTATTTTGGAAAATCTGGAGATCGGCTAGTTTTGTTTTTGCGGCATTTCCCCAGATTTCAATTAAATATAATAGATGTGGTTTTACAAGGGTATTGTATATTGTGAAGCGCAATTTTTGTGGAACATACCGAATGATGTGCCGAAAAGATCCCATAAGAGATAAAAGTTTGGATCTGATGTGTTCGATCTGTATGTTCCAGGTCTCTCGATTACCAATTCATATGCCAAGATATTTCTCGTCATTTTTCCTCTGCAGGGGTAGATTATTTATAATTAGTGGATCGTGTTGTGGCATAATTTTATTTATTGCTTTAAAAAAACCCCTTGATAATCCTACGGGAACACTTCATTTACATCGGATTAAAAGTAGCCTATGTTTAAATCCAGGACATCAGCTATTTCATACCAAATTTCATAGAAATCGATATAGCCGTTTGAGAGTGAATAAGTAACAAACATACAAACTTCGCATTTATATTATTAGTAGGATATTGGGAATACATAACATTATTCCATGAAATGTAACAATTATTCTATACAAGTAAACGTGCCAATAACACAACATTGTTCTTCTGAAATAGAATACATAGCTCGCGGTGCGCCGCCGCTTGGGATTCGGGGTACTTTTTATAGAGGCATCCTCCCTCGCGGTCCGGGCGGTTAAGCCAAGACCCTCGGTCCGGCAGGAGTGCGGGACATGACCACAAACCTCACAACCGGATTACGATATGCGACGGCGACCGTGGGAGGGACACTCCCACAGCCCGCCCGGCGGCGGGGTAAGCGCACACCGGGCCCGTCGATGCCTCCGGGACAGAACCGGAGGGCGACCCAAATGGAGGGTCTCGCCTGCAACGACAGATGGAGGCGGCCGCCACAAAAGACAGCGACCGCCAAACCCCCTGCCCTCCCCGTCGGATATTCGCCGTCGGCCATAGTAGTTGCAGAACTGCAACTACGATGACCCACGTTGCCCAGGGTGCACCACGTGGAGGTTCCCGATATCGCACCCCTATAATACTTAACCTAACCTAACCTACCACTTTACTGGTGGTAGGTCTCTCATATGTGAGAGGCTGCCTGGATGGGTACCACCGCAATGTCTATTTCTCCCGTCAAACAGCAGTTTAAATGCACTGTTGTGTTTCGGATTGAAGGACATTGTAGCCAGAGTAACTACTGGACATATTCAGACTAAACATCTATATGTCTCAGGATGGCGAGCGCAGTGGAATGCCAAGCATTGCTTTGTAACTCAAGGTGTTGTTTGGTTTTGCTACTGTTCATGAGCGGTCGCATCGCTTACCATCAGGCGAACGGCATGCTCGTCTCGTCATTAACAGCAATAAAAAAAAATGGTTGCCTGTAAAGTCGGTTTTACGGGCGAAGATTTTACGTGACAACGTCTTTTTCTCGGTAGAATATTTATTGATATGAATATAATTAAATTGCACAATAGGAACAAGGAATTGAATGAAAATAAGAATTGCACAAATTTTAACTATAGAAATATATTTTGTTTACTAAAACATTGTACATGTAATGACGAATCTAAGCACTCCATATTTTCACTACAGACACAGCTGACGATACTTTAACCACACGTGTGAACTTGTATTGTGACGCTTTCTTGTTTTTCCAACGCCAAGAACGTTCGAGAAAGACAAAGACAGAGACACAAGCATGCGCCGATTCAATGCGCCTAATTCTCTAGTGCTGCGCGCGCACCGTTACGTTACCGGGCGTTACACTTTTTCATAAGTGACTCCCAGCCGCAACCTAATTTAAGACGTTGTCACGTCAATAAGAAAAATCGTATTTTGCCTGCTCTCGATTGTCGAGCTCGTCAAGACGATTCCTCTGACTCCAAACACGGGGGGTTTACTTTAAGAAATGACGGAGTTATGCCTGGACAAATATTTTAGGGGAGAGAGGGAGGAATTTGGGGATTTGGTTGGGGCCAATCTGTAGAGCTCACCGAGCCGGTTCCAAAGATACCAAACTCGGTGGGTCTACGATCTATATTGGCCGAGATAGGATTGGGGGGGGGTGAGGTAAATTTTCGGGGTGGGGGTAAGGGAGGGGGGGGAGGAAGGTTTCGTGGGGAGGCTAACTTAAATTAATTTTTTGGAGGTAAAATATTTTTTTTTGGGGGGGTAATTTTTTGCGTAATTTGGGATTTCTGGCGGGGTCAATTTGTAGCCCTCACCAAGACGGTTCCGAGGATACCAAACTCGGTGGGTCTACGACCTATGTTGGCCGAGATAGGATTGGGGGGGGGTGAGGTAAATTTTCGGGGTGGGGGTAGGGGAGGGGGGGGTAGGTTTCGTGGGGAGGCTAATAGGCACTATTTCGGAATAAGGGTGGGGGAAGGCAGGGGGGGGGCTATGGGACAATTTTGGAAAAAGTGGGTGAAACTGAAAAATAATTCTCTAGTGCTGCGCGCGCACCGTTACGTTACCGGGCGTTACACTTTTTCATAAGTGACTCCCAGCCGCAACCTAATTTAAGACGTTGTCACGTCAAAAACTAACCTAACCTAACCTACACGCATTGACCTTTTACGCCGCACTAGCGCGAGCGCGCCGTGCGCCCGATCGGATGATGCAATACCCTCACTTCGCTCCGCTTTCACCGCTTACCCCTTGATATCTTAAATATCTTACATTTCCGAATACTATTAAGGAAATGTATAGATTTCCTAGGAAATCTGTCTAATGTAATTTATTTTACACATTTCCGGGCGATTTTAGGAATTACATAGATTTCCTAGGAATTACATACAATGACGGATTACATACATTTCCGTTAACATATACACAGTCAGGTCATAAGTATTGTCACACAGTAAAAACTTTTCTTTTAGAATGCTGGCCACAAAAAAGTTTATTGAATTCGAATTTCGAATTGTTCATGACAATAAAAATGTATACATTTTAGAATTTTACTCATTTTTAAATATGAAGTGGACGCTTAAAGAAGACCGTGTTGCAGTTATTGCGTTGCATCGTTGCGGTTACGCGCTAATTCAATTTTTTGACATACTGAAAAAAAATAATATAACCAAAAGATTCGTTTATCGTACCCTCAAACGATACAATGAAGCCTCTAGTTTAGATGACAGGTCAAGAAGTAGTCGCCTTCGGTCTGTTAGAACTCCAGCAGTGATAAAAGCTGTGAAGGCGCGAATTCAAAGAAATCCCAAACATAACCAGAAACTGTTGGCCCTTCAGATGGGGTTAAGCAGAACCACGGTGAAAAGGGTGTTAAATGAAGACTTAGGGCTTCGGGCATATCGAAGAAAAACAGGACATCGTTTGAATGCTCGTCTAATGGACCAGAATCTGAAGAGATGCCGCGCTTTGTTGAAGCGGTACGCAGGAAAAAAATATCGGGAAATTCTTTTTTCAGATGAAAAAATTTTTACCGTAGAAGAGAGCTACAACAAACAAAATGATAAAGTGTACGCATACAGTAGTGAAGAAGCGAGCAACCGTATTCCGCGTGTCCAACGAGGTCATTTTCCATCCTCGCTCATAGTATGGTTGGTTATTGGGAGTTTCTTATTGGGGCTTAACAGAGGTACATTTTTGTGACAAAGGTGTAAAAACGAATGCAGTTGTGTATCAAAATACAGTCCTGACGAACCTTGTGGAACCTGTTTCTCATACCATGTTCAATAACAGGCACTGGGTATCCTTACAAGATTCGGCGCCAGCTCATAGAGCGAAGAGCACACAAGACTGGCTGGCGGCGCGTGAAATCGACTTCATCCGGCACGAAGACTGGCCCTCCTCCAGTCCAGATTTGAATCCGTTAGATTACAAGATATGGCAACACTTGGAGGAAAAGGCGTGCTCAAAGCCTCATCCCAATTTGGAGTCACTCAAGACATCCTTGATTAAGGCAGCTGCCGATATTGACATGGACCTCGTTCGTGCTGCGATAGACAACTGGCTGCGCAGATGAAAGGCCTGTATTCAAAATCACATTTCACAAAATCAAATTCAAGGTCATTTTGAATAAACTTTAGTGTCATAAGAATCTATGTTTTGTTAAGTTCATTTTGGTATATAAATGGTTACATAATGAATAAACTTGTTTCAATTATTTTATATTAAACATGTGACAGAATTTATGACCTGACTAGGTATATACAAGAATTTCTCGTTTAAGAGCGTATACACCTTGCGCGCAAAGTCAACTATAGGTATTTCTTCGTTAATTTCACGCACACATAAGCGACCAAAGCTGTGTGCGTAGAGCTGCCGCGTCGGCTCGCTATACAATCGGCTCAAACAACTTTGATCCGTGCGCTTCAAATATTCAATTGAAATGTAACTGTAATATAATATCATAAAAATATTTTATTTGCATTATAAGTAGACAAATATTACTGTGCAAGCAAAGAATAATACAAATTTAGATAGTAATCATAGTTTCGTTATTATTACATTGTTAAGTTGAATTCAAATCAGTGTTCAATCAGTAGACACTACGGACGTTTTATTAATAATTTCGTGTTCGAACACATAAATAGTGTTAGGGGCCTTACAACCCCTTACAATTACGAAATATATTTAATTTTATATTACAATAAATAACATAATTTAGCCTCGGAATTACGTCCCATTATATTACCTGAAACATAATTTATACTCACTACAAAATCATTGTAGGTAATAAAAATAATTAAATATTTTACTACCAAAGTACTAAGATGTGGTAATCGCATTCCGCGCGTGGCTATTTTTACTACGCGCGGCATAATCGACTGCAGCCAGGCCGGAGCGACGAGCGATACGTCCTCCCTCTAGAAGGCCTTGCGGCGGTCTGATTTGATCCACGTCGGACAGCGTGTTTTATAGTGGTTTTTAAAATATTTGTAGAAAACATGAAAACTAATTTTGTTGAAATATAAGAATGGTAATTTATTGATAAGATGTTCTTCTATTATAATATGCAATTGTTATAAAAAAAATATGTACGATAAGTTGGTGAAAAAAAATATGTTCTTGACGAGAGTTTCTGAATAATTTCGCATTGTTTAATTTTTTATTTTTCAGGAACTAAACACAAAAAGATTATTTTTCTCAGCAAAATCCCTCCATAAGGGTCTTATTAGTCTGATAATATTTTTATTTTCATCTTATATTTAGTGGTTAAGGATATCTTAAGCTTCTAAATTGCCATTTAAAGCCTAAATAACGAAACTTGTGTTCAGTAATCCGTATAGTACTCACAAATTATCCATCAATTTATAATGTTTTCCACCAAAATCCCTAGATGACACCCTTTTCTAAAATTAGTAATAATTATTTTTCCTTTAAATTGTTTATTGGTGGCTATTAACTCATTTGAAAAGTCCTGTTTTTAAGCCAAAAAGCGCGTGCAGGGTATAAACGCTCTTAAAGATACAGTGACACCAACCGATTATATTTACACTGAAAATACTGAAAAATGGCTTTAACGCTTCAAAATGATCTAAAATATAATATGACTCCCTTTCAGGCTACAGTCACCGTGAGTAGTTCGTTGCGATGCAACTGCCAGACCTACTGGGCAGCGCTGGCGTTCCAGAGCAACAAAACCCACGTGAATGCAAGTGGATTCCGATGTGGAAAGAAACAACTGAGCAAGGTGGACGTGGACACGCTCACTTGCGACGCCAGCTCACAGTGCGCGCCGCTGCACCTGCCCGCGCACTGCACGTGCGGCGCACGCGAGGACAAGGACCACGGCGCCGTCGTCATCGTGACGTGCGAGCGAGCCAACCTCACCACTCTGCCGCGCCTGCCGAGCGCCCCGCACAAGTGGCGCCTGCACCTCGCGTACAACAATATCTCCACCATCGATACGGCCGACGTAGCCGGGGACATCGTGGTGAGTGCCGGCGTTCGCGTCGAACCGCCTCTAACGCGACTCCAGCGCAACACAATCACTCTCGCTTCATTTGCAGGAACTCGACCTGAGGAACAGCTCCGTCAAGCACATCGACGGCGAGGCGGCAGCCAAACTGGCGAACATCTCGCTGCAGCTCGGCGGCAACGAGCTCGAGTGCGGCTGCGAGGCGTTCGAGACGCTGACGGCGCTGCTCGGCACCACGTCGCGGCTGCGCGACGCGAGGGATGTGAGGTGCGCGGGCGGCAAGGCGCTGACGGCGGCGCGGCGCGTGCCTTGCATGTCGTACGTGGGTCCCGCGGTGGCCGCACTGGCGGTGCTGCTGGGCGCCACGCTCGCCGTCATCGGCTTGCTCGCGCAGCCCAAGACCCGCCAGCGCATCAACACCATCCTCATCGGCCTGGGCGTGCTGCCGCCCCGGCCGGAGCCCAAAGACGACTGCCACCGAAGGTTCGACGCGTTCGTGTCGTACGCGCACGAGGACGAGGAGTTCGTGGTGGAGCAGCTGGCGGAGCGGCTGGAGAGCGGCTCCGCGCCGTACAAGCTGTGCCTGCACTACCGCGACTGGGCGCCGGGCGAGTGGATTCCGGCGCAGATCGCGGCGTCGGTGCGCTCGTCGCGGCGCACGGTGGCCGTGGTGTCGCAGCACTACGTGCGCTCGGCGTGGGCGCGCGCGGAGTTCCGCGAGGCGCACGGCGCCACGCTGCGCGACGCCGTGCCGCGCCTCGTGGTGGTGCTGCTGGACGACCCCGCCAGTCTGCCGCTCGACCCGGAGCTCGACGCCTACGTGCGCCACAACACGTACGTGCGCTGGGGCGACCCCTGGTTCTGGCAGAAGCTGCGCCAGGCGCTGCCGCCGCCGCGCAAGCCGCCGCCGGAGAAGAGCGCCGCGCCTGCCAACAACCAGGTGCGGACTCCAAGTGACTGTGCCAAAGACGAAACTATAACGAATATTAAACAACATGAAAAATGTGCAGTGACGTGATATTTGTGTACATATTGTCGGTAGTTTCAATAGCGAATAATTAATCAATACAGACATTCAACACATCTGTAATTGGAGTATAGCTCATGGTTTAAAGATTAACCCCTCTAAAACCCAAGTCATTGTTGTCGGCAGCCCCAGGACGATCTCGAGGCTTGATTTGTCCCAATTACCTAGTGTCTATTGTGAAGGTGTCAAAATTCCTTTCAGTGACTCCGTCCGCAATCTGGACATACACATAGACAAATCTTTCACCTGGGGTCCACAGCTCTCGGATATTAGCCGGAAGCTGTTTGCTTCCGCAAGGTCCTTGCGAAGGCTACGCAACTTTCTACCCGTTACCACAAAGATTACGCTTGCGCAAACCCTCTTTCTCCCCATCCTTGTTTATGCCGATGTCAGCTATCTAGATCTCACCGAAGACCAACTAAATAAACTTGAGCGTCTTCAAAACTGCATAAGATTCATATTTGGTTTTCGCAAATATGACCATGTTTCTGAGTTTCGTGCTAAGCTCAAGTCGTCGGAATACTCACATTCTCTCTCTTCTTTATAATATTTTGTTTAATCCTCTCACCCCATCTTACTTTAAAGAACGATTCATTTTTCTTCATGACTCCCATTCGAGATCCTTGAGGTCGTCTGAGAATCTTAAGCTGAGAATGCTTGTGCATATCACGACAGCAATGGATAATTCTTTTACTGTCAAAGCAGTTCGATTGTGGAACGCGCTTCCTGTTGTGATGAGACAGGCGCAAACGCTGTCGTCATTTAAAAAACTGATTAAAGAGCACTACCTTTCCCTTTAAAGCAGACTTCACTATTACTTCCTTTCATTAAATCATTTGGAAATTGTATTATATTATAATTTATGTATGATTTTGTATTATTTATTTTTATGTATGTATGTTTATATGTATATATATGTATATATACGGATATGTATATGTGTATTAGTAGTTATGTTTAATTAGTATTATTTAGCTGTAAGTAATTCTTTATTTGTTACACTGCCCTCTCTCCCTCTCCTTCATTTAAATCCATCCCATGGTTGTCTGTAAGATATTGCTGTTGAGTGATAAGACCGCCATTTGTACTCTTTGTTATTATTATTTCTGTTAAGTTATGTTGTTGTTAAGTTTGTGTACAATAAAGATTTAAATAATAATAATTATTATTATTATTTGTGAATATTATGACGCCTCGGACATAGGTTACGATTTGTCGGTAGCGGAGTTGATATTTAATAAGCAAATTATTTATTTGTGTTTAGCCCCTGTGCCGCGCTCTTTCACTAAGAAGATACATGTTGTGAAGATAGCCTTCGAGTATGTAGTGTGCAGTGCACTGCGATACCACCCAGTTCACAAGGCTGTTTTTGGCAAAGAAGAACGAGCAAGAAACTCTAGCGTTGCTCTTTTCAAAATTAGTGTACAATACAGGAGTTGTAGCTTAGTTGAATTTAGAGCAGTTCATTTAATAATTTATGATTATAAATAATGAATGATGTAGTGACGTTGCCCAAAAATCGGAATCGGTATACACTGTTCTGCCAAATCAGTAAATATAATACTCATTAAAGTTTTAGAGCAATTAAAAGTATTAAAAATTCAAAGTTATCATTATAAGCAAAACTAACCGACCAGGCCACACAAGCAGCACCCGTTCACGAGTATGACGCATGAGCCAGCATCCTTAAACATGGTACAAACAAACTTTTCAATGAGCATGACGTACTCAAATAGTTAACAGCTACTGTACGAGCTAACACGTACAATTAGCATATTTGCTGGGTCAGCAGTTTCCGCAAATATTACTACAATCATACACATCAAGCGCCAGTTCGCGAATCGAGTCGACGGGTTAGTTCGCGCGTGCTCCGTATCATATTTATCATTTAATAATTAAGTCTCTATAATATATCAGTTTTATCATTATCACGGACTCTCATTTTAAATCAACAACTATCAACGAACATAGTACGACGGCTAGCAGTGGCCCGTACATACTTTTTTTGGTCCTTCGAACAACTCGCGTGTGAATACTTGTAACGTAGCGTTAAAAACTAATATTATTATTCCTCGAGGTGCGCCGCGCCTGCGCCGCACTCCCGTTGTCGTCCGCGCAGTTACCCTTCTCGGCCCGCCATCCACCGGCACTCGCATTACCCCGTCGGGCATTCTCGGTAGACAGGCGTATTCAACGCTGATCAATTTCTTGCTAACACAAGTTCTACATATTCATTTCATTGTACTAACGACTAATCTAGTGTCCTAATGAGTAACGGCTAACTAATGGTATTATGGGCTATGGCTAACTAATTGCCGCGTGGAGAAGGAAAGTTATCGTCATTGAACCAAGTGAAGGAATTGTGATTCATGAGTTACGCTGTGGGCGAGGCACAGGGCGAGGTCACACAGTCGCGCCCGTAACTAGCGTTAGCGACATTATTGTGGTTCGCTGGCGAAAGAGCTACGCCGTGGGCTATGTGACGCCGTCGTCGTGAGTGTAGTGTGCGATAACTGGACCCTGGAGTGGCTATAGATAAGTGGAATGATATTGTTTAATTTTAGTAAAGGAGATGGGCCAGAAATGTATGGGCCTTGGGCCGTTTGTAGTACATTACACCAAATTTACTTAGTGAAATTGGCATTCGATTTCTGTATGAAATACTATTATACGTTACATATTAGCTTTATACAAAAATAAATACCAAGCCAAGAACAGCAACACTACAAGGGGACAATATGGCGTCTGAAACGGCATGTTTAACAACCGATGTCAAAACTTGACATTTATGAAATATGAAGTCGTAATTCGTTTTCCTATAAATCAAATATTATTTTTAGTCGTCTGTGCTATAAATTACTGTCCTCTATATAACTCGTAAATGTTTTTACGTCAACGGAATTAGTATCATACTTTATTGATCATCTTATATATTATAACATAATGTCTATACAATAAATTGCAACAAGTCTGTCAGAATCTCGTCATTTTTATAGTTATTTAATATTAAGAAAGTGTACCTATATCTGGCCGTAAGTGCGGTGCATATTACTTGCTAAACAACCTATTTAAATAATCCACAATAAAAATCTGCTAGGCATGAGAGTGATTAGGCCATATAGTCCACCACGCTGGCCTAGTGCGGGTTGACAGACTTACATACCATAGAAATTCTTATGAATCGCTATGGTAAGCAGGTTTCCTCACGATGTTTTCCTTCACCGTTTTAGTGCGTGGTGATTGACTATCAATACACACATGACTCCGAAAAGTCAGAGGTGTTCCCTATGTGCATATGAATAAATAATCATTTTTTTATTAGGCATATGCACTTAATAAGCTCTTAGTTATTATAGTCCATACAAATGAATACGCCATAAAAATGGAATCGAATCTGATAGCAGCCATGTTTATTTCTATACCTTAATGTCTAG
This sequence comes from Hyles vespertilio, assembly GCA_009982885.2. NCBI lineage: Eukaryota > Metazoa > Arthropoda > Insecta > Lepidoptera > Sphingidae > Hyles > Hyles vespertilio. The sequence continues at coordinate 269,521 of CM042809.1, read as the reverse complement.
TAAAAGAACATACTAGCAATCATTTCTGTACAAGCTAACATTTCAAACATTATATTTAGTCTACCCCTAGAAGTCTAATATACTTTAGTATGTTAGACTTCTGCATACTTAAAAATAATATTATCCTAAGGTTTAAGATATTATTTTTCAAATAATGTATTTGACATTAATTCTAACTGGTTATTTCTGAGCACACATAAGGAAAAAGTAGGATTAATTGACGAAAGAAAACTAAAATCAAACAAAACTTAAGGACAATAAAGTACAACCAGATCTTGCTTTATATTTTTTATTTATATTCGCCTAAAAATAATCTCCAGTCAAAACATCCAGGAACAATGCCGGTGCAGGAGCACCGGATATAGGAATATTGTACTATTGGTAGCCCAACCTAAAGGCTAAATACCACAGTATAATTATGGTATGAGTACAGCAACCCACTGTCCAGTATCCAGCCATTTTCCTTTCAACATGAAGCACTTGTGGGTGTTAAGTATGTCCAAAAGAATCGAGATTGATACAATATTTTTACGGCGGAGTTGGAATAAAATCTTGCTCATTGTCTACAGCTTGATTTATTTGCAGCCAGCAGTTTGTACAGATAATTGCTTGTCCTGATAACTAAAACAAAATAAAAAAGATTTAATATTGAAGATATCGAAGAATTATGATGAATAAATAACTCTTTGCAGTCACATGTGTATGATCCCAGGTCTTCTTCTTTAAACAATAGCGGACTATTGTTTAAAGAAGCATCTTAGCAGGCCGGCCGGATAATTGTATGAAATGTCTTGTGACAGTCATCTGATGCCATTAGATATTCCTCCTGGACGGCATTTGTGCTTACCATCAGACATAGTGTTGTTATTATGGATATAATTATAATATAATATATTATACATAACACAAGATCATCTGAGTGTCCAGAGGGAAATAAAAGAAAATGTAATTCATTTAACAATTTAAACAACAATATATAAAATATCACTTCTTACATATTTATGTACAAGTAGACTTGTCCTGTGGACACAATGCAATTCAGCTCTAACATGAATACTTTTGTAATACTTCATACTTTGTATTGACCTTGATTAATTGGCATAAAACATACATTTCCCAAATTAATGAAGAAAATAGAATACTTACTTCTTGTTCTGCCATTTCAGCAATAAAACGTTTTGAAATACTCTACACGAGAGTGAATTGGCAGCCCACGTAGTTACTAAGATTCTGTTGAATGATAGAATCCATTTCAATTTTTGATTGCAGAAGTGCAATTCAACCATTTCACAACAATTGCAGAAGTGCAATTCAAGCAAAGCGCCACTTTTGATGTGCTGAAAAGCAGAATTGTGGGTTAGAAGAGAAATATGAACATAGAAAAACATAACAGTATTACTTACATGTAGCATTCAAAATAATAAATAATATGTTTACTCACCAAAATACGAACTAGTAATTGCGTTTAAACGTCAAGATATATCATCTGCGAGAATCAGAATCCATAAAACAAAGCCAGGTATACAGAGAAGCAAATACACATTTGCGAAATGTATGCGAATAATAAAAAATAATACGAATTACGGCCACAGACGTAGACAGATAACACAGAGTTTTGCAATTGCTGTCAAGTTAAACATTTTCGTTCTTAAACTAAAATAAAATTATGTAACATAAATAAAATAATAAAAGTGACTTCTTTAACAACATATATCGTCTTTTAAAAAGCGAAGAATATGGAAAAAGAAATATAGAAAATAATTATAATTAGTAAGGGGGTTTTAAAAATAAGACATATTCAAGTTAAAGATAATGGGTTCGCGTATTTTTGAACGAAATGACAATTAGGCATCATGGAGGACAGATTATAGAAGAAAATATTGCTTCTGTACTAAAACAATCACATTTTAGTATAAAGCCCCCTGTTGTCCAAGAAATCTAAATGTATTTTATTTGAATTCCACATTTTGTTCTAGAATTTGTATTAGACGTACACAAAACGGCCCAAGATAGCACATCTCCTTTGTAATTAAGTTTTAATTTAAGATTATTGCAAAAAATACTGACCATTTAGGTCGGCTATCGAATAATTAAAGCCATTTTATTCTTGCGGTGTTTGTTTTATTTCTTATTACTTGATTCAAACTTGTTTTGATTACGCGACACTAGTAGCAAGCGTGACATACTCTGTGACTGTCGGACAAGTTACTTCGATCGTGTATCGCAAATCGCTCGCGAGGACAGAACTAGCTATCATTGGACTTACACCCATTGTGCTATCATTTGGACGTTTACTATTGAAGTGCTATCATTTGGATTTGGAGTCAGTGAGAGCAACCACTTTTCGGCGATCACCGAGTCTTCGATCAAGTAAGATCTTTCCTTATTAGACCCATATTTCATCATAATGTCAAGCATAGAAGATATCTTATCAAATCAGCAACAAATTCTCACGGCCATTGAGCAAGTTTATACCAATTTTAAAAAAGATAGTGCTGACCGGAAGACCCCTGACTACATTAGGCGGAGGTTAGACACGCTGGATAAGTATTGGCAGGAGTTCCAATTAAATCATTTAATATTGTGTGGAAAAGATTTTCCTAAATCTCACTCGTACTTTATAAGCAATCAATCCGAATTTTGTAAAGAGAGATATGACAACATAAGAGCGGCGATTGCAAATTATCAAGTTAGGGAGGATAGGCCTTTGTCACCAGTGTTGAAACCTGCCACTCCGTAAAACATATCTGGACCATCAAAATCGCCATCGCCTCAAGTATCAATGCCACATCAAGGCCCTTTGTCCTTTTCTCTAGGGACAAGTAGTAAGACGGACGAAATGCTTCGTCGACAAAGTAGCAATTTTAAGGCTTTTGAACATACAATATCATACATTGATTTAGACACAGTATCAGAAAAATGGGAGTTCGATAATTTATTAAGTGCTATAAAATCGCGTTGGTGGATGATCGGTATTGGGAATTGGATAGCAAGCTTGGAGGTAGGAACCCTGAGTATGAGGAAACTTTTTATATTTACGAAAGGAAATATAATAAAATCAATAAATAAGAAACTATATTCGGTATCACATCAGCAGCAGTCAACACCTAAGATTAAAATACCCATATTTAGCGGATTTTTCCATGAATGGTCCTCTTTTAAAGATTTGTTAACAGAAACAATTCACAGGAATCTGAGGTTATCCAACGCGCAGAAGATGCAGTTTTTAAAAACTAGTCACGGGCGAAGCACACCGATTGATTCAATATCTAAATATATCATCCGATAATTATGCCGTTTGTTGGGATATTCTCAACCATAGGTACAACAATAAATCCCTCATATTTCGTTCACTTATTAAAATTTTGCTGAATGTTCCTGTTATGCAACAGACGTCCATGAAGCATATAAAAACATTACACGACACAACTTTGGAAGCTATTGCGGCGGGTTAGGCCGCCCGCAGGTAGGGGTAGGTAGTTAAATGAGAACTCAGGGTAGTTACGTGGTTCGGGCTTTAATAATTTCGCATCACTATTTACACCCGGCACTGTTGCTGGTGGTATGCAACAGGAGTCACTGGCCTTCACTGGACACTGATCCGGGTCTTCGGCACGTGGCGGAACCCGGCGACAGCTCGCCGGCGAAGTCAGCTGCCACGTGGCCGGGCACGGTGCGCAGGTCAGCGGCAGGCGCAGGCTCGGATGCAGTCCGGCAGGAAGCGGTGCGGAGCAAAGCGGGCAGTAGGCACGGAGTTAGCGAAAAAACGCCAAGTACGCCAAGTACGAAGAAGAAGAACCTGGAATCAGTATCCAAGAGATCGGAATGCAAACCTAGTTTGCATTCCGATCTCTTGGTGCCAGCGACTCATGGTAGCTCACAAGCCCGGCAGACAGAATACACTGACAAACAAGCAGTAAAAAGCGGTTAGCAAATAGAACACTGAACACTCACCCCAGCGGGTTCGGAAAGACGCGTGGTAGCACGCGGCTTTCAGGTTAGGGAAAAGGACGCGAGCGCCGTTACACGCGTATTTATGCGAACGCCGATGACAGTTCGCACGTCAAATTTGACAGATGTCAGTCAGTAAATGAATCGACCAATCAGCGCAACGGAGGCGTTGATTGGCATAGACAATAGGATTTATGTCGACTATTGAACTATAGATCGCAAATATAAAAGGTGACATTCCCACAACGTCACAGTACCCCGCCGAAAAGACCAGGATTTTACTTATAACTGAATATGAGTAAAATCCGTCTGCCTATTTAGCATTCTTGTTAGATTACACTTTCATTCCATCCTCTTACATACTTCATCCTTACAAAATGTCTAGCATCAAAATATATTATGACCAAGACCCTATAGACAAGAGAATACTTTGCGATACTAAAGGACTCTCCAAAACTACAAGAAGAGAATTTGTAAAATAGACGATGTTAGTAAATTGCGGGATCTGTTAAGTGTCGCGGTTAATGTCATGTATTTAAAAATAAACATAATGTTAAATGTGTGAATATACATTAATATTTGTAGTTAGTAAGTTTTAAATCTTTGATGTGCCAGGTACCTAGTGGATTACCATTCATATCTTCTAAATCATATACCAAAGGTGATTTTTTAGAAATAATTTTACACTTTATAAACTTGGGAGCAAGTTTTCTATTAAAACGTTTATCTTTGTCACTTTGATAAAAAGTTTTTCTCCAAACTACATCGCCAACATTAAATTCAGCAGGTTTCTTTCTTAGGTTATAGTTAGCACTATTCCTCCTATGTGCCTGCAGGAGCAACGACTGTACTTTGTTAAAAATATTAGATAGTATGCCTAAGTTTTCAGCATAATGATCTCGAGGTATGAAAATAATATCCTGGTCTGTATTAGTGTCCACATAGTGTGAGCCACAAGTGACTAATTCACGACCGTATACTAAAAATGAGGGAGTGTAGCCAGTCACCTCATTGACAGAGTTGTTAATAGCAAACTGTATTTTGGGAATCAAGAGATCCCATACTCGATGATCATTTTCAATGAATGTAGAAATAGCTGTCATGATAGTCTTGTTGTAGCGTTCGACAGTATTTACATGAGGCGTATATTTAGGTGTAAAATGAATATTTGGAATTTTATACTTTTCTAACATATTCTTTAAAGTTGAGCTAATAAATTGACGTCCATTATCCATTAGAATGGTTGATGGAATGCCATGAACAAGGAAAACATTTTCTTCTAAAATTTTGGTAATAATTTCCGCGGTAGCGCGTTTTAATGGAAAAAGTAAGCAATATTTAGAAAAACAACAAGTGACTACAAAAATGTAACAATTTTGCTTTCTAGTACAAGGGAGAGGTCCAACAATATCTATACTTAACATTTGAAATGGTCGGGAACACGACTTAGGTCTGCCCATTTCACCCAAAGTGGTGTGGTTTTGATGCTTATGAGAAATACAGGTATCACAAGAAGAAACAAATTCTACTACACTAGCATGCATTCCTGGCCAGTAGTATTTTTGTGCCAGCCTTCTATAAGTTTTGAAGATACCAAAATGACCAGCTAAAGGGTTACTATGGTTTTCAGAAATAATAGAAGACCGAAGTTCCTGAGGTACAACTTCCTTCCACTCAAATTCAGTATTAAGTACACATTTAGATTTCATAAACCGATAAAGACGGTTATTTTTAATTATATAGTTAGGGTATGAAGTTGGTGAATTTTGACAACCGTGAAAGATATTTAGGTACCATTCATCAGTTGTTTTATTAACGTGCATGGAAGTATCAATAGTACTAATATGCTTAGGACAAGAACGAGACAAAGCATCAGGAATAACATTATCTGCACCCTTACGATGTTTAATATCGAAAGAAAATGCAGAGAGTCGGACACCCCAGCGAGCGAGCCGACCTGTAGGGTTATTAAGGTTAAGAAACCATTTAAGAGCTGAGTGATCTGTATAGACAGTAATTTTTTTACCATTCTCTAAATAACATCTCCAATGTTCTAAAGCAACTAAGACTGCTAAAGCTTCGCGTTCAGTGATGCTGTAGTTACGCTCCTGTGGAGACAGTGATTTACTCATATAGGCAATGGGATGTTCTACGCCATCAATAGTTTGAGTCAGTAAAGCACCGACACCATAGTCACTAGCATCTGTGTGAACTTCGAAGGGCATGTCATAATTAGGACACGACAATATGGGAGCTTGCACTAGACAATCTTTTAGCTTATTGAAAGAATCCTGCGCCTCTGGAGACCAAATGAAGGGTTTAGCTTTCTTACTTGTAGAAGTAAGTTTATTGAGGGGACCAGCAATTGAACTAAAGTTAGGAACAAATCAACGATACCAAGATGCAGTGCCTAAAAAACGTTTGACCTCCTTAGGGTTGGTCGGTGTAGGGAAATTAAGAATGGCATCGACCTTTCCAGGATCGACTTGCAGACCATTCGAGTTAACAACATAACCTAAATATTTTAGTTCAGTACGAAAAAATTGTGATTTAGAAAAATTTATTGTCAAATTTGCATATTTTAATTTATTATAGACACGTAAAAGCATAGCCATATGATGATCAAAATTAGGTGATACAACAATGATATCGTCTAAGAAAACGAAAACGCAATTCTCAAATTCAGGACCATAGAATAAAATATCAACCAATCTTTGCTGCGTTGCAGGTGCGTTGGTAAGACCAAACGGAGTAGTGACAAACCTGAACGAACCACGTGATGGAATATAAAATGCTGTTTTATCACGATCACACTTCTCAATAGGTATTTGCCAGAAGGCTTTCGAAAGATCGATAGAACTTAAATAACAAGCGTTACTTAAATTGTCCAAAATTTCTGACATGTACGGTAATTTGTAAGCATCTTTTTTAGTAACTGAGTTAAGTTTACGACTGTCTAAACAAAATCTCAATGTTCCATCTTTTTTAGGAGTTAATAAGACAGGTGAACACCAAGGACTTTCACAAGGTTCGACAACACCGAGTGCTAACATTTCATCCAGCTCATTACATAACACGCGTTGTTTTTCGGGAGAAAGTCTGTAATAGCGTTGTCGCATTGGTTGTGAGTTGCCAGTATCAATGCGATGAGTGATGAGATGTGTTCTGCCTAGGCCTCGCCTTTCCGTAGAAATAGAACGAAATAGGTCAATAGTATTATCAGCGTTTAGACGCTGCGATTTGGTTAAATCGTCATAAGAAAATAATTTACTTTTGTTATTATTCAAATAAGAAACACTACTGGTATTAGAATCACCTAAAGTTATTGATTTTAAATACTTGGGGCAAATCTCAAACCTAGACCAGAAATCAATACCTAAAATTAAATACGATGACACTGTAGGTATCACGTAGGCTTTAAGAATATGAAAATTATTCTCAAAACTTATAGGAATATTTATATAACCTATAGGGTTTAACCGTTGGCCGCCAGCGGCAACAAAATATATGTCGTTAAGGTCTGTACACAACTTAAAACCAGCTGATAATAATAGTTTATGTGAATCGTTCCCCAGTAGTCACTGAAGATCCAGAATCCAACAAAGCACAAAAAGAAATTTCACCAATTTTTACATTAAGATACGGGCGAGAATCATTCTCCGGTTTACGTTCCCAGATTGATGTGATGTTATAAGTAGAAAAAAATATTTTAATAGTGGAAAGCCATTGTTCCCAATCTTCCTTATCAAAATTAACACTTTTAGTAGTAATATCACAACAATCTGGCCCTAGAAGTTTTTTGGTTTCGATTTAGAATGACAATTCGTACAATTAGTATAAATAACACCTTTGGTACCACATTTAAAACAAATTGGAAACCTATTTTGTTTATACTCAGCGAGCGTGTGGTCATTAGTGCGGCAGCGGGGACAATGTGAATGACTACCTGAGCGTCTTTTGTTCTCGAGCGATAAGCGAGAAACCGGTTTACTTGTAGCAATAGATGTATTTAAAGTGTTATTTTGTGTATTTGTTAGTTTATTGAAATTGTAGGAATGTGTAAATTTTTTATTAAATTGAATATTAGGGTTAGTAGTGTTATTAGAGTAGGCTAAATCTGGAGCTAGCGTATTATTAGTTATGGGAGGCGGTTCACGATATTGAGCTGTCCTACATTGGATATTTTCGAAATTTTTACATATCAAACGGAGTTCCTCGATACTAGAAATTTTTGGTGAGCATGCTATAACGTTAGAGTAGCACGGACGGATGTTGTGTAACAAAATTTCCAATTTTTCCGACTCAGGCAATTCTTTAGAAAGACGAGAAAAAAATTCAGACATTATAGAAAAATATACAGTGATGTTTTCAGTTTCATGCTGAGTACGATTACGAATTTCTGAAACCAAACGATAGTCATAATCGAATTCGCCAAAATCCTCTATCAAAAATTTAGACAATTGATCCCAATCCTTGACTTTACTTTTAATGCTACGGAACCAATGTAGTGCATTGCCACAAAATATTTCTGTAGCAAAATTTAACAAATCAGAAGATGAAATACTCCTAGCGGCTTTAAAATCATCGACCTTTTGCAAAAATATACGAACGCAAGTAGAACCGTCGTATTTTAGTAGTTTGAAATCTGACAACGAGGACGCTCGCATAGATACGTTGTAACATCTGTTTTATCAACTGATGTGGGTAAATTAAAAGTAGTCGGTTCACTGGAGTTAAGTTTTTTAAGCCTATTGATAAATGAATCATAATCAGTGTTAAATGTATGCAATAGTTTTTTATCGGCAGATGTTATCGGTTTCAATCTACGTGCTCTGTGATAAATATGATTTGCCAAAGTGGATGTACGCTTGAACATGTTTATATCAAATGAACATTCTAGGTTTGAAATTTTTGATTTTAAGTCATTAAAAGAAACATTTAAGGAATTTAGATCTATATCAAATGCTAATCCCGACTCATCAATGTCCTCAGATGGGTATAACAATGACAGTTTATGAATCTGTTTACGAAGTTGTAGCACTGTGTCGGCTGGATCTTCGCCGCGAATCAATACTTCGTAACACAGTTCATTTTTATTTAATAAAAAGTACTTGATAGGGTGAGTGTCCATTATAAGTAAAAATGAATGAATTTAAAAGATAAAGAAGAAGATAAGACGGAAAAAAAAATGCAAACAATGTAATTGGAAATTAGTTATCACGATTAGACTTTACACTTCACTTAGTTAGAAAAATTGACAAACCTGTTTGCACTTTTAAACCGCTCGCTTGCCCAGTTGCAGACTGCGCAACCGGACTGTGTGTGGAGTACCGGGTATAACGGTGATGCGAAAACCCACGTATTACAAAGAATTGGGCGCCACTGCGGCGGGTTAGGCCGCCCGCAGGTAGGGGTAGGTAGTTAAATGAGAACTCAGGGTAGTTACGTGGTTCGGGCTTTAATAATTTCGCATCACTATTTACACCCGGCACTGTTGCTGGTGGTATGCAACAGGAGTCACTGGCCTTCACTGGACACTGATCCGGGTCTTCGGCACGTGGCGGAACCCGGCGACAGCTCGCCGGCGAAGTCAGCTGCCACGTGGCCGGGCACGGTGCGCAGGTCAGCGGCAGGCGCAGGCTCGGATGCAGTCCGGCAGGAAGCGGTGCGGAGCAAAGCGGGCAGTAGGCACGGAGTTAGCGAAAAAACGCCAAGTACGCCAAGTACGAAGAAGAAGAACCTGGAATCAGTATCCAAGAGATCGGAATGCAAACTAGGTTTGCATTCCGTGCCAGCGACTCATGGTAGCTCACAAGCCCGGCAGACAGAATACACTGACAAACAAGCAGTAAAAAGCGGTTAGCAAATAGAACACTGAACACTCACCCCAGCGGGTTCGGAAAGACGCGTGGTAGCACGCGGCTTTCAGGTTAGGGAAAAGGACGCGAGCGCCGTTACACGCGTATTTATGCGAACGCCGATGACAGTTCGCACGTCAAATTTGACAGATGTCAGTCAGTAAATGAATCGACCAATCAGCGCAACGGAGGCGTTGATTGGCATAGACAATAGGATTTATGTCGACTATTGAACTATAGATCGCAAATATAAAAGGTGACATTCCCACAACGTCACACTATGAATTCTATGAAAAATCTGGGAATCGATGTGAATTCCTGGGACCCATTGATCGTACATCTATTGTCTCAAAAACTAAACACACAGACGTATAATGAATATAAAACAGCCATCAAGCAACCCCGAGAACTGCCCAATTTGCAGGAGTTTCTATCATTTTTAGAGGGGAAATTTACAAGTTTAGAATCACTCAAAAGAAGTATGTAATACCTACTAAAACATACAAAATTATGATAATTATTTGCCGCGACCAAGCATTTCCAACAAACAATAAATTAATTTCGCAACAACCTGATAACAACGCATGGAATTTTTTCAAGTGCGGAATATGCAAAACCAATGAACATGCGCTTTATTATTGCAGGCAATTTTTAAATATGACACCGCCTCAACGACGGCGACTTGGATCAAAATTAAATATATGCCAAAACTGCCTTTATTCTCATAATGGTAGGCCATGTATTTCAGAAAAACGATGTAACGAATGCAAGGACGCACATAACACAATGTTGCATGAAGCATTTACATCAAGTCACAGCAATAACGGTCCAAATACATCAAGGGTAAACTTGCAGAAACATGAACCTTCACAGCAAATACGAAGCAACTCGCACGTGTCACTTCAGCGTGACATGACTGAAATACTTTTAGCCACAACCATGTTAAAAGTGAAAACCCATGATGGAACATACGTTCACATGCGGGCCCTTATAGATCAGGGTTCTCAGGCATCCCTAATCGCAGAGCACGCTGCCAAATTATTAGGTCAATCGCAACTTCCTTGTCGGAGGGTGATATCTGGGATGGCATTAAAGAAAGTAACTGCACAGGCGCTATGACTATTCATTGTGAAGCTTTAATAAATGATTTTAGTTTTGACGCAGAAGTCTATATAATGAAGAAGTTAATACCAAATTTGCCAAATTCTAGTTTCTCCAAGCCAAGTTGGACATACTTAAACAACATAACATTAGCTAATCCAGAATTTAACATGAGTCGCTCAGTAGATATACTGTGAGGAGCAGATATTTATTCCTCTATCATACTGGATGGAATTTGTAGAAGCAGCGGTAATACACCCATAGCTCAAAACACACGTTTGGGATAGATTTTGACCGGAAATGTAAAAACATTGCAATACAATGCAATGTATTTAATGCATCAGTAAAAACGTCATCAGGGTCCTTGGTATAGTCTAAAAGACGTCATGAATTATGGTCCAAATTTTGCAACAAGATTTGCAGACTTTGATCGTTGTATGGAGACAGTACAGAGTTGCATTTACTGCAGATATAGAAAAAATGTTCAGACAAATTTGGATTCACCCCGAAGATCAAGCCCTCCTTAAAATAGTATGGCGTGACACGGCTTCTAAGCCCATCAAAGACTATCAACTAACGACGGTCACAAATGGAACGAAAGCTGCTCCTTTCCTCGCGATGATGACGATTAAGCAGCTCGCAGAAGATGAGAAGCATAAGTATCAAAGCCATGTAACGGAAGCATTACATAACTCATTTTATATGGATGATTTAATTCACGGATGCCACGACCTTGAAGATGCAAAAAAGTTGCAACGTGACCTTATCAACTTATTAAAATCGGGAGGGTTTCACCTGCGAAAGTGGAAATCAAATGCCATAGAGTTACTAGAAGATGTAGAACAAGCTCAAGTGAATGAACAAGACTTCAATTTTAAGCAATGACACATCAACAATAAAACCTTGGGATTAGGATGGAATCCTAAAGAGGATGTCTTCCACTTTCAGTCACAATTATCATTAGAACCGTCAAAAATAATTACGAAGATAATTCTACTATCAAGTATATCAAAATTATTCGATCCATTGGATTAGCTTTCTCCCTTATCAACCAAACTAAAACTCATTTTTCAAAAAGTATGGCTAGTAGATATCAAATGGGATGACCCTGTGTCAAAAGAGACACATGAAGAGTGGATCAAAATCAGAGATGATGTCGAAAATATCAAACATATTTTATTTTATTTATTTTTATTTTATTTATTTTGGATCGCCAACGTAACATACAATTGTGAATAATATAACGAATACAATATGAAAAGTAAAAATTTCTGTCACAATTAAAGGCAATCACGACATGACATAAAGAACAACGAAACATAACATTTAAAGATGTTAAAAATATATTATAAGTCTAAACAAACATATAAATATATATAAACATATAAACCAACCCGCCAACCCGCACTAGGCCAGCGTGGTGGACTATATGGCCTAACCACTCTCAATCGTACTGTCGATTGTAGAGGAGGCCCGTGCCCTGCAGTGGGACGTATATGGGCTGATACAGAAACATATAAAGATTCCGCGATGGCTTCGGACTTCAGAGTGTGCTAGTTGCACGGTTTTAGCGTCTCTTCAGAGAAAGCTTACGGCTGTGTGATATACTGTCGCATTATCGAAGGCTATCAAAATAAATTATCAATTACGTTAGTAGCGGGCAAGACGAGGCTCGTACCTACTAGCAAGACAATCACGTTGCCGAGATTGGAACTGTGTGCGACCGTACTCCTATCAAGACTAATGAGTAAAGTACTAGAGTAATTTTCTCACCCTTTACCCGTACATACTTATTACATAGGTCTTAGTTTATTTCAATTAATTCTTTTTCGTATTGTTTTTTTTTTATATTTTTTTTATCGTAGTTTTGTTTTACTCGTATTTAATTCTTTGTCACTAATGCAATGTTTCATTTTTGTGTTTTTGTATTCCTTTTCTTTTAATATGTCCATATTGTTTGCGCTATTTAAAGTATTATATTCATCACTGTAGAAAACTGCGCTTCACGATATTCTGTCATAAAGAGCACGGTAGAATGTTAATATTTATTATTGTATTAACTTTATCTAGTAAAAACTTATTTTTTTGCTTTTGTTCTTTAAATTCAAATACTTAACATTACTCTTTTTTTTTTCTTTCGCCTAATACTGTATGTTCATTATCTTGGTACCCCAAGATACAGGCTCTGCCTAGTTTGGGGACTCCTGTACAAATAGTTTGTAAGGCTGTTATTAAATAAAGATTATTATTATTATTATTAAGTCATAAAATGTCTCAAAGTACAAAGCATAAAAATTTACGGTTGGACAGATTCCATGGTTGTCCTTGGTTGGTTAAACGGAGATGCGTCAAAGTGGAAAACATTTGTTGCCAACAAGGTACGTGAGGTAACTCAAATTATGCCGCCGGAATGCTGGAGATATGTAAAGTCCACAGAAAACCCAGCGGACAGCGCTAGCAGCGGTCTGTCTGCTACACAGTTAAGAGACCATAACTTGTGGTGGCAGGGTCCAGTATGGCTATCAACATTTAATAATCAGGATAAAAACTTCCAATATCCTACCAATCAAGAATTAAAACTATCAAAGCAGATAAACCTAATCACACAACAAAGCGACTCTATCATCGAATTGATTTTATCAAAATATAGCAAATTCCGAAAAGCAGTAAGAGTATTGGCGTGGATTCACCGATTTAGCAATTTAAAAGTCAAGAGAAATAATTATTTATCAGTAGACGAAATGAAACAAGCATCGTTGCTGATTATCAAACATATCCAACACTCTGCATATAGTACAAAACTATTGGATCTAGGCAGTTCTAACAAAGTGCACAAAAAGAGTAATATTAGCAACTTACACCCGTACATCGATCAAAATGGGATCTTAAGAGTCGGTCTGAGACATGCTAATCTTGACCCAGACATGAAAAATCCCATTATAATTATTCCAAACAACAGTCGTTGTGCCAATTAGCTGATCGATCAAGCGCATGAAAAATGTCATCATGGCGGCCCCAGACTAACCTCTGCCTACTTAAGACAGAAATATTGGATTGTAGGTGGTAACAGAGCCACAAAGAAGAGACTACGGCAATGCATTAAGTGTAGAAGACAGGTGATAAATATTCATTTTTAAATACTAATAACTTCAATAAAACATTATATTGTGGAACATAGGTCACAATGTGTTTATTTGTTCATCTATGACCCGCGACATTGGCATATTATAGGTTAAGGGGAACGGGAGTTGAGTCTAGGTTAGGTTACTTTAATTGGGTTTTCTTAGGAATGCTGCATTACCTTTTCATGGGAGTGGTAACATGGAACCCCTCCACCCTCTCCCAAACCACTACTCTGCCTAACGATTCTATATCATACGCACTTATGAAAAAAGTGTATGTATTGTATGTAAGCATAGTCAATAAAATTCATTTTTTATGTTTTATAAGTAGACCAATGGATCTTTGATGAGGGTAGTCATCAGGTTGTAACCGTTTTTTAGTGCTCCGTATTCATTTTGCAATTAAAATTTCAGTTTCTTTTCCAATATAAATTTAATGTATTATCTAATGTGCTAACAATAAGTACTTGCCGGTGTAGTGTTATCTCCGCCTACAAATTTCATTCACTAATTTCACTATCACTGCGAATTTTATCACTGCGCCTGACCACTGTACAACCCTATGGATTCCATCAAGGACACACTTGCAGATATGATGGAGATGTTCCAAAAGCGAATGGCAGAATTTGATCTTTGAGAATTGAGAATTTGATCCACTACGTCCACCTTGGCAACCGACTTTGCCTCGTTCCGTTCTTTCATCACGGAGGCACTCGGCAATCTTCAGCAGCACGTACAGATTCTTGCGCGAAATGTGGACAACATTGAGATGAGAGGTCGCCGTAAAATATTACTTCTGCATGGTGTGAAGGAGGTAAACTAGGAGGACACTGCAATGCTGGTTACTAGTGTCATAAAAAACCACCTCAAACTGTCCGACTTTTCATGGCAATGCATTAAGAGGTGCCATAGAATGGGACGTCCCATTGAAACTCAAAGCCTCGGCCGATCCTGTTCAAGCTCCATGACGTGTTGGTTCGTGACAAGCTTTGGTACGCCAAAACAAAGTTGAAGGGTTCCGGCATTACCATGTCGGAATTCTTAACGAAGGTGACAATGACGTTTTCATGTCTCCCCGGGAGAGATTCGGCGTCGCGAAATGCTGGACCCAGGAGGGGTGCGTGTATGTTGCTGGTCCTGATGGTGCGCGGTTACGAGTTGCCTCACTGCAAGATTTGAACCGCATTGAGGCCATAGAGGGCGTGAAACCTTGTGCAGCTAGGACCAGGGCCGCGAAATCGAAGCGCACAGTCAACAATAAGAAATAACAGCGTTTTATTGTTTGTGTACTTGATTAGGTACTGGTTGGGTAACTTTATTAATTTTATTTTGTCTACCTACCTTTACCTTACACTTTACACTTTGTGCCGTTTTTTTATGTTGGTATAAGCTACGTTCCAAGACTTATTGATTTACAATGTTATCATTACAAGTTTTAATTTTATTTTGTATTAATACACATATTTTTTTTTATTTCATTTTTTACATTAAATTTTTTAACTTCTTATCTTATTGCATTTGTTACCCAGCAGTATTATTTTTTAGTTTGTTCCTTATAATTAATTTCATTATTTTGTATAGTTGAATTTATTTGATTATTTCTTGTTGATCGATTTATATTGTTCATGTTCATGGTGGTCGCGGGTTCGAATCCCAGGGCACACCTCTGACTTTTCGGAGTCATGTGTGTATTGATAGTCAATCACCACGCACTAAAACGGTGAAGGAAAACATCGTGAGGAAACCTGCATACCATAGCGATTTTTAAAAAAATTCTATGGTATGTAAGTCCGCCAACCCGCACTAGGCCAGCGTGGTGGACTATATGGCCTAACCACTCTCAATCGTACTGTCGATTGTAGAGGAGGCCCGTGCCCTGCAGTGGGACGTATATGGGCTGATACAGATACAGACAGATTTATATTGCAATATTTTTTTCTTTATATTTTGTTACCTTGTATAATAAGTGTTTCTCGACACAACCGGCAGATTGTAGTAACTTGTTAGTATTGTCGATATTATTTTTATGACATATTTAAACATTTGTATATGATCATTTTATATTTTTATATTAATGTGTGATAGTAGTAGTGATTCCGATGAGTTTTTCTCAGCATGTAGTGACAGCAGCAGTTTTACAAGTACACCAGCGCTTATTGATTCACTTACGTCCATCTTCTCTGTGGTTCCTAGGAATTTTAATGTTGTGCATATTAACGCTCAGAGTATTCCGGCCCACTTCCCCGATATGCTAGCTAGCTTTGACTGTACGAATCTCCACGCTATTCTTGTTTCCGAATCTTGGCTTAAGCCATGTCTTCCATCTATCTCCTACTCTCTCCCCGGTTTTCAACTTATCAGGAACGATCGCGCTGTTGGCGGCGGCGGTGGGGTTGCTATATATTTACGTATCGGCATTCCCTTTTCCATTGTACATGCGTCATCTCAGCCGCCGCCTGCAAATGGCGGCGAGCATTTGTTCCTGGAAGTTGAACTCCAACATTCTAAAGTACTTCTCGGTGTATACTATTGTCCTTCTCTTCGTATTGATTACTTCTCTTCTTTAGAAGCTATCCTTATTAACCTTACTCCATCGTACAGTCACACTATAATCATGGGAGATTTCAATACATGCCTTCTTAAGAAAAATCACCGTTCTTCTTCCTTAAGTTCTGTTTTAAATTCTAGCAATTTATCTGTCCTACCTGTAAGTGCCACTCATCATTTTCCTAATTCTGTACCATCCTTGCTTGATTTAATCTTTGTCTCTTCCCCTCATCTCGTCGAAAATCATGGACAGTGCTCCGCCGACGCCTTCTCCTATGACGATCTTATCTATCTGTCTTATAGGATTCGCCTTCCTAAAGAGAGATGTAAGGTTCGGATGCTACGTTGCTTTCGTGGAATTAATTCCGAACAACTGCTTAAAGATGCCGGCAATATTGACTGGGTTCCTCTACTTACATCGGATTCAATGGATTTTAAGGTTGAGTACTTTACCTCCAGTATTGTTAACCTATATGACATTCACGCTCCGCTCCGTGCTGTTAAGCTGAAGCATCTTCCGTCACCCTGGCTCACTAATGACATAAAAGATATTATGGCAAGGAATGCTGCGGCAAAAGCAAAATTCAAACGTCGACCTGTTACCCGTAACTGGGAGAAATACGTAGCTATCCGTAATCTGTGCAACAAGATGTGTAGGAATGCTCAACGCCGTCATGTCCATAAATCTGTAGATAATGGTGATCCAGCAAAATTTTGGAAATTTCTTCGGTCAATGGGAGTTGGAAAATCTCGTACCGATTCTAGTACCAATAATTTAAATATTGATTTAATTAATTCACATTTTACAGCTTCGCCCAATTTTGATAGGGCCACTAAAGAAAAAACTTTAAAAGATCTTTCCTCTACTCCAACCCCTGACTATTCTCAATTTGTCATAAGTCAATTCTTCTGTTGTGATGTTAAGAAGAGCATATTGTCGATTTCCTCCAATGCAGTTGGAAACGACTGCGTCAGTCGTGCTATGATATTACCAATCCTGGACGAAATTCTTCCTATACTCTGTCACATTTTTTATTTTTCCGTTTGCAATTCCGTCTTCCCATCCCTTTGGAAGGATGCCGAAGTCATACCTCTCCCTAAACGTTCTAGTCCTACATCATTTAATGACTATCGGCCTATCTCCATCCTTCCTTTTCTTTCCAAGGTCCTCGAAAATCTTGTTCATAACCAGCTTTGCTCCTTTCTATCCAAGAATAAACTCCTCAATCCTTTCCAGTCTGGATTTCGTCCCGGTCATAGCACTACAACTGCATTGGTTCATATCACGGACGACATCAGGGCTGCTATGGAGAACGGCAAACTGACAGTTCTAGCTCTGCTAGATTTCAGTAATGCCTTCAATACGGTTGACTATGATGTCTTGCTTAGTACACTTCGCTCTATTAACATATCTCCAATGGTAATTGACTGGTTTCGTGGTTACCTGGCGGGTCGCCGGCAGCGTATACGTATTGAAGAAGCAGTTTCTTCGTGGTGCGATAATTCTGCTGGCGTTCCTCAGGGCGGCGTTTTATCTCCCTTACTTTTCGCGTTATTTATTAACTCTATCTCAACTAACCTGATTTCTTCCTACCATCTGTACGCAGATGATTTGCAAATTTATTACCACGCACCAGTTGACCGGGTGACAGAGGCCATAGATTCAATTAACAAAGATCTTGCGCGTATTAACGATTGGAGCAAGATGCATGGTCTGAAAGTTAATCCGACTAAAACTCAAGTCATTATTGTCGGCAGCTCCAGGATGGTTTCCAGGATTGATACCAGTCTGTTACCTCGTGTAGTTTTTGATGACTGCATTATCCCTTACAGCGATAATGTCAAAAACTTAGGTATAATTCTGGATAAAACCTTCTCGTGGGGTCCCCAACTACAAGACCTCAGCCGCAAATTGTTTGCTGCTGCGGGGTCCTTGAGAAGACTACGGAATTTTCTCCCAATTCCCACGAAAGTTGTGCTCGTTCAGTCTCTTCTATTTCCTCTCCTTGATTATGCTGATGCTAGCTACCTCGATCTCACCGAAGCCCAATATGACAAGCTTGAGCGACTTCAAAACTTTTGTATCCGGTTCATATTTGGACTTCGCAAATATGACCATGTGTCTGAATTTCGTACAAAACTCAA
The DNA here is from genome assembly GCA_009982885.2 of Hyles vespertilio. Lineage (NCBI taxonomy): Eukaryota > Metazoa > Arthropoda > Insecta > Lepidoptera > Sphingidae > Hyles > Hyles vespertilio. The sequence continues at coordinate 250,797 of CM042809.1, read as the reverse complement.
GTGGCTATCAATGCGCCTTCGCCGAAATACTCGTATTCTTTTACTTTTGCATACCATTCTTTTCCACCCCTCAACTCCCCACTATCTTAAAGAGCGTTTTAAATTTCTTAGCACCACACATGAACGTTCACTTAGGTCCTCAGAAAATTTGACACTAAAAATACTATGAATTGCGGGCTTTGCGATTAGTTAAATGATTGACTTCCAAAATGAAATAAAATCATATGCCAGCCTTCGTGGCACAAATGGTTAGATGTCGGCTGTGAACTGAGAGGTCGCGGGTTCGATCCCCGCACCGCCAGAAATGTTTGTGCTGCCCACAAATATTTCTTTCGGGTCTGGGTGTTGTGAGACCGAAAAGACCCACGACACAAGACTCAATCTTAGTGTGGGGTCAGGACTATGTATGTGACTGTTGGGTGTTATTTATTTATTATTATTATTATATTTATGACACGTCATCTCAAAACCAGCATTCTACCATAGCCGATTCACCTATCGATTCGAGATCAGAAACCGCTTACCATCATCCACAACCAGGTTTAGTAGTTGATATATATGTGAAGGTGAGTGTGGCAGAAATAAAACTCCCGAACAGCTGATTAACGGCTTTTATCAAAGTAGTCGGTACACTCGGTATGTGTCGCACAAAGAACATCGGATCACACACTAAAATACTCTGCCAGCCGACCGCCGGACCGCACCGCACGCAGGTAGTCGCTAAGCTCCGCCCACAAACGGAGAACAAAGCGATCACCCGTTTAATGCGTGATAAATTTATCTAATAACAAAAATGGTATGTTTGTCCACTAATTAATTAATGTTATTTATTTTTATATTATTTACACAGCACTATGCTATATTATGAACTATATGTATATTACATTTTATATACAATGAAATAATATATATTTTACGTACATGTACACTACATCACCCCCCTCCAGAGACCGTCTTACGGGCGATAATAATCAGGGAACCTAACCTTGCGCCCCGATCTAGTTCTTTTGCATTCGTCTTCAGAGTCGGAATGTCCTAGGGTAGTGTGGGGTAAAACAGTGTGTGGATGGGTTTCTGGGTCACGTAATATGTATGCTGGCTTTAGGCGGTCAATGGACACAGTTACCTTGTGTCCATTATAGGAAATTGTCACCACCTTTTCACCTCGCTCCAAAACTTCATGGGGACCAGAATAAACTGGTTTAAGAGCACCACCAGTGCTGTCATCTCTCAGGAAGACGTGCGATGCTTTTTTTAGGTCCCTAAAAATAAATGTAGTACGGTTTGCACCATGGTGATTCGTCGGAGCTGGTTGGAGGTTCCTGACAAACTTACGCAACTGCGAGACATACTCGGTCACATCAGAAACATCATCCTGGATTGGATGGAAAAATTCGCCTGGAAGCCTGAGTGGTTGCCCATATAAAAGCTCGGCTGAGGATGCCTTTAAATCCTCTTTTAAAGCACTGCGGATTCCTAATAGGACGAGGGGCAAGGTATCCACCCAGGAGTAATTATTGTGGCAAACAATAGCGGCTTTCAATTGTCGATGAAACCTCTCAACCATCCCGTTGCATTGGGGATGGTATGCGGTGGTTCTCCGATGCTGGAAACCTATCAATTGCGACAGATGTTTAAATAAGGCTGACTCAAACTGTCTCCCACGGTCGGTTATGATGTCCGTGGGACAACCGAAACGTGAGATCCAGCCAGTGAGTAGTGCCCTTGCTACAGACTCTGCTGAAATATCTGCTAGCGGTATTACCTCCGGCCAACGCGTGAAGCGGTCAACAGCTGTCAGGCAGTAACGAAAGCCTTGCGACACCGGCAAGGGACCAATAAGGTCAATATGTACGAAAGTGAACCTTGTCGTGGGAAGTTTGAATGTCTGCATAGGTGCAAAAACGTGTCTTGTAACTTTTGCACTCTGACATGCCAGACAACTGCGGACCCATTCACGACAGTCACGTTTTACACCCGGCCAAACGAAACGCTCTGACACCATTTTGGCGGTTGCGTTTGCCCCTGGATGACTCAGAGAGTGAAGGGCATCAAAAACTTGACGTCTGAGTTGAGAAGGAACAAAAGGTCTGAGAGTTCCATTCCTGTCATCGCAGTGCAGCTCACGTTGTAAGCCAGGGAGCATAATTTTTCTAAGGTGCAGTGAGGTGTTATTGCTCATAAGGTCTTTCATTTCGCAGTCCATCTTCTGAGCATCAGCCAGGACTTTTAGGTCAACTGGTTGCCCGATTGCCTCTACACGAGACAAGGTATCGGCGACTATGTTGTCCTTACCACTGATGTGCCGGATGTCAGTAGTAAACTGCGAAATGAAATCCAGGTGGCGGAATTGCCTAGGTGAGCAGTTCTCCTTCCGAGAGTGGTAGGCAAAAGTTAGTGGTTTGTGATCTGTATAGATCACAAATTTTCTGGCTTCCAACATATATCGGAAGTGCTTGACGCTCTCGTAAATAGCCAGGAGCTCTCTATCGTAGGGAGAATACTTCTGTCGAGATGGACTTAATTTACGGGAGAAAAACGCCAATGGTTCCCAATCGCTCTCCCTGCACTGCTGTAGGACTGCACCTATTGCCTTATCTGAGGCGTCCGTCACTAAGGCCAACTTAGCATCGCATGCGGGGTGCGCCAGCAAAGCTGCCCTACAAAGACTATCTTTGCACGCCTCAAACGCTTCTAATTCTTTGGCTGTTAAATTTACTGGGTGAGATCCCTTCACCGAGCCAGTCAGCAGAGCGTTCAGCGGGGCTTGATGAGTTGCTGCATCTGGGACGAACCTGCGGTAAAAATTCACCATTCCCAAAAATCTCCTTAGCTCCTTCACTGTTTTGGGAACAGGGAAGCTGTGGATAGCTTTAACCTTTTCTGGAAGAGGTTTAGTGCCCTGAGCTGAGATCCTGTAACCTAAAAAATCGACTTCAGTTACACCAAAGACACATTTTCCTACATTTATCACCATGCCATACTGATGCAACCTAGCAAATAATTGATGTAAGTGTTGTCGGTGAGAATCCTCATCCTCCGAGAAAACTAAAAAATCGTCAATGTAGGCATACACAAAATCGAGACCACGCAACATTTCGTCGACAAATCTTTGAAATGTCTGACCGGCATTTCGAAGACCGAATGTCATATATGGGAACTCGAAGAGCCCAAAAGGTGTGACAATTGCAGTCTTCGGGATGTCGTTGACATGCACGGGTATTTGATTGTAGCTGTTAACCAGGTCGATCGTCGAAAAAATTTTACAACCCGATAAGCTTTGAGCGAAATCGTGAATGTGTCTGATGGGGTACTTATCAGGCACAGTGCGGGCGTTTAACAGGCGGTAATCCCCACAAGGACGCCATCCGCTGTCTTTCTTTGGAGTGAGGTGAAGTGGTGAAGACCAGGAAGAGCGTGATGGTCGACAGGTACCAATCTGCAACATAGCCTCGAATTCATTTTTGGCAATTTTCAATTTTTCTGGTGCCAGCCTACGTGGTGCAGATGAAACAGGTGGCCCAGGTGTGGTTTGAATATGGTGCACGGTGTTATGTCTGACTGTGCTGTGTATACCGGATGGATTGGTGATATCGGGGTATTGTTGCAGTATTTTGTGGTACACTGTTTTACCCATATTTACCTTAACCGAAGAAATTCCCTCCGAAGACTTCACAGGCAAACCCACAGTCGCTAATGTAGTGCTGGCGTCAATAAGGCGTCTACCACGAATGTCAACAATTAAATTGAAATGTGCCAAGAAGTCAGCTCCAATAATTGCCTTAGTGACGTCAGCGACAATAAATTTCCAAGCAAAGTCGCGGCGCAAGCCTAGGTTCAGCTTCAAGTGTATGAAACCGTACGTGTGTATTGTAGAACCGTTAGCCGCACTGAGATCGAAACCGTCTTTGGTTCGATTTTCTTTTAATGCGAGACGGGGAAAAACGCACAGGTCGCTACCGGTGTCCACTAAATATTGCATTTTTGTACATTTATCAGTAATAAATAAGCGACCTGACCTAGAGCAGTCGTCGGTCGCACTTACCGACTGTCTCTGGCGTTTCCCGCAAAATCGCACGGTTTCATACACTTCACTGCTTTATTCCCGAACTTATAATGATACCAGCAGAGGGGGTGCTTAGCATAGTTTGAGTTCGACCTCGACCTTGAACGTGTTCTTAATAAAGTACCCGATTGACGACGGCGGGACCGGGTTTCAGATCGCAGGGACGCACGAGTGAGCTCGTCTACCTGCAAAGCCAGCTGTCCAACCATCTTTTTGAGCTCGGCAATCTCGCTGGACTGATCGTTGCACTTAGATGACGCGGCTGCAATATCACAGGGCACGGTGATATCCTGGATGCGGTCGGCCAGGTCTGCAAGCTGCTCCAGTGTGAGTGTTGGCTGCGAGGCCAACAGCGTCTGGATGTTGTTAGGCAGGCGTTGACACCAGATCGTTTTAATGAAATCCGCAGGCACGGAAGGTCCAGCTAGGTCTTGCAGATGTCGTAAGAACTGCGACGGCTTCCGATCTCCTAACTCCTCGTGCGTCAACAGCTGTTTGACCTTCCTCTCGTGAGACGCTGAAAGTCGGCGTATGAGCTCCGTCTTTATTTTTTCATAGCGGTTCTTAGGTGGAGGGTTCATAACTAGGTCCTTTACTGCCTTGGCGTGTGCCACGTCTAAGTTGGTTATGACCGCTGTGAACTTATCAATGTCATCGCGCAGGTTGTAGTTTTCAAACTGTCCCTCAAGCAACGCGAACCATAATTCAGGGTCCTCGGGAATAAACGGTGGCACTTTGATGTTTTGGCGCACTGGAACGTCTGCCGAAGCGACACGAGCCATCCTTGTCCTTCTCAAGGTCACACGGTCACCGCTTTTCGAACCGGCGGTATGTGCCGAATCACTGCTGCTGCCACTCATGTATCCTTCGTCGGGGTCACCAATTTAGTAGTTGATATATATGTGAAGGTGAGTGTGGCAGAAATAAAACTCCCGAACAGCTGATTAACGGCTTTTATCAAAGTAGTCGGTACACTCGGTATGTGTCGCACAAAGAACATCGGATCACACACTAAAAAACTCTGCCAGCCGACCGCCGGACCGCACCGCACGCAGGTAGTCGCTAAGCTCCGCCCACAAACGGAGAACAAAGCGATCACCCGTTTAATGCGTGATAAATTTATCTAATAACAAAAATGGTATGTTTGTCCACTAATTAATTAATGTTATTTATTTTTATATTATTTACACAGCACTATGCTATATTATGAACTATATGTATATTACATTTTATATACAATGAAATAATATATATTTTACGTACATGTACACTACACAGGTACCAGTGGTACTTGTTATAATTCAGAGCTATGCGATGAATAAGGCTTCATCCATCAGAGTTACTTGGTTTATAATTTTACGACCAGCCCTTGTTTTTTGAACAATTCTACGTCTCTGCTCGTGCTACTCTGCCCTGTTCATCTTATTATCTCTAATTAATTTGAGTAGGAAACTATTCGCCTCGGCTGGGTCCTTACGGAGATTACGTAATTTTTTACCCATTGCCACGAGAATTTCGCTTGCACAATCCCTTCTTCTCCCCATCCTTGATTATGCGGATGCCAGTTATCTTGATATTACTGAGGAGCAACTTAATAAACTTGAGCGCCTTCAAAATTTCTGTATTAGATTTATATTTGGATTACGCAAATATGATCATGTTTCAGAGTTTCGCAGAAAGCTCAAGTGGCTACCCATACGGCTTCGTCGGAATACACACATTCTCTCTCTTCTTTTTAAAATACTCTTTAATCCACTCTCACCCCCATATCTTAGAAATAGGTTTGAATTCCTACATGACTCACATTCGAAGTTTCTTAGGTCATCGGAGAACTTAAGACTGAAAATCCCCGTGCATTCCACTTCCTTTGTAGATAAATCTTTCACAGTACAAGCTGCACGGCTGTGGAATGCTTTACCGGTAACAGTAAGAAGGGCCAAATCTCTAGCCATCTTTAAAAGAAAGGTTAAAGAACATTACTCTCTGGCTGAATGAGGACATTAGTAATTGTATACTTTTTCCTTTGTGTATTTATACTTAATTATATGACCTTTATGTTGTATAGATAGGTATATATATGTATGTATTGTGTGTATGTATATGTGTATATTGTATGTATGTTTATGTATATATGTTGAATATAGACACTACTATAATATTCTACAGGTATTATTCGTACACCTGATGCTGCCCCAACTTTCGTCCTTTTCTCTTATATCCATCAAATGGTTGTCTGTCAGAGATTGCCTTGTGCGATAAGACCGCCAATTGTACTTTTTTTTTTTCTCTAGTTTGAATTGTTTCCTTTTGTTTTATTTATGGTGTACAATAAAGCTTATATAAATAAATAAATAAATAAAATTAATATTATATATTTAAACTAAACTCTTTGTCTGTCGTCTGTCTGTTTTTATTAATAGAAAATGAGAAAACAGATCACCTGATGGTAAGTAATCGCTACCGCCCATGAACATCCATAACGTTCGGATCATAGATGTGTTAAGTCTTGATGTTGGTAGGTTCAATCTATTTTTATGTCTAAGTGCGTATTTAGTTTGTACATCGAATCTTTTGGTATAAAAATCTGGGTGTTTGCGGACAAATTTACATATTTCTAGTATATATATACTGGGCAAGGTTAAAATTTTAAGTTTTTGGAAATGTGGTTTGTAAGAGTCGGTCTGTTGTATGTTTACTAATATTCTAATTAGTTTCTTCTGTAGTGTAAACAGGGTTGGTGTATCTGTGCTATTTCTCCATAGAATAATACCATAACTGAGCCATGAGTACGCATAGGCGTAATAGGTGCTCAAAGCTGTTTGTGTATTTGTGGATTTCTTTATTTCTCGAAGAGCATATGAAAATTTGGATATTTTTGCTCTAATTTTGTTTATATGAGGTTTCCAATGTAGTGGAATAGCCTTCGTGCTCTGATCCTGTACTCGGACCGACATGGTGGCGTTGTTGTATATACACCTCAACACTTCGATGTACCGATAGTCTATGTGGCACCGCTGAAGAGACTGTAGCACAGCCCAGGTCTCGATCGAATCAAAGGCTTTCTCATAGTCCACAAACGCAGAACAAAGCGGCAAGTTATACTCCTCGGTTTTTTGTATAACCTGCCGTAGCGTATGAATATGGTCTATGGTACTAAAGCCTTTTCGGAAACCGGCTTGTTTGGGAGGCTGGAAGTCATCAAACCTGCCTTCGAGACGATTTGTGATGACCCTTGAAAACAACTTATAGACATGGCTCAGGAGCGAGATGGGCCTGTAGTTCTTCAGCAAAGTGTTATCACCTTTTTTGAAGAACAGTACCACCAAGCTCCTGCTCCATGCCTCCGGCGTTGAGCCCTCGAGGAGAACGGAATTGAAGAGCCTCTGAAGGACTTTCAGTACCGGCGTTCCGCCCGCTTTCAGAAGCTCTGAAGTGATTCCGTCCTCACCCGGCGCCTTGTTGTTTTTAAGTTGTTTGAGGGCCATCTCAATCTCAAACAGGCTGATGTCCGGGATATCATCGCTAAAGTGTCGGATTAACTCGGCTCTCGGGTCTTCGGCCGAGCTAACAGTAGGTTTGGCAACCGAGGTGTAAAGCTGTCCGTAGAACCTCTCGATCTCCCTTAATACCTCTGCCCTCGTCGATACCACGCGGCCGTCTTCCGTCTTCAGCCTAGACAACTGGCTTTGCGCAATAGACAAGTCTCTTGCAAACACTTTGGAGCCTCCGTTCCGCTCAATTGTCTCCTTAATGCTCACAGTATTGTGAGCACGGACATCGTGTCGCAAGGACTTCCAGATCCGTCTATTGAGCCGCCGATATGCTTCGGCGTCAACGGAAGACTGCAGCGTCAAAGATCGACGTTCGGCCATGAGGTCAAGAGTGTGGATCGAGAGTTTTTGTGGTCTATCTCTGCGGCGAGGTCTAAAATACTTAGATCCCACCGTATGGACAGCTTCTACCAAACCGCTGTTTAACTCGTCCACTGCAAGGTTTTCTTTTAGACAATCAAAGCGATTTGTCAACTCGAGTTGAAAGCTCTCGGGGTTTTGGATATGGGCGCGAGTAGGTCGGAGCGTAGACTTCATCAAGCGGCGCCTTTCTAATTGGACGTTGATATTCAATGTGCCCCTAACCATTCGGTGATCACTACCGGTTTTCACCCTGTTGATCACAGAGACATCACTGAACATCCGTCTATTCGTCGTCAAGATGAAATCTATCTCATTTCTCGTAGAACCGTCAGGACTCAACCAGGTCCATTTCCTGTGAGGCGGCTTCTGGAAAAAAGAGTTCATCGCGAAGAGTCCCTCTTTTTCCAGAAAGGCACGATGGCTATTCCACTACAGAGAGGCGTGAGACAGGGAGATGTCATATCTCCGAAACTGTTCACTGCCGCGCTGGAAAATGCCTTCAAGCTCTTGCAGTGGAAAGGATTCGGCATCAACATCAACGGCGAGTATATTACTCACCTTCGATTTGCCGACGATATTGTAGTCTTGGCAGAATCGCTGGAAGACCTTAGCACTATGCTCGAAGACCTTAATCGAGTTTCCCAACAGGTGGGTCTTAAAATGAACATGGATAAAACGAAGATCATGTCGAATATCCATGTTGTGCCCACCCCCATTGGAGTTGGGGGCTCGACTCTCGAAGTTGTAGACGAATATGTCTATTTAGGACAAGTGGTCCGGTTAGGCAGGTCCAACTTCGAGAGAGAGGTCAATCGGCGAATCCAACTCTGTTGGGCAGCGTTCGGGAAACTTCGCGACGTCTTCTCGTCCAAAATACCTCAGTGCCTAAAATCGAAAGTCTTCGATAGTTGTGTGTTACCAGTGATGACATACGGCACCGAGACGTGGCCTCTCACTGTGGGCCTCATTAAAAGGCTCAAAGTCACTCAACGAGCCATGGAGCGGGCTATGCTCGGTGTTTCCCTACGAGATCGAATCAGAAATGAGGAGATCCGTAGGAGAACCAAGGTTACCGACATAGCCCATAGGATTGGCAAGTTGAAGTGGCAGTGGGCCGAGCACATAGCTCGTAGAACCGATGGCCGTTGGGGCCGAAAGGTTCTCGAGTGGAGGCCACGTACAGGCAAGCGAAGTGTTGGACGCCCGCCTACAAGGTGGACGGACGATCTGACTAAGGTCGCAGGAAGTCGCTGGATGCAGGCCGCTTCCAACAGGTCATTGTGGAGATCATTGGGGGAGGCCTATGTTCAGCAGTGGACTTCCTGTGGCTGATATGATGATGATGATGATGAGGTTTCCAATTGATGTGTGTATCTATTGTTGTTCCTAATAGGCTAAATTCATCTACTATTTCTAATTTTGTACCATTATAGTCGAAATTTATGTTTAATGATGGTTTTTGGTGGGGATGGAATGTCATAAGTTTCGTTTTTGAGAAATTTATTTCAAGGTTATGGTTATTCATCCAGTTTATTTAATATGGAATGTAAGGTTTGATTAAGGTTTGTTATATTTTGGCATGGAACGAGTAGGGATATGTCGTCAGCGAACAAAACGCATGGTCCTTCTATTGTTTTGGGTAGGTCATATAAATAGATTAAAAATAAGAGACAGCCTATTTACGCTTCCCTGTGGTATTGATGCATTTATAATTTTTTTGTCTGATCTAATGTACTCTATAGTTTTTTTACTTTTGTTAAAAAAATCTAATTCAGCTATTTGCTCTCTATCTTTTAAATATGATTTTAGCCACTCGTGAGCTTTTTCGCGGATTCTTATTTCGTAGAGTTTATTTAACAGAATGTTGAATTGTACTTTATCATAAGCCTTGGTCATGTTTAACAATATACCGATTGCATATTTTTTATTATCAATTAAATTTAATGCTTCTTGAATAAATTTATAAACTGCTAAGGTAGTGGATCGACTTTTTCTGAAACCATTTTGGCATTCGTTAAATATTTGGTATTTTTCGCAAAAGTAATATATTCGAACACACATGGCTTTTTCGAAAATCTTTGAAGCTGTGGTTAGAAGCGTTTTATCATTTTTCTTATGAATAGATTTTATTAGAGCTTTTTTTAATTGGTCGGGGGAATATACCTTCTTCAAATGATTGATTAATTAATTGACAAAACAGAGGAGTTAGTTCATCGACACACTGCTTTAACAGAGTTGGTGGAAATTCATCTATACCATGACTTTTTTGTTTTTTTTAGTTTTTTTAATATTTTACTTACTTCTTTATGGTCTATCGGACTAAGGAACATTGAATTTTCAGTGTATTGTAGTGTGGAGCATCTTCCGAGTGAATTGGTAGATGCACTAGACGTTTCTTCGCCCATAGATGCAAAGTATTTGTTAAAATGGTCAGCAATTAGTTTTGGTTCAGATACGAGTTGGTTATTAATTTGTATTTGTATAGTGTATTTATCGCCTTTTATAATTTTTTTATTATTTCGTCCATTTATTATACTCCACATGGCTTTTACTTTATTTTCTGCTTTACTGATTGTTTTTATATATTGATGTTTCTTGGCTGTTAAAACTGTTCTCTATAATATTTTTTCATATTGTTTATAGTATTTCAATAGAATTGGATTTTTTGTTTTTGTAGTAAGTGTAATAGTCACTATTTACGGTTAATATGTGTAACATTGTAGTAGAATATAATTATTAAATATTTATCGGAGTACGTCTTCACACCCCGTTCCGTCCTCCACGTCTATGATCTATCTCCTTCTATATCTATCGCACTCACCCTTGGTTCGCGTAGTGTATAGTTCGAGACGACAGATGCTAAGAGTATGAATTTATCAATACACTACAGCAAGTATCTTCAGTAGTCGTTTATTTTTACAAGATGTTTTAATACCTGGAGTTAACCAGTAACTTTTAAATTCTGTTGATAGTTTAATTTTACGTTTAGGAATGCATTGATCTAGGATATTTAATAGTGTATTATTGAATGCATTAAAGTTTTCATTAATGTTTCTGTTTGGTGAAATAATGTCTTGCCAGTTTTGTGAGTTTAATTTGGATTTAAATCTTAATATATATAATTCACGTGTAACGTTGTTTGTACGCGATGGGCTCCTAAACCACTCAACTGATTATAATGAAATTTTGTAGAAATGTGTTATTTGTTCGAATTTACAGGGTGAGATAGTTTTTATCTTGATTAAATTGACGAAAGTATAAAATAAAGGAAAAAACATTTTGCCATACAAAACGTTCATGGGTTTGTGTGGGTTTGTAACTGTCAAACATTTAATGTTCATACCGTCGATACGGTAAACTCTTCCCTCAAATTAAATAACGTATTTAAATAAAGGTTTCGAATCGACAACATATATCCACAATATTCGATTAATGGCGTATTTTAGATTTTAAAGTTGTAAATTAATGACAGTAATAAAAAGTGGTTGACATTTATATTGGTTGTCAAATATGTATGCATACGTTCAGAAATATAATTTGTATAAACTAAAGAGTATATTATGAAGCTAAATAAATATAGGAAAATCAAATAAATAATATTCACACGTAAGCAGTTTTACTATGGTTTTACTTCTTTTCAAGATAGAATGTCACTTGAAAATGAAAAATCTTTAATAAAATAACACATAAAAATAAAAACTGAACTGAACTGAATAAAATAACAATTTTATATAATTATGGAGAATATTGCAGAGATTCTCAAATTAGGCGTTGCCTGTGTCTTGAGAAACCAGTTAAATATAATTGTTACTACATTAATTTATTGTGTGTGTCAGTGTGAGTGTATTTCTATGAAAATTAATATTTCATCTCTTTATTACTAACAAAAAGTAATGGTGTAATATTTTTGGAAAAACAGCACAGTGGGGGTGAAATAAGGGATGGAATATTGCATGGATAATCAAAATCGCTAGTGTTTAATGACAAAAATTTATAAGGCACACTATTTGGATATGTAGAAACGAGATATAATAGAGTGGGAGGTGGAGTGGGAAAAGACTGGGATAGCCGACAGATTTGATAGGACGAAATGTAAATGCACGGTATAAGACGGGATGGTTAATGAAGAGAAAGGACGGGACGTATCGGGAAGTGACTGGATGGGATAGACGGGATGGGACGGAATTGAGCAGGACAGTAGGATAGCTAATTCATGTTTAGGTATACAAGAGCTTATACGAAAAATAATATGTATTTGGTGTGGAGTAAAATAAAAAATATCTGCATCCAGGCAAAGGTGAGTCTGGTTTTTTTTGCTATGCTAAATAATTGAATATAATATTAATCATATAATAACTAAGCAATAGCGAAGCGTGGCCGGGTCAGCTATTATATCTATTAATTGATTTCAATGAATGTCTTGGGAGTAGTAACAGTGTTATAATATCTCCGTAGCAAAATAATGATTTAAATCTGGAGAGATGGGATAGAATATATACTAATAATCTACACTAATATTATAAAGAGGAAAGATTTGTATTTTTGTATGTAACGAATAAACTCAAAAAGTACTGAACCGATTTCAATATATTTTTTTTCATTAGAAAGCTACATTATCACTGAGTAACATAGGCTATATTTAGTACTAGATTACTATAGAAATCTTTTGAAATTCCTATTAAAACCAACCGAAGGTGTAAAAAAATAAGCCATAAAATGTCTTTCATCGCATACGCTGCGAAGAGTATTAATGATAATATTATAAATATGAATGATTCAAGAGGAAGGTTTATGTGTATAATACGTGCATATTATTGTAGAGAAATCTACATGCACTCGGGCGAAGCTGGGCCGGGCCGCTAGTTGTTTAGTATTTTGTTTGTTATATAATCGTTTTATTGTGTACCATGTTGTCCGTTTATTTTGTACCGAGGTGTCATGTATGATTGTTGCGTTATGATCTGTGAACCCTAGTTCCTCTACCGATGTATACAAGGTTAGTTTACTTGCAAAATTTGTAAATATTAGATCTAAGCATGTCGATGTAGTTTTTGTAATTCTTGTTGGTTCTTTTATGTGTTGTGTGAAATTATTTTCTAACATGAGTTCTAAAAATTGGTTTGATTTTAAGGTATTCTCTATAATGTTTATGTTGTATTTTTTGTAATTATCATTTTTATATTTAAGAATTGTTTTTAGTTGGTTGTAAAATATTTCTTCCTCTCTTCTATTCCAGTACATAGATATAATCAAGAAATTTTCTTTTGTTAATTGTATTGCACATCATTCTAATACATATTCTATAGACATATCAGTTATATCAGTTTTATGGACGCTGTCGATGTGATCTTGTAGTAGTATACAAACACCTCCGCCTGTTCGTGTTTTTCGGCAGTAAGCTGCTGCTATTTTATATCCATTTAGTTTTATAATATCTAATTTATCCCTCGATAGCCATGTCTCAGTTATACATATTGCTTTATATAGTTTATTCTGGTCAATGAATTCTGTACCATTGTTAGCAGTACTACCAGCATGGAACATAGTAGATAGAAAATTATTACATAAACGCTTACTTTTAACATATTGCCAGAAGGATTTAGGGTTATTTATAATATTCCGCTCGATTATATTTAAATATTCTTTGTAACATTGGCGTTCTATTACATTAGCCCTGTCACGTAGTAAGCGAAACGAATTAAGATCTGAGATGTTACGATAGACTTTATATTTGGATAAGAATTTAAATTTTTCTTTATTTTGATGAGCGGTGCGCTAAACCAGTTCGGATATTTAAGGGCTTTTTCAGCGAGCGAGCAGCAGCCAGGAAATCTTCCTTAGTATACCTGTTTGTAAAGGATACCACAATATTTTTCTGACCCACTATATTAGTAGGGACTCTGTACAAAAAAATAATCTGAGACTTATTCACCGGATAAGATATCTTGTTAGCGATTTTGGATACCACCTCAAACAAATTCTCCTTGTCTTTAACTGGAACTCCCTTGACCTCTAAATTATTAATTTGGAGTCACTGATCCTTCTCATCCAAACTAGTTTCCAACTTAGAGACAATTTTTTTTGAGTGAGGCAACATCGTCTTGGGCATTCTCCATATTTACCACCCTTTTTTCCAGGTTGGTAATTTTGGTGGCAAACTGTGATGTTAGTAGTTTTGAGATTTGCAAGTTCCTTCTTTACTTATTTTATGTTTTCAGCAAGAGAAGAAAGCGGCACAAGTTTGAGATTTATGATGGATAATTCGCTCATAATATTTTCTAAGGTGATAGCCGATGATGGAGAGCTCAACGGATTAGTAGTGCCCGTGTTCTTTCCAGACTCTTTACACGAAAGACACTTCCACTTAGAACGTCTATCACCTAATTTACGATATCCAGCTTCTGATATCCCTGAACACGGGAAATCAAAATGTTTCTCACACACAGAGCACTGTATAGCATCGACGACGTCTACACCACATCTTCCACAATTGACCATTCTTGCGCGTGCAGACGAGAGACGGTTGAATAGTGGTAAAATAAAAAGCAAAAAATGCAAACATGCACGAATGCGCAGGAGGAATAATACGGTCGACTATTTGGACGTGGCGGCAAAGCGAGCTTTGTCCTCACACGCACAAATACACCCCAATCGCCGCAGCGACCGCCGGTTCGATCCCCAGCAAAACGGTGGACTTTTTCGATGTTTTAAAATTCGCTCACGTAATACCAGTGTCCTCGATCACGACGCAACCGAAGAACAACCTGCTATCCCGCTCGGTCTCCTCTCACATGGCGGAGCGTCTCGATAAAAACACTACCGGTGCGACAAGGAATCGCCAAAAACTGCTAAGAGCCAATCACGAAGATCGAGCAAGCAAACTTCAACAACACACGACAGAAACCACAGCGCGGTGCGACACACGTCCGTTCACTTTGAATAGCAAGAGCTGACTGTACAACTGATTGTACAACTGTATTAGCCCATATCAGTCCCACTGCAGAGCACGAGCATCCTCTACAATCAAGAGTAAGATTGAGAGTGGTTAGGCTGAATAGTCACACATATGTAAACACAACACACAACAAAATGAGTAATTTTTGTACTTGTATCTAAGAATTTTGATGTACAATAGTTCATTATATTACAACTCTAATATTATAATAATATGCTTTTCTCTTCTTTTGTCTACTCGTAGTCATAACTATTATTATAAATAATCAGGAAATTAGGCTAATTGGGTTGTGATTTGTTACCAATTGTAGTGTATAGTAATATAAAGGAATTTAAATGTATTAACAGGCAGTAATAAATTGTATCTCCTAGCAATCGGATGTCTTATTTACGTCTCCCTGATCTGCACCTTACATGGCGACCCTGCCTGTAACGGGAGATCGACGCGCTCGGGCAACGCATACTTAACCTTATATGTCGCATCAGTGTCTACAAAAAAAATGCTCGTGTCAAAGTGCAGAAACATTATTCATTTTTGTTTGGCCAAGTGTAACGACGCTTTCGTGTTAAACTCCAAAGATGTGCCAATCAACCCAAAATAAGGAGGAGGTGTTCCTGAACCAGAACGCGGCCGGTTCCAATGGCAATAGTGCAGACCTGCAAAAACTTGGCTGGAGTCTAGGATACAACTCCATCATTTTGTCGATTTTGGGAGTCATCATATTGGCATACACCACATACAAAAATTGCCACAAGCGTTGGATAAGACAGGAGTTATTTCACACGACGTTCCGGAGTTCGAGGATGTTGGGCAGACAGGATAGGCCCATCCCGTGTATGCGAACCTATGACCCGAGTAAGCAGACCTCGATGGCGGCTGAGCAGTGATGGTGTCAAGTGAGAGTGCGGTTAAGTGCGGTTAAGTTCGTGAGCGTTTTTTAACCGTATGTAGTTTTGCGTGCATAATGGTCTATAGAGGAATGATGATATTTATTGGACTTTAATAAAAAAAAATAATTATTTAGTACTTATATAATGTACGGTCAGGGGTGCTCCTATCTAGTGGTCATGGCCTGTCCTAGAATAGGTGCTACGAGTACGCGACCTCGGCCCCCCGAGCTACTGCAGTCACTACAAACATTCCCTTCCATGACTGCAGTATCCACTCCTACAGGCCATACTCTCCTTTCCCATTATATCCTCTACTCACAAACCCTATTTCCTTTCCCCCGCTGATGACGGGTAGCAGCGTCGTCAGCGCGAGTCCCCTCCTGCGCTCGCCAACCCGCCTGCCAAGCGTGGCGAGTATTGGCAAATACCCCTCAATGGCGACACAAAAATTGACCAGGCTCCCAGTCCCCGGCAGCCCCACTATTCCTGGCGATGGTAGCAGCCATGGTTACGGTGGGGCAGGGGGTGCTAAGAATCCCCGGGTTGGCCCCGGCTACCACCCCCGACGACGACTGGCCCTGGTAACACACAACATACGCACTTTGAGGACAGACGAGAAGATTGTCGAACTGGAAGAAGAATTGAGCGGGTTACACTGGGATATTCTGGGGTTATCGGAAGTCCGAAGAATCGGGGAGGATACGATAACCCTGAAGTCCGGTAACCTGCTCTTCTACCGGGAGGACGACCAACAGTCCCGAGGAGGTGTCGGATTTCTCGTCCACAGGTCTCTCATCAACAACATCGTATCCATCGTAAGTGTGTCGAGCAGGGTAGTATACCTTATACTCAGAATATCAAAAAGATATTCGTTGAAGGTCATACAGGTATACGCGCCGACCTCGACACACCCAGATGAAGAAGTAGAGGAGATGTATGAAGACATAAGTCGGCCATACATAATTCCAAAACCTACTTCAATGTTGTTATGGGGGACTTCAACGCAAAGTTGGGCAAGAGAAGCGATGCAGAGTTGAAAGTGGGGCAATTTGGACATGGGCAACGGAACCTCAGGGATCAGAGGCTGGCCGACTTTCTGGAAAAAGAGGGACTCTTCGCGATGAACTCTTTTTTCCAGAAGCCGCCTCACAGGAAATGGACCTGGTTGAGTCCTGACGGTTCTACGAGAAATGAGATAGATTTCATCTTGACGACGAATAGACGGATGTTCAGTGATGTCTCTGTGATCAACAAGGTGAAAACCGGTAGTGATCACCGAATGGTTAGGGGCACATTGAATATCAACGTCCAATTAGAAAGGCGCCGCTTGATGAAGTCTACGCTCCGACCTACTCACGCCCATATCCAAAACCCCGAGAGCTTTCAACTCGAGTTGACAAATCGCTTTGATTGTCTAAAAGAAAACCTTGCAGTGGACGAGTTAAACAGCGGTTTGGTAGAAGCTGTCCATACGGTGGGATCTAAGTATTTTAGACCTCGCCGTAGAGATAGACCACAAAAACTCTCGATCCAGACTCTTGACCTCATGGCCGAACGTCGATCTTTGACGTTGCAGTCTTTCGTTGACGCCGAAGCATATCGGCGGCTCAATAGACGGATCTGGAAGTCCTTGCGACACGATGTCCGTGCTCACAATACTGTGAGCATTAAGGAGACAATTGAGCGGAACGGAGGCCCCAAAGTGTTTGCAAGAGACTTGTCTATTGAGCAAAGCCAGTTATCTAGGCTGAAAACGGATGATGGCCGCGTGGTATCGACGAGGGCAGAGGTATTAAGAGAGATCGAGATGTTCTACGGACAGCTTTACACCTCGGTTGCCGAACCTACTGTTAGCTCGGCCGAAGACCCGAGAGCCGAGTTAATCCGACACTTTAGCGATGATATCCCGGACATCAGCCTGTTTGAGATTTAGATGGCCCTCAAACAACTTAAAAACAACAAGGCGCCGGGTGAGGACGGAATCACTTCAGAGCTTCTGAAAGCGGGCGGAACACCGGTACTGAAAGTCCTTCAGAGGCTCTTCAATTCCGTTCTCCTCGAGGGCTCAACGCCGGAGGCATGGAGCAGGAGCGTTGTGGTAACACTTTGCTGAAGAACTACAGGCCCATCTCGCTCCTGAGCCATGTCTATAAGTTGTTTTCAAGGGTCATCACAAATCCTCTCGAAGGCAGGTTTGATGACTTCCAGCCTCCCGAACAAGCCGGTTTCCGAAAAGGCTTTAGTACCATAGACCATATTCATACGCTACGGCAGGTTATATAAAAAACCGAGGAGTATAACTTGCCGCTTTGTTTAGCGTTTGTGGACTATGAGAAAGCCTTTGATTCGATCGAGACTGGTGGGCTGTGCTACAGTCTCTTCAGCGGTGCCACATAGACTATCGGTATATCGAAGTGTTGAGGTGTATATACAACAACGCCACCATGTCGGTCCGAGTACAGGATCAGAGCACGAAGGCTATTCCACTACAGAGAGGCGTGAGACAGGGAGATGTCATATCTCCGAAACTGTTCACTGCCGCGCTGGAAAATGCCTTCAAGCTCTTGCAGTGGAAAGGATTCGGCATCAACATCAACAGCGAGTATATTACTCACCTTCGATTTGCCGACGATATTGTAGTCTTGGCAGAATCGCTGCAAGACCTTAGCACTATGCTCGAAGACCTTAATCGAGTTTCCCAACAGGTGGGTCTTAAAATGAACATGGATTAAACGAAGATCATGTCGAATATCCATGTTGTGCCCACCCCCATTGGAGTTGGGGGCTCGACTCTCGAAGTTGTAGACGAATATGTCTATTTAGGACAAGTGGTCCGGTTAGGCAGGTCCAACTTCGAGAGAGAGGTCAATCGGCGAATCCAACTCGGTTGGGCAGCGTTCGGGAAACTTCGCGACGTCTTCTCGTCCAAAATACCTCAGTGCCTAAAATCGAAAGTCTTCGATAGTTGTGTGTTACCAGTGATGACATACGGCACCGAGACGTGGCCTCTCACTGAGGGCCTCATTAAAAGGCTCAAAGTCACTCAACGAGCCATGGAGCGGGCTATGCTCGGTGTTTCCCTACGAGATCGAATCAGAAATGAGGAGATCCGTAGGAGAACCAAGGTTACCGACATAGCCCATAGGATTGGCAAGTTGAAGTGGCAGTGGGCCGGGCACATAGCTCGTAGAACCGATGGGCGTTGGGGCCGAAAGGTTCTCGAGTGGCGGCCACGTACAGGCAAGCGAAGTGTCGGACGCCCGCCTACAAGGTGGACGGACGATCTGACTAAGGTCGCAGAAAGTCGCTGGATGCAGGCCGCTTCCAACAGGTCATTGTGGAGATCATTGGGGGAGGCCTATGTTCAGCAGTGGACTTCCTGTGGCTGATATAATGATATGATGATGACTTATATAATGTGTATCAATAATATTATATTATGCCCTTATATTCATATGGTAGTCTTTTATATATTGTCTTTTGTTGATGGCTGAAGATCTTAATTATGTTTTGAATGAACTTAAATCTATAAAACAATATTTAATTAAAATAGGTCCTTCCAGAAGATCAACACAAGATGTAAGTGGAAAATATAAACAAGCTAATCAATTATACGATTTATTTTTTGAGTATTGTGAAAAATATAGAAGCAAAGGTAGCTAAGGGAGATATTAAATTGTCCGATAAAAAAAAATTTGGGGAAATATATGATAAGATAAATAATATTTTTACAAGAATAAAGGAACTTTGTTCAATTTCTCCTGATTGTTCTGTTGTTGAATCGAAAAACACCACAAGCAATATGGAACATTTTGATTTGAAAGTGGCGATATCTTTGCTTCCTGTAATGACAGGTGACGAAAATGTCACAAAGCAATTAATTAGTAATATAGAAATGTATTCAGATGTGCTTGATGAAAACGGGAAAACCTCTCTAATTAATTTTGTTTTAAAGTCTAGGTTATCAGAAAGTGCTCAATTGCGTATGTCTCAAAAATATTCATTCGTTACAGATTTGATAAAGGATATGAAACATTTTTTGTTATCAAAGAAATCAGATACGGCGATCCAGTCACAATTGCAACCAGCAAAGCAAAGTGGAAAAACTATAGAGGATTTCGGTAAGGATATTGAATCTATGTTTGTTGATTTGACTATTTCTCAGGCCGATGGTGATTCACAAAACTATGATATTTTAAAAACCATTAATGAGAAAAATGCTATTAAAATATTTTCGAACGGCCTGTGAAATAGCCGAATAAGCACCATAGTAGCGGCGCGTAATTATTTTGCATTGAATGATGCGATCAGAGGCGCTATGGATGAGGGGTTATCAACACAACCAGAAGGTACAGTTTTTAATTATGGGCGTGTTAGAGGTAGATGGTTATATAATGCGCACAATCGTCGTGGGTGTAAACGGACCCATTCAAATGATTATAACAGACGTCGCACTGTATCTTCCACGGCGCCGATAGTACGCGGTAGGGGTACTCATTCAATTTTTTTAAGATATGGTACAAATAATAGGGGTCGTACATACTCTTATCGTGGAAGTCGAGGTAATACAACTAATTTTAACAGAGGAAATAGAAATCAAGTTCGCGAGAATCACATGAACGTGATTCATCCAACAGTGGAAAACCCACAAGAAAATATTTTAAATACCTATAATGACTTAGATATTTTTTTTTCGTCCATAACAAAAGTAGTAAAATAATTAAGAACATTAACTCTGTTACTATGAGCGTATTTGGCGTTCCTCAGAATTTGTTAATTGACACCGGCGCTTCGTTGTCCGCTGTGAAGTATGAGAATATGATCGCGCTTGACATTCCATTCCATATTGAGAGAATTTGCATCAGAGGCATAGGTGGCAACATAGATTCCGAGGGATATGTTTATTTAAAATTAAACGTAAATAACATTGAATTTACCCACAAATTTTACGTATTTAAAAGTTTACCTTGTCGAACTGACGGAATTTTAGGACAGGATTTTTTGAGTAAATATAATTGTATTTTGAATTTTGAATTAAATACTTTAAAAATTAACACGAATACCAATAATACTATTGTAGAGTTACAGATGGGAAATATTGGTTACAATAACTACCTAACACTGCCTCCTCGATGTGAATCCGTGCATTACGTTGATACAGTTATACACAGGGATTGCGTCATATTTCCGCAAGAATTATGTGACGGCATTTATTTAGCTAGTGCTATAGTGACGCCTAATCAAGGAAAAATTCCATTAAATATTTTAAACACTAGGGTGATGTCGTAAAATTAAGTTTTTTATACCAAGGTTTGATTATTTAAGTAATTATGAAAGAACAATGATAATCCTCCATACATTTTTTTGTTGTAATTTTTTTTGTGTGTATTGAGATAAAAAATATTTTAAAATATAGATTTAGAATTCCTTAACAATTATTACTTAAGATTTACTATTGTAGCAAGCCTAGGAAAAAAGATATTCCACTTTAAAGTTTTACAGATTTTCTATATGTTGTCAAACTCTGTGGGTAGTTAATGTTATTTTGTTCCATTTATTGGTATATATTGGCTTGAGGCAAAGTTATGACCCACAAATAAAAGTAAAAAAATATATTTTACACGCAATTTGAACATCGAGTACTTATTTATTTTATTAATTTAATAGTAATATCATGTGCAATGGAACAAAAAGGAAACAGGGGACAACTATATATTATTATTTGCACAATAGCGCTTTCGGGTGACAGAAACAAATTGTTATTCCGTAATTAATTAATCAGTGATTATTTTGCTGTTTTCACGTCTCTGCACTATTTTTTTACATTAATTATCTGAGAAAGATAATTCAAGAAAGCCAGTCAAGCATTTACATATTTTAAAAATGGCAACATTGAAACGACATAACGCCTCTCCAATAAAATTACAGCAAATATCAATAAAGCATTACGAAAAATGTGAATTCGTAATTCAGGCTTAGGTTCGCTTTGAGCCAGGCACCAAAATTACTTAGAAAATTAATTATTAATATTTTTATACATGAATTTTATAGACGCTTAAGAATTGCATTAACAATGATTTTACCAATGTTCTTTGTAGTTTTGGCCAGAACATTGTTGATGCGGATCGTGTAAAGAAGTTATTTAAACTCTTACAATTAAATCATTTAAACACGGAAGAAATAATATCTATAGAGAATATTTGTGCAAAATACTCAGATGTGTTTTACATTGAGGGAGACAAGTTAGGAGTGACTAATATATACAAACAATCCATACATCTTAAAGACAACGTTATGCCAGTTTATACTAAACCATATAGGATACCAAAGTCATTAAAACCCGAGGTAGATAGTCAGATTAGTAAAATGTTGGAAGAAGATATAATTGAAGAATGTCAAAGCGAATGGTCTAGCCCTCTCCTTCTCGTACCGAAGAAAAGTGAAACTTCAGGCGAAAAGAAGTGGCGCATAGTGATTAATTATAGGAAGTTGAATGAAAGAGTGCAAGACGACAAATTCCCTTTGCCAAACATAAACGACATATTAGATGCTCTGTCAGGTTCCGTCTATTTTAGTCATCAAGTCATCTCGACTTAACACAATCTTATTATCAACTTGGCCTTTATCCAGATAGTCGAAAAGTAACCGCATTTACAACCAGTAAACAATATCAGCTAAAAAGATTGCCCATGGGACTCAAAACTAGTCCTAGTGCCTTTAGTCGGGCAATGACAGTGGCCATGTCAGGATTAAACTATGAGAAGTGTCTTATATATTTAGATGACCTTGTGTGTTTTGGTCGTAATATAAACCAACACAATAAAAATTAAATCGATATTTTAGAAAGACTGGGTAAAGTGAATCTTAAACTCAATCCACAAAAATGCATGTTTTTTAAAAAAGAATTATTGTATTTAGGACATGTATTATAGTTTCTGCACAAGGTATAAGTCCCGACCCCAGTAAAACAACTGTTATACAAAATTACCCTAGGCCATCTAATAGTGAAGACCGCTCATGAACAGTAGCAGAACCAAACAACACCTTGAATTACAAAGCAATGCTTGGCATTCCACTGCGCTCACCATCCTGAGACATAAGATGTCAAGTCTCAATATGTCCAGTAGTTACTCTGGCTACAATGTCCTTCAATCCGAAACACAACAGTGCATTTAAACTGCTGTTTGATGGGAGAAATAGACATTACGGTGGTACCCACCCAGGTAGCCTCTCACATATGAAAGACCTACCACCAGTAAAATTTTTTGCCAATTACTACAGAAAATTCATCCCTAATTTTACTGAAATTACTATACCTCTTAATGGATTAAACCGCAAAGGAGTTATGTTTGAATGGACGAATGAATGTGAAAACTCATTTCTACAACTGAAAAAATGTCTCGCGTCTCCTACATTACAATACCCGGATTTCTCAAAAGACAGGGAATTTATTCTACATACTGACGCATCTGGAGTAGCAATAGGTTCAATGTTATGCAATAAAAATGATTTACCTATAGATTATGCAAGTCGTTGAATGGTTAACCAAGGAGATAAAGAATAATAAAAAGTGGTCCGCACCACACATTCGTATTATTAAAGGAGTTATGAAAATAGATAATACCGATGAGAGAAGAGTGATTCTGAATGATTTTCACTTGCTGCCTACAAGTGGACATGCAGGCGTTAGGCGTATGTTAAATAATATTAAACGATATTATTTTTGGCCAAACATGAGCGAGGTTGTCAAAAAGTTCGTAAGAAGATGCGATAGCTGTCAAAAGCAAAATTACTCCTTACCAACTAAACAACCTATGGAAATAACAACTACAGCCAAAGGCGCTTTTGATAAAATATATTTAGACATAGTAGGACCTTTAGAGAAAGATTATAATAACTTTTCATATATATTGACTGTTCAATACGAATTAAGCAAGTATGTGGAAGCTTATCCTTTAGAAACTAAAGACAGTATTAGTGTAGCCAGAGCTTTTGTAGAAAAATTTATACTTAGATATGGTATACCACGAGAAATTGGAAGTGATCGCGGTACTGAATTTATGAGTTGTACTATGGTATGTAAATTATTGCATATCACACATATGTCATCGACAGCGTATTAGGGCATCGAAACTCGGTTCAATTTTGAAAACCCGGGTTTTCGGGTCTAAGAGTAATCAAAACCCGGGTAGACCGGGTTTTTCGAGCATTTCGATCATTTTATTGTAATTTTTTAAAATACTCTAATCTGCGTTTATATATCGAGTTCCTATCTGTATCAGCCCATATACGTCCCACTGCAGGGCACGGGCCTCCTCTACAATCGAGAGTACGACTGAGAGTGGTTAGGCCATATAGTCCACCACGCTGGCCTAGTGCGTGTTGGCGGACTTACATACCATAGAATTTTTTATAAATTGATCCCAACAAAAACATCCTGTAAACAAATTCCAAGTCTCGCAGCTCAGTTTATCTACCGCAAAAAGTTGTGAGATCCATGTAATACCAAGTCGATTAATTTATTTAGTCCTCGCTAAAGGGACCTCCTGTATAAAGTTATTACGTAAGTTATTATCATATCAATATTAAAAAAAAATTACAAATTAAATAAATAGATCGACTTGGCCATCGCATGAAAACATAATGTATCGTACAATTTATACATAATACTACTGGCCAAGTCGATCTATTCTCTATAACTTTATACAGAATGTCCCTTTAGCGAGGACTAAATAAATTAATCGACTTGGTATTACATGGATCTAACAACTTTTTGCGGTAGATAAACTGAGCTGCGAAACTTGGAATTTGTTTACAGGATGTTTTTGATGGGATCTCACGTCTTTTTGTAGAGTCCTACTTTTTTATTTTCGGTACTTTTTATTTCTAAAATATATATATAACGATTTTTCTTAAAGCCTCTGTCTTATGGTTTTTTCTTATTTTTGTAGGTATCAATTTATCACAAATATAGCGTATTTGATTATTAGTGTTCTTTCTTTCATGTTCATTGATATTTTCGAGCTATTTAGTCTATTTATTTGCAAGTTTTTCTTCGTCATGTTTTCCTAGAGGAATGTTGTACAGTTTCATGGGCTGAATACACCATTTCCCTCTCTATACCCCCCTCCTGTTATGCCTCATTTAAATAGATACCTATCTACAAGTATTATTCCATTATATACGGGTACAACGAATCATTAACTGCAAATGTAACTTTGTAATCCTATACATTTATATAGGATTACAAAGTTATTCACGCAGTTAGTGTATCTAGAAAACTAGACAGAAATTATGAAATGTTTAAATTTTCCCATAACTTAGATACTAAATACTAATGATATTCTAAATTTGAAGGTTCTATGTCTGCTAAAAGTGCCTTAGACTTGATGATCGATCAGTCAGTCAGTGAGTGACAAAATTACGAAAGTTTGACAAGTTATAATTCTTAAACCACTGGTTCAAATTGAATGAAATTTTAAATGTACCGTGTTTACACAATGCCTGCTAAGTAACTGAAAATTCAGGCTTCTTGCTTTAACCACAACGAAGTTATGGGGGGTTGAAAATGGTCTGAATTGCTTCGAGAAAAGGATGGTACGACAGTGCCGCTTTTTAGCTCGACTTGGAGGGGGCACTGCCGTGCCTCCAGATTTGGTATGCAGGTTTCCTTACGATGTTTTCCTTCACCGTTTTAGTGCGTGGTGATTGACTATCAATACACACATGACTCCGAAAAGTCAGAGGTGTGCCCTGAGATTCGAACCCGCGACCACCGTGAACATGTTGGCAGTCGCGTCTAGTCCGTTTACCAACAGGCCACCACGCACTTTTCCTATAATGAGTACAAAATATAAAGGATGAGGAAGAATTTAAATAAATAAAACAGTACTTTACAAATTACAAAAACAGTTAAAATTATATATCTATACTAATATTATAAAGCTGCAGAGTTTGTTTGTTTGTTTGAACGCGCTAATCTCTGGAACTACTGGTCCGATTTGAATGATTCTTTCAGTGTTGGGTAGTCCATTTATCGAGAAAGGCTATAGGCTATATATCATCACGCTATGACCTATAGGAGGAAAGCAGTAGTGATATTTCTAGCAAATACGAGGAAATTTTGTTCGTTTTCGTGGTCCGATTGGTCGATATTCTAAACTGATAGTCAGAATTAAACATTTTGACCGTCATTTTAAAACGTGTATGCACCCGGGCGGAGCCGGGCCCTACCGCCAGTATTATATATATTTAATAATATAACTAACCCACTGCTCCACACTTCACCCCATTCATGTCTTGAGATCGACGCGCGCGTTCCATTTAACTTGCATGCATTGATTTAAAAACTAAGGATAGGCCCTTCAGTACATTGGGTACGTTAAAAAGATGGCTGTGTAAATCGCGCCATCTGTTGGATTTTTACGTCAATGGCGGCCATGAAATCGTTTTTCAATAATGCTAAAATAAATGTTATATTGACTTAAAGTTATATAATTTTTACTTAGCGGTGATAAGAAATGTTATCTTTTTTTTGTGAATTTTCGGTCATCTTTATTGCAACCACGACGATACAATTGGGCATTTTTACGACGAATTACAGACCGGTGCGCTGTGACGTCACAACCGCTGCACTGGTCTGCAGACCAGTTTCGTGACAACACTTTTCTCGCTCTCCGCCCCGTCCATATATTTTACGTCAATGCTTGCATGGCTTGTTTTATTGGTAGGAAAGTAGCACCGAAGCTACTTTTTACGTAATATATAATAATTTATCAAAGCGTGTTTTTATTCCATTTACTTATTATTGCACCCGAAAAACCCGAGTTTTATAAACCAAACCCGGGTTTTTTTATAATCCGCAGAACTGGGAAAACCCGGGTTTTTTCGGTCCGGGTAAACCCGGGCTCGATGCCCTCACCATGAATCATTAGAAAATACGCATAAGTCACTTAATTCATTTTTAAGAATTCAAACAGACAATAATTCGAGATTTTGGAGCAATTGGTTACCATATTGGAGGTTTTCATTCAACACCGCAGTACATAGTGAAACAAAATATACACCCTGTGAATTAGTTTTTAGCAGAAAATGTAATTTGCCAAGCAATTTATTAAATAATAATTTCATAGAACCTCTATATAATGTGGAAAGTTATCCATTGGAGTTAAAATATCGCTTGCAAAAATCTCAAATTGAAGCCAGATATAATTTAATTAAAAGCAAACACCTTAGAAAATGTATTTATGACAAGTATGTAAACCCTGTTACCTATAATAAAAATGATTTAATATTGGTTAAAAATGAAACAGGTAATAAGTTAACATGTCCTTTATATGCAGGACCTTATAAAGTTGTAGAAGATATGTCACCTAATGTGAGAATTTTGAAGAATAATAAAGAGGAAATTTTACATAAGAACCGTACAAAACGTTATCATAACTGACTTTATACATTATAATATATTATTTTATACAAATTGTTTACTTTAATGAATTATATTTTATCTTGTATTTTTTTGTTTATTTTTTTCAATTGTATTTGACAGGTAATAAAAGAAAATTAATTTTTATTTTGTTTAATTTTCTTTTTCTTTTTTATGGAGCGTGTAGAGTATAGTAATATAAAGGAATGTAAATGTATTAACAGGCAGTAATAAATTGTATCTCCTAGCAATCGGATGTCTTATGTACGTCTCTCTGATCCGCACCTTACACAATTATGATAATTTATCTTCCTACAGCTCGTTAAAGACACAGTATGAAAGGAGGGCTCGACCGAGATCTTATCATTTTCACACAAAAAAACTGATTTAAGTTTTGTTGCGCTGCATCTGCTCAGTAACATAAAAAATTGGCATTAGAAATAAATAAATATAAAAATGATAAAAGCCACAGTGTAGAAGTCCTCGCTCAAACAATGGAGACCGCTAACGTGAACACACATCGCTGACTATAAATGTGCTCGCGTCTGGCAAAACATGTAAAGAGTAGAAAGCAAAGAGTACAAAATATCTTGAGGAAACCCAAACTCTATCATAATATAACGTGCTTGGGATGACTACGCAGTAATACACAATGTACAAGTTAACACTTATTTGTTTGTTGCCTAAAAGGTAATAGTATCCACTGGCGAGTGATGATGCACGCCCCCTACTCATTAGTGAGCGCGCTATCGACGTGCTCGGACCGGTCTACTGCGCGTGCTGCTGCGCTCCGTCGCCTCGACTCACTGTTTATTGCACTTTGTGGAATATTTGTGGCTCCCTGTGTATCGCCTGCGTCTCTGACCCCGTTTGTTGTGTTCGTGCATGCAACCAAGGTACGCCAGCGCAGTGATGGAACAACCTCAACACTCAACAGTGATGTGATGTGCGTAGCCGCTGCGGGTTTTCCCTGTAGTGTTGAGTGGCGAGCGGGTTCGTGTCCCGCGGTGCGGCGTGCGGCGGCGATGTGTGGCGGCGGCTGGCGCGCGGCGCTGCTGGCGGCGCTGCTGCTGGTGCCGCTCGCCGCCGAGGACTCGCTGCGCCCGGAGTGCCCGAGCGACGCGCCCGCACTCTGTAGCTTCACTGAACGGGGTAACCAGGGAGAGTTCTTCTACAAGGTGTCAGGTAGGCGCTCCGACTACTCTCTGAGCTCACTCGGGGCGTGGGCTGCCATCAGCTGGATGCCTCACTGCGTGTCTTACGATCACTGAAAACATACCTATTTAGATTTTAAGGAAATAATTTTCGATGAGTCTTTTGCTAAAGCGTACTTTTCAGTTTTAGTTATGAATCACTTATTTATTTATGAATTTGTAGTTTCTATTCCATAGAGTACTAATCCTGAAGATTCTTGTACAAATAATAAGAAAAACTATTTAACTCATTGTGTTGTCATCGATTGTTGATAAATTTGAAAAACTTCAGATAAATTCGACGTTTTCAAGTGTTCAAAAATCCAGCTGAAAGATTCCGTTACAATCATACATATAGTACAAGCGAAGCTACTAACTGAGTGTTAATATACATATAAGAAATGTTTGGTAAAACCTAAATAGCGGGTAATACCCATATTTTATATTCTGTTCCACGGCTGCTGATGACCGCGTGTGATCTTAGGATTGGATTACTAAACTCGTCAAGAAAAAATCATATATGTTGAGATAATAGCAATAAATGATAAGAATGAACTGCATGAATTCGTCATTCTACATAATATTATTATTATCTCTTAAAACACAACAAACCTCCAGGTGTCTCAATATTCCACGCTTAAATTAATTTATAGTAATTTAAAAAAAACGAGAAAGTTTGTTTATGTTTTGTTTTTATGTGTAGTATTAGTACCAGAGATGACGACCAAAACCATGTATCATAGCAATACGGTCGAAACTGTATAAAATCGTTAGATTATGTGATTCTGAACCCGACTAAGTAGGTAGTAACGGTCAAAAGTGTAGCAATTGCATGTGAGGCTATTTCTGCTGTGTCCAAAAAAAAAGGCAGTCGGTATCATAGCAATACGTCTGATATTGGAAATGTACATAGATTTTATAATTTGAAAGCCATAATATGAAAGCCTTAAGCGAACGAAATCCACCATTATTATTTGACCAACAAAATCACTGTAAAAAATGCAACTATATTTTCAGTGGAAGGGCTTATTAAGACCTATACGTGATACATTGAAAAGAGCTCTTGTTTTATAAAGAGCGACTGACTGGCATGTGCGCGAGACGCGTCGCTGCGGTCAACAGATTACACCGAAGTCTGAATTAGCTCATGCTTTGTGACGCTCTGGCGTCATCTCCATTAATCCGCTTTCGGAATAAATGCGTCCGCTGTTTATTTAGTTACAAACCGATCATAAACCGTATTAGTCACTCAAATGGCTAAATAAAGAATCTACTTTGTTATTTGCATTTTCCATTTGCGGTAGAGCCACGCTGTTGTCAGTCATGACTCAGCATCAATAGGCAGGGTATTGTCCCAAGAGGTACTATTGTCTCACAGAAGAGAAGTTAAGCGACAGTTTTGCTGGTGTTCCAATTCGGCATGCTATTCGCCTGATGGTAAGCAATACGACCGCTCATTTACAATAGCAAAACCAAAAAACACCACGAATATAAAGAAATGCTTGGCATTCCACTGCGGTAGCCATCCTGAGACATAAGACATTAGGTCTTAATATGTTCAGTAATTGCTCTGGCTGCAATATCCTTCGAGGCGTAACAAAAAAGTGCATTTACACTGCTAATAATATGTTGTACAATAATGTATTGTAAGAAATGTCTTATACAGGGCGTGGAACCATTTCATTAAACTAACAACTACAATACTGTCGCTATCTTCCACTGAATCACGGGTAAATCTTATATAAAAATAAATATTTCGTTTTGGTATCTAAAATGTGAAATCGGATGTGTTTTTTTATACATAATGCGGCTTTTATTAATTGAAACGAACCTTGTCGTATAATATTTTTTTCTCAATGGCTCGAAAACTATTAAATAAATAAATAAATAAATAACACCCAACAGTCACATACATAGGCCTGACCCCACACTAAGATCGAGTCTTGTGTCGTGGGTATCAGGAACTACGAGAGACTTTACGGTCTCACAAACACCCAGACCCGGAAGAAATATTTGTGGGCCGCACAAACATTTCTCTCGGTGCGGGGATCGAACCCGCGACCTCTCGTTTCACAGGCGGCGTCTAACCAACTGCGCTACGGAGGCTGTCAATTATTATTATCACTAATGATATAATTCAGTTATCAAATACGAACAAAACAAATAATGAAACATTATTTTAAGCTTCCCGGTGATAAGCACAAGAGCACAGGCCATGCCTGCAATTCGGTGTAAAAGATAAGCCGTGCAGCGTTTAGCGACGCGGGTCAATCATTAAAAAACTAGCTTGAATCACATTTCTTTATGTAAAGTATAATATGACATGCCTAAAACGCATGAAGCGACTCGAAGGTATACTATTTATTTCGTCCAATTCTTACTTATCGCGTATTGAGTTATAATTTATAAAATATCATAATTATTTTTTGCGCTCCTGCTCTTGGCCTCTCGTCAATTGAACAAAACATTATTTTATGCAGTTTACTCAAGTACATGTGGTATAATTTATCAGTAGTATGTGTGTGATCGCTGCGCGCAAAATAATAATAATACTAATAATAAATTGTTTATTAAAAAATCAGACTTACATCGGATTAAACATACACAGATTCAAATAAAATTATAAGAAGTTGTAACATACATCGATATTACCAGGGGCTCCCAAACTAGGCGTAGTCTGTATCTTGGGATAGGTACCAAAAATCTGAGTTACAAAATAGCAATATTATTTATTAGACAGTAATAAAATATAAAAAAAAACAATGTTTCTTATTTAGTGCACAAAGTCATTTAAAGTAGAAATCATCAAAATTAAGTTCAAATACAAAGGATAATAGACGGTTCACAGAAAGTTGATGTTTGAGACTGGATCAATAATTATAGTTTCGGCAGCGCCATAGTCAATGCTTTGCAACCAACACGAGACTGTTTTTGATCACGCATACACTGACAGATTTTTAATTTCACATAGTATATTAACTTTGTTGTAAATGGAGCGGTAAACATAAGATTGAAACTTTTTTCCAAAACTAGATTTGACTGACGGCAGTGAAAGGTTGAAGACCCTTTTAGTTAACAGTGATTTATATTCATCAGACTTAATTATAGATTTATGAGTTGAAACACAAGCTTTATGGATATATAATTGTCGGACTCTTAAAACACCTACTTCTTTATACAATAAATCCGTTGAATATCTAAAGTCTTTACGCAACATGACCTTCAATATTGCACGTTGAGCTCTTTCAAGGGATAGCATCAAATTTTTCCCTGCCCCACCCCATACACCAATGCATTCGGACAGAAGAGACACCGGCTGAGTTACGTAAAATTTTAAAGATGCCAATTATCTTCCGCATCCTGCCAACAAGCGTTTGAATAAGTAATGCAAAGTTTAAACGTTCATCCAGAATTAACCCCAAATATTTTATTTCTTTGGTTCTTTGAATCTGAGAACAATTGCATGAAGTGGTCAGTGTTGATTTGCATGAATGAATTTTGAGATCAGGCATTTGAGGTGGTGGCTGAGATGTTGCTGTTTAGTGAAAACAAATGTATTTGGTTTTGTCTTTATTCAGAGTCAAGAGTTTGTGAGCAGCGTCTTCAGTTGACTTCAGACTTCTGAAACCATACTGGCATTCAGAAAGTAAACCATTTTTCTGTAAAAAGTCTGTCAATCGTTTGTTGGTTAATTTTTCCAGAACTTTTGAGAATACGCTAAGAAGAGAAATGGGCCTGTAATTATTTGGGGCAATTCTCGAGCCACCCTTATGGACAGGCGTTATTGAAGTAGTTTTGCAGGCTTCAGGAAAAAGTCCTGACGGTATTGGAGTATTCACATGTTTATTAATTTTCTCACCCCCGTCTCGCCCCACCCCTTTTTTCCTCTCCCGTTGTAGCTTAGCTTTTATACTGAATCCAATGTAAAAACAACCATTGTAATCCTGCTAAATTAAAAGAGTTCTACTCGCCAGGTCCGAAGATGATCATCAGATCTTCATGTTGTATTCCTGGAATCAACCTATTAATACATTGTTTCATAAATGACGACGATATTGAGTATTCACGTATATTTCAACCCCCCCCCCCCCTCTTCTCTTCTCTCTCCCACTAAAGCTTAACTTTTATATTAAACCTAATGCAAAAAAGAACCATTGGCATCCTACTCAATTTTGAGGAGTTATACTCTCGAGGTCCGACGATATTAATCGGATCTTCACCATTTTTAGGGGACCAAATGAGAAGCACCAGTTTCCAGTAACATACATACATACATAAACTCACGCCTTTTTCCCAGAAGGGGTAGGCAGAGGTGCCAGGGCACCCACGTTTCGCCTTGTATTTTCCGTCCCACGATGTGATAGGTGGCGAGCCTATCGCCATATCGGGCACAAATTCCTGACTCTGGGCTGATAATGAATTGAAAAATCCAATATCACTTTACCCAACCCGGGATTCGAACCCGAGACTTCAGCTTTGTAACCGTACCGTAGTACAACTACGCCACCGAGGCAGTCAGTTTCCAATAAATATAAAGAATAATCAAAACCAGGTCACCCAGTACAAAATCATGAGCTTACAAAAAAGAAAAGACAAGCAGTCGAATTGAGAACCTCTTCCGTCATTTAATACGCTTTTATCAGCTTCAGACGTATGTATGTTAGTATGTAACGGAATCTTTAAAAATGATTTTGACCCTCTTCAAAATGTCGGATTGACTCACAATTTTGCAAACCTTTCCAGGACCGATGACAATACAATAAATTAACAATATATAACATGATCTTATCTAGAATCTTAAGAACTTAAACTTTTTTGAAAAAATAATAATATTTGGTAACTTGCACGTAGCTATCTTCGTCTAATAAGACAGTCGTAGATAGTTTTTAGTGCAAGCAATTAAATTATAGTTAAAAAAAAAAACACGCTTTCACAAAAAATAAAAATTTTAAGATAAGAAAAAAGAAGTAAAATACATACATGTTATTGTTACAAAGAGTGGGGTGCTTACATCAATTACTTATCCTCCAACACCCCACGCTTTATAGCAAGAAAATTTATGTATTTTACTTTATTTACTAATCTTAAACTTATCAACATAATATGGTCAGTGACAAAACAAACATTAAGATTAAGACAAAAAAATGGAATTCATAATCTCATTTTATCATTCAAAATATAGCTCTCCACAGTCATCGATGTTTTTTTTTTACTTGGCTCGGCATAATGCATAATCTGTGCTTTTGTTCTACGTCTGTTAACGCTGAATAAATGAAGACAGTAAAGCACGCTTACAATATATGATAGAATTGGAATACGATGAAAGATGAGTATAATGAAACGTTCGAGGAATTATTGTTTTACACAATATTATATTTCGCTCGAAATTAAATTCTATAATATACATATATCTGACTAAGTACGCAAGCGGAATAAGATTTCGGTCCAAATTTTTTAGATCCCTATTTCACGGATACAGATTACATGCAGTGCGTAAGCGCCATAAGGCTGTGCCAACGTTTTGAATGTTGGAGCAAATTTTGAAAATCTTATATCACCTTTATTATTACTCTCCTTCACAGGTCACCAGGTGATTATTAATTTTCGCGATGGAGACTATTTTACCATGCAATGCGTCAAAAACGCAGAATCACTAGAAAGTCCCGGTGTGCCGCGTTTCCCGGTTCCCGTGCGCGTCGGCCACGTGACGCTGCATGCGTGCGCCGCGCCGCAGAACAGCTCGTACGCGCGCGCGCTCGCCGCGCTCAACGTCGTCGCCTTCACCAACCTCAGGCTCAACGACGTGCCCGCCGCGCCGCCGCTCTCCGCCGACCACTTTGCCGGCCTCGCCAACCTCCAGCGGCTCGACGTGTACAGCCCCGACAACGGCAGCCTCGCGCTCCACGCACTCGGCGGCCTGGTGGCGCTGCGCACGCTGCAACTCAACAAGGTGCGCACGCCGCCCGCCGAGCTGAGCCGCCTGCCGCATACGCTCGCCACCTTGTTCCTGTGGTACACGGGCGCAGAACGAGTGCACATCAACACCTTGCCTAATCTGCGCCTTCTCGACTTGCGCGATGATTTTCCAGTCGATGTGAACGCGAGCGCTGCCGAAACACTAGAAGAAATGTGCATAAGGATGCCCGACAAGGTGGTGCCCGAGGATGCGGTGCCACCTTCGCTTCGTGTTTTTCAGCATAACAGTTGGAACGACTTACATGCCGCGCCGCTGACTCGGTGCCCGCTTCTCGAGAAATATTCTATAACCGGCGTGAACGATAACTCGACGATGTCGCTGCCGGGCGCGTGGGTGGCGAGGTGTCCCCGGCTCACTGAGCTGACTGTGAGCTTCGTCCCGCTGCGCGACAAGCTGCCTGCAGCGCTGCTGGCGAACGCGAGCGCGCTCAACAAATTCACGTGCACGAGGTGTTCACTGAGCGAGCTGCCACAGGGACTGTTTGATGACACCCACAAGCTGCAGTACGTCGACTTGTCCTACAATAAGATCAAAGTCTTGCCGAGGTAAATACTAAAATGCTTGTTTGCTGCGTTGTGGTCTAGAATCCTATGGCAGGATTTGAGGGGTAAAAATTATTAGAGCTGGTAAGGATTGGGTCCCAGATTATATGTTTATCACCCTTATTAAAAGATAATGCATAGTTTTCGAGAAATTAATTAAAATAGTTACTAACCTCAAATCACATATTAAGTAAAACGGAACGTTATTATGAGCGATTGACTATCAAATCACTATTATCATGTCAAATATATTGTCTATGGCTTAAAATTTGGTGAAACGGAACGTAAATACGACGAGATGCGTCATGTGTCAATGAATTTTTTTTTATTCATTCCGTTTCTTTCCGAGTTGCGTGAATGTGTTCAATGTTCTTTTTTTTTATATGTTTTTCAACGTCCTTGTGAAAATAAATTACGTTCCGATGGAAGTTTAAGGATAAAATAGGTCGAATTTGTTCCAGAACCGACTTAGGGCACCCCGACTTTACGTAGTCTTTTGCGTACCAACCCGTGTTTATAAAAAGCCGGAGGCGCGGAGGGAGAGCAGCCCCCGCCCGCTGCAACAAACGATGATGGAATCGATGGAATTACATCTAAATCAATCAAATTCCTCAAGGAATTAATTCTTGATGAGCTGACACGATGCATTAACAAATGTTCAAATGTAACACAAGGTATTTTTCCTGATAGCCTTAAAGTAGCCAAAGTCACACCAATCTTTAAATCTGGAGACAAATCAAGTCCTGGTAATTACCGACCGATTTCCGTATTGCCAATAGTATCGAAGCTATTTGAAAGGGTATTGTACAATAGATTAGACACATATTTAACCTCTGAAAGCATTCTTCACAATAACCAATACGGCTTTAGAAAGAAATATAATACACTATCCGCATTTACGGATATTGTTACAGAAATAAAACCCATCAAAAACATCCTGTAAAAAAATTCCAAGTCTCGCAGCTCAGGTTTTCTACCGCAAAAAGTTGTGAGATGCATGTAATATCAAGTCGATTAATTTATTTAGTCCTTAAGGGACCTTCTATATAAAGTTATTACGTTAGTTATTACCATATAAATATTAAAAATTCTTTACGTTTTAAATAAATGCATCGACTTGGCCATCGCATGAAAACATAATGTATCGTACAATTTATACCTACATAATGCTGCTGGCCCCGTAAAGATCACAGAACAGATGAATATAGTTAGAAGGGAAATACAAGCGTTTGATGCGTCGCAAGGTGGTGCATAAAAAGCATCACTGCCGCGGAACGGATGATTTGTCAAATCAGTCGTTGTCGAAATGCCTTGGAGCGTGGTGCTCCTGCGAAATAAAGTAAAAATGCAGATTTGTGCTATTTTATCTTGCAGTTCCAATACTAAGCGTCGAATATCAATAGAGGATGAATTTTATAACACTATTAAACCCGATTTTATTGATTTTCACCTTTATTTCCAAAAATTGCGGTTTATAATTACATTTTGAAGAATTCGATAATTTGATAGACGACATATCAAAAATATACATTGCTGATTACACGTACATACAATGCACGCGAATGCCAAGTTCCTAGGCAATGCATACGACTCATTTTTGTTATGCCAACTTCGAAATTTGTCACATGTCACACAGTGTTGTAGTCATGTACATAGTAACTATATCGATGTAGTTATAGATTTCGTATTCTCGTAAATCAGTTTTCATAGGCATTAAACAAAGAAAATTAAATCAAATCCTTTAGTAATTTTAAATTGTAATACTCATAACGTTTGATAACGTTGACGACCTATCCTTATGTTCTAATGTCATAACTCCGCCAACTTGAGAACAACATATATTTGTGTCTGAACATACTTTATAATATTAATTCATTCGTTTGTTGGTTTCCGAGAGTGAGTCGATAAAGCAACAGGTAGAGACAACTGGATTCTTACAAAATCCAATACGATTTGTTCTAAGTTTTCATTTTCGTGAAACAGAAGATGATAAAAAATCTGTATCATAAGTAATTTACAAACCAAAAATAATTACGGGCAACGCTTATGGAAAAACTGTATCATGGGGGTGAAATAATGAATTATTGTATGAAAAATCAAAACGACTGAAGCTATTGACGTAAAGAAATCATAATTTTATGGTAATCATTGCATATATGTGCTTTTACAATAATAAAAAATTTAATATCATACACACAGCTGAAAATCTTGAAAGTACAGGACTTTCATTTTATTTCATATAGATATGTAAAATAGTATACAAATAAAAATTAACTTTTAATATTAGATATTGTGGTTTCATTTATTTTCCATCTATCAATATAATGCTAATTAAATAACTGAATCAGGAAAAGCCATTATATTAGCATATCGATAAAATAAATTCCGGTCTTATAACAAAAACATATTTCCATAATTTTATCGATACTTTAAATCGACTATTGCAAGCTTTTTTTATTGGATTTGTAGAGGTTTTGTGTTTCGAAAACGACGACGCTAGTTTTTATACAATTTGACGGCTATTGCCTTTCTAACCATATTCAACTGTTCTGTGGTAGAGATAGACCACAAAAACTCTCGATCCACACTCTTGACCTCATGGCCGAACATCGATCTTTAGCGCTGCAGTCTTCCGATGACGCCGAAGCATATCGGCGGCTCAATAGACGGATCTGGAAGTCCTTGCGACACGATGTCCGTGCTCACAATACTGTGAGAATTAAGGACACAATTGATCGGAATGGAGGCTCCAAAGTGTTTGCAAGAGACTTGTCTATTGGGCAAAGCCAGTTGTCTAGGCTGAAGACGGACGACGGCCGCGTGGTATCGACGAGGGCAGAGGATTAAGGGAGATCGAGAGGTTCTACGGACAGCTTTACAAATCGGTTGCCCAATCTGCTGTTAGCTCGGCCGAAGACCCGAGAGCCGAGTTGATCCGACACTTTAGCGATGATATCCCGGACATCAGCCTGTGTGAGATTGAGATGGCCCTGAAGCAACTTAAAAACAACAAGGCGCCGAGCGAGGACGGAATAACTTCAGAGCTTCTGAAAGCGGGCGGAACGCCAATACTGAAAGTCCTTCAGAGGCTCTTCAATTCCGTTGTCCTCGAGGGCTCAACGCCAGAGGCATGGAGCAGGAGCGTGGTGGTACTGTTCTTCAAAAAAGGTGATAACACTTTGCTGAAGAATTACAGGCCCATCTCGCTCCTGAGCCATGTCTATAAGTTGTTTTCGAGGGTCATCACAAATCGTCTCGAACGCAGGTTTGATGACTTCCAGCCTCCCGAACAAGCCGGTTTCCGAAAAGGCTTTAGTACCATAGACCACATCCATACGCTTCGGCAAGTTATACAGAAAACCGAGGAATATAACTTGCCGCTTTGTTTAGCGTTTGTGGACTATGAGAAAGCCTTTGATTCGATCGAGACTTGGGCTGTGCTACAGTCTCTCCAGCGGTGCCATATCGACTATCGGTACATCGAAGTATATATACAACAACGCCACCATGTCGGTCCGAGTACAAGATCAGAGTACGAAGGCTATTCCACTACAGAGAGGCGTGAGACAGGGAGATGTCATATCTCCGAAACTGTTCACTGCCGCGCTGGAAACTACCTTCAAGCTCTTGTAGTGGAAAGGATTCGCCATCAACATCAACGGCGAGTATATCACTCACCTTCGGTTTGCCGACGATATTGTATTCTTGGCAGAATCGCTGGAAGACCTTAGCACTATGCTCGAAGACCTCAATCGAGTCTCCCAACAGGTGGGTCTTAAAATGAACATGGACAAAACGAAGATCATGTCGAATGTCCATGTTGTGCCCACCCTCATCGGTGTTGGGGGGCTCGACTCTTGAAGTTGGTGAGGAATATGTCTATTTAGGACAAGCGGTCCGGTTAGGCAGGTCCAACTTCGAGAGAGAGGTCAATCGTCGAATCCAACTCGGTTGGGCAGCGTTCGGGAAACTACGTGACGTCTTCTCGTCCAAAATACCTCAGTGCCTTAAATCGAAAGTCTTCGATAGTTGTGTGTTGCCAGTGATGACTTACGGCACCGAGACGTGACCTTTCAGTATGGGCCTTATTAGGAAGCTCAAAGTCACTCAACGAGCTATGGAGAGGGCTATGCTCGGGGTTTCCCTACGAGATCGAATCAGAAATGAAGAGATCCGTAGGAAAACTAAAATAACCGACATAGCCCAGCGGATTAGCAAGTTGAAATGGCAATTGGCAGGGCACATAGCGCGGAGAACTGATGACCGATGGGGTCGGAAAGTGCTTGAATGGAGGCCACGTAGCGGAAAGCGCAGCGTAGGACGTCCACCCACAAGGTGGTCAGACGACCTGGTAGGGGTCGCGCGACGTCGCTGGATGCAGGCTGCCTCCTACAGGTCTCTGAGGAAATCATTGGGGGAGGCCTATGTTCAGCAGTGGACTTCCTTTGGCTGATGGATGGATGATGGATGATTTTTCATCTGCTAGCACGGATAAGCAGGTTGATCCAATGAATAAATCATGAAGATCTGATGATTATGTTCATACCGGGAGAACATAGTCCTAAAATTTAAACTGGATCTCTATGATTCCTTTTCGTTAAGTTTATAAAAGTTAATAATAAATTCATTAAAATGAGGAAGTGAACAAGAGGGAGGTTAGAGAAATAGATACGTATGACATAAAAAGATAAAAGTAAATGTAATTTATAAAAACTTTTAAAAACAGTAAGAAATAATATATATTTCATTGTACTTTTAAACGTTGATTAATTTAGTTGTTGATTAATTAATTGACTTGACTTACCAAGAAATTATAATACATTATTATGGTCAGGGATGCTCCTATCTAGTGGTCATGGCCTGCCCTAGTATAGGTGCTACGAGTACGCGACCTCGGCCCCCGAGCTACTGCAGTCACCTTAACTTCCCGTCCATGACTGCAGTATCCACTCCCTCAGGCCATACCTTTCCTATAACATCCTCTACCCACAAATCCTATTTCCTTTCCCCGGTTAATGGCGGGCAGCAGCGTCATTAACGCCAGTCCCCTACTGCGCTCGCCAACCCGCCTGCCAAGCGTGGCGAGTAATGGCAAATACCCCCTTAATGGCGACACATATTGAGACCAGGCCCCCAGTCCCCGGCAGCCCCACTATTCCTGGCTATGGTAGCAGTCATGGTTACGGTGGGGCAGGGGGTGCTAAGAATCCCCGGGTTGGCCCCGGCTACCACCCCCGACGACGACTGGGCCTGGTAACACACAACATTCGCACATTGAGGACAGACGAGAAGATTGTCGAACTGGAAGAAGAATTGAGCAGGTTACACTGGGATATTCTGGGGTTATCGGAAGTCCGAAGAATCGGGGAGGATACGATAACCCTGAAGTCTGGTAACCTGCTCTTCTACCGGGGGGACGACCAACAGTCCCGAGGAGGTGTCGGATTTCTCGTCCACAGGTCTCTCATCAACAACATCGTATCCATCGAAAGTGTGTCGAGCAGGGTAGTATACCTTATACTCAGAATATCCAAAAGATATTCGTTGAAGGTCATACAGGTATACGCGCCGACCTCGACACACCCAGATGAAGAAGTAGAGGAGATGTATGAGGACATAAGTCGGGCCATACATACTTCCAAAACCTACTTCAATGTTGTTATGGGGGACTTCAACGCAAAGTTGGGCAAGAGAAGCGATGCAGAGTTGAAAGTGGGGCAATTTGGACATGGGCAACGGAACCACAGGGGTCAGAGGCTGGCCGACTTTCTGGAGAAAGAGGGACTCTTTGCGATGAACTCTTTCTTCCAGAAGCCGCCTCACAGGAAATGGACCTGGCTGAGTCCTGACGGTTCTACGAGAAACGAGATAGATTTCATCTTGACGACGAATATACGGATATTCAGAGATGTCACTGTGATCAACAGGGTGAAAACCGGCAGTGATCACCGAATGGTTAGGGGCACACTGAATATCAATGTCCAATCGGAAAGGCGTCGCTTGATGAAATCTACGCTCCGACCTACTCGCGCCCATATCCAAAACCCCGAGAGCTTTCAACTCGAGCTGACAAATCGCTTTGATTGTCTAGGAGAAAACCTTGCAGTGGACGAGCTAAACAGCGGTTTGGTAGAAGCTGTCCATACGGTGGGATCTAAGTATTTTAGACCTCGCCGTAGAGATAGACCACAAAAACTCTCGATCCACACTCTTGACCTCATGGCCGAACGTCGATCTTTAGCGCTGCAGTCTTCCGTTGACGCCGAAGCATATCGGCGGCTCAATAGACAAATCTGGAAGTCCTTGCGACACGATGTCCGTGCTCACAATACTGTGAGCATTAAGGAGACAATTGAGCGGAACGGAGGCTCCAAAGTGTTTGCAAGAGACTTGTCTATTGGGCAAAGCCAGTTGTCTAGGCTGAAGACGGACGACGGCCGCGTGGTATCGACGAGGGCAGAGGATTAAGGGAGATCGAGAGGTTCTACGGACAGCTTTACAAATCGGTTGCCCAATCTGCTGTTAGCTCGGCCGAAG
Source organism: Hyles vespertilio (assembly GCA_009982885.2). Lineage (NCBI taxonomy): Eukaryota > Metazoa > Arthropoda > Insecta > Lepidoptera > Sphingidae > Hyles > Hyles vespertilio. The sequence continues at coordinate 209,298 of CM042809.1, read as the reverse complement.
ACCCGAGAGCCGAGTTGATCCGACACTTTAGCGATGATATCCCGGACATCAGCCTGTGTGAGATTGAGATGGCCCTGAAGCAACTTAAAAACAACAAGGCGCCGGGCGAGGACGGAATAACTTCGAGCTTCTGAAAGCGGGCGGAACGCCGATACTGAAAGTCCTTCAGAGGCTCTTCAATTCCGTTCTCCTCGAGGGCTCAACGCCAGAGGCATGGAGCAGGAGCGTGGTGGTACTGTTCTTCAAAAAAGGTGATAACACTTTGCTGAAGAATTACAGGCCCATCTCGCTCCTGAGCCATGTCTATAAGTTGTTTTCGAGGGTCATCACAAATCGTCTTGAACGCAGGTTTGATGACTTCCAGCCTCCCGAACAAGCCGGTTTCCGAAAAGGCTTTAGTACCATAGACCACATCCATACGCTTCGGCAAGTTATACAGAAAACCGAGGAATATAACTTGCCGCTTTGTTTAGCGTTTGTGGACTATGAGAAAGCCTTTGATTCGATCGAAACTTGGGCTGTGCTACAGTCTCTCCAGCGGTGCCATATCGACTATCGGTACATCGAAGTGTTGAAATGTATATACAACAACGCCACCATGTCGGTCCGAGTACAAGATCAGAGTACGAAGGCTATTCCACTACAGAGCGGCGTGAGACAGGGAGATGTAATATCTCCGAAACTGTTCACTGCCGCGCTGGAAAATGCCTTCAAGCTCTTACAGTGGAAAGGATTCGGCATCAACATCAACGGCGAGTATATTACTCACCTTCGGTTTGCCGACGATATTGTAGTCTTGGCAGAATCGCTGGAAGACCTTAGCACTATGCTCGAAGACCTCAATCGAGTCTCCCAACAGGTGGGTCTTAAAATGAACATGGACAAAACGAAGATCATGTCGAATGTCCATGTTGTGCCCACCCCCATCGGTGTTGGGGGCTCAAGTCAAGGGGACAAGTGGTCCGGTTAGGCAGGTCCAACTTCGAGAGAGAGGTCAATCGTCGAATCCAACTCGGTTGGGCAGCGTTCGGGAAACTACGCGACGTCTTCTCGTCAAAAATACCTCAGTGCCTTAAATCGAAAGTCTTCGATAGTTGTGTGTTGCCAGTGATGACTTACGGCACCGAGACGTGGCCTTTCACTATGGGCCTTATTAGGAAGCTCAAAGTCACTCAACGAGCTATGGAGAGGGCTATGCTCGGGGTTTCCCTACGAGATCGAATCAGAAAGGAGGAGATCCGTAGGAAAACTAAAATAACCGACATAGCCCAGCGGATTAGCAAGTTGAAATGGCAATTGGCAGGGCACATAGCGCGGAGAACTGATGACCGATGGGGTCGGAAAGTGCTCGAATGGAGGCCGCGTATCGGAAAGCGCAGCGTAGGACGTCCACCCACAAGATGGTCCGACGACCTGATAAAGGTCGCGGGACGTCGCTGGATGCAGGCTGCCTCCAACAGGTCTCTGTGGAAATCATTGGGGGAGGCCTATGTTCAGCAGTGGACTTCCTTTGGCTGATGGATGGATGATGGATTATGCTTAACATATTGAAGGTGGGTCTCTAAGTACAAAACGATGTTCATTATCTTATACAAGACTAGCAGCCCGGCCCGGCTTCGCCTGGGTGCAAATACAGATTTCAGTCCATATTTTATTTAAAACCAATATGACAGCCTTTGTCTAAACTGCTTATCGAATTCCAATCTCATCCTGTACCTATTCTTGTGTCCCATTTTATCCACCTTATATTCTATTCTATCCCATCTTTCCAGATTTAAATCATTATTTTGCTACGGAGATATTATAACACTGTTACTACTCCGACGACATTCATTGAAATCAATTAAAAGATACCATAGCCGACCCGACCACGTTCGCTTTGACTTAGTTATTATATGATTAATTTTATATTCAATTATTCAGCACAGCAAAAAAGCCCGACCAACCTTTGCCTGGATGCAGATATTTTTTTATTTTACTCCACACCAAATACATGTTATTTTTCGTATAAGCTCTTGTATACCTAAACATGAATTTGCCATCCTACTGTCCTGCTCAATTCCGTCCCATCCCGTCTGTTCAGTCACTTCTCGATACATCCCGTCCTTTCTCTTCGTTAACCATCTCGTCTTATTCTCGTACATTTCGTCCTATCAAATCTGTCACCTATCTCAGTCCTCTCCCCTACCTCCCACTCCATATTAATATCCCGTTTCTCCATATTCAAATAGTGTGCCTTATAAATTTTTGACATTAAACACTTTAGCGATTTTGATTATCCATGCAATATTTCACCCCTGTGTTTCAAAAATATTACACTCACACTCAAATTATTCTCAAGACACAGGCCAAGCCTAATTTGAGAATCCCTGCAATATTCTCCATAATTATATAAAATTGTTATTTTATTCAGTTTAGTTCAGTTTTTATTTTTATGTGTTATTTTATTAATGATTTTTCATTTTCAAGTGACACTCTATCTTGAAAAGAAGTATAACTTCTTACGTTTGAATATTATTTATTTAATTGTGCTATATTTTTGTAGCTTCATAATATATTCTCTTTAGTTTACACAAAATAAATTTCTGAACGCATGCATAAATATTTGACAACCAATTTAAATGTCAACCACTTTTCATTACTGTCATTAATTTATTATACTTAATTAAAATCTAAAATACGCCATTAATCGAATACTGTGGATATATGTTGTCGATTCGAAACCTTTATTTAAATACGTTATTTAATTTGAGGGAAGAGTTTACCGTATCGACGGTATGAAAATTAAATGTTTGACAGTTACAAACTCATGAGCATTTTGTATGGCAAAATGTTTTTTCCTTTATTTTATACTTTCGTCAGTTTAATCGAGATAAAAACTATCTCACCCTTTAAGTTGGAACAAATAACACATATTTACAAAATTTCATTATTATCAGTTGAGTGGTTTAGGAGCCCATCGAGGACAAACAACGTGACACGTGAATTATACAGGGTATATCAAGACTGCTACCGAAAACGAAGCCGGGTGGTAGTCTAAGCGACTTCAGACACAATGCAACAGAAAAAGTTGCAAAAAAAAGCGACAATTTTTTTTGTTATTTTTTTTTCCTATGGCCATATTTGGGTGGTAAATACATTTTTTCCTAAAATAATAGTGTATACCCTTTTATTTATAAATACTCTAAGGTATAAAAGAGTTTAAATTATTATTTTAGCAAAAACTATGGATTTACCACCCAAAAATGACGATATTTAAAAAATCATAAAAATAATTGTCGCGTTTCTATGCGAAATTTTTAATTGCATTGTGTTTGTAGCCACTAAAACTACCACCCGGCTTCGTTTTCGGTAGCAGTCTTGAGATACCCGGTATATATTAAGACAATGATATATTATACAAATACGACGTAGATATCGCACTAGCACTTCAAAAGTGAGGCGTTGAAATTCGGGCAATTGGTGTAATTTCATCTAGTCGCATAGCAACGGCGACAGAGGGAAGACCTCAGTGCTGTCAATATCATTTATTTCGAAAATATTGTCTAAAGTGTCGAATTGTGTGTTTTAAAAGTGTTAAAACAATGATGCAAAAATATGAAACTAAATTGGACCTACACACCATACGTAATTATATAAAAACCACACAAAATTTAATTTTTATTTTAAATTAGTAAACATCTCCTTCAATTGTGTAAGAAGGATCGCCTAATACAAAGATTGTGAAGTGCGATAGGGACATAAAGTGTATGTCATAGATTAACAAGTCAGAAGCGAAACCGATCACACAGAAAATTGACGATGAAAGTTTGAATGGATTTGGATAGTTGTATATTTTTTTCTAATTCAATCATAACTAAAACGATTAAGTTATTTGTTATGAATTATTTTCATAATAAAATACTCAATCCCACCACGAAAATTACAAATTACATTAGCTTCCTCATATATTTTGAATAACTATATTTACATATTTCATTGAATGTTTTCAGATTTCCATGCGATGAGCTTTTGAGACGTAAATGGATATGCACTAAGCACAGCTCGGACAAAAAGAGGGGATCGTGACTGGATGCCTTTAAAACTGATTAATATTGGTTTAGCACATTTAATTATGGATAAAAGTATACAATTACGAAAATATATATATCCACCTAAAAAAACTCTGCACCATCGGTTGTAGTATCGGTTGTTTACTAGTGGCAGATCGCTCATACGTTACCACCATGTGTAGGTACGGTAAGGTGTCTTGGTTTCGCTTATGTCCACGAGCGGTCGTATCACTTGTCATTATTACAATAAAAAAAATATTAATAAGAAATCGATTTTTCAGTGCATGCTTACCATAATTTAATTTTTTATTTGATCACGGTTGTAAGCAAATAAAAATATATTTGTTTCAGGATGGCGTACCACAGGTAGACTCATGTAGCAACCACAAAGTTAATATATTAAATATTTATAAAACCATAGATGTAGTATAGAACATAGATCGGCAATGTGTCATTTTGAGCGCGACCAAAACTGATTTACGATTGTGTGCGTAAAGTTTACATGTGTGCTTCACATATAGTGGTGTATCATGCACTTTCGATACTATCATATCGATATCGATATAGCTGTCGGCCTGAAGTTGTGAATATGGGTCTTTATGTTTACTTGAACAAAATTATTTTTTTCATTGTGATTTATATATAGTGCATACACCTAATTAAACTGAGAACAAAAACACTTTTATAAAATAAAACTATAATTTACAAAGTTTTAGCGTTTTCGGTTTATTTTTTAAATTTTTAATTTCCCGTCGCGAAGTTTCGATTACTTTACAGCTTTCGTAGTCACAGGGTGGACTCAGTCTGCAACAAAATTCATGATTATTAGTTTTTTTTTCAATGAGTAACATTCGCGTCAGTATAATTATACTAGAGTTAAAAAAAATATGCTTATTTAAGTCAATTAATTGACTTATAACACATTGGGAAGCGTTGGACGCCTGCTAGGCCGCGTTGGAGGTGTACGGAGGAACTTATAGGAAGTCGTTGGATGCAGGCAGCTTACAACAAACTGATGTAGACATTCTCGTGGAAGGCCTATGTTCATTAGTCGCATTCCTGTGGCTGAAGAAAGAGACAGTTTAATAAACTACAAAGGTTTTCTCGATCTCGTCACCTAAACTAATGTTTTTCCTATGAGAATTATAAATTTTAAACCTATACCTAATGTTATGATAAATGAATAATGTTGCTTCAAGGTTTGGACGATGATACTGTGCATAGAAGTGTCGCATATTTTATAATAATGTCGAATATGTTCTTGTTTTACTATTATAAATAGACAGCCTTTTAGCAGAGATGGAAACAGGTTCTTAATTCATAAATCACACACATGAAGTGTTATAATAATTATTCCACAATTATAAAAAAATGAGAAAAAGTAAAGTAATAAGTAATATTGTAGAATGAATACTATAATAGTGGCCGGGGAAATTTGGCCGTGATAACGCCAGGTAGAAGAAGAATAAAAATGCAAACTATCACAACATACTATAGCTCCATAAAAATGTAGGGCAACATGTGTTGTCATCGACTATTTTATCGACAACCTTTTATTGATCGAACCTGTCAGTCAATCCCTAGCAACTTTTGGTTGAAATTATTGTAAATTCACGTATTTGATATTATTTTTTATACGCAATGGATGCTTTCAGCGTATTTATACAATGAAATACCATATTCTTTTCTACCGATATGTATACACGGATTTCCATTTAATTCTATAATATCGTCACAAAAAAGTATTGTGCAAAAGTGGCCGGTAGGCGGTACCTGAGAAAACTTTAATTATTACGGATTTTTACGCCTACATGAACCACGCCTTGGCACTGCACAATGCACTATAATAAACTACGTTTAATAAATATAACCAAGTACTGTAAAATTAAATAAATTATGAAAATAAGCGAATTTTGTTGCTCGCTTAGTTTGACATATTTTGACTCTGGGTCACTGCAGGCTACTTCTGTGTAAACGTATGGTCGCATTATGCATCTCGCTTTAACATATGAGTTAAATTATTCTATCTCTTTCACATTGCCGATCTATGTTTTATACTAAATCTATGTATAAAACCAAATAGGTAGTTTTATTTATCGTCACCCTTCTGTTTCTATCGCTTCGATTCTATGTTTGGATAGCGCAATGCTATCTCTTTTCATCTCGCACGTTCTGTATAATCTGTTTCATTCACTGAAATTGTCATAAACTATTAACAAATGAGTATGTATATGCATAGCAGTACAGTTTTTAAACGTCACGCAATATGGATATGCGTCATCTTTAATAAAACATCATTGTATTAAGATAATGTCTCCTCACAACATGCAATTTGTCTATTACAGCGGATTTTTCATGTACACCTCTCTGAATAAACTCGACTTATCGCACAACGACTTGACGAGTGCAGTGGCGCACTCGCTGGCCAGTGTGTACTCGCTGCAACAGCTGCATCTCAACAACAACGAGAACCTCGGCGACCTGTGTGACAGCGGCAACAACATCATCCGAGTGTCCGGCACCTCGGCGCTCAGCTCGCTGACGGCGCTCACGCACCTGTACCTGAGCCACACCCGCATACAGCACGTGTGCGGCGACTGGCGTGAAAGGCTGCTCAACCTCACGGTGCTCGATATGTCACACATCGCCTTCAAAGACCTCACAGTATGTGGACTCCTCTTTCGTTGCGTATATAACGTCGTGCTCTTAGGTCTCATGTAACCGTAACGCACCGTTCAGTTGACAGACCTGCAGTATCGACGAGCGAAGCCGGGCTCAAGAGTGTATCTTGGCAATGACGGCGAGTTTGAGCTGTTGTACACGCGCGAGAATTACGAGACGGTCAGCAGCAACAGAACGTTTGCGAACGGCTGGCAGGTGAGTCTACACCAATGACGTTTTACAAATAGACAAGTCATACACTAACATAATGGCACAAAAAAATGGCGGGATTGTTTTAATTTCAAATTGGTTAGAAAGAGTAAAAAACCCAAGATACCTATGTTAGAACAAGATGAATAGACATCGCTAGTTACGTAACAATAAGTGCCGCACGGTTATTGGCCGAAGCGCGTAGCACCAAGCATGAAGTACGGGATAACGTGGCGAGAGCTGTCAAACGTCGTCATGAGAGCGAATTTATTAATTTTATATAATAAAAATTTAAATTAGTGTGTACTTGCGCACTAAATAAAATATTTTTTGTTTCACAGTTTCAGAATAATTTGTACATTATTTTAAATCACTCTAATCTATTTCTACGCATTTATTTTTGAAAATACAAATAGTCAGAGAAACGTGTATCCACGACACTGGTTGAAGCGTGACTGATTGCAAGTTAGGCAATTACCTTCCAAACGTCTTGCCATTATAAAGCTCGGACAACGCGTCTATGCTTTATAAACATCTTAGGTCTACACGAACAACTGCCACGAGCAAACACATACTGAGTTTACACTGTTTTGGTATACTTTAATTGTTATATACTCAATGTTGTTTGATCTTTTTGAAGTTATACTTCATTTGATTACCAGTTTTTCTCATCGCTTCTTTTGCTATCAAGGCTACAGCCTTTACAACAAAATAAATAGGGCAATTAATATCTACTCATTTACCAGGACTAAATGTAAGAAAACCGTAAACGAATGGTTGCAGAAACTAGATTATACAGATACCGAAAACTTGCTAATACTCTTAAATTAATTTCATACCATCATCCCGCTTAGACACCCTCATACTATTTTGTAACATTAAACAGCTGATACAGACGCACCCTCACACAGGCACACAGTGTGTGCCACACACATAAATAACACTCACGCGCGTAAACGCAATTACTCACACTATACACATCCAAGACATTACACATAGACGGACACACACACACACACACGCACACACACGCACACATACACACACACGCACACACGCACACACACACACATACTCACTCACTCTTATACTGACAACACACATTACTTTTAAGTTACTAGGAGTTGAAATTTTTGTTAGATGTTTAATTATAATTATAGCTCTTTTAAGTTTGTTTTCAGCTTAAATTTTAACTTCATTTCAAATATTGTTTAGATATGTTTTATTTTATTATTATTTTTTTCTTATTTTAAACATTACACATATACACATACAATTTTATGTCTCCCAATTTTATGGATAGGCCCTAAAAGGGAAGAGAGCCTGGTGATCTGCACCACAGGTGGAAACCTACAGCAGACACCAGCTTCTCACAAAATAAGCATTTACTTAAAAATAGTTTTAAGGCAACTTATGTACCTATGGTTTTGTGAGGAGAAAATAAATAAAGTTTATTATTATTATTATTATTTGGATCGTTTGAAAAATCATATGAGTATAATGCGATATAATTATTCGATGCGCGCATATACCAAAACGGTCAAAAACCGATATGATGGTCATTTCGTTGTGATTTAAACATTCGACGAAAAGAAAAAACAACACGATTAAAACAACCTGTAGTGCGATTCACGTAACTTTTTGACGCGCCGATCAAGTTGCGGTGCGGTTACAATTAAGTTTACGCTTTGGTACAAAAGTGGTATTCTTGTAAGTGTTTAGCTGCGCGTAAACTGCGCGTGAGCTGCGCGTAAACTGCGCGTGAGCTGCGCGTAAACTGCGCGTGAGCTGCGCGTCAACTGTACGTCAGATGTATGAAATTTGTTTGACATTGACATATACGCGCAGCAGTAGAATACGCTAAAACGTTTGCGTGACGCCAACTTTACGCGAGCGTATTTCGAGTGTAGAGTTCACTATTCAGTATAGGTTATACCGCGTGATATTGACATATTGTAAATAACTTCGTCCACATTTTTGTAACCACCCCAGGAAACATTGTACCAAGTTAGATAAAAATCCACCTGATAGTTTTGTCAAAAATCACGATTTTGTATTTCGTAATTTTCGATCACTCTGTACATGCACGAGTAGTTTTGCTGCTCAGCTGACGAAGGACTTTGACCCCGCAAACATAAAACTTGGCGAAATAGAGATCCCTCAATATGTTCTACACTACAATAATTATTATTAATGTAGCCTAGAACATGATCGTTATTTTACAAGTAAGTAATAATGATTAACTGGTGTATTTTTTAGTAAGAATTTACTCAAATACATACACTAATTACTAGGCACTCTCAAAATCCAATATACACATTAAAATGATTCTTGAATATTGGAAATACATACACGGCATTTTAATTGCACAATACATAAACTTTAATTGTAATCATAATCATACGCCACCAAAAAAAAAAAAAAAAAAAATCGGTCACGTGACAATCGGTCCAAATAAGTATACATGAATAAAACTATGCATCAAGAATAAAATTTCTTTCAGCTTTGTTTTTACACAGTTTGCAGTCAATTTTAAGTATTGTTTGAATCCAACACGCAATATTTCAATTTAACATTTCCAAAACAATTTTACGTAAACGTATCCTAACGCGCCATGTTCCTTCTGTACTTTGCATTTACTATAATCACTTGTTGCCAGATCATACATCTTGTTATTATTATGTCATAATATGCAACTGTCCCTTTTTCGCCCTTGGATTGAGTATAATTATAAGAAAGTGACAGCATACGAAACATTGTTGAAGTAGTGTTGTGAAATTATTCGAGGACACTTAATCGATCGAAACTGTTCACTGCCGCGCTGGAAAATGCCTTCAAGCTTTTGCAGTGGAAAGGATTCGGCATCAACATCAACGGCGAGTATATTACTCACCTTCGATTTGCCGACGATATTGTAGTCTTGGCAGAATCGCTGGAAGACCTTAGCACTATGCTCGAAGACCTTAATCGAGTTTCCCAACAGGTGGGTCCTAAAATGAACATGGATAAAACGAAGATCATGTCGAATATCCATGTTGTGCCCACCCCCATTGGAGTTGGGGGCTCGACTCTCGAAGTTGTAGACGAATATGTCTATTTAGGACAAGTGGTCCGGTTAGGCAGGTCCAACTTCGAGAGAGAGGTCAATCGTCGAATCCAACTCGGTTGGGCAGCGTTCGGGAAACTTCGCGACGTCTTCTCGTCCAAAATACCTCAGTGCCTAAAATCGAAAGTCTTCGATAGTTGTGTGTTACCAGTGATGACATACGGCACCGAGACGTGGCCTCTCACTGTGGGCCTCATTAAAAGGCTCAAAGTCACTCAACGAGCCATGGAGCGGGCTATGCTCGGTGTTTCCCTACGAGATCGAATCAGAAATGAGGAGATCCGTAGGAGAACCAAGGTTACCGACATAGCCCATAGGATTGGCAAGTTGAAGTGGCAGTGGGCCGGGCACATAGCTCGTAGAACCGATGGCCGTTGGGGCCGAAAGGTTCTCGAGTGGAGGCCACGTACAGGCAAGCGAAGTGCTGGACGCCCGCCTACAAGGTGGACGGACGATCTGACTAAGGTCGCAGGAAGTCGCTGGATGCAGGCCGCTTCCAACAGGTCATTGTGGAGATCATTGGGGGAGGCCTATGTTCAGCAGTGGACTTCCTGTGGCTGATATGATGATGATGATGATGACTTAATCGATATTTTTTTATCTCAATATTATTTAATATTATAAATATGGATCTAAATCAAGCTTTACTATAGTGTGAGTTGACTGGAAACTTAATATTATGTCAGAAATATCATGGTAATTCGTTTTTGTCGTTTACGGTTGATTTTAATAATTTGGAACATCTTCAATAATTAAAACCCAACGTAAGGAACAAAAATCAAACCGTATTCAATTCTTTTTTAAGAATCCCTGACGTAAAGGGTGGTAGAAAGTTCACCTAACGTCAAGTAATATTGCCATAGACGAAATTATTAAAAATAAGAATTTAAGTAATTCCAGCAAATGAGCAAGCAGATCATTTTATGGTAAATGGTCACTGTCGCCCATGAACAGCCTCGACTCATGTATCATGAATGTGTTACCGGACCATGACATTGCGAAGGGAGCGGGAAGGAAAAAGCCGGCAATCTTACTCACCGATCGAAACGCGACAGCGAAGCTGTCGCTTCAAATCATTCGCCTGTGAGACAGCGGTACCTCCCCGGACGAGCCTGTCCATTCATGCTGAGTATCGGGGTGCCCTTCGCTCTGGGATATCCGGTGCCGTCCACAATGCGTGTGACGTTAATTGAGGGGTTTTTAGCATACGGATATTCTGGAGTAGATATTGTTAGGGACCGATCTCGGCCACAATATCCGCTTTTATACCGGGCTGGAAGGCCAGAGACACTGATATACCCCTTTCGACCCCCCGATACCCCCCCGAGGTATCGAAAGGGGAGCTTAAAGCTATTTCTCTTGAACAAAAAAAAAGTGCACAAAGTTATTTGACTAATCTCGAAAAATGACAATAACTTGACAATATTTAATGTTTCGAAAGTAAACTTTGTGAAATCTTAATTTTATACAAAATACACCTATGTATTCGCAGCTGTAGATTGTTTTATTAATTAACTACTTACGGGTAAATTTGCTTAGAAAAGTAAAGTTGACACATTCGACTAAACTACAAATAATCGATATCGATTTCGAGATATTTTAATCACGGCCCTCATTTTAAATTACCAATCACATAAAGATTTTTTGACGCCAATCAGAGTATCTCATTTGAAATACTATTATCCAATCCAGTTACGTAATTACTGCATCAACCAATCCATCCAATCAATCCATAGGGATCTTACATTTCTTAGCAAATCCTAATGTATGGTGGCGCGGGCGGCGCGGCGGTAAGCTCAGTGTTCGGTGTACTGCGGTACAATTGGTAATGTAAACAAATACGCGCGCGCGCAGAACTCGCCATTTTGATAGTTTTTAAATTATGTTGTTATTAGTATTTAGTGTTAAGTAAGTGAATAGTTATGAGTGTTTAAGTGATAGAGACACATATTGGAATTAAGTACGTTATCAGTAGGTGTTAGTTTTAGTGTTTTAAGTGTTCTTTTTATTGTTAAAGTTTTAGTATTTGTGTTTATAAGTACATTTTAGTTAGTATTATTTTGTTTTTTTTTTTTATTATTAATTTACTTTTTTTTTTTTTTTTGACGTGACAACGTCTTAAATTAGGTTGCGGCTGGGAGTCACTTATGAAAAAGTGTAACGCCCGGTAACGTAACGGTGCGCGCGCAGCACTAGAGAATTAGGCGCATTGAATCGGCGCATGCTTGTGTCTCTGTCTTTGTCTTTCTCGAACGTTCTTGGCGTTGGAAAAACAAGAAAGCGTCACAATACAAGTTCACACGTGTGGTTAAAGTATCGTCAGCTGTGTCTGTAGTGAAAATATGGAGTGCTTAGATTCGTCATTACATGTACAATGTTTTAGTAAACAAAATATATTTCTATAGTTAAAATTTGTGCAATTCTTATTTTCATTCAATTCCTTGTTCCTATTGTGCAATTTAATTATATTCATATCAATAAATATTCCACCGAGAAAAAGATGTTGTCACGTAAAATCTTCGCCCGTAAAACCGACTTTACAGGCAACTTTTTTTTTTTTTTTTTTTTTTGGCTGTACTTTGAAACGTGAACATCGTTATTTAAGACCTCTGCAGATAAATCTACATAAAATAGTATTTTTAGCTTAATTATTACTAAAATATATGTTACTATAAAGTGTGTACATAGTACTTGCCGGTGACTGTGTTTCCTGAAGAAATAACAAACACATAATTTTTTCTTCACTTTTTTAATTTGGCACTTCACAACAACTACATCGCAAACAATGGAGTCAATCAAGGAGTCTCTAGTCCAGCTTAGCACCATCTTCAATCAAAAGTTTGCTGAATTTGAAGAGAGGCAGCAGAAGATTTCTTCACCATCCACATCTAACACATTGTCTGCACTTGAAGCAGAGTTTTCCTCTTTTAAAAGTTTCACTCTCCAGGCTCTTCGTACTCTGCAGACCCAATTACAGCTACTCTCATCAGACAATGACCGCCTCGAAATGCACACACGGAGGAAAATACTGCTGTTGCACGGAGTCCCTGAAGATCCAAAGGAAGATATCCCGGCAGCCATTGTTGATGTTCTCGTGCAACGCTTTAAATTCCCCAGCTTCAGTAGTGTAGACATTGCTCGCTGTCACAGAATGGGAAAATCTAGTGCTGACCGACCCAGGTCTATTTTGTTTAAGTTACGTGATTCATCTCTGCGTAACCAGATCTGGGCTGCCAAAACAAAATTAAAGAGTTCTGGGATAACTCTATCAGAATTCCTTACAAAGGCGAGACATGATGCTTTCATGGCGGCGCGGGAGCGTTTTGGCGTCACAAAATGCTGGACCCACGATGGCTACGTCTTCGTGTTGAGCCCTGACGGCAAGCGGCATCGCATCACTTCTACGGCTGAATTGGATGGCCTCGTAACGAGGTGTGTTCCTGCGGCACCCATTCGCAAGAAAACTGAAGCCACTGCCAGGGATCCAATAGCTGCTACCAAACCAAGGCGTGCGGCCGCAGCTAATAGAAAATAGGTGCACCGACGATTGTACCATAACATATTAATAATATGTGCCGCCCCAAGCGGGTAATTTTTTCGATATTATCACTACCCTTCGTTATTATACAATTTATGTTTATTCTTAGGTTATGTTCTCACGTCAACCTGACAGCGGATGTCTAGCTGTCATAAGTTGTTAACTTTACGTTTTATTACTCCATTTATTTCATTTTTTTTTTTTATGTTTTATTTTAATTTTAACCTTCTTTAATTAAATTTATTGTTTTCTTGTTTATACATAGGTAAGGGGTTTATTTTCAATTACAATATTATTGTCATTGTTATTTTCCTGTTTTTACTTTTTTGATTATAGTATAGTTTTATTTTTGTTGCGATGGGTAGTGGTAATAATTATTATTATTGTGATTAGATTCTTAGTTTGTAAAGTTTAGTTATTTTTTATCATATTCCCTCTCTTTTCGGAAACCGGCAGGTGAAGTGGACTTATATACATATATAACAGTATTTTATAATTTTTATTAGGTTTTTATTATATTTTATAGTATATATATATATATATATTTATATATTAGTAATGAATAATATTTTTGATCGCAGTGATAGCAGTGAGTTCCTATCTTTTGGTTCGACAAGTGATTATAATAGCAGCGAGGATAGTTTTGCGAGTATCCCTTCTCTTTCAGAAACATTGGATTCTCATTTTTCTGACGTTCCTAGGAATTTGAATGTAGTTCACATTAATGCGCAGAGCATTCCGGCTCATTTCTCCGATATGCTGATGTCTTTTGATGTTAAGGATATTCATGCTATATTAGTCTCCGAGTCGTGGCTTAAACCTTCTCTTCCTTCTGTTTCATATGCTATACCCGGCTTCAATCTGATTCGCAATGACAGGATTGGGAGTAGCGGTGGAGGCGTGGCAATTTATTTGCGAGCACATATTCCCTTCTCCGTTATTAGTGTTTCTACTCAACCGCCCCTGCCCAATGTCGGCGAGCACCTCTTCATTGAAGTCGTACTTGCGCATACTAAGGTACTACTCGGAGTCTTTTATAGCCCTTCCCTACGTTTTAATTATTTTGCTTCATTTGAGAAGACTTTAGAAAATCTTATGCCCTCATACAATCACACCATTATTATGGGTGATTTCAATACGTGCCTTCTCAAACAAGATCATCGTTCCACTTCTCTTGAACGCATTGTGAAGTCGAGCAACATGCATATTCTTCCCCTTACTGCGACCCATCATTTTCCAAACTCGACTCCTTCTTTACTTGACCTAATCCTTGTTTCACCACTAGTGCATGTCGCCAAGCACGGTCAATGCCTAGCTGATTGTTCTTCCTATCACCATCTTATCTTTGTCTCTTACAAACTTCGGCCTCCTAAATTGAAACCCACGGTCATTCTGCAGCGCAATTTCAGTGGTATCAATAAAGAGGCTTTCTTAAGGGATGCGAATGTTCTAGATTGGGCACCTGTGATGATGGCTGACTCTGTTGACGATAAAGTCACATTATTCAACAGCATTGTCACCCAGTTGTATGATATTCATGCCCCTTTGAGAACTGTTAAAATTAAACACCTGCCTGCACCTTGGATTAATAAGGAAATAAAAGAGCTCCAAAAGAAAAAGTCTGCAGCCAAAACTAAATATAAGTTAAATCCAACTGAGGCTAGTAGAGCTCACTATGTTAAGTTGAGAAATCGCTGCAATTTGGTGTGTAGGGACGCTCAAAGACGCCATATTCATGATTCAGTTCAAGTTGAGGATCCAGCTAAAGTCTGGAAGTTCCTCAGGTCATTAGGAGTTGGAAAGCCTCGCCAAGAGTGTTCCTCTAACAAGTTAGACATTAATCAAATGAATCTGCACTTTTCTTCTACGCCTAATATAGACGGCGTTGTTAAAGCTTCTACTATCAATTCTCTCTCGAATGCTTCCGCTCCTGACCTTCCTTCTTTTGTGTTTCGTCAATTCACTGCTTGTGATGTTCGGAGGAGCATCCTCTCAATAGCGTCTAATGCTGTTGGGATGGACAGTATAGGCCGCAAAATGCTTCTTCCTATCATTGATATTGTTCTCCCTATCCTGTGTCATATTTTAAACTTCTCTATTTCCAATGCTGTGGTTCCTTCTCTATGGAAGGAAGCACAGATTATTCCTTTACCTAAAAAACCGAACCCTAAAGCCTTTTCCGAGTACCGTCCCATATCCATTCTTCCTTTCTTATCCAAAGTCCTCGAGCGTCTAGTTTATAATCAATTACACTCATTCCTTACCCGAAATGACCTTCTTAATCCCTTCCAATCTGGCTTTCGTCCAAGACATAGCACAGTCACTGCACTTGTCAAAATCACCGACGACTTTCGCCTCGGGATGGAAAACGGGCAGTTGACTGTGCTTACGCTCCTAGATTTCAGTAACGCTTTTAACACAGTTGACTTTGATATTCTCCTTGCTGTACTGCGCTCCTTCAACATATCTCCAAGCGTCATTGACTGGTTTCAAAGTTACCTGTATGGCCGCCGTCAATGTGTCCGCCTAGGGGAAATGACTTCCTCGTGGTGTAGCACTTCTGCCGGTGTACCTCAGGGTGGCGTCTTATCTCCTCTCTTATTTTCAGTTTTTATTAACTCCATATCATGTAATCTTTCATCATCCTACCACCTTTATGCAGACGATCTTCAACTCTATTGTCAATTTCCTCTCACTCATCTGGATGATGCTATTCACCTTATGAATAGTGATCTCGAGAAAATTAACAAATGGAGTAAAGCTTACGGCCTCAAATTAAATCCTAATAAAACCCAAGCCATTATTGTGGGGAGCCCAAGAACCATCTGTTAGGTCGACTGGACACTTTTGCCTCGCGTGTTGCTTGATGGGGTTACCATCCCATTCAGTGACACCGTGAAAAACCTTGGCGTAATCATCGACCGCACTTTGTCTTGGGGGCCTCAGATGATGGCTGTCAGTCGCAAAATATTTGCGACTGCGGGATCTTTGCGTAGGTTGCGGAACTTCCTTCCGACTGCCACTAAAATTGCGCTTGCACAGTCTCTTTTGCTTCCTATCCTCGACTATGCCGACATCAGCTATCTCGATCTTACCGAGGCCCAGCTAGATAAACTTGAGCGCCTTCAAAATTTTTGTATTAGGTTTATATTTGGACTTCGTAAATATGACCATGTTTCCGAATTCCGTACTAAGCTCAAGTGGCTTCCTATACGACATCGCCGGAATGTTCATATTCTGTCTCTTCTCTACAGTATCCTGTTTAATCCCTCAGCTCCGCGCTATCTTCAGGACCGTTTTAGTTTCCTCTATACTGCAAATTCTCATTCCCTTAGGTCGTCAGAGAATCTGATGTTGAAGTTCCCGGTACACAAGACATCATTCTACGATCGCTCCTTTACTGTAGAAGCAGTGCGATTGTGGAATGCATTGCCTCTCGGTATAAAACGATCACCCTCCTTGGAAACTTTTAAATCGAGAGTGAAAGCACACTTTCTGGGAAGCTAAAACTATGTCCATACTTTACTATTAATATATTTTTATTATTATTATATTGTATGTATGTTGTTTTGGTGTATGTTTTTTCATTGCATCGATATATATATATATTATTATTATTATTTCTCTTTATTTTAAATCTTTTTTTTTACATTTTTATATATATAGTATAAAAACAAAATACATATAAAAATATAAAAATTCATCCAACAATGGCGAGGCTCGAGACCCAAGCCACCGGTGGTTAGGACCCCAAAGTGAGGAACCTCCTCACTATACGTGCCGTGTCAAGCAATACTGCCTTCTGTATCTGACTCCTGACCCAAACGCCGATTGAGAGCCTCTGTAGATGTTGGTCGAGGCTCTTTGGTATCAACCCATGAGCAGAAACGACAATCGGGACAATAATTGTTGAGTCGACATCCCACATGTCGGTAACCTCGTGTGCCAAATCTAAATATTTAGACATTTTGTCTTTTTCGGCTTTGACAAGGTTATCGTCATGCGGAATGGTGACGTCAACAAGTATAGCCCGGCGCGCCAATCGATCTATTATCACAATGTCAGGCTTATTGGCTAGAATAGTCCTGTCTGTGATAATAGATCGATCCCAATACAGCGTTGCATGACCATTTTCGAGAACTGGTTGGGGCACATACTGGTAATATGGCACTTCAGGAGTCACAAGTCCATATCGAAGGGCAATTTGCTGGTGTATGATCTTGGTTACTAGGTTATGTCTATGCAAATACTCGCCGTTAGCAAGATACGAACAACCGGAAATAACATGCCTGATAGACTCACCAGGACGGTGGCATGCCCGACAGATGTCGACCGTACCGTCCTTCAGGATGTATTTCCTATAGTTGTTCGTCTTAATAACTTCGTCCATAATTGCAAAGACAAAACCCTCGGTTTCCCCAAAGAGGTTACCGAAGCGCAGCCAAGACACAGACGCTAGTCGGTCCACATCAGGCCCATGAAGGGCTCGATAGAACCGACCGTGCAGCTCTTTGCTCTTCCATATGTCCTCGCGATCCTTAATGCCTACCACCAGAGGTTTCCGCCAGTTCTCAATCGCCAAAGAGAGCGGGGTAAATCCTTTATCTACCATAACTACAACCCTATGCATATCCACATCACTGTGAAGGAAATAATCCCTGAGATTGCACACCTCGCGATTATGCAAGTCCTTAGCATTAAGAATACCTCGGCCCCCACATCTCCGCGGGATGTACAATCTCATCACTGATGATCGTGGATGATGCATACGATGTGCAGTTAGGAGAGTTCGGACTTTACGATCCAGGGCGTCCAATTCAGTCTGAGTCCATTTGAGTATGCCAAAAGAGTATATGAGTACAGGCATAACCCAACCGTTAAAAGCGCGAATCTTGTTTCCACCGGACAAAAAACTGTTAAGTACTTTTGTCAGGCGGCTAAAAAAACGCTCTTTCAACGATCGTTTTACATCTGCACCCATGATACCTAGAGCCTCAGGCATACCCAAATATTTGTAGGTTTCCGTCACAGAGAGGGATCTGAGCCTTACAGTCTCTGAGACTAGTATGTCATCAGAGACCGCAACCTCCCCTCGCTTCACATGGATAACCGCACATTTATCTACACCAAAATCCATATTGATTGAATTGCTAAATCTTTCCGTTATTTTTAACAACTCAATCAATTCGGTTTGTTTCGATGCAAATAACTTGAGGTCATCCATATAGAGCAAGTGAGATATAGGCTCAGAGCCTCTCCGTAGACGGTAGCCTAACCCTGAATCCAACAACAGAGTGCTGAGGGGATTCAGGGCCATGCAAAACCACAGTGGACTCAGACTGTCGCCCTGAAATATACCCCGCTTGATTCTAATCGGTTCGTTACAATCAGGAGGAACCGTACCACCTGGATATCTTAGGACAATGGTCCACTGCCCCATACAAGACCCAAGGAAGTTGCATAAATTTGTATTAATTTTATACAAATTTAACACCCTCATGAGCCATGTATGAGGCACCGAATCATAGGCCTTTTTATAATCTATCCAGGCAGCCGATAAATTCCGTCGGTTGTGACGAGCCTGTTGGCAAATGGTCATGTTAATGAGAAGGAGCTCCTTAGTACCACGGGACCCATTCATGCAACCTGTTTGGCCGGAAAAAAGAATTTGGTTAGAATTTATATGGTCTGTAATTTTAGATCTAATTATGGAGGTCAAAACTTTATAAATAGTGGGAAGGCATGTGATGGGTCTATAATTTTTTGGTTCCGTGGTACAACCGGACTTAAAGAGAAGGTGAGTAACACCTGTTGTCATAAATGCTGGAAGGGATCCCCGCTCAAGCGCATCCTGGAATTGCACTGCCAATCGAGCATGCGAACTTGGAAACCATTTTAACCAGAAGTTGTGCAGACCGTCCGGACCCGGTGACTTCCAGTTTTGCGTCTGTCTAATTGCAGTTAGCACATCTTCTGGATTGATTAAAATGGTTTCCATAGCCGGTATTGCCTCGCAAGCTCGATCTACAACACTAAACCAGGAGGCTTCAGTGTGAGAGACAGGCGACGACCAGATATTCGTCCAGTATTCACGCATTTCGTGAGCACTGGGAAGCCGCCCATCCACCACACCTTGTGGAGGATTCTCCCAACATCTATAAACCCTCTTTTGGTCAGTTTGGAACTTGCGATTTTGTTGGAAACGATCCCATCGCCTCCTGTAGCGACGAATGCGGTTCGCCCACGCATAGACTTTTTGTTTGAAGAAGTCTATGCGTTCTGTGACGCAAAGCCTATAATTTCGAGGACTTGTGTTGGTCCCCGAAAAAGCCTGCGTCACAAAACGCATAATCTTCGGCCTGCTGTTTCCTTCTTTAAAAGAAATTAGCTTGCCGATGAGAGTTCGGGCCCTGTTGATACGATCCTCTATCCTCCGCTGCCAGGCAGGCACAGTCACAACACCTCGAGTAGCTCTATATTCTTTTGGGAATTGAACATTAGCCACTCGACATGCTGCGACGGCCGCGCAGTAAAGGATCGAGTGCGTATCAACAAGATCCCGACTGGACTCCAAGTATGTAGGTAACATGGAGTCCAAAGCTCCCATCAGCGCCAAATTTCTTCTATGCGTTGGCAAACGTGGCAGACGCGGTCTACAAGACGCCGATAAAGACGCAAACTCCAAAATCGCACACTCCAAAGCTCCTCTCAGTTGCTGTTTATCTTGGGGACTTACGTTGTCATCCAAATTGTCCGTCAGCTCGAAATCAGCAACAGGTGTTGGTGTTGGGCCTGCCGCTTGATCTCCACTGACGGGCGATACATGGTCTTCCTGGACAAAACATAAGTCTGTGCGCAACCGCTCAAGTGTGTCATCATCCAACAACTTACGCCGCTGAATAAATCGCACTTGATCCGACAGTCGTTGGGATGATACATCAACCGTTGGTTCCAAAGCCTGAAATTTTTATTATAATTATTATTATTATTAATTATTATTATTATTATTTTGAATATGTATTTATGTATTGTTTATGTAAGTTTATCTTTTAGTGTCATAAAAGCACCGTCAATGTTTACCACTTATCTCCTCTTCTTGCACGGTTGTCTGGAAGAGATCGCTATTAGCGATAAGACCGCCGTTTTTTAACACTTATTTGTTTTTCTCTTTTTATTTTTGTAAATACTTTGTGGTGTTTTAAATAAAGAGTTATTATTATTATTATTATTATTACTTTACACGTATTCTTAATACAATGACGAATACTTCTAGTACTGTGGAATACACAGATATGGTGTTATTGTATGGCGAGTGTAATCAAAACGCCGCGCCGCCCTGGCCCTCAGAACATATTGTGAGAGATTTGGTGTAGCTGTACAAAGATTAAGGTACAGTGGTCAGTACTCAGTTGTTGCCCTAGACGCACGAAAATGTTCCTCCCCGTCGTATTCGAATTAACTTAGAGGAGCGGATTTTGAATTGCTTCCGGAACAACCCAAACATAAGCATAAGGCAGGCTGCACGGCAATTCCGTGTGAGTTATTTTTCTGTGCACGGGATATTAAAAACAATTTAATTTGTTCTGTGATTACTATGAACAATTTGTGACATGGGAAGATAGTTCTCGCGATCGCAGCGCCGCGCTGCATGTACTAGCAGGTCGGCTGTTTTCATAAACGCGGGAATATTGCGATGTTGCCGCTCCGCTCCGTACGGACGCTGTAAATCAGGTAAGTGTAATTATAGGACGTTCAAATTAAATGCCATTATTTTGACTTATAATTTGTTTGAAAAATCAACTTTTTTGTTTTTTCTTCGACGACAACTCCTATGCGTGCAAATAATATAACTTACTACGCGATGCACATGGTTTAATTTATTGTAGGGGGTGTCAAAATCACGCTGTATATAAAGGAAACACAGTTTGATTTCCGACAGACACACTATTCGTACGGCGCACCAGCAGCAAGTGTCCGGTGAGTGCAGGCACTGCACTCACCGCACCCCCACCACTACCGCTCGCCCCACTAGTAGATATGTCATCATTTACTTATATGTTACATCTACCTTTTACAAAATTTAAAAAAGTAGAATTAGTTTTTATAGTCAAATATTAAAATGTTCAACATCATTTAGATTCAGTCATTCTTTTATCTACCACCCGGTTCGGAAAGCTGTTTTCACTAGAGAAGAACGGGCAAGAAACTCTAGTGTTGCTCTTTTCACAACTCTTTTTTTTTTTACAAATTAGTTTATCAAAACAATCAATCGAACAATAAATATTAAATTCAAACGCTATGTATGTTATATAATATTAAACACATCACTTATTTATTTTCGACACTTGCTTCGTCATCGGTGGTGTCGTTATTTGAAGAATTATCATCACCATTTGTGCAGACTACTCACTTTCCTTCAACCCTCTTGGAATGTACTATATTTCTACGTAACCGTTCTTATAATATTTTATTTTATTTATTTTATTTTATTCGGAAAACAAACAGTTATATATCTAGGTAATATACAATATTAAAATTACAATTAACAATTAACATGTTTTCACATTTTATAAAGCTTATTACTACTATATGGTCGACAACTTGTTTTTCTTCACTGTATATTAAACATATACCTTCTCTCCAATATCAATATTAGATTCCGTTGCTTGCCTCTTTCTATCTGTGTATTCTTTTCCTTGTTTTTCGTTAGAGTATCCCTGTCTCTTGCTTCTAGGTCAGTAAACTAAACATCAACAACGGAAGGCAACTTATCTCTAAACTGACGCCCGTAGTTGTTTCAATATATCACGGTTCTGCTTCTCAACTTTCCCATTTTGTTGAGGCCAATAAGGAATGCTATGGTCCAACCGAATTCCAAATTCTTTGCAACAACTTCAAATTCGGTATGAACAAACTGCCAACTATTGTCAGCGGTAATACCTATGCGAGCCTAAACGAGGAAAATCTCTTTATCATGAATCGATGAAGCAGAATCGAGACATACATATATAAACTCATGCCTATTTCCCACAAGGGGTAGGCAGAGGTGCCAGGACACCCACATTTCGCCTTGTATGTTCCGTCCCACAATTTGATAGGTGGCGAGCCTATCGCCATATCGGGCACAAATTCCTGACCTTGGGCTGATAATTAATAGGAAAATCCAATATCACTTTGCCCAACCCAGGATTCGAACCCGAGACCTCAGCTTTGTAACCATACCTTAGTACAACTACGCCGAGGCAGAATCGATGTTCTTAGTAATTTTGATTTCTTTATATCTACTAAGATAATCTATAATAGTAAAAGATAATGGCCGATAGGTAAAGGTACGAGATAGTCTATGGCTGTATCAACCCAGGGTTGATTGGCAGTTTTCTTCTGCGCATGAGATTAGGAGAATTTGGAGCGGAAACCAGAGTACAACCCTTGCAAGCTCATATATAATGTTCAGCATCTCTATCAATTTTGGGCCTAGGCACTTTTAGAACGTAGTCTTATTTTCATAGCTACAATGCCTGGATGGTCTTCATGAGCAGCTGTTAGAAAGTTTGATTCAACATGATGGGATAACAATTTTATTCTCATGTAATAGTAAATTGCTTTGAGAACGAAGTTCCTGCACAAAGACCTTATAAGCGTTAGCACTCTGGTCCCAGCTGTTATATATTCCGTTTCTGACTAACTTTAGCTCTAAAGGCTCCCTCGCAAACTATTCTTGACTCATGCAAGGTAACTCTGCTACAGGTCGATTATTTATTTATTATTTATTTATTTATACACTTTATTGCACAAAAAAAATACAAATAAAATGAAAATCACAATAATAAAAGTACAATTGGCGGTCTTATCGCTCAAAGGCAATGTCTTACAGACAACCATGGGATGGATTTGATAAAAGGATAATTAGAGGGCAGTCGTAAAGTGTAAAGAATAGGAGTTAAGACGGAAAAAATAATAATATAAGAAATACAAATAATTACTAAATAATAATAAAAAATATATATACATACATCAATACATACATATATATAACTAATATACATACATAAATAAATACATATTTATATATAAGAGTATCAGTACATACATACAAACAGGAAAGTTATCCACATCAATGTGTAAATGTAGGAGACAGGTAGTGATCTTTGACCATTTTTTTAAACGATGATAGTGACCTCGCCCGTCTTACCACAACTGGTAGGGCGTTCCACAGTCGGACAGCTTTGACGGTGAACGACCCGTCCATAAAATTAGTGGAGTGCACAGGCATTCTTAATTCCAGTCTCTCTGACGACCTTAGGGATCTTGAATGGGAGTCATCGAGAAATACAAAACGATCTTTGAGATAAGATGGGGTAACAGGATTAAACAATATATTGTAAAGAAGAGAAAGTATATGAGCATTCCGACGAAGCCGTATGGGCAACCACTTGAGCTTAGTACGAAACTCAGAAACATGATCATATTTGCGTAATCCAAATATGAATCTAATAATAAAGTTTTGAAGGCGCTCAAGTTTATTTAGTTGGTCCTCGGTGAGATCAGGATAGCTGACATCGGCATAATCAAGGATAGGGAGAAGGAGGGTTTGCGCTAATGAAATCTTCGTAGCAACAGGTAAAAGATTGTGTAATCTTCGCAAAGACCTAGCTGAGGCGAACAACTTACGACTTAGTTCTTGGAGTTGCGGACCCCAGGTGAAGGACTTGTCCAGATATAGTCCAAGGTTCCTGACTTTATCACTATATGTGACGGTAGTACCATCACAGGAAATAGGTGGTAGTTTGTCTCTGTCTAGTTTTAAAGTCATTCTGGGGCTGCCGATAACTATCACCTGTGTTTTCAAGGGATTGACTTTCAGTCCATGGGTCTTGCTCCATTCACAAATGAAGGATGTCACTATTAATTATAGCAATCGCATCATTCATATTACCCAAAGATGCCTGAGTATAAATTTGTAAATCATCTGCGTAGAGGTGGTAGGAGGAGTGAAGTTGAATAGATATGGAATTTATAAAGACAGCAAAGAGTAGAGGAGATAGCACGCCGCCCTGTGGAACGCCAGCAGATAAGGAGCACCACGAGGAATAAGAATCCTCGACACAAATGCGTTGCCGGCGTCCATACAGGTAACTACGAAACCATTCAACTGCTGTTGGAGATATGTTAAGAGAACGTAACATACAAAGCAATATATCAAAGTCAATTGTATTAAAAGCGTTCCTGAAGTCCAGCAATGCTAAGACAGTCAGCTTGCCTTCCTCCATACCCGATCTGATGCCGTCCGTAATATGAGTCAGCGTGGTGGTGGTGCTGTGCCCAGGACGAAACCCCGATTGGAGAGGGTTCAGGAGATTGTTTTTAGAAAGGAAATCACTAATTTGAGTATGGACCAGGCGCTCAAGGATTTTGGAAAGGAAAGGAAGAATGGAAATGGGTCGGAATTCAGAGAGTAAAGAAGCATTGGACTTTTTGGGAATAGGAATAATATGGGCTTCTTTCCAGGTAGCCGGGAAAATCCCAGTCGTGATAGAATGGTTGAGGATGTGGGATATTATAGGAAGGATTTCGTCTAGGATAGGCATAACCATATTACGGCTGACACAGTCGCTACCTATTGCATTTGAAGAAATAAGAGTAATTGTTTTCTTAACATCACAATTCGATATTGGTCAACAACAAGTTCGAATAATTATTAACATCAAAAGCTGTGGTGACTTATCACCCACAGTCTTGACACAGTATAGACCACTTTGAAATTATTTTTATTTTATTTATTTACCCACTTTGTACAAATTAATAGTACAGGCAGACTTAATGCCTAAGGGCAATATGTAATTATATGACTGTAAGCGCAAAACATTTTGACGTGACAACGTCTTAAATTAGGTTGCGGCTGGGAGTCACTTATGAAAAAGTGTAACGCCCGGTAACGTAACGGTGCGCGCGCAGCACTAGAGAATTATTTTTCAGTTTCACCCACTTTTTCCAAAATTGTCCCATAGCCCCCCCCCCCCTGCCTTCCCCCACCCTTATTCCGAAATAGTGCCTATTAGCCTCCCCACGAAACCTACCCCCCCCCCCCTCCCCTACCCCCACCCCGAAAATTTACCTCACCCCCCAATCCTATCTCGGCCAACATAGGTCGTAGACCCACCGAGTTTGGTATCCTCGGAACCGTCTTGGTGAGGGCTACAAATTGACCCCGCCAGAAATCCCAAATTACGCAAAAAATTACACCCCCAAAAAAAATATTTTACCTCCAAAAAATTAATTTAAGTTAGCCTCCCCACGAAACCTTCCTTCCCCCCCCCCCTCCCTTACCCCCACCCCGAAAATTTACCTCACCCCCCCCCAATCCTATCTCGGCCAATATAGATCGTAGACCCACCGAGTTTGGTATCTTTGGAACCGGCTCGGTGAGCTCTACAGATTGGCCCCAACCAAATCCCCAAATTCCTCCCTCTCTCCCCTAAAATATTTGTCCAGGCATAACTCCGTCATTTCTTAAAGTAAACCCCCCGTGTTTGGAGTCAGAGGAATCGTCTTGACGAGCTCGACAATCGAGAGCAGGCAAAATACGATTTTTCTTATTGACGTGACAACGTCTTAAATTAGGTTGCGGCTGGGAGTCACTTATGAAAAAGTGTAACGCCCGGTAACGTAACGGTGCGCGCGCAGCACTAGAGAATTAGGCGCATTGAATCGGCGCATGCTTGTGTCTCTGTCTTTGTCTTTCTCGAACGTTCTTGGCGTTGGAAAAACAAGAAAGCGTCACAATACAAGTTCACACGTGTGGTTAAAGTATCGTCAGCTGTGTCTGTAGTGAAAATATGGAGTGCTTAGATTCGTCATTACATGTACAATGTTTTAGTAAACAAAATATATTTCTATAGTTAAAATTTGTGCAATTCTTATTTTCATTCAATTCCTTGTTCCTATTGTGCAATTTAATTATATTCATATCAATAAATATTCTACCGAGAAAAAGACGTTGTCACGTAAAATCTTCGCCCGTAAAACCGACTTTACAGGCAACCATTTTTATTTTTGCACACGGCTTAGAGTCAGATCCAAATATCACCTCTACTAATCGCTTGTGATCACTGACAAGTTCAAAACTATCTTTCCCAAATAGGAATGTATCAAAATGTTCCACCACCCAAACCAACGCAAGAGCTTTCTCAGTCTGACAATACCGGTTCTCACGGTCTGTCAGATTTTTTATTGCTGTATGCAACAATTTGAGGCCCGTTAGTGCCATTTTGGACGAGCACAGCTCTTAAGAGCGTATACACCTTACGCGCAAAGTCAACTATAGGTATTTCTTCGTTAATTTCACGCACACATAAGCGACCAAAGCTGTGTGCGTAGAGCTGCCGCGTCGGCTCGCTATACAATCGGCTCAAACAACTTTGATCCGTGCGCTTCTAATATTCAATTGAAATGTAACTGTAATATGATATCATAAAAATATTTTATTTGCATTATAAGTAGACAAATATTACTGTGCAAGCAAAGAATAATACAAATTTAGATACTAATCATATTTTCATTATTATTACATTGTTAAGTTGCATTCAAATCACTGTTCAATCAGTAGACACTACGGACGTTTTATTAATCATTTCGTGTTCGAACACATAAATAGTGTTAGGGGCCTTACAACCCCTTACAATTACGAAATATATTTAATTTTATATTACAATACATAACATAATTTAGCCTCGGAATTACATCCCGTTATATTACCTGAAACATAATTTATACTCACTACAAAATCATTGTAGGTAATAAAAATAATTAAATATTTTACTACCAAAGTACTAAGATGTGGTAATCGCAGTCCGCGCGTGGCTATTTTTACTACGTACGGCAAAAATCGACTGCAGCTAGGCCGGAGCGACGAGCGATACGTCCTCCCTCTAGAAGGCCTTACGGCGATCTGATTTGATCCACGTCGGACAGCGTGTTTTATAGTGGTTTTTAAAATATTTGTAGAAAACATGAAAACTAATTTTGTTAAAATATAAAAATGGTAATTTATTGATAAGATGTTTTTCTATTATAATATACCATTGCTATAAAACATTATGTACGATAAATTGGTGAAAAAAAATATGTTCTTGACGAGAGTTTCTGAATAATTTCGCATTGTTTAAATTTTTATTTTTCAGGAACTAAACATAAAAATATTATTTTTCTCAGCAAAATCCCTCCATAAGGGTCTTATTAGTCTGATAATATTTTTATTTTCATCTTATATTTAGTGGTTTCGGATATCTTAAGCTTCTAAATTGCCATTTAAAGCCTAAATAACGAAACTTGTGTTCAGTAATCCTTCTAGTACTCACAAATTATCCATCAATCTATAATGTTTTTTTCCTAAATCCCTAGATGACAACCTTTTCTAAAATTAGTAATAATTATTTTTCCTTTAAATTGTTTATTGGTGGCTATTAACTCATTTGAAAAGTCCTGTTTTTAAGCCAAAAAGCGCGTGCAGGGTATAAACGCTCTTAAACCGACTGGACTAGCATTGGCGAAGGCTTGGGTACAGTCAAGCGGATCGTAGTAGCCTAAGGTCTTAATTTGAGTCATAGCGCTTTTCGACCCCTCAAACGCCTATTTTACACGCTTTTTATTAGCTTCACCTGTATGTTTGTATGTTTGTTTGTAACCGACTTCTTTGGGCGCGATTTTGACCCACTTTAAACGGCCAGATTTCGTTCAAATTTTGCACACTTGTCAAAGACCGATGACAATACAATAATTCGATTAAAATATATAATTATCCTGATTAGATTCGCCAGGATTCATTATTCTTATAATTGATGACCATTGCTACTGACCACTAGGTGGCGTATAGATGAACATAATTTGCTACTGACTAATAGATGGCGTGATCACGTCAATAATGCATGTTTGCACTATTCATCGCTAGATGGTGTTAACATTGTATTCTTCAAGTGTCAAATGTTACTACTGACCAACAGATGGCGTTATTGATTGGAAATACAGCTGTAGATGGATGTTTTTAGTCAAAACAATTAAATAATAGTTAAAAAAAACTAAAATACACGCTTTAATAAGATATACAACTAAAAAAGTAAAAATAATTGATACTGAATTTAAGATAAGTAAATGGAGTAAAATACATACAGGGTATATCAAGACTGCTACCGAAAACGAAGCCGCGTGGTAGTTTAAGTGACTTCAGACACAATGCAACACAAAAAGTTGCAAAAAAGGGCGACAATTTCTTTTTTGTTATTTTTTTCCTATGGCCATATTTGGGTGGTAAATACATTTTTTCCTAAAATAATAGCGTATACCCTTTTATTTATAAATACTCTAAGGTATAAAAGAGTTTAAATTATTATTTTAGCAAAAACTATGGATTTACCATCCAAAAATGACGATATTTAAAAAATCATAAAAAATAATTGTAGCGTTTCTATGCGAAATTTTTAGTTGCATTGTGTTTGTAGTTACTAAAACTACCACCCGGCTTCGTTTTCGGTAGCAGTCTTGAGATACCCGGTATATTTTATTGTTACAAAGCGTGGGGTGCAGGATGATAAGTAATTTTTGTAAACACCCCACGCTTTGTAACAATAAAATATATGTATTTTACTCCATTTACTTATCTTAAATTCAGTATCAATTATTTTTACTTTTTTAGTTGTATATCTTATTAAAGCGTGTATTTTAGTTTTTTTTAACTATTATTTAATTGTTTATTGCGCCAATAAAATGATATTTACACCTTTGCTTTGTTTTAGTCTTTGAAGTTAGCGCAAAGGTTCTGTCCAAGTAGCTAGGGATCCATTTTCCTACGTAATTACTTAGCCCTAGAAAGCTTGACACTTCTCCCGTAACTTTTGGTTCTCGAAACAATTCGATTGCCTTTACATATTTGTCTAAAAGGCTTAGGTCCCTCGGAAGATAGCTGATGATCAAGAAAATCTATTTGATTTACTCGAATGCACATTTTGTATCGTTTAACAAAACTTTGTAGTCTTGTGCAAGGCTCGGCCTCATTGCTACCATAAACGACTATATCACCAATAAAGTTGGCGACTCCTGTACAAGGCAACAGGATACTTTCTAATTTATTTATTTTTTATATTTAATATTCGAGACACACGAGTTTCACAAAATGACGCGTTTGTACCTAAACAGGCAGAGATAGTCCCCGGCTACAAGTGAATGTATTTTAGTATATTTGGTACACCAACAGCACAGTATACATAATATTCTTAAGTAAATTAACCATTGGTGTAATACACACGTACACGTGCCAATAACAGGCGAACACAACATTCGTTTAGACATTTATAAAATGTCGTGATATGTCTACTGTCCTCACTTAGCTCTAGCTGGTGGACAGTTTTTTTTTTTTCAATTTAAGAGAAAATGATGGCATTTCTGAAATTTGGAATAAACTGTTCCATATTGTGCAAGGATAGTTCTCCATAATGATAGCTCTATTTGCTCTCCTTATGTCTACGCAGATGCGTACATCACCATCTGCTTTTAAGACCGATACTAAGGGAGAGATCCAGTCAGGCTGGCAATTAATTGGCTTTATAATATCTGACTCAATAAGTTCTTAAGTTTTCTTATTAATTTTAGACTCAAGAGGAACAGGGTCTTTACGACAAGGCTGAGCAGCTAATTTGATTGATTTATCTAAAAAGATATGAATCTGAACATCTTTAAATTTTGGAAACTAATCCAACTTTTAGAAGGCCAAAGGACGTGGCAGTATAATATGTTCCTAGCAAATTCCCATGACCATCTTTAACTACATAAAAGGTGGCTTCGGCTCGGGGGTACTTGCTGCCAATTGTAATGATTCAAAAGATCCTAGTACAATTAAAGTATTACATGCATTAGCATGAATCTCTTGTTTGGAGATTTCACTTGATTTTCAACTAGGACCCTATTGTTCTTGAGAACTTGCCATGTAACATCATTAGTAATATTGCATTTACGACCGGAATCTCTTACCATCTCAACTTTGACACCCCCCTAGCGTACATTTAATAGTGTCGTCATAACGTCCACGGGACTCGATATTTCAAGATTTTTTTTTTTTGAACCCTCCATTATATTAACCGTTAGGTATTTACTTGATTTCGACAAACCAAAATTATTAATTTGTCGATTCACTCCTCTAGAGCGTTGGTTTCGGAAATAATTTTGTCAAGAGTCACATCATCAGTAAGGGTTAGAATTGTTTCCCTTAATTTGGCTGACTTACATTTCTCTGTGACTTGAACAATCACGTGTTCGTTAGGGGCAGTGAATTGACATTTAGAGCTCTGGTGTCTAACTCTATGAGAATATTGTCATTATTTTTTCTCCACTTCCTTATTTGATGAGCCTAAACAAGTGACGCTGATAAATACCACTTTTTTATTTTTTTATTATTTTTTTTTTTTATTTTTTTGGAGGAAAAGTATTCGTTTAGCTAAACTTTAGCATGTTGACAGCGACGATAAATACATCGTTGTCATTATACTAGTATTATTATTAATAGTAGTTTCTACATATGCACCATATGCACCAGGAATATTATAATATATTTCTTGTAGGGTTGACCCGCCCATATGCAGGAGCAAAGCCTTTGTCCCCTTTTACACTAGTAGTGCACACTCCCATTTTTCCAGCATAGACCAATTGAAGCTGAGTCGCTGTCACAGTCAAAAGACTCCAAAGGTGGTGTTTGCGACATATTTATGGTCTACCCAGAAGGCTGGAGTTATTTCCTTTTAGGTACTGTTCCGAATAAATCGAACTACCTCTTGATCTTATTGTATTTAACTTAAGGCCATTTAGCCTGTTCTTTATACAATGTAAGATCATTTAGGTACTGTTTGCATAAGCAAACTACCTCTGACAACAATGTTAACTTTGATTATTGACAGACTAAAAAGTGTATATTTGAACATCGACATCGAGATAACTAACGAATGCTATCCAATGTTCAACATTTGCGTTTAACCAATAAAAGAAAATGTGGGTAGATAATAATTAATCATAAAAATCGAAGAATATTTCACACTGTATCAAGTCCATTACAATATCTTGATTTAAACATTCTTACAATCATAAATAACAGCTGTTTATAGTTTATTTCCAGAAAATCGTTTTATTGCTTTAAGTTTAAATATATCTTGTTGAGCAAAACCCACATTCTAATCTGTCTTTGCCAATAATCAAAGCATTTAGTCATTGATGTGCTACATATTTAGGTACCAATCAAAGTAACTAAATCAGTTCCGTTTTGCAATAACAAGTGCCTTGTTATAGATGTAATTTAACAACTTAAGTCAGTTACGACGATTCAATGCCCATAAATACTTTAAAGATGCTAATAAAACGCAGAAACAATTATGTAGGGCACGAATATTAACAAAACTGATTTGCTACCGATTTACCTCTAAGCTCATGCTTAGTTTTTAAATTGTTTGGTGCATACCTTTATAACCTTAATTTGTGGATGGCAGGGTCGCCACATGTAGAGTTCACTATTCGGTGTAGGTTATATATAAAGGAAACACAGTTTGATTTCCGACAGACACACTATTCGTACGGCGCACCAGCAGCAAGTGTCCGGTGAGTGCAGGCACTGCACTCACCGCACCCCCACCACTACCGCTCGCCCCACTAGTAGATATGTCATCATTTACTTATATGTTACATTGAGAATACGAAACAGGCTGTTTTGATCGAAACTTAACCGCAACTGCACTACAGCTGAACTTATTTTATTACGTGAATCGCACTACTGAGAAGTACATTTATCATATTATTTATTAGAACCGCCCCAGCCCGGCTTTGCTAGGGAGGTTGCAGACACTTTTTGAGTCCAGTGCACATCAGACACATATTATTTCGCATATTAATGAAAATGGTGGGTAGTTGAGAATTCTAGTAATATGTACTTTTGCTCTGCAATTTTTAATCATTTTAAAATATACAAAAGTGTTATTTTGTACATTTTATGTTTAATAATACTTATTAAACTGACTACCTGCCGGTATTAGTATTCATCTCCTGTACGTCTCTCTCTCAATCATATCACCCACCTCCTCGACACTTCTACACTTCACCACTCATCGTTTTGTACACTATGGAGTCCACTTTGAAGGCCACAATCGAAGAGATGAAGGATGAGTTCCACCGAAGAATGACGGCGTTTGAAACTGACCTCCAAAAGTCGTCAGCTGTTGCACCGGGTTCTCTGATTTGACAGGTGAATTTTCCAGATATAGGGCCTTCATCACCCAGGCTCTGGGGCTTCTCCAAAACAAATAGAAGCACTATCTCACACTGTCGACAACATGGAGATGCAGAGGCGCCGTAAAATCCTTCTCTTCCATGATGTGACTGAAGTAGCTGATGAGAACTCTGCAGAACTTCTAGTAGATGTTGTGAAACAACGTTTGGGCTTGGATGATTTCAAAATCAGCGATATCCAGCGTTGCCACAGAATGGGTCGGCCGTCTTCTTCTAATTAGCCTAGGCCCATGCTTGCGAAGCTGCAAGACATCACTACCAAGGACAAGATTTGGTTTACCAAAACCAAATTAAAAGGCTCTGGCATCACTCTATCCGAGTTCCTAACGAAGTCCAGACATGATATCTTTATGGCAGCCAGGGAAAAGTTCGGCGTCACCAATTTTTGACTTTTATACTTGCACTTAATTTGATTGTCAGTTTTCTACCCGTAATAATGTTGTTTACATTCTAGTCTTAATGTTTTATCCACCTTCATTACGAAACATAACCTCATAGTTTTTGTTGACATTTTACAACATTACGTCATAAATGACAGATTAAGTTTCGTTCAGAAATGCACATGACAAAATGCTTGATTTTGTGTTGTTTTTCTTTAATTATAATTTTACCCGGAATTGGCGTTATATTTTTTGTTTTTATAATATCATTTTAGTAATAGTCGGTAATTTTATTGTTTTTTCTATAAACTTTTTTTTCCTTTTTAATTATGTTTTGTTGATTATTTTGTTTTGTAATATTGGAAGTTAGTCTATGATAAGAAGCATGTTATTTTTATTTTTTTTATATTTCGTACTATTGTCCCTGTTATTTATTACAATTGTGATAAACTTCTACACAACCGGCAGGTGGATTTGTGGATAAGCGCATATTAAGGCAATATTCATATAAAATATTATCTATATCTTATTTATTTTATTTTATTTTTTTTTGTTCATGTCTGATATTCTTAGTGGCTCTAGTGATTTTTTTCTCCAGATGATAACAGTGATAACAGTAGTTTCGTTAGTATTCCGTCGCTTGTAGACACACTTTCCTCCCAGTTCTCTGTTATTCCAAAGAATTTTAATGTCGTGCATATCAATGCTCAGAGTATTCCGGCTCATTTCCCTGATGTGCTAGCTAGCTTCGACTGTACGAATCTCCACGCTATTCTCGTTTCTGAATCCTGGCTTAAGCCTTGTCTTCCGTCTAGTTCTTATTCTCTACCTGGTTTTCAACTTCTCAGGAATGATCGCTCGATTGGTCGTGGTGGTGATGTCGCCATTTACTTGAGAACAGGCATCCCATTCACTTTAGTTCATGCGTCGCCACAACCACCACCTTGTAATAGTGGTGAGCATTTGTTCCTGGAGGTTGAACTCCATCATTCGAAAATACTTCTCGGTGTATATTATTGTCCGTCCTTTCGTATCGATTACTTCTCTTCTTTAGAATCTATCCTAATTAACCTCACTCCTTCGTACAGTCACACCATAATCATGGGAGATTTTAATACGTGTCTTATTAAGAATGACCACCGCTCTTGCTCTCTTTATTCTATTTTAAATTCAAGCAACTTATCTGTCCTGCCTGTAAATGCTACTCATCATTTCATTTAATTTGGGTGTAATCAACGACAAAAACCTATCCTGGGGTCCCCAGCTGCAACAAGTAAGTCGCAAATTATTTGCTGCAGCGGGGTCCTTGCGGAGATTGCGGAATTTTCTACCGATTTCCACTAAAATCGCACTGGTTCAATCTCTTCTTTTTCCCCTCCTTGATTATGCTGATGCTAGCTACCTCGACATCACCGAAGCCCAAATGGAAAAACTTGAGAGACTTCATAATTTCTGCATTAGATTCATATTTGGTCTTCGCAAATATGACCATGTTTCCGAATTTCGTGTCAAGCTCAAGTGGCTATCAATACGTTTTCGCCTTAATACTCGAATTCTTTCCCTTTTATACGGTATCTTGTTCAATCCCTCCAGCCCCCACTATCTTAAAAACCGTTTTAATTTCCTAGGTCAAACTCATGCACGAACTCTTAGATCAACAGAGAATCTGATACTAGAGATTCCCAAGCACAGCACATCATTTCTCCACAAGTCTTTTACAGTTCATGCTGCTCGCTTGTGGAATGAATTACCACTGTCTATCAGGCAAGCTAAGTCACTACCAAGTTTTAAGAGACTTGTACATTATTTGTCACTGCAGTAACATGTTATCCTGTAATATTTTAATTTGATGCTCCTCTTTACTTATATCTTTATTACAGTTACCTCAATATATGTATATTAGTATGTATGTATGTATGTATGTATGTTTGTATGTATTTATATTATAGATGCATATTATTATGTATGTGAATTGATATACTATAGCATGTACATCAATAATTATTCATTTATTTTTTTCGCTCACTATCTTCACTACCCTATATTAGAATATCGCAATAATCCATTCGATTTCATTTTTTTAGCGTATTCATTTGTATGGACTATAATAACTAAGAGCTTATTAAGTGCATATGCATAATAATAATATGATTATTTATTCATATGCATGCTAGCAGTCGCGACAAGTGATTAAAGTCTGTGCCGTGCTGTACCTCATGCCCATCAGATTTTTATTGTGGATTATTTAAATAGGTTCTTTAGCCGGTATTATGCACCGCACTTACGGCCAGATATAGGTACACTTTCTAACCATTTAATAACTTTTAACATTATGAGATTCTGGCCGACTTGTTGCCATTTATTGTATAGACATTATGTTATATTATATTAGATGATCAATAAAGTATGATACTAGTTACGTTGACGTAAAAACATTTACGATTTAAAAAGAGTACAGTAGTTTATAGCCCAAACGATTAAAAATATTATTTGATTTATAGGAAAACGAATTACGACCACAGACGACTATTACGACATCATATTTCATAAATGTCAAGTTTGGCATCAGTTGTCAAACATGCCATTTCAGGACGCCATATTGTCACCACAATACTTGTAGTGTTGCTGTTCTTGGCTTGGTATTTATTTTTGTATAAAGCTAATATGCAACGCATAATAGTATTTCATACGGAAATCGAATGCAAATTTCACTAACTATGTTTGTTGTAATATACTGCATTATGGCCCAAGGTCCATTTATTTCTGGACCATCTCCTTTGGTAGTAGGTGTTAAGTAGTGGTAACGGAAAAATAGATTTATAATTTTATTTTGGTCAATTTGGAGATCAGCTAGTTTTGTTTTGGCAGCATTTCACACTTATTCTTTTTAAAGTTTTGACATAAATCCCAATATAAAGCTAACAACTAATGAACAATTGATTTTCTTGGTCTAGCCTCAGACTACTCATTGGCTTTGTACAGTTTCGGACTTTCGACTGTACATTTGCTGACACGTCACACGGCGCGGTGTGTGTACATACGTCACACCACGCACTGATATAAATATTGCTTTTAATCAATAAAATATTGAGTGCTATCATAACTGCATACTAAACATATACATAGCGAAACGAATCGCCAAACTCAACTTGTAATATTTTACGTATTAAACTCATTAAATTCAGTGATTCTTTCCTTGAGCACTTCATCCAACTATCATCGTTAAGGTGTACAAACTGTACAGGCTTAGTGTTCCTTAACAACGCCATCTGCTGGAATAGCTTTAGTATTATTGTATCGTAAAGTATTATTCGCCAATAGATGTCAGGTAGAGCCATATTGTTTAAGTTGATTATTAATTTGTATATAAAAAAAAACAGGAATAAAACAACATTTTCTAAACATAAATCCTAGCTAGAATGATTTGTCGCCCCCGAAACCCCCTGTATACAAAATTTCATGAAAATTGTTGGAGCCGTTTCCGAGATTGATATACATATATACAGGGTATATCAAGACTGCTATCGAAAACGAAGCTGGGTGGTAGTTTTAGTGACTTCAGACACAATGGAACTAAATTTTGTGCAAAAAATTGTGACAATTATTTTTGTTATTTTTTTCTATCTTCTTATTAGGGTGGTAATTATACATAGTTTTTTCTTAAATAATAGTGTGCAACCTTTTATTTTTATAGGCGCTATGGTACGCTAGGATTTAAATTATTATTTTAGCAAAAACTATGAATTTACAACCCAAACTCGACGATATTTAAAAAGCAATAAAACAAAATTGACGTGTTTCTTCATACACATATATATATATATATACATATATATGTATGTGTATATATATATATATATATATATATATATATATATATACATATAGATATACCGGGTATATCAAGACTGCTACCGAAAACGAAGTCGGGTGGTTTTAGTGACTACTAACACAATGTCACTTAAAATTTCGCGAAGAAACACGTCAATTTTATTTTATTGCTTTTTAAATATCCATCCATGGCTCGTTGAGTGACTTTGAGCCTTTTAATGAGGCCCACAGACACACGTAAAATGGCTTTAACGCTTCAAAATGATCTAAAATTATATGACTCCCTTTCAGGCTACAGTCACCGTGAGTAGTTCGTTGCGATGCAACTGCCAGACCTACTGGGCAGCGCTAGCGTTCCAGAGCAACAGAAACCACGCGCCTGCAAGTGGACTCCGATGTGGAAAGAAACAACTGAGCGCAGTGAACGTGGACACGCTCACTTGCGACGCCAGCTCACAGTGCGCGCCGCTGCACCTGCCCGCGCACTGCACGTGCGGCGCACGCGAGGACAAGGACCACGGCTCCGTCGTCATCGTGACGTGCGAGCGAGCCAACCTCACCGCTCTGCCGCGCCTGCCGAGCGCCCCGCACAAGTGGCGCCTGCACCTCGCGTACAACAATATCTCCACCATCCACGCGGCCGACGTAGCCGGGGACATCGTGGTGAGTGCCGGCTTGTCGAGCCGCCTCTAACGCGGCTCCAATGCAACACAATAACTCTCGCTTCATTTGCAGGAACTCGACCTGAGGAACAGCTCCGTCAAGCACATCGACGGCGAGGCGGCATTCAAACTGGCGAACATCTCGCTACAGCTCGGCGGCAACGAGCTCGAGTGCGGCTGCGAGGCGTTCGAGACGCTGACGGCGCTGCTCGGCACCACGTCGCGGCTGCGCGACGCGAGGGATGTGAGGTGCGCGGGCGGCAAGGCGCTGACGGCGGCGCGGCGCGTGCCTTGCATGTCGTACGTGGGTCCCGCGGTGGCCGCACTGGCGGTGCTGCTGGGCGCCACGCTCGCCGTCATCGGCTTGCTCGCGCAGCCCAAGACCCGCCAGCACATCAAGACCATCCTCATCGGCTTGGGCGTGCTGCCGCCCCGGCCGGAGCCCAAAGACGACTGCCACCGAAGGTTCGACGAGTTCGTGTCGTACGCGCACGAGGACGAGGAGTTCGTGGTGGATCACCTGGCGGAGCGGCTGGAGAGCGGAGACCCGGAGCTCGACGCCTACGTGCGCCACAACACGTACGTGCGCTGGGGCGACCCCTGGTTCTGGGAGAAGCTGCGCCAGGCGCTGCCGCCGCCGTGCAAGCCGCCGCCGGAGAAGAGCACCGCGCCTGCCAACAACCAGGTGCGGACTCCAAGTGACTGTGCCAAAGACAAAACTATAACGAATATTAAACAACATGAAAATGTGCAGTGACGTGATATTTGTGTATATATTGTCGGTAGTTTTAATAGCGAATAATTAATTAATTATTTGTGAATATTATGACGCCTCGGACATAGGTTACGATATGTCGGTAGCGGAGTTGATATTTAATAAGCAAATTATTTATTTGTGTTTAGCCCCTGTGCCGCGCTCTTTCCATCATCATGCATCTTTTCTTCCTTCATAAAATGTAATACCTGAAGTCTAACGTTCCTAGCGTCACTTTATCAAGTTCTCGGCATATTTCACTAGTTTTAAATAATGCAGGAAAAATAAATACATTGAGTAAACAACCAATGGCAGATATGTCAGCGACTGGCAAATAGACTGACATTCCAAATGACGTTATTGTTTCCACTTTTGGCCACCGGGCCAGATAACTTTGTGGCTCTTTACTGTGGTTTTATTGAATGTCAAACAGAAAAGTTTCATTTGACGAATACTACGTGAAATACTGAGCGCTTATACAAATTGTGTAGCAGTAAGATACATTTAAATGTACACGGACTATCATTATATGCATAAAGAAAGTTCTGTAGCAGCAATCTGCAATAACAACATTCAGGTACAAAAAAAATATAATTTGCTCTTGCTGGTTCGAAGCAATTATTGTAGTTTACGATTTCAATAATTGCATATACTTCAGGATAAATAAGTGATTTTGAGAGATACGTACATTTAAATGTGCACGAATTATCAGAGTAACAACATCATCATACAGGTAAAAACTTTTTCTCTTCTTGATTTGGTCGAATTTCGACCACTGGGCGACCACTAGTTTTTGTAATTGTTTAGCCGCGCGTGAGCTGCGCGTGTGTTGCGCGTCAACTGTACGGCAATCTTATGAAATACTTTTGACTATAATATACTAATACTATTTGTAGGACGTTACTATAATATGAAAATCGATCATCTGGCTTTCAAGCTGTATATCTTTGTATCGGTGGTTAATATTTCTTTCAACTAAATTTTTTTTTTCATCCGCTTTGCCGCGTTCGGTTTTTTTTTAAGCTATTGCATAGCTTCTATCGTGGGCCTTGAGCGTGGAGACCAAATCCAAAAATTCCGTAACGAAAATAACCTAAGGCCGACCGAAATTTAAATTTAATATTTTTATTTTGATTCAAATATGTGCCAGTACTTTTAAATTTTATATTTTTATTTTGATTCAAATATGTGCCAGTACTTTTAAATGCGAGTTGCAAAGCTATTGCGTGATTAATTGTAATCTAACCTCTTTCGATATTTAGTTTTGCCATCTATCGATGAATACCAGAACTTTTAATGACTTTTTGAAATATCACGCTTGTCTCTTTAGTTCAGCAACTCACCCCTATACTCCATCGGTTTAGGTACTTAACCAAATGTAAACAAACCTGGAACATGTGACGCATGGTTGTTCAACATTTTATTGCAATGTCCAATTTACGAATATTTTCTTATTCAACCAAGTAACAAGTATTAACAACAATTAACAGCAGCTTACAACAAATAATAACTAAAACAGAGTAAAGAACACGATGGACACTTCCAAACACTTCACCACTTCACGAAAACAGTAAGTACATTTAAGCTCAAAACACATTATAGGTTTTCGTCTTACGCATAGAGTAAAGAGCGGTAAGTACGGGGCCAACTGACCAATCAGGACAATGGAACGTACAAGGTTCTTTCTACGTAGTCTGTGGTCACGTCTTAAGCGTATGACCTATGATGTGCACACAACAAAAGAATCCATTGGTCAGATCGCTCTAAGACGCGTTGCTCTAGTATTTATGGCCGCTTCTTTACTCTATGCGTAAGACGAAAACCTACAATGTGTTTTCACCTTAACGCAATGAATAATAATTGGCTACCATAGATAACATATGATTTTTTTTGTATTGTATCAGCCCATATACGTCCCACTGCAGGGCACGGGCCTACTCTACAATCGAGAATACGATTGAGAGTGGTTAGGCCATATAGTCCACCACGCTGGCCTAGTGCGGGTTGGCGGACTTACATACCATAACATAACATAACATATGATGATGCTTAGTTATCCGATCTAACGCATTATCTTTCATTTAAATGATCGCATTACGGTAAAGTCGTAGATTTTGTAGCATAATATTTTTTGTAACTTTTATTAAAATGATTTGGATTCTGACTGTTTGGGTATTTTTTATAGACAGATTGCATTGTATAAAATTAGATAATTTAATTATGATGTTACATAATTTAATTGTTTCCAAGCTCACACATTCATAATTATAATCGTTATAATAAATTTGAACATGCAATGTAGTTTTACATTTGCGTAAACATTTTTTTGTCTTCTATTAATTGAGGAATGAGAAATGGCAATGTTAAATAACCTTTTTTATGGTTTGTTTACATTTAGTTAAGTACCTAAACCGATGCCGTCTCATTAATGAACTCGGAATAGCGAGGACTTAACGATAAGCCAAGGCTTTAAACAAATTTTGTATTAATAAACATGGCGTAACCTAATCTTTCTGTCTAGAGTTAAACCGACGAGCTGTCACGTCACAATATCGTAGCAAAATTTGTGTCAAATTGACTTTAACCCAAGGCTTACGCGTGGAATGTGCAAAACTGTATTAATAAACACGAATTAAGGAGGGGCTAAACCAATTTAAGCCTAACTTTTGACTTAAAGTTATACCGCCGAGCCACATGGTTTAAGGAATGAAATGAATTTACATTTTTAGTAGAATTTTTCATTTTTAACTGAAATTGCATATAAATGTTTGCCTGTACAGATTAAGGATTGTTTTGATTTGATGCATAGCATGTTGTTTTAAGAGTTCATCATTTTACTTTAACAAATTTTTACTCTTCTTTGTAAAAAACACGAAAAATATACAAATTCTTTATATTGAGGCAAATGGATATATCATTATCATCATCATATCAACCACAGGAAGTCCACTACTATACACAGGCCTCCTCCAAGGATCTCCACAATGACCTGTTGGAAGCGGCCTACATCCAGCAACTTCCTGCAACTTTAGCCAGGTCGTCCGTCCACCTTGTAAGCATTGACGTAAAATATATGGACGGGGCGGAGAGCGGGAAAAGTGTTGTCACGAAAGTGGTCTGCAGCACCAGTAGTGCGATTCACGTAACTTTTTGACGCGCCGATCAAGTTGCGGTGCGGTTACAATTAAGTTTACGATTTGGTACAAAATGGTATTCTTGTAAGTGTTTAGCTACGCGTGAACTGCGCGTGAGCTGCGCGTCAACTGTACGTCAGAGGTATGAAATTTGTTTGACATTCACATATACGCGCAGCAGTAGAATACGCAAAAACGTTTGCGTGACGCGAACTTCACGCGAACGTCTTTGACAGCGGTTGTCAAAATTACGAGAATACGAAAAGGGCTGTTTTGATCGAAACTTAATCGCAACTGCACTGCAGCTGAACTTATTTTATTACGTGAATCGCACTACAGTGCAGCGGTTGTGACGTGACAGCGCACCGGTCTGTAAGTCGTCGTAAAAATGCCCAATTGTATCGTGCGTGGGTGCGAAATAAATATAAATATGATCGAAAATTCACAAAAAATAGAGATAACATTTCTTATCACCGATAAGTAAAAATTATATTACTTTAAGTCAATATAACATTTATTTTAGCATTATTGAAAAACAATTTCATGGCCGCCATCAAATCATTCGGCGTATGTATTCTGCACGACATAACTTTGTACTTTGTAGCGGCGCATATTTAGGAATGCGTAGACCTAAGCTATAGTCGAACTGATGCGGTGTAATTATACGCTTTTTGTTGTTTGGCGAAAAAAGAATTTCGCCTAACAAAGCGACGTCGTTCAAGCAATAAAGCAACCTAATTTTATTGAAATAGGGTCTATTTTAATTCAAGGCCACAATATGGCGCTTAT
This sequence comes from Hyles vespertilio, assembly GCA_009982885.2. NCBI lineage: Eukaryota > Metazoa > Arthropoda > Insecta > Lepidoptera > Sphingidae > Hyles > Hyles vespertilio. The sequence goes on along the minus strand of CM042809.1, from coordinate 166,867 downwards.
TTTGTTGTGTTGCTAGATATAGCTATTGATGTCTCATGTGCGGTTACAGCGTGAATCTCTCTAGAGGTAATTACTCTTTGTTTCGGCCCCTTATGGCCATTGGTGCTACGCTTCATGTGTCAATTTTGTTATTTTTGTAGATATATTTAAAAATCGTTTAATAAAGAAAATTAATGCAATTTTCAGTAGAATATTTGCTTGTGAAATTATTCGTAAAATTTATCCATTAGCCCTGTGATCTCTATTCGCCCCGTTTAACGGTGTTTAACTCTTTCTACGCGGGGCCATTGTACTTTCTGTTTCTTCGATCGCATACTGCCATATTCAATAGTGGTCACTAGTTTCATATGCAGTCGACGAGTTCCTATATCATATTATTTTCGGACAGCCTCCGTGGCGCAGTTGGTTAGACGCCGCCTGTGAAACGAGAGGCCGCGGGTTCGATCCCCGCACCGAGAGAAATGTTTGTGCGGCCCACAAATATTTCTCCCGGGTCTGGGTGTTTGTGAGACCGAAAAGTCTCTCGTAGTTCCTGATACCCACGACACAAGACTCGATCTTAGTGTGGGGTCAGGACTATGTATGTGACTGTTGGGTATTATTTATTTTATTTTGAGAATAAAACTTGTGAATATTACAGAATTTTTATTAATTTTTATTACTTTACATTTACATTTCTCGCTTTCCTTACATAAAAGTGATGTTATTCTAAGATTGCACTTTCAAATTAGTAGTCTTGGATGGTCACAGAAAATTTTTATTCAGCTACTTATTCGGTGCATACTCCTTCAGCACCGGGAGAAATAATTAATTAAGAAATGCTCAAATTTACTTTTATAGCAACTGACGAATAAATAAAAAGGACAAGAACAACAATTTTCAGTAAAAATGTAAACGAAGTAACAAATAATATCTATTTAATTGTACTTGTACACATTGATTAATTTGCTTATAGAATTAACTAGCTAACAAATCAAAAATATATTCATAAGATGATTTAAGATAATCAGAGCCGAACATGTGGGTAGTAACATGTGGTGTAAGTAATAAAATACCACATAAAGTTACGAAAAACTTTTCAGCTTGTGAAATCGTGTTTGAAAATGTTTTGAAAACCAATCTTGATGGACGTCAAATTTATATATAATAAATAATGTATGATAAATGTGACATTTGATGTAACTACATGTATAACGCATCTACAATAAGTTAGCGTGTGGAGACATTAGGAACTACAAGTGAAAGGATAAAAATATCTGTATAAGTTATTGTTTGCCTTATGGTTTCGTGATATAACAACGAGCATAAAAAACTCGTGATCTATGATAATATGTCCCATGTTATATAATGTCAAGAGAGAAAAACTATTATTAGTTATTACTTTTCACAACAGCGCTCTCGGGAGACAGTGCGCCGTGACGATCTATACCAATCTTTAAAATCGACAGGTCATTTAGTTCATTCTTTTTACTTTTAAGATCAGTGAGTTGCCATAACCATGCCATAACATACACTATAACCTCGTCCTAAGGTTGGTGTCTTTAGGCCGAAGTAATAACGCGTTTATTAATAACGTCTTCCTACCTCCTACCTGTGCTCCTACTTCCTCGGCTTAACTATTCCAAGTCTTGTTTGAAGTAAGAGTGGAATAGGCATTTTTGACATGCTTTTATTAGCTTAGTCGGTGTGCATGTGTGTAATGTGTATACAATGGACTTACATATGTATGTAATGGAATCTTTCGGTTCGATTTTCGTGTACTTTATAAAGTTGGCAAACTACGATAAAGAAAGCTAAAACGGCAAAAAAAACGTTTGTGATTCAAAAATTTTACACAAGTTATAAAATTACCAAAGTCTATTAAAATGTAGGCTTCATTCTAATATGTATTTTTACTCATTATAGATAAAAAAATCAATTAAGGATCTAGCTAATATATTCGCTCATTATATGCCTACTACGCACAACTGTTCTCGACGACTTGCTTGCTAGTTGCTACTGAGTACTGAGAAACATGCGAGTGTGGAGTTAATGCAAGTTCTCGTGTTCTTAGCTTCTTTGTCTCGAGCCAAAAATCCACTAGGCCACTAAACACTTTTTTTTCTATTTTATATTTGTTTTTTCTATTTTATAATAATATTCCATACGTGACTATTGTGTCTATATGCACATTCATATACTGCACTTTTCATTATTCGTCACCTTTCATATACTGATATATAATAAATATCATATTATGATGATTAGTGTGTAAATAAAACATGCATAAATTACAAGAAATTTTATTTAATTGACCTTCCAAATAAACATATCATATTAAGATAAAAAAAATATCGCACCCCCGGTGCAATAATGTCACATATGCAAAAATTGCAAGGTTGGAAGGTATAAAGAAATAATGTTATATTTTTTAGAATATGACGTGGTCATAATTTTTTTAACGGTAAATTAAAAGTTCATATTGTGGTAGAAGCTGTTCAACTTGTTTATGTCTTGAAATATCATATTTTTATATGATGTCAAAGTTTCAAATGTTTTTCCTAAAAAGTTGCATTTTTGCAAAAGTGACATTGTTGCACCGGGGGTGCGATATAATTAAATGATCAAAAAAACAATATGTGAATTCTAGAAACAAACCAACAATTATTACTTTTTATCAACAATCTTAATGCATAATATGCAGATTTGTTCAAGTGAACTAGAATAGAATTAAAAACAAAAAAAGGAAGGAATGGAAAGTAGTACAAGTGTATTTACTTTACTGGTGGTAGGTCTCTCATATGTGAAAGGTCGCCTGGGTAGGTACCACCACAATGTCTATTTCTCCCGCCAAACAGAAGTCTAAATGCACTATTGTGTTTCAGTGGGACATTGTAGCCAGAGTAACTACTGGACATATTGAAACCTAACATCGTCTCTGGATGGCGAGCGCTGCGGGATGCCAAGCACTGCCTTGTAATTCAAGGTGTTGTTTGATTTTGGCGCTGGTCATGAGCGGTCGTATCGCTTACCATCAGGTCAACGGCATGCTCATCTTACCATTCATAGCAATAAAAAAACTGAAAATTTGGAGGAAATTGATAAGTTATTAAGATATAATGAATGACATGGTAGTCATCTCTCGTGCTTTTTTTAATTCCAATATTTTTCTATCAAATATTGCACTTTTCTTTCTTGGATGGCCATACAAATTTTATCCTCCGCTTCCATGATCTCCCTCCGTCTCTCATTTTCCTCGGCTTATAATTTTTTGCTGTAGTTGGCCATGGTGTTTATAAAGTCATTGCTCTGGAAGTATTAAATAGTGTCATCAATATGGTCATCATTTTTTTGGAGTTGATTTATCAGGTAATAACTAAAAATTCGTCGGAACAGTTATTTCTAAGCCTTCGTTATAAATGCCTGTCTTTAGTAAGTTACATTCACAAAGCATTATCCGTTGTGATTATTAATAAATATTTTTGAAGAAGTTTAATAGCGAAGAAAACATATGCCTCCATTACATCAAATTAATCATTATAGATTAAATCCATTCTCAAATTACAGAATTCAACATCTTGTTTTATTTTTTTTAAATTTTCAAGAAAATATGACACATTCTAAGATTCTGCTGCACAAATGATAAAGTGATGATTATTAAATTAATAAATTACTTTTCCAGATTTAGTATGAGTCCTTGATTCTTTGTCTTTTTTTTTATGTTCATCTGTAAAATTCACTCGCAGAGAACATGCATATATTGTGACAAAGACATACTGAAATATCAAGAACAAAAACATAACTTAGAAGCACTAATATTAACACAAATGGAAAAAATCGACACGCTTATTACGCAACTAGGCACTATGATGAACCTTATAGGCACACTCATCAGTAAACTCCCATAATGACTTCCTTGAGGATCGCCGCCTGGAACATAAATGGGCTAGCACCTAATAAAAAAGAACTTGCACTAATGTTAAAGATTAACAAAATAGACATAGCTTTAATATCAGAAACGCACATGAATGACAGAAAAAGCTTCATAATTGATAATCACAAAGTTTATTGTACGAATCACCCTGACGGTACTTCTCATGGCGGATCTGCAATAATTGTGCGACAGACTATAAAACATAACCTCCATGCATTATTCCAGGAAGACTGGATGCAGGCCACTACAATAACTATACAAGAGAAAATTGGTCCTATAAATGTAAGTGCAATTTACTGCCCACCAAAACATAACCCAAAGCAACACAGGTTTGATCAATTCTTTACGAGTCTGGGAAACCGATTTATCTGTGGAGGTGACTGGAACTCTAAACACACCCACTGGGGATCAAGACTAACTACCACAAAGGGGCGAGAGTTGAAAAAGAGTATCGATAATCTAAAATTAACGGCTTTATCTACAAATGAACCTACTTATTGGCCAACAGACACCAACAAAACTCCAGATCTCGTGGACTTATTTATTGTTAAGGGGATATCACACACCTACTTTACAGTGCAGTCCTCACTTGACGCAATATCTGACCATACGCCAATAATAGCAACTTTTAGTGTCTCAATAATAAACAAACCACCAACCCTCACTTTATATAATCGTAAAACAGACTGGGATTCATTTGTTAGATATATGGAACAGGAAATAGACCTGAAAGTCAGTCTTAAAACACCCGAAGACATCGACAATGCTACATTTTATATTACCAATCTTATACAAGTCGCCGCATAGTCTGCTACTCCAACGCTGAACTGCGCTAATACGAATAGTAACATTCCATTAGAAATTCGTAAAAAATTGTCAGAAAAGAGAAAGCTACGAAGACAACTACATTTAAGCCAATCCCGACTAGATAGAACACGATATAATAGGGCAGCGAGAGAACTCAAAGACCTAATAAAACAAAACCAAAATGAAACATTCCAGAATAAACTTTCAACACTCTCTGCTTATAAAAAAGATAATTATGCCCTGTGGAAAATTACAAAAAAATTCAAAAGACCTCAAAATCATATTCCACCATTGAGAAAAAACAATAACGAGCCATGGGCTAGAGGCGCAAAGGAGAAGGCTGAAATCTTCGCTCAGCACTTAAGTGACGTATTCACCCCAAACGAATCATCCATGACAGAATTCGAAAACATGGTAGACATGATACTCTCTAGTGATCAACAGTTATCCCTACCCTTACCGCTCGTCACTCCTAGAGAACTAAAACGAGAAATCACCAAACTTGAGAACAAAAAAGCACCCGGATTTGACCTTATAACAGCAGAGGTAATCAAAAATCTTCCTAAAAAACCTATTGTATATCTGACTATGCTCTTCAATTCAATACTTAGAGTATTTTACTACCCTAAATTATGGAAGATCTCACAAATATGTATGATTGCAAAACAAGGGAAACCACCCAGTGAACCTAGCTCATACCGACCAATTAGTCTACTCCCTGTTATATCAAAGCTGTTTGAAAAGTTACTCTTATCCAGACTGAAACCCTATTTGGAAGAGAACAAGTGTATTCCTGATCACCAATTTGGATTTAGAGAGAAACACGCTACAGTTGAACAAGTGCACGGGTAGTAAAAACAATCAGACAATGTCTTGAAAAAAAGGAGTACTGCTCTGCTGTGTTCATAGATGTACAACAGGCTTTTGATAGAGTCTGGCATAAAGGACTACTATACAAACTCAAAACCACCATACCTAACACATTTTTCATGATTTTGAAATCATATTTGGAACAAAGAAGATTTCAAGTGAAATTTGAAGATGATTTCTCTGACCTATACCATATTAATGCATCAGTACCACAGGGATCCGTCCTAGGACCAGTACTATACTCTTTATACACTGCAGATTTACCTGAAACATCGGGCGTTACAACAGCGACCTACGCAGACGACACAGCATGCCTTGTAAGTAGGGCATCGAGCCCGGGTTTACCCGGACCGAAAAAACCCGGGTTTTCCCGGTTCTGAGGATTATAAAAAAACCCGGGTTTGGTTTTTAAAACTCGGGTTTTTCGGGTTTTTTTAATACTTTTGTTTTTGTTATTTATTAAGTTTAAGCCACTTCGAATGCAATAATAAGTAAATGGAATAAAAACACGCTTTGATAAATTACACTGGTCAACATGAAAACTGCCTTTTACTTGAAACTGCATTAAATCTTTAGTATTCGACCCCCTTAATCTAAATATAGAACTTAAAATTAATATTTAGCCATTGAGGTATTACACTAGAGCGGACATCGGGAACAAAATCTCTGCGTAAGGTGCGTGCGCAAGGGTACACATTGAAGCGAGAGGGAAGATATGTTACTTCGTAGGCGTGACAAAGACAGAAATAGAATGTACCCTTCATCAAACGGTTTTATTTAGCTCACCCCGTTTGTTTGGGTCAAATTTAGTAATTGAAATTTAACCCTCTTCCCGTTAACCGATTGATCTGAAGTTTGATATACGCCTTTGATTCTGGTGACAATACAATTATCCATATTCAATATTATTGTGAATCCAAGATGGCAGCCACTACAAGATGGCAGACAACTTAGTTTTTTTCAATCCCATCAATATGGGTATCAAATGAAAGGGCTTGTCAAGTAGAATTCAGTGCACTATACAAAATCAAAATCAAAGATGGCCACTGCTACAAAATGGCGGAAAATGTATTTTTCAATCCCATCAATATAGGTATCAAAATAAAGGGCTTTGTAAGTATAATACAGTATACTATACAAAATTACAATATGAATCTCCCACCCAAGTCAAGAACTCAACGAATTGAATAGAATGAGAATTAAAAACTAAAAACTTAAAAATAAAAAAGGAAATAATTTTTTTTTATTTAAACGGTTTTATATTGCATATAAATGTACTAAAAGCTAAAAAAATAATTTTAAACATATGCATTGATTAAACTAAAATAAAATCGTGGGGCACGTCCACTTTAAATGAATTTTAACCACTTTAAAATTGGACGTGCCCCACGATTTTATTTTAGTTTAGGTAGGTTAGTTTTTTTGGGTCTGCAAATGGGCTACACCAAATATTGGTGCTTTTTGTGTGAGTGGGATAGTCGGGATAGATCGTTACATTACTTAAAAAAAGGTTGGACTTCAAGACAAAGTCTGTGTCCTGGAGAAATGATCGTTAAATACCCTCCTCGAGTCAATCCTCATAAAATCCTTCTCCCTCCATCGCATATAAAATTAGGATTAATGAAGAACTTTATTGACGGCTCTCAACAAAGGTGGACCAGCCTTCTAATACTTGTGAAGTGAATTTCCACATCTAAGCGACGCCAAAATAAAAGGGAATTTTCGAAAATTACCACGAGCTTGGGCTGCAATATGTCCCCAAAAATTCACTTTCTTCATTCTCATCTTGATTTTTTTCATTCTAACTGCGGTGATATGATTGACGAACATGGTGAACGATTTCACCAAGATATATTGACAATGGAAAAGAAATACAACGGTCGATAGAATCCGTCAATGTTAGCGGACTACTGCTGGAATTTGATTGAAGATTTTCGTAAAAATAATTACAAAAGATAAAAAGAGAAATCCTTGATTAGAAAAGGTTAAATACTTGGTTAATATTTTAAAATACTCAGTTTCATGTGAAAAGTGTATTAAAAAGTAATTAACATATCTTTACTCTTAAGTCAGTTTTTTCGATACCAGCAATATTTTTAAAATAAGAGCTAACTTTCAAATTTGGTTTATATTTTCGTATTCAGTGACCCCGTATTTAAATTAGTCAAATAACAAAGCATTTATTTTAAAGGCAAACAAAAAGTCAAATTTTGTAGACCAGTGTTATTATTTATTACGTAAAAAGTAGCTTCGGTGCTACTTAGTTATATTATTAAATATATATAATATATATAAATTTAACTGTTTTTGTAATTTGTAAAGTACTGTTTTATTTATTTAAATTCTTCCTCATCCTTTATATTTTGTACTCATTATAGGAAATCGATATATAAACGCAGATTAGTGTATTTTAACAAATTACAATAAAATGATCGAAATGCTTGAAAAAACCGGTCTACCCGGGTTTTGATTACTCTTAGACCCGAAAACCCGGGTTTTCAAAATTGACCCGAGTTTCGATGCCCTACTTGTAAGCGATAAAGACCCTGAAAATGCATCCGCCCTATTGCAGGTCCACTTGAATAAAATCGATGAGTGGTTTAATAAATGGCGAATCAAACCGAACATAAAGAAGTCCATTCAAGTAACTTTTACTCTCTGAAAAGGGAACTGTGCACCAGTGACTATGAATGGAAAAACTGTACCAACCGACAATGTTGTAAAATATCTTGGCTTACACCTGGATAGACAACTTACTTGGGCAAACCATATTAAAGCCAAAAGAAAGGAAGCAAATATGCAATTCAGAAACCTATCCTGGCTATTGGGACGTCAGTCTCGTCTCTCAACATTCAATAAACTATTGGTATATAAAGCCATGATAAAACCTGTTTGGACATACGGCATTGAACTATGGGGATCATGTAGCAACTCCAACTTAGAAATACTTCAAAGATTTCAAAATATTGCCCTAAGAACTATATCAAACGCGCACTGGTTTGTTACAAATACAGAAATTCACGATTTTCTCGAAATGTCTACAATAAAGGAAGAAGTGAGCAATCACTCTGTCAAATACAAAGACAGACTAAATGAACACACTAACACATTAGCTAAAAACCTGCTAAATGATCAAGATAATATAAAACGCCTAAAACGATGGAACATTCTCGATCTGGACCGGAGAAATTGAAAAAAAAAAAACACGGACTGTAGTGCGGTATTACTTAATGTAGTCATATCTAAAAGTAAAAAAGGGAAAAAACACTTGAAATCATCTGATTATGGCTAAATAGCCGATTGCAGATATAATATATAAAAAAAAAAAATCTGTAAAATTGAAATAAAAGCAGAATAATATGTATTTAGTCTTTGCAAAAGTAAATAAAAGATGTGAAATTTGTGCATACGTTTTTTGGCAACATTTCTCCCATATTTTATGTTACTATATTGATTTGTGAAGTCTGCAATTTAAAATTATATTAATTTATGGTATCAAAATTTCACATGCAATGCTTTTTGCTTAACTGATAAAAAAAAAATGAAAGCAACTTACGCTTGCCTGCATAGTTCCCAAATCTAATAGTATGTTAATATAATATTTTGTTATTTTGGTATCCTGAAATTGAGAAGGAAGATAATAATAATACGTCATGAATATGCTATATTCTTCCGTGCATTCATTTTCAATAGTTTCCATTTTGTTTTTAATTGATTTGCAGTTCGTGGACGTGCATTTAATTGATGAAACCTGCATAATAATTACTATTTACAACTTACACGACAAGTGATTGAAACGCTGAAAGAAACTAAGGAAGCTTTTACCTTTCATGCAAATACTCCCAAGCTTTAGTTTTTGGTTTATACGAGTAAGTGTCCAAAGATTTATTTTCAATGATTGGCGCATACATATGTTTTAAGCAACAAGCGAAAAAATAGCTGGAGGAATAATAAACATGCCATTAAGTATTAATATAGCAACTGACTAATAAAATACTAAATTATTGCAACATGTTGATTTCCTTACGTTTTCTTCTTAATTCCAGTTAATGGAACGAGTACGTTTTTTTTTTCTATTTGAATCATTACCAATAAAATAAATTATAAAATCACTAATCTTTAAAAATACGTACAAGGTTGACAAATCTGCTTTTTATTTCTCAAATACCTACTTGCACGTCCCGACCTCCGATTTTGACAGTTGATGTTTGTCAAATTCAATTTGTCAGCATAATATAAATAGAAATAGGGTATACTTAGAAAATTTGAAATTTGACATTGACAGTGGACATGCAGGTAGATAAATTTGTTTATGTTCCAGTTCAGTCTTTAAGATCGACTCGGTTATTTCGTTCATTCTTTTTACTTTTAAAATCAAAGGGTTGCCATAACAGAATTGTCATGTTAAGCCAAAGCTCAACCGTGTTTATTAATAAAGTCGTTATTACCTCGCTATCCATTGGGAATAACTAACCGAGTTTAAGGTTTGACGTAACCGCGGAAGACGCAATTTTTATTATTAAGGCAGAATATGTTTTTAAGAAAATGTTTCATAACCCTGAAATGTCACTTTTACAATGACATTTGTTTGTTTACATTTTTGATCTCGAGTTCGATTTCCGAGTATAGCGCATTTACCAATTCCTATATAATACAAAAAATTACAAAATGGAATGTTGTTCAAATAAAACTTGTTTGTGAAGTTTTCTGTGCTGTAGAAAACTCATTTGGATCCTATAGTGTGAGTTTTTAAACGAATATTATTTTAATTTTAATTAAACATGTCCTATTTTGTAGATATGTTTGCAATCGAGAAGCGTTTTGTGGATGCCTATGTGACGTGCCGAAATGGTGCAGCTACACAAGGGACCATGCAAGCAACTACGCCGAATATGCTACGACGGCGTGGACACTTTGCAAGATAGTTCGACCGAAATCTGCCGACACCGAGGTGGTAGAGGCATTAATCACAGGTTAACCTGAGTTTATTCGATCTGAGTTGTTGCGAAATACCCTGTCTCACTCTCTACATTAGTTTCGGTTCTTAAAAGATGCTAGAAACGTAAAAAAATACAAATAATCAGAGTAAATATAATAATATGAAACCTCGTGTTACTGAACCTTCAAAATGTCAAGTCACATGATTTAATTGTAATAAGCCATATTTTGTTTCAAGACTGCAAAGAGAAATCCCTCTAAGCTTACCAATGTCTCGTCACAGTCAAATAGCAATTCCAGTTCTCTTGTAAGCGGCAGTGAAACTGAACTTGATATCTTGATAGGGTTGATTCTTTTAAAACTACTCGGCCTTAGCGTGACTCTTAGTGAAGACAATTCATCTATTAATCGTAATTTTATTGTTAATCTTCTTTTACATCTTGTATTGAATTAGATACTGACCTTACCCCCTTTCCTTTATGAACCAAATTGATAAATTAGGCAAAGCCCGGTGTTATAATTGTTTGGAAATGACTTCTGGTTTTCGTGGCATTCCTATAGCAGAAAACTCTATCAAGAAGACTGCATCTATGACGCCTGATGGACAATTTGAATATAGATATATTTCGGTCTACAACAAGTAAGTCGCAACCGAATACAAGCGTGCAGTGAAATTCATATAAATCTATGTTCAGAAATTATTGATTATGCTGTTATGCCGCTAATGCTGATACGCTTAAAGCGTGATTCAACTCTAGCTAGTATTGTTGAACAGTAGTATGGTGATTCGATTACCAAAACGGTTGCAGATGCTTATGTTATACACAGTCAGGTCATAAGTATTGTCACACAGTAAAAACTTTTCTTTTAGAATGCTGGCCACAAAAAAGTTTATTGAATTCGAATTTTGAATTGTTCATGAAAATAAAAATGTATACTTTTTAGAATTTTACTCATTTTTAAATATGGAGTGGACGCTTAAAGAAGACCGTGTTGCAGTTATTGCGTTGCATCGTTGCGGTTACGCGCCAATTCAGATTTTTGACATACTGAAAAATTTGAATATAACCAAAAGATTCGTTTATCGTACCATCAAACGATACAATGAAGACTCTAGTGTAGATGACAGGTCAAGAAGTGGTCGCCCTCGGTCTGTTAGGACTCCAGCAGTGATAAAAGCTGTGAAGGCGCGAATTCAAAGAAATCCCAAACGTAAGCAGAAACTGTTGGCCCTTCAGATGGGGTTAAGCAGAACCACGGTGAAAAGGGTGTTAAATGAAGACTTAGGGCTTCGGGCATATCGAAGAAAAACAGGACATCGTTTGAATGCTCGTCTAATGGACCTGAGACTGAAGTGATGCCGCGCTTTGTTGAAGCGGTACGCGGGAAAAAAAATTCAGGAAATTCTTTTTTCAGATGAAAACATTTTTACCGTAGAAGAGAGCTACAACAAACAAAATGATAAGGTGTACGCACACAGTAGTGAAAAAGCGAGCAACCGTATTCCGCGTGTCCAACGATTTCATTTTCCATCCTCGCTCATGGTATGGTTGGGAGTTTCTTATTGGGGCTTAACAGAGGTACATTTTTGTGAGAAAGGTGTAAAAACGAATGCAGTTGTGTATCAAAATACAGTCCTGACGAACCTTGTGGAACCTGTTTCTCATACCATGTTCAATAACAGGCACTGGGTATTCCAACAAGATTCGGCGCCAGCTCATAGAGCGAAGAGCACACAAGACTGGCTGGCGGCGCGTGAAATCGACTTCATCCGGCACGAAGACTGGCCCTCCTCCAGTCCAGATTTGAATCCGTTAGATTACAAGATATGGCAACACTTGGAGGAAAAGGCGTGCTCAAAGCCTCATCCCAATTTGGAGTCACTCAAGACATCCTTGATTAAGGCAGCCGCCGATATTGACATGGACCTCGTTCGTGCTCCGATAGACAACTGGCCGCGCAGATTGAAGGCCTGTATTCAAAATCACGGAGGTCATTTTGAATAAACTTTAGTGTCATAAGAATCTATGTTTCGTTAAGTTCATTTTAGTATATAAATGGTTACATAATGAATAAACTTGTTGCAATTATTTTATATTAAACATGTGACAGAATTTATGACCTGACTAGGTAGGTAGAGGTATATTCTTCCATGATAAATTATTGTGTCGTAAAGTACAAATAAATAAAAGACGAATAAATTAATAATAGTTCCACGCAACTATAGATTGAATCTTATATCTCATTACCACGATATTGGTTTACTAATTAGTTAGAAAAATTTTACAAAACTGCGTTATGTGTAGAATAAGAAAAGGTTTATCGGGTGCTAGGCAGTCGTTCTACATCCTATTAATAAAATATCTATACTTTTCCATACTGTTCATGTAGGTATAACTGGGAGAATAAACGGACGACGCAGTATATCTGAATATTATCCTGTTGTGTTTGTGGATGGCATTATTAAAATGTTTCCATATGATAGTTTCGAGACCGATATGGGATCCAATACCATGTTCTAGCAACGGGAACTAGTAGGGCCAACGGACAGGTTTGACGGTTAATGAAGGTTATAAAAGATAACATGTCTCTTATAGAACTTAATAGGCATTGGGACGCGGTTTTACAAGAATTACAATTAGCTTTAAATTTCAGTTTCAAAGAGTACAGGTTAAAATCGTTTGGAATTACTATTCGGAAAATGATTTTTCCCACCTGCTATTAAAATATTACAAATTGATGATTGGTCGTTTATTAAAGGATGGAAGACCGGTCCCTTAAAGATAAAACATGTTTCGACACGGGTAAAGTCAAAATACATCATTTTAAGGTCAGTGATTTTATATTGATGCGGCGCCGTTTCCGCCATACTACTAAGTTAGATTCTAAATTTGAAGGTCCAATGGAAAGTTTAGAAATATTACCGAATGTTCGATACTGGCTCAAGCATATAAACCCGATGGGTCATCAGAAAAATAAAATATAAGTCACGATACCTTACGTCCCGCTTCTGCAGCTCAATCAGACCCTTTTAATGATTCTGACAACTCAAACGAATTGACCGTATGGGCAGGGAAATCATCGGAGATCGATTTATGTGGGGGTGCTTTCACCTCCTGTACTAATAATCCCATCAAAAACATCCTGTAAAAAAATCCAAGTCTCGCAGCTCAGGTTTTCTACCGCAAAAAGTTGTGAGATGCATGTAATACCAAGTCGATTAATTTATTTAGTCCTTAAGGGACCTTCTATATAAAGTTATTACGTTAGTTATTACCATATCAAAAATTCTTTACGTTTTAAATAAATGGATCGACTACTCTCATCATACGACTCTCATCAAAAAGTTCACTATAACACACCCCATCCAAAAGCCAGGTTTCAGTCAAAGTAACAATACCATAATTGCTCAGACTAAAGTTCTGCATGAATGTCTCAGTCTTAGTCCTCAGTCCACGCACATTCTGGTGATAAATCTGTAAATTAGCCATTTAAACGTTAAAAAAACAATAACCAGATGAACAAGTATACAATACAATGATAAAGATAGTCGCGAAAATAATACAGACATTCCAATTTTGCACAAACAAAATCATAGCATAGGACTGATAGAGAAATAGTGGCGCAAGAATAACAAGTATAGATAACCATAATTTGTAAAAATATTCCACAAAGCATATAAATCCTTGGATGTACAATAACCAGCCAATAACACAAAAGATACGCAAATAGCAAATACAAAAATAAAAATCGGAAAGGCAATAAAAAAAAGAGCGATAAGTAAACAAAGGCAATCATTAGTGAACAAAAGAACACGATACGGCTCAAAGCGATTATTAAGTTGTTTAAATCAAATGAATATTTTAAATAAAATAATGTGGCAAAAATATTTAACAAATAGAAACTTAGCATATTTTCCGCAGATCCTCTTGTGACCGTATAATAAACGATTTGGTGCTCGCATCCCTCCTGGCGAATATTTTGGCGTGTTTCACCCACACAAATTAAAAATTATGATCCTTAGCAAGTGCTTTGGCCTTAGATAAAATAATCTTGTTGTTACCACAATATTTTTCTGACCCGCTATATTAGTAGGGACTCTGTGCAAAAAAATTATCTGAGACTTATTCACCGGATAAGATATCTTGTTAGCGATTTTGGGTACCACCTCAAACAAATTCTCCTTGTCTTTAACTGGAACTCCCTTGACCTCTAAATTATTAATTCGGAGACACTGATCCTTCTCATCCAAACTAGTTTCCAACTTAGAGACAATTTTTTTGAGTGACGCAACATCGTCTTGGGCATTTTCCATATCTACCACCCTTTTTTCTAGGTTGGTAATTTTGGTGGCAAACTGTGATGTAGTAGTCTTGAGATTTGCAAGTTCCTTCTTTACTTCTTTTATGTCTTCAGCAAGAGAAGAAAGTGGCACAAGTTTGAGATTTATGATGGATAATTCGCTCATAATATTTTCTAAGGTGATAGCCGATGATGGAGAGAGAGCTCGACGGATTAGTAGTGCCCGTGTTCTTTCCAGAGTCTTTACACGAAAGACACTTCCACTTAGAACGTCTATCACCTAATTTACGATATCCAGCTTCTGAAATCCCTGAACACGGGAAATCAAAATGTTTGTCCCACACAGAGCACTGTATAGCATCGAAGACGTCATCACCACATCTTCCACAATTGACCATTCTTGCGCGTGCAGACGAAAGACGGTTGAATAGTGGTAAAATAATAAGCAAAAAATGCAAACATGCACTAATGCGCAGGAGCAATAATACGGTCGACTATTTCGACGCGGCGGCAAAGCGAGCTTTGGCCTCACACGCACAAATACACCCCAATCGCCGCAGCGACCGCCGGTTCGATCCCTAGCAAAACGGTGGACTTTTCGATGTTTTGAAACTCGCTCACGTAATACCACTGTCCTCGATCATGACGCAACCGAAGAACAACCTGCTATCCCGCTCGGTCTCCTCCCACAAGGCGGAGTGTCTCGATAAAAACACTACCGGTGCGACAAGGAATCGCCAAAAACTGCTAAGAGCCAATCACGAAGATCGAGCAAGCAAACTTCAACAACACACAACAGAAATCACAGCGCGGTGCGACACACGTCCGTCCACTTTGAATAACAAGAGCTGAATGTACAACTGATTGTACAACTGTATTAGCCCATATCAGTCCCACTGCAGAGCACGAGCAGCCTCTACAATCAAGAGTAAGACTGAAAGTGGTTAGGCCGAATAGTCACACATATGTACACACAACAAAATGAGTAATTTTTGTACCTGTATCTAAGAATGTTGATGTGGTTCATTAATCATTATATTACAACTCTAATATTATAATATGCTTTTCTCTTCTTTTGTCTACTCGTAGTCATAACTATTATTATAAATAATCAGTTAATTAGGCTAATTGGGTTGTGATTTGTGACAAATTATATAATTACTCTTGCTACAGCTCGTTAAAGACACAGTATGAAAGGAGGGCTCGATCGAGATCGTATCATTTTCACACAAAAAACTGATCTGCTCAGTAACATTAAAAATCGGCATTAGAAATAAATAAATACAAAAATGATAAAAGCCACAGTGTAGAAGTCCTCGCTCAAACAATGGAGACCGCTAACGTGAACACACATCGCTGACTATAAATGTGCTCGCGTCTGGCAAAACGTGTAAAGAGTAGAAAGCAAAGAGTACAAAATACATATCTTGAGGAAACCCAAACTCTATCATAATATTATAAATAAATAAATAATAAATAAATAACACCCAACAGTCACACACATAGTCCTGACCCCACACTAAGATCGAGTCTTGTGTCGTGGGTATCAGGAACTACGAGAGACTTTTCGGTCTCACAAACACCCAGACCCGGAAGAAATATTTGTGGGCCACACAAACATTTCTGTCGGTGCGGGGATCGAACCCGCGGCCTCTCGTTTCACAGGCGGCGTCTAACCAACTGCGCCACGGAGGCTGTCTAAATATTCAAACTTCTTACAAAAATATTACGTGCTTGGGATGACTGCGCAGTAAAACACAGTGTACAAGTTAACAACTTATTTGTTTGTTGGCTAAAAGGTAACAGTATCCACTGGCGAGTGATGACGCACGCCCCTACTCATTAGTGAGCGCGCTATCGACGTGCTCGGACCGGTCTACTGCGCGCGCTGCTGCGCTTCGTCGCCTCGACTCACTGTTTATTGAGCTTTGTGGAATATTTGTGGCTCCCTGTGTATCGCCTGCGTCTCTGACGCCGTTTGTTGTGTTCGTGCATGCAACCAAGGTACGCCAGCGCAGTGATGGAACAACCTCAACACTCAACAGTGATGTGATGTGCGTAGCCGCTGCGGGTTTTCCCTGTAGTGTTGAGTGGCGAGCGGGTTCGTGTCCCGCGGTGCGGCGTGCGGCGGCGATGTGTGGCGGCGGCTGGCGCGCGGCGCTGCTGGCGGCGCTGCTGCTGGTGCCGCTCGCCGCCGAGGACTCGCTGCGCCCGGAGTGCCCGAGCGACGCGCCCGCACTCTGTAGCTTCACTGAAGAGGTCACCGCAGGAGAGTTCTTCTACAAGGTGTCAGGTAGGCGCTCCGACTACTCTCTGAGCTCACTCGGGGCGTGCGCTGCCATCAACTGGATGCCTCACTGCGTGTCTTGCGATCACTGAGGATTAATATTTAATTCATTTCTTAAAACATACCTATTTAGATTTTAAGGAAATAATTTTCGATGAGTGTTTTGCTAAAGCGTACTTTTCAGTTTTAGTTATGAATCACTTATTTATTTATGAATTTGTAGTTTCTATTCCATAGAATACTAATCCTGAAGATTCTTGTACAAATAATAAGAAAAACTATTTAACTCATTGTATTGTCAGCGATTGTTTATAAATTTGAAAAACTTCAGATAAATTCGACGTTTTCAAGTGTTCAAAAATGCAGCTGAAAGATTCCGTTACAATCATACATATAGTACAAGCGAAGCTACTAACTGCGTGTTAATATACATATAAGAAATGTTTGGTAAAACCTAAATAGCGGGTAATACCCATATTTTATATTCTGTTCCACGGCTGCTGATGACCGCGTGTGAGCTTATGATTGGATTGCTAAACTCGTCATGAAAAAATCAATTATGTTGAGATAATAGCAATTAATGATGAGAGTGAACTGCATGAACTCGTCATTCTACGTAATATTATTATTACTAGTGGTCGCCTAGTGGTCGAAATTCGACCAAATCAAGAAGAGAAAAAGTTTTTACCTGTATAATGGTGATTATATTTTTAATGATGTTGTTATTCTGATAATTCGTGCACATTTAAATGTACGTATCTCTCAAAATCACTTTTTTATCCTGAAGTATATGCAATTACTGAAATACTACAATAATTGCTTCGAACCAGCAATAGCAAATTATATTTTTTTTCCTGAATGTTGTTATTGCAGATTGCTGCTACAGAACTTTCTTTATGCATATAATGATAGCCCGTATCCATTTAAATGTATCTTACTGCTACACAATTTGTATAAGCGCTCAGTATTTCACGTAGTATTCGTCAAATAAAACTTTTCTGTTTGACATTGAATAGAACAACAGTAAACAAACTTTTCTGTTTGACATTCAACTATGTCTATAATAAACAAAAGAAACAATTTGACCAAAGAGTATGTATACGTGTACAAATACTTAAGTATGCGTGTGTCAAATGCATGCTGGTTTGTGTAATGTTTTATTTATTGATTTAATGTACTTTTTAGGCATTATTATTAAAATCTTTTTTTTATATTAAATGAGGCAAATAAATCCTTTTTTTTATATGTCTATGTCTGAAGAACAAAATGAAAAAGAAAAGAAATAATTTGACACCAGAGTATGTATGCGTGTACAAATACTTGCGTATGTATGTGTGTGTGAAATGCATGGTAGTGTGTGTAATGTTTTATTTATTGATTTAATGTACTTTATAAGCATTATTATTGAAAAATATTAGCATTCTGCACTTCTCCTACACATAAACTATAAGTATGCCAAATTTTATGCTCCTGCGTCCGCGCAATTTTCGTAAAAAGGGGTCCAAAGTTTTTGCATCACGTATTAATATATAGATTATCTCTTAAAACACAACAAACCTCCAGATGTCTCAATATTCCACGCTTAAATTAATTTATAGTAATTAAAAAAGTAGAGTAGGCCCGTGCCCTGCAGTGGGACGTATATGGCCTGATACAAAAAAAAACCGAGAAAGTTTACGTTTATGTTTTTTTTAATGTATTGTATTAGTACCAGAGATGACGACCAAAACCATGTATCATAGCAATACGGTCGAAACTGTATAAAATCGTTAGATTATGTGATTCTGAACCCGACTAGGTAGGTAGTAACGGTCAAAAGTGTAGCAATTGCATGTGAGGCTATTTCTGCTGTGTCCAAAAAAAGGCAGTCAGTACCTATCATAGCAATACGTCTGATATTGGAAATGTACATAGATTTTATAATTTGAAAGCCATAATATGAAAGCCTTAAGCGAACGAAATCCACCATTATTATTTGACCAACAAAATCACTGTAAAAAATGCAACTATATTTTCAGTGGAAGGGCTTATTAAGACCTATACGTGATACATTGAAAAGAGCTCTTGTTTTATAAAGAGCGACTGACTGGCATGTGCGCGAGACGCGTCGCTGCGGCAACAGATTACACCGAAGTCTGAATTAGCTCATGCTTTGTGACGGTCTGGCGTCATCTCCATTAATCCGTTTTCGGAATAAATGCGTCCGCTGTTTATTTAGTTACAAACCGATCATAAACCGTATTAGTCACTCAAATGGCTAAATAAAGAATCTACTTTGTTGTTTGCATTTTCCATTTGCGGTAGAGCCACGCTGTTATCAGTCATGACTCAGCATCAATAGGCAGGGTATTGTCCCAGGAGGTACTATTGTCTCACAGAAGAGAAGTTAAGCGACAGTTTTGCTGGTGTTCCAATTCGGCATGCTATTCGCCTGATGGTAAGCAATACGACCGCTCATTTACAATAGCAAAACCAAAAAACACAACGAATATAAAGAAATGCTTGGCATTCCACTGCGGTAGCCATCCTGAGACATAAGACATTAGGTCTTAATATGTTCAGTAATTGCTCTGGCTGCAATATCCTTCGAGGCGTAACAAAAAAGTGCATTTACACTGCTAATAATATGTTGTACAATAATGTATTGTAAGAAATGTCTTATACAGGGCGTGGAACCATTTCATTAAACTAACAACTACAATACTGTCGCTATCTTCCACTGAATCACGGGTAAATCTTATATAAAAATAAATATTTCGTTTTGGTATCTAAAACGTAAAATCGGATGTGTTTTTTATACATAATGCGGCTTCTATTAATTGAAACGAACCTTGTCGTATAATATTTTTTTTCTCAATGGCTCGAAAACTATTATTATTACTAATGATATAATTCAGTTATCAAATACGAACAAAACAAATAATGAAACATTATTTTAAGCTTCCCGGTGATAAGCACAAGAGCACAGGCCATGCCTGCAATTCGGTGTAAAAGATAAGCCGTGCAGCGTTTAGCGACGCGGGTCAATCATTAAAAAACTAGCTTGAATCACATTTCTTTATGTAAAGTATAATATGACATGCCTAAAACGCATGAAGCGACTCGAAGGTATACTATTTATTTCGTCCAATTCTTACTTATTGCGTATTGAGTTTTAAAATATCATAATTATTTTTTGCGCTCCTGCTCTTGGCCTCTCGTCAATTGAACAAAACATTATTTTATGCAGTTTACTCAAGTACATGTGGTATAATTTATCAGTAGTATGTGTGTGATCGCTGCGCGCAAAATAATAATAATACTAATAATAAATTGTTTATTAAAAAATCAGACTTACATCAGATTAAACATACACAGATTCAAATAAAATTATAAGAAGTTGTAACATACATCGATATTACCAGGGGCTCCCAAACTAGGCGTAGTCTGTATCTTGGGATAGGTACCAAAAATCTGAGTTACAAAATAGCAATATTATTTATTAGACAGGAATAAAATATAAAAAAAAAGACGGGTTGCACTCCGGGAGTGCCGGCAGAAGTGAAAACTTGATTATTAACGTTGAGCATGTTTGATATTTTGGAATGGTTAGGGAATAATTTTGCACCAATTGCTTTATCAGTATAAAAGTACTATCATTTATGTGGTAGAATACAATATTCATTTATTGCGCTATCGTACAAAAACATGACAATTTATATTACATTAAAAATTTAACACTTTAAAACTATTACAATTATTTTACATTAAAACGTTTATCTCTCCGAAAAATCAACTTTCATCCATAATTTCAACGACTTTTTCACCATCATCATTACCAGAACTATCATCGCCAATCTCTAAAACTGATACGATAGGTTTATGGTAGCTGAAGTAAGAAACGAACAGTTTTGATTCGAACCTATTTAAATGTCTAATAAAGACCGCATCAATAGTAGTTTTGTATTTCGTTGTGCTAAGATTGCGATCATTCGACATAGTTAAACCAAATTCATTATTTAAAAATTCAATTAATAGTTGATTTTTATCGTCTGCGAAGTTTATGTTGAAATCTCCACTCAAAATCATTGGCAATTCATCAAAGCTTTATAAACTGACAGCTAACTGACAGCTGTCTACTCTCCATCCGTCTTACGCTTTTCGTCTTACGATCAGGTCACGTGTCCTGACGCGAGTTTAAGATTTTATACCCATTACAGAAAAAGTGCTCAACGCCGCTAAAGAAGTTTTCACTTCAAAAAACAATGTTTCTTATTTAGTGCACAAAGTTATTTAAAGTAGAAATCATCAAAATTAAGTTCGAATACAAAGGATAATAGACGGTTCACAGAAAGTTGATGTTTGAGACTGGATCAATAATTATAGTTTCGGCAGCGCCATAGTCAATGCCTTGCAACCAACACGAGACTGTTTTTGATCACGCATACACTGACAGATTTTTAATTTCACATAGTATATTAACTTTGTTGTAAATGGAGCGGTAAACATAAGATTGAAACTTTTTTCCAAAACTAGATTTGACTGACGGCAGTGAAAGGTTGAAGACCCTTTTAGTTAACAGTGATTTATATTCATCAGACTTAATTATAGATTTATGAGTTGAAACACAAGCTTTATGGATATATAATTGTCGGACTCTTAAAACACCTACTTCTTTATACAATAAATCCGTTGAATATCTAAAGTCTTTACGCAACATGACCTTCAATATTGCACGTTGAGCTCTTTCAAGGGATAGCATCAAATTTTTCCCTGCCCCACCCCATACACCAATGCAATCGGACAGAAGAGACACCGGCTGAGTTACGTAAAATTTTAAAGATGCCAATTATATCCGCATCCTGCCAACAAGAGTTTGAATAAGTAATGCAAAGTTTAAACGTTCATCCAGAATTAACCCCAAATATTTTATTTCTTTGGTTCTTAGAATCTGAGAACAATTGCATGAAGTGGTCAGTGTTGATTTGCATGAATGAATTTTGAGACCAGGCATTTGAGGTGGTGGCTGAGATGTTGCTGTTTAGTGAAAACAAATGTATTTGGTTTTGTCTTTATTCAGAGTCAATAGTTTGTGAGCAGCGTCTTCAGTTGACTTCAGACTTCTGAAACCATACTGGCATTCAGAAAGTAAACCATTTTTCTGTAAAAAGTCTGTCAATCGTTTGTTGGTTAATTTTTCCAGAACTTTTGAGAATACGCTAAGAAGAGAAATGGGCCTGTAATTATTTGGGGCAATTCTCGAGCCACCCTTATGGACAGGCGTTATTGAAGTAGTTTTGCAGGCTTCAGGAAAAAGTCCTGACGGTATTGGGGTATTCACATGTTAATTAATTTTCTCACCCCCGTCTCGCCCCACCCCTTTTTTCCTCTCCCGTTGTAGCTTAGCTTTTATACTGAATCCAATGTAAAAATAACCATTGGAATCCTGCTAAATTAAAAGAGTTCTACTCGCCAGGTCCGACGATGATCATCACATCTTCATGTTGTATTCCTGGAATCAACCTATTAATACATTGTTTCATAAATGACGACGATATTGAGTATTCACGTATATTTCAACCCCCCCCCCCCCCCCTCTTCTCTTCTCTCTCCCACTAAAGCTTAACTTTTATATTAAACCTAATGCAAAAAAGAACCATTGGAATCCTACTCAATTTTGAGGAGTTATACTCTCGAGGTCCGACGATATTAATCGGATCTTCACCATTTTTAGGGGACTAAATGAGAAGCACCAGTTTCCAGTAACATACATACATACATAAACTCACGCCTTTTTCCCAGAAGGGGTAGGCAGAGGTGCCAGGGCACCCACGTTTCGCCTTGTATGTTCCGTCCCACGATGTGATAGGTGGCGAGCCTATCGCCATATCGGGCACAAATTCCTGACTCTGGGCTGATAATGAATTGAAAAATCCAATATCACTTTACCCAACCCGGGATTCGAACCCGAGACTTCAGCTTTGTAACCGTACCGTAGTACAACTACGCCACCGAGGCAGTCAGTTTCCAATAAATATAAAGAATAATCAAAATCAGGTCACCCAGTACAAAGTCATGAGTTTACAAACAGAAAAAACAAGCAGTCGAATTGAGAACCTCTTCCGTCATTTAATACGCTTTTATCAGCTTCAGACGTATGTATGTTAGTATGTAACGGAATCTTTAAAAATGATTTTGACCCTCTTCAAAATGTCGGATTGACTCACAATTTTGCATACCTTTCCAGGACCGATGACAATACAATAAATTAACAATATATGACATGATCTTATCTAGAATCTTAAGAACTTTAACTTTTTTGAAAAAATAATAATATTTGCACGTAGCTATCTTCGTCTAATAAGACAGTCGTAGATAGTTTTTAGTGCAAGCAATTAAATTATAGTTTAAAAACTAAAAAACACGCTTACACAAAAAATAAAAATAAAAATTATAAGATAAGAAAAAATATTATTGTTACAAAGAGTGGGGTGCTTACATCAATTATTTATCATCCAACACCCCATGCTTTATAAAAGAAAATTTATGTATTTTACTTCATTTCCTAATCTTAAACTTATCAACATAATATAGTCAGTGACAAAACAAACATTAAGATTAAGATAAAAAAATGGAATTCATAATCTCATTTTATCATTCAAAATATAGCTCTCCACAGTCATCGATGTTTTTTTTTTTTACTGGCTCGGCATAATGCATAATCTGTGCTTTTGTTCTACGTCTGTTAACGCTGAATAAATGAACACAGTAAAGCACGCTTACAATCTTATATATAAAAATGAATCACAAAATGTGTTGGTAACCGCATAATTCAACAACGCCTGGACCAATTTGGCTGATTTTGGTCTTGAAATATTCGTGGAAGTCCTGGGAAGGTTTTAGGGGTGAGAAAAATAGGAAAATTTCTGAGGAAGATACTAAAAACCTTTTTTTTGGGTATCGTTTAAGCGTGATGCGTCCAGCCAATATAGGATGATCTTTGTTTATTTGACGGGAGACGTAAAAGACGGTCCAGCTTCAACTACCATCCAACGTAAAATGATCTATCTTTCCACTGTCTTTCATTGACGGCTGACGAAATAGAACAAAATTCAAAAAATGTGTACATCGTGTATATCGTGTATATAATATTATCTAGATACGGCGTCTTGCGCATAATTTTGTGAAATGTAAATTGAAATCATGTCCATATCTACCAAAATCGCCCATTGTTTTTTGAGATTATTGCAACAGTTTTAAACAAGGTATACTCTATCGAAGCGTTTTGCCGGAGTACACCAAAATATATCTAATTATAATTTTTCGTTTTCATAAACGACATTGTTTTTGAATTGATACTTTTAGATGCGCTGGGGGACATATTTAAATTTCGCATTAATATTGTTTTTAGACTCAAGAATAAAAAGAATATTGGTACGTTGATGCCGTATCTAGACATTATAACGAAACGATATGCAGTTTTATATTTTTAAATATTTGTTCTATTACTTACGTCACCTGGTAAGGCGTACACGTACCAGACGTACTAGACGCGACTGCCAACAAGTTAACGATGGTCACGGGTTCAAATCCCAGGGCACACCTCTGACTTTTCGGATTAAATTCTACGTGAAATAAAATCCGCCAACCCGCACTAAGCCAGCAGGGTGGACTATAATATCTTCTTCTATAATATAAAAATGAATCGCAAAATGTGTTGGTAAGCGCATAACTCAACAACGCCTGGACCAATTTGGCCAATTCTTTTTTTAAATTATTATTATTACTTTATTACTAACAAAAAGTAATGGCGTGCAATATTATTAGGAAAAACAGCATTTTGGTGCTGAAATAAGGGACGGAATATTGGATGGACAATAAAAAACGCTAAAGTTTTTAATGTCAAAATTTCATAAGGCAATCTTTATATGTACATGTATATGGAGAGACGGGATATAATAGAGTGGAAGGTACGGGAGAGGGCTGGGATAGCTGACAGATTTGATAGGACGAAATGTAAATGCACGTTATAAGACGGGATGGATAATAAAAGAAAAAGGACGGGACGGATCGGAAAGAGACTGAACAGACGGATGAGACGGGATTGAGCCAGACAGTAGGATAGCTATGTCAAGTTTAGGTATACAAGAGATTAATACGAAAAATAACATGTATTTGGTGTGGAGTGGAATCAAAAAATATATGCACCCAGGCGAAGCTGGGTCGGGCCGCTAGTATATGATAGAATTGGAATACGATGAAAGATGAGTATAATGAAACGTTCGAGGAATTATTGTTTTACACAATATTATACTTCGCTCGAAATTAAATTCTATAACATACATATATCTGACTAAGTACGCAAGCGGAATAAAATTTCGGTCCAAATTTTTTAGATCCCTATTTCACGGATACAGATTACAACATACAGTGCGTAAGCGCCATAAGGCTGTGCCAACGTTTTGAATGTTGAAGCAAATTTTGAAAATCTTATATCACCTTTATTATTACTCTCCTTCACAGGTCACCAGGTGATTATTAATTTCCGCGATGGGGGCTATTTCGACATGCAATGCGTCAAAAACGCAGTATCACTAGAAAGTCCCGGTGTGCCGCGTTTCCCGGTTCCCGTGCGCGTCGGCCACGTGACGCTGAAGGCGTGCGCCGCGCCGCAGAACAGCTCTTACGCGCGCGCGCTCGCCGCGCTCAACGTCGTCGCCTTCACCAACCTCACGCTTAACGACGTGCCCGCCGCGCCGCCGCTCTCCGCCGACCACTTCGCCGGCCTCGCCAACCTCCAGCGGCTCGACGTGTACAGCCCCGACAACGGCAGCCTCGCGCTCCACGCACTCGGCGGCCTGGTGGCGCTGCGCACGCTGCAACTCAACAAGGTGCGCACGCCGCCCGCCGAGCTGAGCCGCCTGCCGCATACGCTCGCCACCTTGTTCCTGTGGTACACGGGCGCAGAACGAGTGCACATCAACACCTTGCCTAATCTGCGCCTTTTCGACTTGCGCGAGGATTTTCCAGTCGATGTGAACGCGAGCGCTGCCGAAAAACTAGAAGAAATGCGCATAAGGATGCCAGACAAGGTGGTGCCCGAGGATGCGTTGCCGCCTTCGCTTCGTGTTTTTCAGCATAACAGTTGGAACGACTTACATGCCGCGCCGCTGACCCGGTGCCCGCTTCTCGAGAAATATTCTATAACCGGCGTGAACGATAACTCGACGATGTCACTGCCGGGCGCGTGGGTGGCGAGGTGTCCCAGGCTCACCGAGCTGACTGTGAGCTTCGTCCCGCTGCGCGACAAGCTGCCTGCAGCGCTGCTGGCGAACGCGAGTGCGCTCAACAACTTCACGTGCACGAGGTGTTCACTGAGCGAGCTGCCACAGGGACTGTTTGATGACACCCACAAGCTGCAGTACGTCGACTTGTCCTACAATAAGATCAAAGTCTTGCCGAGGTAAATACTAAAATGCTTGTTTGCTGAGATAAGGTCTAGAATCCTATGGCAGGATTTGAGGAGTAAAAATTATTAGAGGTGGTAAGGATTGGGTCCCAGATTATACGTTTATCACCCTTATTAAAAGATAATGCATAGTTTTCGAGAAATTAATTAAAATAGTTACTAACCTCAAATCACATATTAAGTAAAACGGAACGTTATTATGAGCGATTGACTATCAAATCACTATTATCATGTCAAATATCTGGGGGCACGGCAGTGCCCCCTCCAAGTCGAGCTAAAAAGCGGCACAGCCGTACTATCCTTTTCTCGAAGCAATTCAGACCATTTTCAACCCCTCATAACTTCGTTGTGGTTAAAGCAAGAAGCCTGAATTTTCAGTTACTAATTAGGCATTGTGTAAACACGGTATATTTAAAATTTCATTCAATTTGTAGTTTAAGAATTATAACTTGTCAAACTTTCGCAATTTTGTCACTCACTGACTGACTAACCGATCATCAAAAGTCTAAGGCACTTCTAGCAGACATAGAACCTTCAAATTTAGAATATAATTAGTGTATAGTGTCTAAAGTAAGGAAAAATTCAAACATTTCATAATTTCTGTCTAGTTTTCTAGATACACCAACTGCGTGAATAACTTTGTAATCTCATATAAATGTATAGGATTACAAAGATACATTTGCAGTTAATGATTCGTTATACCCGTATATAATGGAATAATAGTTGTAGATTGGTATCTATATATATTATATATGAGGCATAACAGGAGGGGGGTATAAAGAGGGAAAGGGTGTATTCAGCCCATTAAACTGTACAACATTCCTCTAGAAAACATGACAAAGATAACCTTGCAAATAAATAGACTAAATAGCTCGAAAACAATCACCATGAAAGAAATAGATATAATATAGAGAGAATAATCAAATCCGCTATATTTGGGATAAATAAGAAAAAAACATAAGACAGAGGCTTTAAGAAAAATCATTATATTATATTCTAGAAATAAAAAGTACCGAAAAGGAATAAAGTAGGACTCTACAAAAAGACGTGAGATCCCATCAAAAACATCCTGTAAAAAAATTCCAAGTCTCGCAGCTCAGTTTGTCTACCTCAAAAAGTTGTGAGATCCATATAATACCAAGTCGATTAATTTATTTAGTCCTTGATTAAGGGACGTTCTGTATAAAGTGATTACGTAAGTTATTATCATATCAATATTAAAAATTATTTACGTTTTAAATAAATAGATCAACTTGGCCAGTAGCATTATGCATAAATTGGACGATACATTATGTTTTCATGCGATGGCCAAGTCGATCTATTTATTTACAACGTAAAGAATTTTTAATATTGATATGATAATAACTTACGTAATCACTTTATACAGAAAGTCCCTTAATCAAGGACTAAATAAATTAATCGACTTGGTATTACATGGATCTCACAACTTTTTGAGGTAGAAAAACTGAGCTGCGAGACTTGGAATTTTTTTACAGGATGTTTTTAATGGGATATTGTCTATGGCTTAAAATTTGGTGAAACGGAACGTAAATACGACGAGATGCGTCATGTGGCAATGATTTTTTTTTTTTGATTCATTCCGTTTCTTTCCGAGTTGCGTGAATGTGTTCAATGTTCTTTTATTTGTTTTGCAACGTCCTTGTGAAAACAAATTAAGTTCCGATGGAAGTTTAAGGATAAAATAGGTCGAATTTGTTCCAAAACCGACTTAGGGCACCCCGACTTTACGTAGTCTTTTGCGTACCAACCCGTGTTTATAAAAAGCCGGAGGCGCGGAGGGAGAGCAGCCCCCGCCCGCTGCAACAAACGATGATGGAATCGATGGAATTACATCTAAATCAATCAAATTCCTTAAGGAATTAATTCTTGATGAGCTGACACGATGCATTAACAAATGTTCAAATGTAACACAAGGTATTTTTCCTGATAGCCTTAAAGTAGCCAAAGTCACACCAATCTTTAAATCTGGAGACAAATCAAGTCCTGGTTATTACCGACCGATTTCCGTATTGCCAATAATATCCAAACTATTTGAAAGGGTATTATACAATAGATTAGACACATATTTAACCTCTGAAAGCATTCTTCACAATAACCAATACGGCTTTAGAAAGAAATATAATACACTATCCGCATTCACGGATATTGTTACAGAAATAAAATTGAATATACATAAAAAATATAGTATTAGGGATCCTCTTAGTGCGTGGTGGCCTGTGGGTAAACGGACTAGACGTGACTGCCAACATGTTCATGGTGGTCGCGGGTTCGAATCCCAGGGCACACCTCTGACTTTTCGGAGTCATGTGTGTGTTGATCACCACGCACTAAAACGGTGAAGGAAAACATCGTGAGGAAACCTGCATACCATAGCGATTTACAAAAATTTCTATGGCATGTAAGTCCGCCAACCCGCATTAGGCCAGCGTGGTGGACTATATGGCCTAACCACTCTCAATTGTACTGTCGATTGTAGAGGAGGCCCGTGCCCTGCATTGGGACGAATATGGGCTGATACAGAATACAGAATTAGGGATCTTCATTGATTTAAAAAAGCATTCGATACAGTTAGCCATGACTTACTTATAAATAAATTATCAAACATGGGTATAGAAGAGACACCGCTTCATATTTTTAAATCATACCTCACAAATCGTAAACAGATTGTAAAATTAGGAAATATACAAAGTAATTCTAAAACCTTAAAATGTGGTGTACCTCAGGGGTCCATATTGGGGCCACTATTGTTTTTAATTTATATCAACAGCATCAATGATATGGGCCTTAAAGGCGATATCACGCTGTATGCAGATGATACAAGTCTTATTTATTTTGGAAATTCAATTAAAGATATAGTAGCTGATGCTCAAAACGATCTCGTTAAGCTTAATAATTGGTTCCAAGCAAACCTACTAACTTTAAGTATTGCGAAAACAAGTTATATTATTTTTAAAGCTAAAAATAAAAAGATCCCAGATTTTGATCCCTTGTCTATTAATAATCAGATTATCAACAGAGTAGAAAAGGAAAAATATCTAGGTCTAATTTTAGATAGTAATTTATCATGGAAACCACATATTATGAAAATAAAAAGGAAATTAATATCCTTAACGGGTGCTTTGCGTGGCTCAGTGCGTTGTTTCCCACCACACGTACGATACACAATAAATAATTCACTTGCAAGACCTCATATAGATTCGACAGCCTCCGTGGCGCAGTTGGTTAGACGCCGCCTGTGAAACGAGAGGCCGCGGGTTCGATCCTCGCACCGAGAGAAATGTTTGTGCGGCCCACATATATTTCTTCCGGGTCTGGGTGTTTGTGAGACCGAAAAGTCTCTCGTAGTTCCTGATACTCACGACACAAGACTATATCTTAGTGTGGGGTCAGGACTACGTATGTGACTGTTGGGGGTTGTTTAAAAAAAATAAAAAAAAAATATTACCTAATAGAAACATTTTCATCATGACTTTTTTGAGTAGGTGTTAAATACACCTACTCAAAAAAATTATAAAGACACTAAGATATTCGATATCAACAATTCATATATGTACCAAAGTTGTATACTAACTTAGAGTATTTATATATAGAGGGAGCGCTGGTACTTCAAAAACGTAGATAAAAATGGTGGTGCCGGGCCACCTTTTTCTGCTCTCATACATAAATTACTTGAAACAAAAATTAAAAATAAATAGTTTAGGTCTATTTAATTTCACTCAAACTCGTTTTAAAAGGATAATAGCTAAATATAATTTCGGCTATCAGAGGAATTTATAGCAATTTCTAACTAATTAATTCAATTTTTACTAATATAGGAGCGCTACCAACATTACGAACAAGAAAATATCTACGTTTTTCAAAACGCGAATGTATGACAGCGCTCCCTCTATATACCGGGTATATCAAGACTGCTACCGAAAACGAAGCCGGGTGGTAGTTTTAGTCACTACAAACACAATGCAACTAAAAATTTTGCTGAGAAACACGACAATTATTTTTAATGATTTTTTAAATATCATCATTTTTGGGTGGTAAATCCATAGTTTTTGCTATAATAATAATTTAAAGTCTTTTATACCTTAGAGTATTTATAAATAAAAGGGTACACACTTTTATTTTAGGACGAAATGGATTAACAACCCAAATACGACCAAAGAAAAAAAAAATACAAAAAAAATGACACTTTTTTTTGCAACATTTTCTATTGCATTGTGTCTGAAGTCGCTTAAACTACCACCCGGCTTCGTTTTCGGTAGCAGTCTTGATATACCCTTTATACTCTAAGTATACTAATAAGAAAAATCTTAAATAACAATATAATCACACAAATATCCCTTACAAAAAAATTACAAAAGCAAAAAATTAAACACAAACAATCTTACGTTGTGTTCCCCACGAACAAATTACGGCAAGAAATATATCTTGTATGAAGGTGTAAATTATAATGGTTTCTTAGATTTACGCGAATGTTACACATTGAAATAAGACTATTATTTACGGATTTTATCGCGGATTTAGTTTAATTTTTACATTTTTTGAATTCCCGACGTTTCGATCACTTTACAGCTTTCGTGGTCACGGGGCGGACTCTTATTTCAAGGTGTAAATTATTACAATAAATTACCCGATTACATTAACGAATCTAAAACTATGTCAGCCTTTAAAAAACTGCTGAAGAATCATTATTTAAATCAATAATTCTACCACTCTCGACACTTAGTCAAACTACGCTCTTATGCTCCTTGTCACATCCAGTTGCACACATTGCTTTGAAAGTTTTTTTACTTGTGAATTTTTGTTGAACTGAGTTTGCAAGAAATTATAGATATACCCTCCATATGTAATATGAATTGCTCGCGATCTAGCGTCTGTATAAAATTATTACCTTGATATTGAAGTTTCTCATGTAAGGAATTATATAATTCTTTTATGAGAAATAAAGATCTTAACCCATACTATTCAGTACAGAGAAGTAAAGAAATACAAACTAAAGTATAAAGCGGCGGCGCACTTTCTCGGAAAAAAAGTGCTTGTAAAACTGCCGTATCAGAAATAGCATATTCGCGTTTTCCTCCATTTTGAACGCTGGACAGCTGAATGGAGCTGAGGTGCTTATTCTTCAATATTCTACCACCTTGTGAAGTCAGCCTATTTCTACAATACCATTTAGATATTACGTCAGAATATACGTCATATTTATTATTTCGTTGCATACCTATATTTAATATTGAAACAGTATGTTACACCTAAACCACCAAAAATGTAAGATGTCGCCAAGACTCACACTATCATATAGTTATAAGATCTTATGTAGAGCCAAACTTCTTGCTCTACATGCCTTAACTCTACAAGGTACAAACTCTATCTACCCCTGAATCAAAATATGTACATACAAGCATCAACTAATGCCTTTTTTCTCAGTAGGGGTAGGCAGAGATGCTACCAGGATAGCCACATTTCTCATGGTATGTTCCTTCCCACGTATGATAGGAGGCGAGCCATATAGGTCATATTTTTTTTCGGGCTGATAATGAATAGAACCGCCTAATATGAGTTTGCCTGATACGGGATTCGAACCCAAAACCTCAGCTTTTAGATATCTATAAAAGTTTAATAAGTTCACTATTGACAACAGACTCCGAGAATTTTGTTCATCTATTACAATGACAACCGAAGTTAAGTGAAAAAGAACCGGCCAAGTGCAAGTTGGACTCGCGCACGGAGGGTTCCTTACTATCATCTATAAAATAAACCCTAAAAATCACGTTTGTTGTATGGAAGCCCCCCTTCAATATTTACTTTATTTTTACTAATTATTTATTTTGAAAGCTTATATACAACTAAATATTCTGTGAAAATTTTAAGCGTCTACCTGTTACCGTTATTAATATTGAGCAAAAATACGAAAAAAATACGTTCATTGTATGGGGACCCGCCTTAATACTTTTTTTTTCATTTTAAGTATTTGTTGTTAAAGCGGCTACGGAAATACATAATTTGTGAAAATTTCAGCTTTCTAGCTATCACGGCTTAATAGGGTTCCGATTTTACCTTCTAGGTACGGAACCCTAAAAAAACGGCGAAACGCTTCCGCTTCGCCTGGTCGTGTTGGCGAGTACACCACCACGCCCCCACAGGATATATTCGTTGTGCTAGTTAAACGAGGGCGACCACAGCTGCTGAAGCCAAGTTAACATGATCCTGATCATGATGAATTTTTACCACTAGAGTGTTCTTTGATACTCACTAGCGAGCTGTTACTGTAACTTCGGGGGTTAACGTCACTCGCGTCCGTAGGCTTTGACTCTAGATTCCCTACACGTGACCCCTGGGTAGTGCCAAATGAGTGACATAGTGGTGGTAGGACTTATTGTCCGCCCGGGTAGCGACCACCGTCCACGAGGCGTAAAGACCGCCATAGTGATCTCCGTAAGGGGATCGCGTTCCGGGATCAGCCAGTGGTTTTCCGGTTTCTTCGAGGATCTTAAGTCCGGGCATGAGGTTGTACCGTGTGGGTATTTTCGGTCCTCTGTCGAAGGGAGGAGAGTTGATCCGCCGGCCAGGGAGACCCGTAGAAACGGTTGTCCGCTGGCCGCCCGCGGTATAGTACAGGGGCCCAATCGGGGCTTACCACCTCGAGAGGCTGCCTCACCATGCCACGCATAATCTTGGGTTGGTCCGTCGTGCCGGTTGGTGACCCGTGAAGTGGGGTCCCGGCGGCCCATCCCGGGAGGGTACGGGGGCCCTTCCGTCCGGCGGATCAATTCGCTTCCTGCCGACCCTTTCGTGCCGGTGCCCATTCGGCCTTCTTAGTGCCCGAACCTAAGATCCTCGTTGCCTCTTCACCAATCCCATCCTTTCTACCATGACAGTGCAACTAAACAGAGCAGGTCCTTCAGCGGTGCTTAACCCCACCACCGCGTTCACTATGGAGTTCACTAACATCCGTGGACTCCATACGAACCTCAATGCCTTCCACCACCATCTTGAGACGGCCCGGCCTGCTTTGCTCTTCCTAACGGAGACGCAGATTCGTTGTCCGACCGATAATTCTTACCTGTTGTATCCCGGTTATTCGCTTGAAGTAAACTTCAAGCCTAAAGCCGGGGTATGCTTGTATGTTCGGTCGGACATCTGCTGTCGCCGTTTGCACTGCATGGAGGACCCCTCCTTCTCCGCTCTGTGGGTGCACGTGGATCTAGGTTCCCTGAGCCGCATCTACGTGTGCCTTTACAGGTCTCACAACGGGGACGATGAGACGACTCGGCTGTTCAGGTATCTTAGCCAGGTGGCTGATGACGCGCAGGCGCAGATCCCGTCGGGCGAAATGGTGGTCTTGGGGGATTTCAATGCTCATCACGAACTGTGGCTGGGCTCCTCCAAGACTGATCATGCTGGCAGAGCTGCCCATGCATTCGCTCTGACTCATGACTTGACACAACTGGTGAACCAGCCCACCAGGATCCCGGATGTGGCGAGTCATGCGCCTTCTTTGCTGGACCTTCTACTGGCGAGTCACCCAGCCGGGTATCATGTGACCGTTAGTGCGCCTCTGGGCACTTCCGATCACTGCCTGGTTGGGTCGTCAGTACCGATCGCATCACCTCCACGTCCCGTGCAGGTTAGGCGAAGGGTCTGGCATTACTCGTCGGCAGATTAGGATGGTATGCGGGAATATTTTGCATCCATCTCTTGGAGGCAGCGCTGCTTTGAGGGTAAAGATCCCTCAGCGAGTGCCAACGCTATTGCTGACGAGATCAGACTTGGAATGGAATATTACATTCCTTCCTCTGAGATCGCCAGTAAGGGCCGTGGACGCTCTTGGTTCAATCGTGCATACGCCGATGCTGTCGGTGACAAACAGGCGGCGTATCGCGCTTGGATCAGGGGTCGCGCCATGAAGGATCCCAATATCAGTTCCCTCAAAGAAGCCTATAACCGTGCCTCCAAGGCCTGCAAGAAGGCCTACGTTAGGGCGGATGCCCAACGCGTTAGCAGGATTGGGCGTGCGTTGGCCGATCACCCAACTAGCAGTCGTGCTTATTGGAGGTTAGCCAGGGCCGTCCAATCTAACTTCTGCCGTCCAGCGTTGCCGCCGCTGAGGTACCCAGAAGGGTCGCTGGCCCACAAGCCGCAAGAGAAGGCTGCCTTGCTGGCAAATCTCTTTGCGGCTAATTCCCGCCTCGAAGACCGTGGTTCCCAGTCGCTGCCTACACTGCCTGATTGCGGTTTCTCAATGGCACCAGCGGTGGTTTTAAGGGCTTGTGCATCCGAGTTGTCTCCAGCACTGACTCGCCTCTACCGAGCGTCCTACCGCACAGGTGTTGTGTCGGAATCTTGGAGGGAGGCCAATGTGCAACCGATGCCCAAAAAGGGTGATCGATCGGACCCTACCAATTACCGCCCTATCGCTATCACCTCAGTGATGTGTAAGGTCATGGAGCGGATCATAAACGCTCAATTGGTCCGCTACCTGGAGGATCACTCGTTGATCAGTGACCGACAATACGGATTCCGTCATAATCGATCGACGGGTGATCTTCTAGCGTTTGTCCTGCATCGCTGGGGTGAGGCGATTGACCGGAGTGGCGAGGCTCTTGCTGTGAGCCTCGACATTGCCAAGGCGTTTGATAGGGTCTGGCACCGTGGTCTTCTGTCCAAGCTTCCGGCATACGGTCTACCCGGCAACCTGTGTTCGTGGATTTCCGGCTTTCTGCATGGGCGTAGAATACGTGTAGTCGTTGACGGACACGCTTCGGCGCTCATGTCGGTAAATGCCGGAGTTCCTCAGGGCTCGGTGCTGTCGCCCACCTTGTTTATTCTGCATATCAATGACATGTTGTCGCTTGGCAACATTCATTGCTATGCAGATGACAGCACGGTTCATGGGCGATACCACTGCGGGCCTCCAGGTTGCCGTGTCGAAAATGTGCAGGGACGCGAAGATCTTGTCATTGAACTCAACCGGACCTTGGATCTCATTTCTACATGGGGTTCCAGGAATATGGTTGAGTTCAATGCCAAGAAAACCCAGGTGTGTGCGTTCACGTGCAAAAAATCCCCGTTCTCTCCCCTCCCCATTCTTCAGGGTACTCCCCTCTCAGTGCGGAATGACCTGAGTATCCTTGGTGTGGATATCCGCTGTGATCTCAATCCAAGGAATCACATCGAGGGCGTAATATCTGCCACATCACGCAGGGTTGGAGTCCTGAACAGGGTGCGTCGGTTTTTCACGCCCGGTCAGCTTTGTCGCTTATATAAAGCGCAGGTCCGGCCGGGTATGGAGTACTGCTCGCACCTCTGGGATGGATCCGCCCAGTACCTGCTCGATGCCTTGGATGGATTGCAGCGGCGGGCCATCCGCATTGTGAATGATGCAGACGTTACGAGCAACTTAGAGCCGCTACAACTCCGGAGAGATGTCGCCTCTCTAAGCGTGTTCTACCGCCTGTATCACGGTGAGTGCTCTGAAGAATTGTTCAACTTGCTCCCCTCCTCTCCATTCCTAACCAGAACCACGCGTGCTGGCTTGCGAAGCCATAGCTTGACGGTCCACACCATCCCGGCGCGAACCAAACGGTTCTCAAATTCGTTTCTGTGCCGCACCGTCAGGCTGTGGAATTGTTTGCCGGCGCACGTGTTCCCTCCTTCCTACAATCCTGGGTCCTTCCGCCGTGGTGTGAAGAGGCACCTAAGCAGGCCGGCATAATTGTTTCCATTGGCATGGGACTGCCTTCCGGTGCCAATGGATACTCTGCCTGGGCGGCATTGGCACTTTCCATCAGGTGCAATGCCGCCACTATGCCAGGCCATTATAAAAAAAAAAAAAAAAAAAACTTGTATGATACAGTAACGAGGTTTTAATGTGTACGAGTGTAACAGTTAAGAATTTATAGAATGAGTACGTTGAAATCGTCGGCTCGCTCGCAGCCGGTCTGTGAACCACCTACACACTGGATGGATTGGATGTTATGTGTTTGAATAGTGACCATGCGGCGGGTTAGGCCGCCCGCAGGTAGGGGTAGGTAGTTAAATGAGAACTCAGGGTAATTACGTGGTTCGGGCTTTAATAGATTCGCATCACTGTTTACACCCGGCACTGTTGCTGGTGGTATGCAACAGGAGTCACTGGCCTTCACTGGACACTGATCCGGGTCTTCGGCACGTGGCGGAACCCGGCGACAGCTCGCCGGCGAAGTCAGCTGCCACGTGGCCGGTGTCAGGAGATGAGTAAAACGACCAAGTGATGATATTAGACTGACTTTATTATGTTAATCAATTGGGTTATATAGTCAGCATGATTACACTTGTATGTATACTTATATATTATTTTATTACTACTACTACACCTTCCATCCGAAAGAAAAAAAAATGTGACAAAATAAGGAAACATTTTTTTTTAGATTATCATTTTATTTAAGTACAGTACAATATAAGTATGAATACTTTTTATACAATGCAAAATTTTATGTTTACACAAGGTTACATTTTTTTTTCAAAGACTATAAAATAAGTAAGATACAATGTTATTAAAAAAAAAATATTATTAATAAGTGTACTTAGACGAAACATAGCGTTTTATTTATTACTGGATATACCGTTTTGTGCGGTTTTTGTGCACTAATTCATTCGTTCCATTTTTAATTATTTCTACATTTGGTGGCCTATCTTTGACTACTTTATATGGACCAGAGTACAAATCACTTAGTTTATTGCCTGTCTCATTTTTTAAGAGTACTAAATCATTCACACTGTACTTTATAGGCCTACTATATTTATCACATACAATTTTTCTCTTTTCCTTAGACTGTATTAAATTTTTTCTTGCCTCTTTTTGTGATAGTTGCAACCTGTATTTGAGCTCACATGGATAGTGATCGTAGTTATAAAGTGGTTCGAAGTCAATAGCCAAATTACTAGGAAGTAAACATTTTTTACCAAAGACAAGTTCGTACGGAGTAAATTTTGTCTCTGTATGAACTGTTGTATTATATGCAAACGACCAAAAAGGTAACCAACTGCTCCAAGTTTCAGGATGACTATCAATTTGAATGCGAAGGAAAGCATTTAAATTTTTATGTGACACTTCTAACGCACCTAATGACTGGTGGTGGTACGCGGTCGAGTTTAACTGATTTATTTTAAGCAATTTACATACCTCTTGGAATGTAGATGCAATGAACTCTTTTCCTCTGTCTGTAGTTATTACTTTCGGTACTCCATACCTAAGAATAAAGTTAGTAACAAAACTATTAGCTACCTCGTCTGCTTTTTTAGAAATTAAGGGATAGGCTTCTATATATTTAGTTAGTTCGCATTGTAGCGTTAAAGCATAGGAGTAATTATTATTATCAATTTCAAATGGACCCACTAAGTCTAAATATATCTTTTCAAAAGCTGTGTTAGCTGTCGTTGTTATTTTTAATGGTTCTTTTGTGGGTAACGAAAATTTTTGTCGCTGACATTTGTCACAACGCTTAACAAAGTTCTTAACATCATTTTCTAATCCTGGCCAATAATAATACCTTTTAATGTTATTGACCATCCTTCTCATACCTGCATGGCCACTGCTAGGTAGGAGATGGAAGTCGTTTAATATAACTTTTCTGTCATCTTCATTACAAATTGTCTTCACATTATTTATTATATGTATAGGTGGACCGGTCCTATCTTTCATAGATTTTATCTCATCTACTAGTTTTTTAATAAATTGCTTATTGTCATCCTTTTTTATTATACATATTTCATTGACATTTATTATTTTGCAGAAATCATCTAACTCTCTCACAAATTCGCATCGCGTCATTCGTGAGTCAGAGGTTAGGTATTTAATATAAATTATCTTTTTCTTTTCAACATAACAAAACGTTTTATTTTCTTTACTAATGACTCTTAATTTTCTCAATTTATTCAATTCTTCTTTATTAATCATACGTAATTCTACTGATTCTGCCGGTTTGACATGATTACTTACGACCTTAGGCTGATCAGACCTTAAATCTGTATGTACCATGTCCAACGAGGAGGAATCAGGTTTATTTATTTTTCGCGATTGAGCACGTGTCATGATATTGACTATGTTCTCATTCAATTCTTTTAATTCTTTCGAACTCAAACAGATTCTAGATAATGCATCTGCAGCTGCGTTATCTGAACCCTTCACATATTCTACGTTAAAGTTGTATTCTTCTAATACCAAACGAAACTTCATAAGCCTGCTCGACGGATCCTTCATGCCAAATAAGTACACCAGGGGCTTATGATCAGTTCTGATTTTAAAATAGTTACCGTACAAGTAAGGTCTAAAATGTTTTACAGCCCAAACTATCGCTAACAACTCTTTTTCTATAACCGGATAGTTTGATTCGGCCTTATTTAGAGTTCTGCTAGTAAAAGCTACAGGTCTGCCATTTTTATTGGATAAAACTGCTCCAATGGCTTTATTAGATGCATCGGTTTGCAAAATAAAATAATTATCTTTTGAAAAATCTGGGTAATCTAAAACTGGTGGTGACATGATACAGTTTTTAAGTGTCTCAAACGATTTTTGACATATTTCATCCCAAACAAAATTAGTGTTTTTTCTACAAAGTTGATTCAGTGGTTGTGCAATTTCAGCAAACTTGGGTATAAATTTTCTGTAGTAATTTGTGAACGCCACGAACCTTTTAACTTCATCAGCATTTTTCGGACAAGGATAATTTTTTACTGTATTTACTTTATCGGGATCTGGCAATATCCCTCCGTTAGAAATGTAATGTCCCAAATATAATATCTGTTTTTTAAGAAAAGTACATTTTGAAGGATTTAATTTTAAATTTACGGATCTGAGTCTTATAAAAACATCCTGTAAGTTTTTATTATGGTGTTCCAATGTCCTTCCAAAAATAATTAAATCATCAAGATAAATAAGGCATTTTTCATTATTAAGTCCTAACATCGCCAAATTCATCATTCGTGAGAATGAACTGGGACTTGTTTTCAATCCCATAGGCATTCTCGTCATCTGGTACTGGCCAGAATTGAAAGCAGTGAATTTTCTACAATTTTTATCCAAATTAACATTATAATAACCTTGATATAGATCTAAATGCGTGAAATATACACTTCCGGACAAAGATTCTAAAATTTCAGTTATATCGGGGAGAGGGTACTTATCATCCTCTATACAGTTGTTCAGTTTTCGGTAATCGACGACTAGTGGCCATTTTTTATTACCCGATTCATCTAATTTTTTAGGCACTAATAGTATTGGGCTAGACCAGTCACTTTTACTAGGCTCTATTATACCTTCTTCGAGCAATTTACTAATCTGACGATTTATTTCCTCTTTCTGACTAACTGGTAACCTATAAGGTTTGGAAAACTCTGGACTAACATTTGGTTTCAAA
This sequence comes from Hyles vespertilio, assembly GCA_009982885.2. NCBI lineage: Eukaryota > Metazoa > Arthropoda > Insecta > Lepidoptera > Sphingidae > Hyles > Hyles vespertilio. The sequence goes on along the minus strand of CM042809.1, from coordinate 126,890 downwards.
AAAATATTGTGAGTGTAAATATCAGTGGTTGTCAATCTGTCGCCTTTTAAATAAAAAATGTCTGCATATTTTGCACATATGTTCTGAATACTCCGAAATTCTAAGTCATTTAAATCATTTAATTTGAATAAGGAAAATAATATTTTTACTCGGTCTGAATTTTTCTCATTTTTCTCGAAACTGCAAATATTATAATCGTTAAGATTGTGAATAGTAGGTCTTATTCCTGACATTGTTACAAAATTTTCAGTCACATTCAAAATTTTTATAGGTATCTTTCCATTTTTTGGAGTCGCTATCGAGCTGGCTAAGTAAACGCCATCATGTAATACTTGTGAACAAATTATGCAATCGGATTGAGATTCAGTTTGAATGTAATGTATGGACTCGCAACGTGGCGGAATTTCTAAAACATTTATATTATTGTTATTAGTCAAAGGTAAATAGATTGTTTGGTTCAACCCTAAGTTTATAGATAAAACATTATTCTCGAAATCTAAACACGCTCCAAATCTATTCAAATAGTCTCTACCTAGAATTCCATTTGCCGAAATTGGTAAGGAATTAAAAACAAAGAACTTGTGATTAAAAACATACCCATTAATGATTAGTGGAACATAAACATATCCAATTGTTTGCACTTCGCCGCCTAACCCGTGTATAATTACATTCTCTTTATGTATTGGAATGCTGAATTCGATCGCATGTTTATAAGTTACGGCTGACAATGAAGCTCCCGAATCGACTAAGAACGAATAAGTTTTATTACATGACGAAACCAATAAATGAATAAAGCAATTACTACTACTACTGGCTAAAATTGAATGACTTTGTTTATTCTCGAAAAAACTTGTCAAGTCGGGGTTCATCTGAAATTGATTCCAAATTTTCATTGATTACATTAACCGTGTTTCTTTTTATCCCTCGATTTCCGCGATAATAATTATTACGAAACGTACCTCCATTAAAACGCCCTCGGTGTCCTTGGCCACGCGAGTTCGACCGGCTCCATGAACTCGATTGCTGTGAGTTTCCATAGTAGTGCCCTCGTTGAGCAAACGTTTGCCGATTACGTCCATTGTCACGTGGGTACCTAGAGTTATTATGATAATTCCTAGAGTAATATTTTTTTTTTTTGGACATACCCATCACCTCTCCTGCGGCCGAAGATAAAGTCTCCTCATCTTGAGCAGCTTGTATGGCGTCTTTCAGGGAACTGTAATTTCGAGCGGAAATGATTGTGCTGATTCGGCGGTTTCGTAAACCATCGGAAAACTGTTTAATCGCTTGTTTTTCATTAATAGGTTTCAAGATATTATAGCAGTCAGTGTTTCCGTCGGCTTGCGATATCGTGAGATCTACAAACAACTCTGTTATTAATTTCCCGTAGTCAGTAATTGGCATATCATTTTGCTTTAGTTTTTGCAATTTATTTTGAATTGCAGCGGCGCCTTTTTTTGGCAATAATTCTGTTTGCATGTCTCTAATCAATGCCTCAACACTTGTATAATCATCTTTAAGACGTAATTTAGCAGACTGAGACAATCTACTTTTTAATATGAATTTAATTAAATTCTTTTTGCATTCCGGTTTGGCTAATAAGGAATCATAATACTGAATATTGTCTAACAATTGGTTTACGCTTGTCTCATCATCTGAAATAACAGGTAATAAAGTGAGAGCTGTTTTCAAATCGAAACTATCCATATTGCTCGAATTTTCAGGTTTTACCACAGGCTGACACAATATTTTAATTTCCTGATATAACAAATCAAAATTCTTACGATAGTTTTCATACAATGGAATATCATCAGATTTAATCGTACCTTCCTTTACTTTATTTTCAAAGTTTAATAACCATTTAGAATATTCACAAAAAATTAAATTTGCCTCTTTCAACTTAGTTTCTAAAATTTTACCTTCACGTCTACTCGGTCCGATTTTAATTAAATATGTTCTAACTTGTTTCAGTTTTTCATATATATGTTCTAAAGAAATATTCATAACTTACCACCAAATGCAGTACATACCGATAATCACTTACGTACCATAAAATACAGCTTAATTGACATGTGTGTATAGTAATAATTATTACTAGATTAAATGACAATTAAACATAGTAAAATGAATAAAGTCCAATAATAAAGTCTCAAAATAAAGCATTTATATTTTTGATTACGCCTTTTATTATTATTATTACCACACGATTAATAGACGCGCACTTTTAACGCATTTTTCCACACTTTTAGGTATTATATACGCACGTAAACATCACTTTCAAATACTAGTTAACCGGTTACACTTTATAATACGCTCTGGGTTGAGTCGCCTCTTCCACATTAGTAGCTGCAGGAAGTTGTGGTTGCCGGAAGAATGACCTTCGCAAGGTATTTCTATTGATCTCTGTGGTAATCCACTTCACATGACACCGCCTGTACGTCCGGTACAAACAATACAGGGATCCCAGCAGCAGTACCAGCACGATGATGCACAGCAAAATATTACCGGTGCTCAGGTGATATTGCAGTTGTTCAACTCCTGCCTTGTTACTTCCCACTGCGTTTTGTACTATCACGGTCTCTTCTTTTGTCGGAGAACTGCCCATCTTCACGGATGTTACTTTTCACCAACTTTTCGCAAATCACGAACACGTATGCACCGTAGCGCAGCTCAAGATATAACGCCATATCTTTACTCAGTTCATTTTGTGCACTTAGTAACAATATTTCACCCCATATACGGCGAGTCTCATATTCGTCGCACGGATCTCTCTGGCAGGGTCGCCATGTAGGGCGAATGTCAGGAGATGAGTAAAACGACCAAGTGATGATATTAGACTGACTTTATTATGTTAATCAATTGGGTTATATAGTCAGCATGATTACACTTGTATGTATACTTATATATTATTTTATTACTACTACTACACCGGATACGGTGCGTAGGTCAGCGGCAGGCGCAGGCTCGGTTGCAGTCGGGCTGGAAGCGGTGCGGAGCAACAGCGGCAGTAAGCACGGAGTCAGCTCTCCGTGGCGGAAGCAACGAAGTAGGCGAAAAGAAGAAGTACTCGAAGAACGAAGAACCCCAGCGGGTTCAGAAAGACGCGTGGTAGCACGCGGCTTTCAGGTTAGGGAAAAAAGGACGCGAGCGCCGTTACACGCGTATTTATGCGAGCACCGATGACAGTTCGTACGTCACATTTGACAGATGTCAGAGATTGAATCAACCAATCAGCGCAACGGAGGCGTTGATTGGCATAAACAATAGGATTTATGCCGAGTATTGAACTATAGATCGCAAATATAAGAGGTGACACTCTCACAACGTCACAACCACACAACTTATTTTTTGACACGCTTTAATTAGATTCGCCTATATCGCGTTGTGCTTCGTGTTCTGTTGTGTTATTGTTATTATTATTTATAAAAAAAAACATAGGGTGCTTACAACTGTTACTTAAACCATCAAACACCTGTATTTTTTAAAGTGTTTGTTACCTCATAACTTTGTACTGAGAGACCCGAATTTGATCATCTTTTTTTTCATTGGTAGCTGATGCTTGTTATTTGGTACCATAACAATTGTGAAGATGTAATGAACATCTTCGGACCTGGACAAAAAAAAAAACTCCTCAAAATTGAGTAGGATTCCAATGTTTCTCGAAGAGGCGAGGAAAAGAGATGAGAAAATTATTAATATACTCGTACACGTAAATACTTATAATATCTTCAGCAGCTTTTAACCGATTTATTTTTCATCACCGAATGGTTAGGGGCACACTGAATATCAATGTCCAATCAGAAAGGCGTCGCTTGATGAAATCTAGGCTCCGACCTACTCGCGCCCATATCCAAAACCCCGAGAGCTTTCAACTCGAGCTGACAAATCGCTTTGATTGTCTAAAAGAAAACCTTGCAATGGATGAGTTAAACAGCGGTTTGGTAGAAGCTGTCCATACGGTGGGATCTAAGTATTTTAGACCTGGCCGTAGAGATCACAGAACAGATGAATATAGTTAGAAGGGAAATACAAGCGTTTGATGCGTCGCAAGGTGGTGCATAAAAAGCATCACTGCTGCGGAACGGATGATTTGTCAAATCAGTCGTTGTCGAAATGCTTTGGAGCGTGGTGCTCCTGCGAAATAAAGTAAAAATGCAGATTTGTGCTATTTTATCTTGCAGTTCCAATACTAAGCGTCGAATATCAATAGAGGATGAATTTTATAACACTATTAAACCCGATTTTATTGATTTTCACCTTTATTTCCAATAATTGCGGTTTATAATGTTTTTTTTTTATTTTTTTATTTCAAAGAATGGCGAGACGAGCAAGCAGTTCGCCTGATGGTAAGCGATACGACCGCTCATAAACAGTAGCAACATTCCACTGCGCTCGCCATCCTGAGACATAAGATGTTAAGTCTCAATATGTCCAGTAGTTACTCTGGCTACAATGTCCTTCAATCCCAAACACAACAGTGCATTTACGCAGTGTTGTTTCACGGGAGAAATAGACATTGCGGTGGTACCTACCCAGATGGCCTCTCACATATGAGAGACCTACCACCAGTGAATTATAATTACGACATTTTGAAGAATTCGATAATTTGATAGACGCCATATCAAAAATATACATTGCTGACACGTACATACAATGCACGCGAATGCCGAATTCCTACGCAATGCATATGACTCATTTTTGTTATGCCAACTTCGAAAGAAAATCGGTCACGTCCATACATCGATATCAATGTTACACTAGATAAGACGTTCTTTGTAACAAACGTGTCCCACCCAAGTGCGGTGCATGCACCGCACACGAATCAGTCTGCCGCGTGACGGCCGCGCAATAGTACGCCTCTTTGTTTATATTTATAAGTAATTTATTTTGACTTTTCCCCGTCAAACCGACAGCGAAATTTTCTTAAGTTACAATATAATTAAAGAATACAACGTAAGTTATATAATATTGCAGAATAATGCCGATAATACAGATCTTTTATTTATTAATGGATTAAATATATTTTAGAGCTCGTTAAAATACAAGGTGAGCTCCTTAATCGTGTATCTCATTTCCGCGCATAAAAATTGCCCGTCGAGTGAGAGAGACGAACTATATAAGATATAGATTATTCAAGGGACATTCATATCAGTGGACCAAATAGGCATAAACTATTCGAATACATTACAAATACAAATATGTAGGAAGGATGTAGTTGCAAATTGATTTCAGTATTTTATTTTAATCATATGTTGTTAATTATTAACTCAAAATATGTGTGTTGTATGTATATTTTGAAACAGTGGATAGTATTTAGACCCCATTTCTTAATATGAATTACTTAATGGACTATTCGAACCCATTGTTATTGAAGACTAATACCATTTAATATTGTTTTATATTCTTCCGCGTCGGTTACGAAAAAAGGAGATCTCTATAATATTTGTCCACAATTATTGGAATGGATATAAGTGGCTGCCATTAGAACATACCTATATTTGAAATAAAACTATTATTTACGGATTTTATCGCGAATTTAGTTTAATTTTTTACATTTTTAACTTCCCGACTATACCTATATTTGTTCAATTTATTTTCGACACGAAGATTTCAGATATTCCAAATGCGGTAGTCATTTTTGTATCGGCTTGTTAAAAATTCATAAATGTTATTATAATAAATGTCAGACTGATTGTACACTGATTGACTGCTTGACAGACTTGTACACTTGTAAGAGTATTTAATTTCATTTACATCATTTCCATTAATTATTCACGTAAATAAAAAAAAAACATTGCAAATATATTATTGCTATGACGGTATTTATACATAGGCAGTATCTTAGGCAAAGCTATTATTGACATGAACTGTCTTGTCTGTCTAATAATCTTTGATCATAATTTGTAATATTCAAGTAAACGTACTAGATGTCGCTACTGAGCTTTTGACAAATACGGGACAAATAGTTTCTATGACGCGCCTCGTCTATCGGTAGAATATAAGTCAATGCGTCCATACATATTGCGACCTGACAAAGAATAGGCTATTTGACTAGTTTCTGGAAACTATACCACATTATGAAGTGGGGTCTATAGACCTTACAAATAAAGGTTATTTTTAATTACTATATCTATATCATTTAAAAATAAATTTACAAAATACACTGAATAATTACACTGTCAAAACTCAAAACGCTCTGTCTGACAATGTGGCGTTCAGTTCGTAAACATCCGCTCCACAGATTCGTTCGCATATGTCAAAGAGAATTTAAAATACTACGTTAAGAGACAGGACTCCATACATATTTTTTTATCCATTAATTTATTTATTTATAATTCTTTATTGTACACAAAAATTAATAAAATAATTTTACAACTAAGGAACTTATAACATAAGTACGTACAAACGGCGGCCTTATCGCTAACGGCGATCTCTTCCAGACAACCTTTGGATGGATTGGAATGAATAGGAGAAGGAAAATCGAAGATAGTCATTAAAAAGGAAAGAAAGAAAATCATGTACAACTAAAAGCTTTATAAATAGGCATTAGTTATATATATTTACAAGTATACACTTACATAAACTACACAAAGTAAAATGTGACTTTACTACATATATTATACTATAAACGTAACGAATAAAATATATATATATATATATATATATGAGAGAAAATATATTTATACATAATATATTACTGTTCTGACAAATAGTGCGTTCTGACTAATCTCTTAAAAATAGGCAGAGATTTAGCAAGTCTTATTTTCAGGGGTAGCTCATTCCATAAGCGAGCAGCATGGACAGTAAAAGATTTGTCGAGGAATGATGTGCTGTGCTTAGGAATTTCTAGAATCAAATTTTCTGAAGACCTAAGAGATCGTACATGGGTATTGCTTAAGAAATGAAAGCGACGTTTTAAATAATTTGGAGTCGTGGGATTAAATAATATGGTATAGAGAAGTGAAAGGATGCGAGTATTCCGGCGAAAGCGTATTGATAGCCACTTGAGTTTAGTTCGATATTCAGAGACGTGGTCATATTTTTTAAGTCCAAATACAAACCGAATGTAGAAATTTTGAAGTCGCTCAAGCTTTTCAAACTGGGCTTCGGTGAGATCTAGGTAGCTAGCATCAGCATAATCAAGGAGAGGAAAAAGAAGAGACTGAACAAGCGCAATTTTTGTGGGAATAGGTAGAAAATTTCGTAATCTTCGCAAGGACCCTGCTGCAGCGAATAATTTACGACTAAGTTGTTGCAATTGGGGACCCCAGGATAAGTTTTTGTCGATTAAAACGCCCAAGTTTTTTACGACATCACAAAAAGGAATAAGGCAGCCATTGAATGAAACCTGGGGTAATTGATTTAAATTCAGTTGCGAAACCATCCTGGAGCTGCCAACAACAATGACCTGAGTTTTAGAAGGGTTTACTGTGAGACCATGCATCCCCCTCCACTCATTGATCCGAGTGAGATCTTTATTTATTGCAGCAATAGCTTCCGCCATTCTGTCCACCGGGGCATGGTAGTAAATCTGTAAATCGTCTGCATACAAGTGGTAGGAAGAAATAAGTTTATAGGATATTGAATTAATAAATAGTGCGAAGAGTAAAGGAGATAAAACGCCGCCCTGAGGAACGCCAGCAAAGGTATCACACCAAGCAGACACTGCAGCTTCAATGCGTATGCGCTGCCGGCGCCCAGTCAGGTAACTACGAAACCAGTCAATTACCGCTGGAGATATGTTAATAGAGCGAAGCATACTTAACAGAACATCGTGGTCTACAGTGTTAAACGCATTGCTAAAGTCTAGCAAGGCTAGCACCGTTAGCTTTCCGCTCTCCATTGCAGATCTGATGTCGTCTGTAATATTAACCAATGCAGTGGTTGTACTATTTACATGGCATTCTGTTACAAACATTAGGCCAGCAACGTCTGTCATTGCGTCAAAAGTGCCAAACTAACGGAGCACACAGTGCTGGTCTGCTCGTGCGTGCAATGCGCCTGATTTGATCGATATCGATAAAATTTACGGAATCTAATGAAGCCTATTTTTAAACATTTTTTATGAATTACTAAATTTCACATTATAACCACAAATTTGTACATTGGAGAGTAATAATACAATATTATGCTTAATAGTACCCAAAACAAAATAAAAACGACCTTTATGAAATGTTTATTTTTATTTAATTTTTTTTATTAGACTTTGGGAAACAAAAATAACAATAGTAACTATCAACACGTTTAAAATATTAATACTAAATCCAACGAAGTTTCGGGCGGACGGAGTCCGAGGTCTGAAGTCCGAATCCGCGATATCCGTAAATAATAGTTTTGTTTCAGTAATTGAAACAAAGCGATTTCTTAGAGAAGTGGAATGAATGAACAAAGGAAGTGGATCAGCTTTTAAATATTGTAATGGTACTGCAGATTTCTTAAGGCGATTTTGCTTCCAATTAAAAGATGTCTGTAATGATGATGAATGATGTGTGTAAAGTATTTTCAATAAACACTTCTTCTTCTTGTTCTTTTAACACAAATTTAACCCACTGCTTGCATCTGTGAAACAAAGAACAATAACGACCGAGTTCGATAATACAGTGATTATACAAGAGTCGCAGCTTGGTTTAATTCAGAGCAGTTCATAAATGATTTATAATTTCGACATATTATGCAAAAACCTGTGCGGAAATGAGTTGGTAAGGAATTAACTTAAAAATATGGGATTTATTTAAATTAATTATGTTTTTAAAGTTATCTATAATAACAGTATGTAACATCCCTAGTTTATAGTAAACAACATACAATTTTAAAATTTTTGTTTAATACAGCCTGGTGTCCCTACTTAACAGTAAATATTATCATGTAGTTTGCTTACCAAGCCTCATTCAAAGGAAATGTAGGCATAAACTTCCTATTTTCTTGTTTTTTTGCTACTAGTACGATCTCCACAAATTTCACATGTTATAAACCGTTTTTTCGGTGACATTTTAATAAAATCTATCAAAGAACTGTATTAAGCACTTCACACTTCTTTTATAATTATTTTATGGAACAAACACAAACTCATACAAAAATAAATATTACAAACAAAATTACTGATAACAAAGAGTGACAACTGACAAGTGTTGACATCTGCAATCAGAAAGAGAAGCGCGCCGAATGAATGCAATAGCAATAACCCATAGATAATACACTTATTTATGACAATAATCCACCATTATTTGCCATGCCGACTCCATACAAAATGGTTTTTCTTCTATGTTGCATCAGGCTGTATGTCACTCATTTTCAAATCAACCATAGATCAATCAATCAATCAATCGTCCGAATCAGTTTTTGTCAAAAATAATATAATTATTTTTCTTTCTTCACATTTTATTACATTGGACATGATAATTTATTAATTCACGGGAATCACGGGTATAAATGACAAATAATGCGTTTTAAAGGTATTTTTAATATTTAATTTGCATCTATGCCGTTATCAATCCCATTCATTTCCTGTACGTGAGTAGTTCATACTAATGCATGACGTCATAGCCAATCAAAATCGTTTACGATCACGTGGCGCGAACTCAAAATAAATTAAATTATAATTGTGGTTTTTACATACAATATACAATATTTTTAATGTATGAGAATGAAATATGTTTTAAAATTAAATTATCTACACGGATGGTAACAAATAAGTCAATATTTTTTATACAGTCAAATAGCCTATTATATTGTACACAGCTGGGATATAGTTTATTGTGTTTTATAGTGCATGAGGAGTGATGTCCAGTTACAAAAAGATTTCTGCAAAGCCGGAGATTTTAGAATTATTCATAAAAAATAGCACATTATAATGTCATTGTCATCACAGAGTACATTACTATATGTGATTGTCATTGTCAAATATACCTAATGTAGGGTGGTCTTATGGTTATCAGGTACCTAGGAAGAAAAGTGTACTAAATCATAATGATGGCTTAGTAATTACTATGCTCTATAATTTCCCTTGTCATAAAACTATTAAGCCGTTGAATATGGTATACACCATACCTGTGTTACCTTAAGGTAATGAGAGAAAATGTAGTATTTTGCTGTCATTATTACGCAGAATTTTATCAGAATTTATTAGACTGTTTTGAGTATTTTTCGATATTCTTCATAGTTTCGTATTTGGCCATCCACACACACTTGAAAAATCCCCCTATATGTATGTATAGGAATATAATAAGCAGTGGTCAGAAAAATAAAACACAAAATAAAATAAAACACAGAAAATATTTTTTAAATGTATTATTTCTCATCTTCTCTTTTTACAATAGAATCTAAGAACTCTGCAGGGGCAGCAACATCAAAGTCATGACGTGGGCACAGCAACAGTACTGTGCGACGTCCTACTACACAGTTACAACAATACTTAGTTATTCCGTCTCTCGTTGATTTGGAAGTTTGGCATCATTGTTTTTCATCAAAACACACACACTTTTCCTGTGGGAACTCCAGGATACTAAACTATATTGACTAAATGGTAAATAGGATACCTTGTAGATTCATGGCTAAAAAAAACTTCGATTAGTTGATAGACCCACTCACTGATTACAGAAATGAGTATAATAATACGGATATTGCATTGAACACAATGCACAAATTGTTGAAGAGCGCACTGTTGTTCCGAGTTCATGTTGGAAATATGGTAATACTTCACACTTTAAACGAAATCACAAACCGTTATCGTTATACAATGGTCAATCTTACAAAGTGGTCAGAAATACAAGGGTATATCGGAGTCCGTGATTAAAGCCAAGTCACAAATATAAACAGAGAATTAACAGTAGTCGTAAATCGGAAATCAAAAGAAAGCAAAATGACAGCGCAAAGAAAAGTCATGTGTCTTAGAAAATACCTACACTTTTTTTTTAAATTTAGTACTACCTTCAACGTTGTAGTTAAAACCTTATTTTAAAACAAAGTATGACTGATGGAACGCACTCATATGCGTTCAATAGTATTAAAAACACTTTAAGTTTTTCTTTTTTATCCGGGTTTTTTAAAATAAATTGAAATATGCATTTTGACTCTAATAAATTATGAAAATTTTTGATGTACCATTCATAACTGGTCCCGTTCATGGTCCATTTTCGCCGATGTTCTTTGTCACATGTCACACAGTGTTGTAGTCATGTACATAGTAACTATATCGATGTAGTTATAAATTTCGTATTCTCGTAAATCGGTTTTCATAGGCATTAAACAAAGAAAATCAAATCAAATCCTTTAGTAATTTTAAATTGTAATACTCGTAACGTTTGATAACGTTGACGACCTATCCTTAAGTTCTAATGTCATAACTCCGCCAACTTGAGAACAACATATATTTGTGTCTGAACATACTTTATAATATTAATTCATTCGTTTGTTGGTTTCCGAGAGTGAGTCGATACAGCAACAGGTAGAGACAACTGGATTCCTACAAAATCCAGTACGATTTGTTCTAAGTTTTCATTTTCGTGAAACAGAAGACGATAAAAAAATCTGTATCATAAGTAATTTACAAACCAAAAATAATTACGGGCAACGCTTATGGAAGAATTGTATCATGGGGGTGAAATAATGAATTATTGTATGAAAAATCAAAACCACTGAAGCTATTGACGTAAAGAAATCATAATTTTATGGTAATCATTGCATTTATGTGCTTTTCCAATAATAAAAATTTTAATATCTTACACACAGCTGAAAATCTTGAAAGTCCTGTACATATAGATATGTAAAATAGTATACAAATAAAAATTAACTTTTAATGTTAGATATTGCGGTTTCATTTATTTTCCGTCTATCAATATAATGCTAATTAAATAACTGAATCAGGAAAAGCCATTAAGCAAATCGATAAAATAAATTCCGGTCTTATAACAAAAACATATTTCCATAATTTTATCGATACTTTAAATAGACTATTGCAAGCTTTTTTTATTGGATTTGTAGAGGTTTTGTGTTTCGAAAACGACGACGCTGGTTTTTATACAATTTGACGGCTATTGCCTTTCTAACCATATTCAACTGTTCTGTGGTAGAGATAGACCACAAAAACTCTCGATCCACACTCTTGACCTCATGGCTGAAGGTCGATATTTAGCGCTGCAGTCTTCCGATGACACCGAAGCATATCGGCGGCTCAATAGACGAATCTGGAAGTCCTTGCGACACGATGTCCGTGCTCTCAATACTGTGAGCATTAAGGAGACAATTGATCGGAATGGAGGCTCCAAAGTGTTTGCAAGAGACTTGTCTATTGGGCAAAGCCAGTTGTATAGGCTGAAGACGGACGACGGCCGCGTGGTATCGACGAGGGCAGAGGTATTAAGGGAGATCGGGGGTCCTACGGACGGCTTTACAAATCGGTTGCCCAACCTGCTGTTAGCTCGGCCGAAGACCCGAGAGCCGAGTTGATCCGACACTTTAGCGATGATATCCCAGACATCAGCCTGTGTGAGATTGAGATGGCCCTGAAGCAACTTAAAAACAACAAGGCGCCTGGCGAGGACGGAATCACTTCAGTGTTTCTGAAAGCGGGTGGAACGCCAATTTCAGTATTGGTATAGTCCTTCAGAGGCTCTTCAATTCTGTTCTTCTCGAGGGTTCAACGCCGGAGGCATGGAGCAGGAGCGTGATGGTCTTGTTCTTCAAAAAAGGTGATAACACTTTGCTGAAGAACTACAGGCCCATCTCGCTCCTGAGCCATGTCTATAAGTTGTTTTCGAGGGTTATCACAAATCGTCTCGAACGCAGGTTTGATGACTTCCAGCCTCCCGAACAAGCCGGTCGGTTTCCGAAAAGGCTTTAGTACCATAGACCACATCCATACGCTTCGGCAAGTTATACAAAAAACCGAGGAATATAACTTGCTGCTTTGTTTAGCGTTTGTGGACTATGAGAAAGCCTTTGATTCGATCGAGACTTGGGCTGTGCTACAGTCTCTGCAGCGGTGCCATTTCGACTATCGGTACATCGAAGTGTTGAAGTATATATACAACAACGCCACCATGTCGGTCCGAGTACAAGATCAGAGTACGAAGGCTATTCCACTACAGAGCGGCGTGAGACAGGGAGATGTCATATCTCCGAAACTGTTCACTGCCGCGCTGGAAAATGCCTCAAGCTCTTGCAGTGGAAAGGATTCGGCATCAACATCAACGGCGAGTATATCACTCACCTTCGGTTTGCCGACGATATTGTAGTCTTGGCAGAATCGCTGGAAGACTTTAGCACTATGCTCGAAGACCTCAATCGAGTCTCCCAACAGGTGGGTCTTAAAATGAACATGGACAAAACGAAGATCATGTCGAATGTCCATGTTGTGCCCACCCCCATCGGTGTTGGGGGCGCGACTCTTGAAGTTGTTGACGAATATGTCTATTTAGGACAAGTGGTCCGGTTAGGCAGGTCCAACTTCGAGAGAGAGGTCAATCGTCGAATCCAATTCGGTTGGGCAGCGTTCGGGAAGCTACGCCACGTCTTCTCGACCAAAATACCTCAGTGCCTTAAATCGAAAGTCTTCGATAGTTGTGTGTTGCCAGTGATGACTTACGGCACCGAGACGTGACCTCTCACTATGGGCCTTATTAGGAAGCTCAACGAGCTATGGAGAGGGCTATGCTCGGGGTTTCCCTACGAGATCGAATCAGAAATGAGGAGATCCGTAGGAAAACTAAAATAACCGACATAGCCCAGCGGATTAGCAAGTTGAAGTGGCAATTGGCAGGGCACATAGCGCGGAGAACTGATGACCGATGGGGTCGGAAAGTGCTTGAATGGAGTGCTCCTTTTCGTTAAGTTTATAAAAGTTAATAATAAATTCATTAAAATGAGGAAGTGAACAAGAGGGAGGTTAGAGAAATAGATACGTATGACACTAAAAAGATAAAAGTAAATGTTTTTTTTTTGAAGTGAAAACTTCTTTAGCGGCGTTGAGCACTTTTTCTGTAATGGGTATAAAATCTTAAACTCGCGTCAGGACACGTCACCTGATCGTAAGACGAAAAGCGTAAGACGGATGGAGAGTAGACAGCTGTCAGTTAGCTGTCAGTTTATAAAGCTTTGATGAATTGCCAATGATTTTGAGTGGAGATTTCAACATAAACTTCGCAGACGATAAAAATCAACTATTAATTGAATTTTTAAATAATGAATTTGGTTTAACTATGTCGAATGATCGCAATCTTAGCACAACGAAATACAAAACTACTATTGATGCGGTCTTTATTAGACATTTAAATAGGTTCGAATCAAAACTGTTCGTTTCTTACTTCAGCTACCATAAACCTATCGTATCAGTTTTAGAGATTGGCGATGATAGTTCTGGTAATGATGATGGTGAAAAAGTCGTTGAAATTATGGATGAAAGTTGATTTTTCGGAGAGATAAACTTTTTAATGTAAAATAATTGTAATAGTTTTAAAGTGTTAAATTTTTAATGTAATATAAATTGTCATGTTTGTGTACGATAGCGCAATGAATGAATATTGTATTCTACCACATAAATGATAGTACTTTTATACTGATAAAGCAATTGGTGCAAAATTATTCCCTAACCATTCCAAAATATCAAACATGCTCAGCGTTATTTTATTGCAATGAATGGCGAGACGAGCCAGCCGTTCACCTGATGGTAAGCGATACGACCGCTCATAAACAGTAGGAGCGTTCCACTGCGCTCGCCATCCTGAGACATAAGATGTTAGGTCTCAATATGTCCAGTAGTTACTCTGGCTACAATGTCCTTCAATCCGAAACACAACAGTGCATTTACGCAGTGTTGTTTCACGGGAGAAATAGACATTGCGGTGGTACCTACCTAGATGGCCTCTCACATATGAGAGACCTACCACCAGTAAAATGTAATTTATAAATTTTTTTTAAAAACAGTAAGAAATAATATATATTTCATTGTACTTGTAAACGTTGATTAATTTAGTTGTTAATTAATTAATTGACTTGACTGACCAAGAAATTATAATACATAATTATGCTTAACATATTGAAGGTGGGTCGCTAAGTAGAAAACGATGTCCATTATCTTATACAAGATAATGTCTCCTCACAACATGCAATTTGTCTATTACAGCGGATTATTTATGTACACCTCTCTGAATAAACTCGACTTATCGCACAACGACTTGACGAGTGCAGTGGCGCACTCGCTGGCCAGTGTGTACTCGCTGCAACGGCTGCATCTCAACGACAACGAGAACCTCGGCGACCTGTGTGACAACGGCAACAACATCATCCAAGTGTCCGGCACCTCGGCGCTGAGCTCGCTGACGGAGCTCACGCACCTGTACCTGAGCCACACCCGCATACAGCACGTGTGCGGCGACTGGCGTGAAGGGCTGCACAACCTCAGGGTGCTCAATATGTCACACATCGCCTTCAAAGACCTCACAGTATGTGGACTCCTCTTTCGTTGCGTATATAACGTCGTGCTCTTAGGTCTCATGTAACCGTAACGCACTGTTCAGTTGACAGACCTGCAGTATCGACGAGCGAAGCCGGGCTCCAGAGTGTATCTTGGCAATGACGGCGAGTTTGAGCTGTTGTACAGGCGCGAGAATTACGAGACGGTCAGCAGCAACGGAACGTCCGCGACCGGCTATCAGGTGAGTCTACACGAACAACTGCCATGAGCAAACACATACACTGTTTTAGCATACTTTAATTATCTTATTCTCAATTTTGTTTGGTCAATATGAGTATACCATGCATATACCAACCGTCAAAAAGCGATATGATGGTCCTATCGTAGTGATTTAATCATTGGACGAAACTAAAAAGCAAAATTTATCATTTTATTTGATACAACCGCCCCAGCCCGGCTTTGCTAGGGTGCAGACAGTTTATGAGTCCAGTGCACATCAGACACATATTATTTCGCGTATTGACTGTTTTATGTTCAAACTAACCTAACTGCCTTCATTTATACTGCTTTTCTCGTCACATCCCGTTATATCCCTGCTTGTCCCGTTTCAATCTGTTCTATGACTCGAGGCATTCCATTTTGTCCTTGCATATCCCATTTCATTCACCCTATAATCTATAAATAACTGTAGATTTTGGTAGTAGGTGTTAAGAAGTGTAACGGAAAAGTAGTTTCATAATTTTATTTTGGACAATCTGGAGATCGGCTAGTTTTGTTTTGGCGGCATTTCCCCAGATTTTAATTAAATATAATAGATGTGGTTTTACAAGGGTATTGTATATTGTGAAGCGCAATTTTTGTGGAACATACCGAATGATGTGCCGAAGAGATCACATAAGAGATAAAAGTTTGGATCTGATGTGTTCGATCTGTATGTTCCAGGTCTCTCGATTATCAATTCGTAAGCCAAGATATTTCTCGTCATTTTTCTTCTCGGCATAATTTTATTTATTGCTTTAAAAATAGACCCCTTGATAATCCTACGGGAACACTTCATTTACATCGGATTAAAAGTAGCCTATGTTTAAATCCAGGACATCAGCTATATCATACCAAAAATAGAAATCGAAATAGCCGTTTGAGAGTGAATAAGTAACAAACATACAAACTTCGCATTTATAATGTTAGTAGGATATTAGGAATACATAACATTATTCCATGAAATGTAACAAAAAAATGTCTATAAAAATGTTACAATTATTCTATACAAGTAAACGTGCCAATAACACAACATTGTTCTTCTGAAATAGAATACATAGCACATTTATTGAGGAAGCCTACATAACATCATGCTATGACCAACTGGAGCATGACATCAATGAGAAATGTTTTAGAAACAGATGAAAACGATTCCTTTTGAGAGCTTCCATTGCATGCGCTGCGTAAACGGTCCTGAAATAATAAATAATTCTTTATTTGCAAAGGGATTTCTACGAGTATAAACATGGTTGCCATGAACACGCGTACCATGAACACGGGGAAGTGTGTGGTTGCCTTTTGGTAACGTACCAGACGCGACTTCTAACATGTTCACGGTTGCCGCGGGTTCAATACCCAGGGCACACCTTTGACTTGTCGGAGGCACGTGTGTATTGCTAGTCAATCACCACGCACTATAACGGCGAATAAAACATCGTCACAAAATCTGCAATCCCTAACGCTTTCTAAAAATTTCTGTTGTTGACTTTAAAGGTACAAAATATACATTTAAAAATGTCAATGGAAAAATATTGGATTTTTTTATCTCTAATACAGAATGTCTTGTCCCAGATTTAAGCATAATCTTTATCACCCTTATTACCCATAGACAATTATCATCCTCGTTTCTGTATCAATCCGCCCTTAATATGTCTATACCAATGACACTGCGACCCCATATTAAATTCAGTTTTAATAAAGCTAATTATAAATCATTTAAAGATAAAATTACTAACTACCACTGGGAAGCAAACTTGAACACACCAAATGTAAATCAATCAAATGAAACCTTTTATAACACTATTTACAAAATAATTAAAGAACACACACCACAAACATCAGTTAAAACCTCCAACTATCCATCCTGGTTTTCCCCATCACTTATACGTATTTTTAAATCTAAAACTAAATTTTGGAAAAAATGGAAGAGATACGGTAACATCTGTGACTATGAAATATTTTCTGTTTTCCGAAGTAGGTTTAAGAAAATGTGCCATACGGTTTTCTTAAACTACATAGAAACCACTGAAGATAATATTTGTTCCAATCTTAAAAAATTCTGGACCTGTATCTGTATCAGCCCATATACGTCCCAATGCAGGGGCACGGGCCTCCTCTACAATCGACAGTACGATTGAGAGTGGTTAGGCCATATAGTCCACCACGCTGATCTAATATAAAACCAAAATCAAAAATCCCCATAAACATTCACTTCCATCAAAGTTCAACTAGTGATCCAGTGGAAATTTGTAACCTATTCTCCTGTTTTTTTTTTTAAATCTGTAAATGAGCCGTCTACGGTCCAACACCCTCTGATGAAATGGAATCTTAATGATTCTGATGGCAGTGTTTTGGTGTCTGATCTGTAGTTTTCCCTTACTGAAATAACCAAAGAATTGAAGGCTTTAAAACCATCAAAAGGATCTGGGCCAGATAAAATACCACCTACATTTTTAATAAGAACGGCGGAAACTATTAATAAACCCCTGTACATATTATTTAATAAATGTCTAAAAGAGGGTTCTTTTCCCGATGCTTGGAAACAGGCCAATATAACACCTGTACATAAAGGTGGTTTAAGACTCAGTGTCGAAAATTACCGCCCAATTTCAATACTATCCACATTGTCAAAGCTTTTTGAGAGGCTAGTACACAACAAAATATATCCAATTTTTCAGAATCAACTCATACCAGAACAACATGGTTTTATGAAACGCAGGTCAACTACGACCAACTTAATGATTTTTACGAACTCGTTATTCCACAACATGGATAATCGCCTTCAAACAGATGTTGTATATACGGATTTTTGAAAAGCTTTTGATAAGGTGGATCACAGAATACTTCTGCAGAAAATTGAATATAATGGAATTCGTGGTAATCTGTTTCGATGGTTTGTTTCCTACGTCACTAACAGAACCCAAAAAGTGGTCATTAATGGTTATGAGTCTGAAACGGTACAGGTTACGTCAGGGGTGCCCCAAGGTTCAATCTTAGGACCGTTTCTATTCAATTTATTTATAAATGACATAAATAAATGCTTTAAGAACTCAGATTTCCTTTTATACGCAGATGACCTAAAACTTTACAAAGCAATACAATAATTTAGTGACTGTGAATTTAAAAAAAAAAATGTTTATTTACACCAAAACTAGACAAACATAGAGAACATGAAGAAGATACATTTGAAGGGAGCAAGGATAATAATTCAGCCTAAATAATTATTTCAACAAGACCTAAATACTTAGATTATATACTCGTCTAGATGACACATCACACCTCACCGCGCGGCTCAAATAAAGTCTACCAAATTTGGTAGACTCGCTTCTCACGCACGTCAGTGTCGTTTGAACTACATATGGATAACGTGCTCCCGAAAAATAATTAATTATGCCGGTTTGTGCTGTCGAATTGTATCACAGTTGTGTGGGAAAACTGTATAATAATACCAATATCACTTTCTATCGGTAACATTATTGTTAAACCACTATTATTTGAAGAAAACATGAACTTTTAATTCATTATTTTGAAGATGAGTTTCATTGGCCAGTGTTGTCAATTTATTACTAGGAAGATTTGTTGAAACTATGGGAGAAACTATAAAACACAAATATCATTACATAATATTTCGATCAGAATAACAACGAGAAGAATGGCATTATTTATTTAATGGGTAAATAATACTTACCTACACGATATTAATGAAACCCACGACGACATGCACTTCATAGTAATTTTATTAATTCTTTGCCTTGCATGTGTATTACCATTCAAAATTTCACAAACGGGGTACTGCTATTGTCATCTTTGATGAAACAGCGAGAACTTATTCAAGGTCCTAATAATATTTTTAGACTTCCTACGGATTCCGTACTAGCAAATTGCTGGAGAGACATTACACAGCGGAAACGAAAAGAAGACCATTCGTAGCCTCACATGACTTCAGTTGTGTGTTCCGAACATTTTACTTATGATGCTTTATATTTTACATAAATACAGAAATCAGATAACAGCCCAGGCAATAAATCCAAAGAGTTAATACTATTCGGAAACAAACACTAGGAGATGGGTTTAGATCTTTATTGTTTTTACTAAAATGCGTTATAAATATAATTAATAGTATGATTACTTTAAATAAAGAAAAAATATTTTATTTAACCTATTTTGTATATCAAATAATGGGGGAAAGTTAAGTTAATAATCTGGAGTAGGCATCCCTAAACACACACACCTTGACAGTTGGATTACAATAATTACACGACCGGTACTCACACATATCAACGAAAGTGAGGACACTTTTAGCGCATCGTTTGTTGACATTGCTCAATCTAGACGAGTATATAATCTAAGACCTAAATAATTTGTCTGAATACTGTGAAAATAATAATCTTAAATTAAATATTAATAAATGCAACGCCATTACTTTTAATATAAATAAAATAAATTTAAATTCTACATACTACCTTAGTGGTACTCCCATAAAGAAAGTAACCTCTCTGCGTGACCTTGGGGTTATTCTGGACTCGAATATTTGTATATATCTATTGTAAGACCTCAATTAAAATATGCAACTTCAATATGGAATCCATAGAAACTGTCCAGCACAAATATTTGCGCTCTATACACTTTAAATATAAGCATAATTACTTGTCCTACGACCAGCTTCTTAAAGAATACAATTTAATATTTTTGAATAAGAGAAGACTATTACTTGGAGCAAAATATATCTATTGTCTATGTCACAACATGTTAGATGCGACTGCTTTAACTAATCAATTGTTATACGTAGTACCTAGAACCTTAACCTTAACCGACGTGGGGCCCGTTCCTATAAGTTTTTTGCGACTCTAATGCGTCGCATCAATGCTGGTGTGCGTTCTCCGCTTTGGCAGTTGGTTCAAAACCTTAGATTATATACTCGTCTAGATGACGCTGGCACTTCACATGGCTGTTTGTATTTGCTATTGGGTGTTTGTCGTATTTGGAAAAATATATGACATTTAGGCAAACATGCAAATATAGGCAAATATGACCATCCATAATTAGCAGACAAATAACAAACACACAAACATTTGGCATCAGATAGCTAGGGTGTTTCCAATACTATGGACGTGTTTCAACTTGCAGCTGGATTTTATTATTTAAATACATGCTACTATCACATGCTATGTGTCAGAAAACACAAGGTATTGAAAAAAACATGGAGAGCAAGGCGCTGGTGGATGCTGACTATGCATAAAAATCAAAGCTAATACAAAAGTACAAGACGTCCGTAGTGGACTATGGCACGTGCCCTTCTGAATATGGCCAATATGTAGACTGTTTATTTGCGTATTTGTCTATTTATTCCTTTTGATGTGCCTTGAAAAACCGACAAGCGCACGGTAACACGTATTTGTTATTGGCCTTGTTTGTCAAATAGACAAATAAGGCCACACTTTGTCAATTAAACTGACTACACATGGTATGTGTTTGCCAAATATGGCAAATACACAAATACAAATAGCCATGTGAAGTGCCGGCATGACACATCACACCTCACCGCACGGCTCAAATAAAGTCTACCAAATTTGGTAGACTCGCTTCTCACGTACGTCAGTGTCATTTGAACTGGATAACGTGCTCCCGATAAATAATAAATTATGCCGGTTTGTGCTGTCAAACTGTATCGCAATTATATGGGAAAACTGTATAATAACACCAATATCACTTTTCATCGGAATTTTTTGTTGTTAAACCACTATTCAGTGGCGTAACAATAGGGTGGCATAGTGCGCAAAATGCCACGGGCCCCCGGCATTAGGGGCCCCCGGCCCGGCAGGGCCCTGGTCCGACAGGGTCTCAGGCCCGAAAAGGCCCCGGCTCGATAGGGCCCCGGGCTCAAGCCCGATAGGGTGTAAGCCGAGAATAATGTAACATAATACATACATACATAATCGTCACGCCTGTATCCCATAGGGGTAGGCAGAGACTATAGACCGCCACTTTGCTCGATCCTGGCATACTACTTTCGCTTCATCCACTTTCATCAACGTCTTCATGCATTCTCGTCGGTTCAGGGTACTTTTAACCTGACCCTTGTTGAGGGTATCACCGATTTGGATGGTGTATGTTCGGTGAGGTCGACCCCTACCGACTCTTCCATCCACACTCGCATTATGTATTTCTTTCGTAATTCTCCTTTCATCCATCCTCTCTACATGACCAAACCATCGTAACATTCCTTTCTCAATTCTCGTCACTACATCCTCTTTCACTCCACAAGTTTCCATCACCACGCTATTTCGCACTCTGTCACACAAACTTACACCACACATTCCCCTTAACGATCTCATCTCTACTGCCCTAATTTTACTTTCATGCTTCTTTTGCCATACCCAACTTTCACTACCATACATAAGCGTTGGAATTAACACTCCTCCATGGACAGCCAGTCGTGCCTTTTTGGAAACCTTCCGACTATTCATAAAGGAGTGTAGCGCACCATTCACTCGATTTCCCGCATTCACTCTCCTTTCAATATCGCTATCATGCTTTCCATCACTGGTGAAAACACAGCCCAAATATACAAATTCATTCACTTGTTCTACTTGCTCATTACCTATCATAATATCGCATTTTGTCATATTCTCTTCCCTTTCAAATACCATAACTTTCGTCTTACTCACATTTATTTTCATTCCTTTTCTCTCAAACGCTTCATGCATAATTGTCACCATATTTTGTAGCTCCTCCTCTGATGATGCAAGAATAACCTGATCATCAGCATAGAGAAGACATTTTAGTGACAACTCATTCATTCTTATCCCATATTCACTATCTTTCAGATCTTTTAGGCAACCGTCCATGAAAAGGTTGAACAACCACGGGGACGCTACACATCCCTGTCTCACACCCTTATCGATGCGAAACCAATCAGTGTATGCTCCGTTTATCCTAACACAAGCACTAGAGTTCTTATAAAGAGACTGTAGTGCTCGAATTAGGTTGCTGCTCAACCCAAACTTGGACAGTGCTGCCCATAACTCATTCCTCATCACTTTATCATAGGCCTTTTCTAAATCTACGAAGGCGCAGAAGACTTTTCGACCTTTAGCTAAGGTCTTCTCAGCAACACTTCGTAGAGAAAATACCTGATCCGTGCATCCCATACCCTTCCTAAATCCTGCTTGCACGTCCCATATCTTGTCATTCGTCTCTTTTACAACTCGCTCAATCAATACCTTAGCATACAATTTGCCGACAACACTTAGGAGGCTGATACCACGGTAATTTTGACACTCCTGCTTTGATCCCTTGCCCTTGTATAGTGGAACAATAACGGCGTTACACCAATCTGTTGGCACAACACCACTTGTCCAGCACAAATTCAAGAGATGACAAAGCAGGCGAGCCACCACACCCTGTCCAGCCTTCAGCATTTCGACTGTTACTCTGTCATACCCAGCAGCCTTACCCATTTTCATACTTTTCAACGCTTTCACCACTTCGATCACATCAATCTTATCTTCATTTTGTTCACTTTCATCCGTCACTGTACACTGCTGTGTTTCCTCTTTTTCAAACAACCCTTCAAAGTATTCCTTCCATCTTTTCAGCACACATTCTTCTCCATTCACTAGTAGTCCATGCTTATCCCTTACAGTACTAAGCTCCGAGGTACTTAACTTACCCCGGACACTTTTGATTGCTTTCCAGAAAAACTTGATGTTTTTCTGAAAATTCTCATTCAATCTTTCGTCAAACATATCCTTTTCTTCATGCTTCTTCTTTTTTACTACTATTTTCACTACATCTTTTATCTTCTTATATTCCAATTTTGCCTTGTATACATCTTCTTCACTTGCCTTTAGCATTCTTTGATCAGCTCTAATAGCTAACCAATCTCTCCACGCTTTCTTCTTTTCACTTACTACTTTTTGCACATCCTTGTCCCACCAAACATTCTTCATCTCTTTATACTTTTTCCTTTTACTCAGTCCACATGTTTCAATTGCGCCATTAACAACAACCTTTTTAAACTTATTCCATACTTCTTCTACCTCATAAACCTCATCCAAACCTTCGAAATTTTCACTCAGAATACGTTCGTACTTCTCTCTTACATCTCCTTGCAAATTTTCCACTTTTATCCTTTCTAACATACTAGACTGTTCGGGGATACGGCTACGCCACTTTTTAAACAGGTCTTTTATTCGACACACGACCAAAAAGTGGTCAGTATCAAGACCCGTTCCACGGAACGATCTAGTATTCATAACATTCTTCATTAATCTTTCGTCTACTATCACAAAATCAATCATACTCTTCATCGCAGCATTTTCCCAAGTATATGTGTGGATCACCTTGTGTGCAAACATCGTGTTTGTCACACATAAACCCATTTCCACACATATTTCAAGCAAACTTCTTCCATTAGCATTCACTCTCTTATCACCGAACGAACCTAGTACCCTTTCGTATCCTTTACGTTTCAGTCCTACCCAACCATTAAAATCCCCTAACATAACTAATCTTTCGTTTTGATTACGAATTTGCAGCACATCTCTCACTTTCTCCCAGAATTCTTCTCGTTCTTTTAACGCACTCTTAGATGAACTCGTACCTACATCCGTTGGAGCATATACCCCTAGGATAAAGATACGAGTTAATCCCACTTTCAATCTCACCCAGACGAGCCTTGAATTAACACATTCAAATTCATTCACACACTTTGCCATTCTTTCAGATAATATGAGACCTACACCTTGACTGCATCTGGCCTTGCTAGGCACTCCAGCGCAGTATGCTGTGTAGGCACCATATCTTATGGTCTCACATTCCTTCCGTTTCGTCTCATTCACACACAGAACATCGATTTGTCTTTCATTCATCATCTGACACACTTCATTAATTTTTGCATCCATCCCTCCTCTAACATTTAAAGTAGCAAAGCGGCATTCTTCAGTCCGCTTTTCGCCGGCATGGGATACGAGACGTGACGGGTGGCGAACCGCGTCGCCGCCATTTTGACAATTTTTGTTACAATTATTAATCATCATTGCGTTCCCACGAGTAGCAAGGGAAAAATAACTGTCGAGCCTGGCAGAGCCCCGCATGCCAGGCCAAGGCTAGTCGTTATCTGGGGGCGCCCAACCCCAGGACAAACGGCTCGCTAAAGACTAGGCTCGCCCCTAGCCATGCATCTATCGGCGCGGCAGACCTTAGATTGGCACTTAGGGATAGGATAAGGAAGGAAAGCAAGGAACGGCATGGATTGTGTGATTGGGGAATGAAAATTATGAACTTGGGCAAGGAAATGGTTTAGTGGGACACTACTAACACGGAAGGTGCAAGATGAGAGTTAGTAGTGGCTCGGGGAGCCGGGGTCGCGTACCCGTATGTTATGAAATTACTACCGGACAGGTAGTTTGTCATAGTCACCCTAAATAACGTAATTAATTAATACAAATAAAAAATACATTTTAAACATGACAAACATTTCACGATAATATTTGATTTAAAAGTTTTGTTTTTTTTTTTAAATTATAGTATAATCTTAGTTAGAAACTAATAAATTACAATTTATTGAATATATTAGAAGTCGACATTCAGTTCAACAGATGCTGCACGGCCTGGCTTCAGCCTCACAGCGAATATATTATAAAATTAACTTCTACAAAACCAAAGTAATTATTAGCCACCTTGACTCAAACTGTCGCTGTACGTGGCTACCAACTGGAAGTTGTTTCCGAATATGCCTACCCGGGGCCGACCCTTTATAACAAGATAGAAACAACTTTGAGAAAGACGCTACGAGGAGGTTTCAGCATTTGGTAAACTACGTCGAGTCTTCCAAAACGAAAGTTTTCAACCAGTATATAACCAACAGTGGTGAGACTTAGACACTCACAGTACGACTAGTCAACCAGCTCAAGGTTGCTCAGCGAGTTATGGAGTATGTTATGGTCGGTGTCTCTTTGAAGGATAAGATCCGTAATGAGCTTATCCGTCCGAAAACCTAAGTTTAGACAGCAAACAGAATTAGCAAGCTGAAGTGGACACACAAGACCCGATAAGATTTTACGTATTTTTGAGAGGAGACCGCGTCTTGGCTAATTTAGTGAAGGACGCCCTCCAGCTAGGTGGAGTGACAATTTGCAAAAAGTCACTGCTCGATGCTGGATGCTACAAGCTGACAACACGGTGAAATGGCGCAATTTGGAGGAAGCCTATGTCCAGCAGTGGACAAAAAAAGGATGAAGATGAATAAATTTCGGTCTCTCGATGCGCGGAAAGCCAATGATCCGGATGGAATACCAGTTTTGGTTCCAAGAGCTTGTGCAGCGGAGTTATCTCCTGCACTGACTTGTCTCTTTCGAGCGT
The DNA here is from genome assembly GCA_009982885.2 of Hyles vespertilio. NCBI lineage: Eukaryota > Metazoa > Arthropoda > Insecta > Lepidoptera > Sphingidae > Hyles > Hyles vespertilio. The sequence goes on along the minus strand of CM042809.1, from coordinate 100,858 downwards.
CCTACTGCACAGGAGTTATCCCTAAATCATGTACGGAGGCCAATGTGCAACCGATCCCTAGAAAAGGTCAAAGATCGGCCAGACCCTAACAATTATCGCCCTATCGCTATCACCCCAGTGATTTGTAAGGCTATGGAGCGAATCATATTAAACGCACAATTGATCCGCTACCTGGAGGATTACACGTTGATCAGTGACAGACAATACGAGTTCCGTCAAAACCGATCAACGTGTGATCTTCTAGCATTTGCCCTGTAACGCTGGGGTGAGGCGATTGACAGGCGTGGCGAGGCTCTTACTGTGAACCTCGACATAGCTAAGGAGTATGATAGGGCCTGGCACCGTGGTCTTCTTTCCAAGCTTCCGGCATATGGTCTACCCGACAACCTGTCTTCATGGATTTTGGGTTTTCTGCATGGACGTCGAATATGTGTCATCGTCAAAGAACACGCTTAGGCGCTCATGTTGGTCAATGTCGGAGTTTCTTAGGGCTCGATGCTGACGCCCACCCAGTTTATTCTGCATATTAATGATATATTGTTCATTCATTGCTATGCAGATGATAGTATGTTTCATTGTCGAAACCACTTTGGGCCTCCGGATTGTCGGGTCGACACTGTGAGGGGACGCGAAGATCTTGTCATTGAGCTCAACAGGACCTTGGATCTCATTTCTATATGGGAATTTGGTTGAGTTTAATGCCAATAAAACCCAGGTGGGTGCATTCACGTGCAAAAAATCCCCGTTCTCTTTCTTCCCCATTCTTCAGGGTGCTCCCCTCTCAATGAGGAATGACCTTCCTTATCCTTGGCGTGGATATCCGCTGTGATCTCAATCCAAGGAGTCACATCATCGAGGGCGTAATATCTGCCACATCACGCGGGATTGGAGTCCTGAACACGGAGTGTTGGTTTTTCACGTCCGGTCAACTATTTTTATCGCTTGTATAAAGCGCAGGTCCAGCCGGGTATGGAATACTGCTCGCACTTGCGGGATGGATCCGGTCAGTACCTGCTCGATACCTTGGACGGATTAGAATATCAATACACGCATGATTCCGAAAAATCAGAGGTGTGCCCTGTGATTCGATCCAGAGACGACCATGAACATGTTGGCGACCGCGTCTGTTCCGTTACAAATAGGCCACCTTATAAAAATATTCATAAAATCGAAATTACTATGTTAAGTTTTTTTATATATATACCAAGGGCCCCATCAGATGAATTTTGCCACGGGCCCCCGATGGGGTAGTTACGCCACTGCCACTATTATTTCAAGAAAACACGAACTTTTAATTCATTATTTTGAAGGTGAGTTCATTGGCCGTGTTGTCAATTTATTACTAGTGAGATTTGGTGAAACTATGGGAGATAAAATACAAATATCATTACATCATCTTTCGATCGGAAGAACAACAAGAAGAATGGCATTATGTATTTGCTGCTCTATATTCCACTTGTACCTAACAAACAAAGTAGGTAAAGGTAGCAAACTAGGCAAATAAATAATAATAATAATAATAAATCTTTATTAAACAGAAATCAGTTTACAATTTGGTAAAAACATAAACTAAATATATAACAGTTTCTAAGGGTACCCAAACTAGGCTAAGCCTGTTTCTTGGGATACCAAAAATAAATAATTGAAAACAAAAACAATTACTAAAATATATTGCTTATTTTTTTTTAATTCACAACAAATAAACTAAATACAAAACGAACTTATTGCTTATAATAAAAATGTCACATAGTTTTATTTATTATTCAAGGTAATAACAGAGATTTTGAAGTACCTACACAAATATACTTGTATACTAAAATTATAAAATAAATAATCAAAATATAAAAATAAACTTAAAAGTAAATAAAAGAAACCGTTAACATTCGGTTATAAACACTTTCATAAAATTTTCTGTGTAACTATAAGACCAGTTCAACAATCCCTTTTGGATTTTAGATTTCGCCTGCTTCACTGTTAGCTCTTTGATATTAAATTATCTATTGATACGGTTGTAAATAAATGATTTCGCATAAGAAGAGAACTTTTTAGCGAAACTTGTTCTTACATGGTGAACAGGTATTTGAAAGATACGTCTTTTGAGCATATGTAAATAATCATCTGCGTTCAGTGTTTCTTTGTGTGTTTCAAGAGCAGTTTTAAGGATGTATAGTCGCCTAAAACTGAGTACTTGGGTTTTATTGAATAGGTCTATGGTAGGAAACCCGTAGGACACTCCAATCATAGTTTTTAGAACCGCACGTTGAGCTCTTTCTAGCTTTATAAGTTGAGTAGATACCGCTCCAACCTTTTTTTTTTTTTTTTTTTTTTAACGAGAGTAAAGCTCCTTTAGCCTTCCTTCCGACACTCGGGGGAGATCGGAAGGGACGTGTCGGGGTCTCCGGCCTTCCAGCCTGTTATCAGGCTGGGTCCCTACCGAGATCTAAAAAGATCTTTTGCCGGCATACCGACTAAAACCTCTCGGTGGCCATCACGCGCGTTATGGGTGACAGGCGATGTGGACAGGCAAATGGCGCCCATTTAACTCGCCGTGTCACCCGGCGCACTGCCAAATATGGCTCCTCACATGTTGGGAGGGCGCAGATGCCCCCTCTTTCCCTACTTCGGACGCCCATGGTGAGATGGGCGTCCGCGACAGACACGAGGCCACACGTTCTGCCGCCCATCTCGGGGTCACTCCCGACGTGAGCACACAGCCCCCGCTGTGTGCTTAGCGACCCCGATGACCCCTTTTAGTCGCCTCTTACGACAGGCAGGGGGTACCGTGGTGGAATTCTGGCGCCCCTTGACCACTGGGCGGACCGCTCCACCCTATGCCGAGATACAATAGCCAATTATAGATTGACACAGTGTGTAATATACGGTCTTTAGTAGTGTAACAGGTGCAACGTTTCGCAAAAGTTTCATTATATGTATTATTTTTCTGACCTTTGCACAGAGCGAGGTAATGTGGTCGTTAAATCGAAGGTTCTCATCTATTATGACTTCTAGGTATTTTGTGGAGGTGACTTTACTCAATTGGGTACAATCACACGAAGATGGTGTGTTTAAATTGTGCATGTTACCACAGGAATGAGCTCTTATAACTAGACCAGGGGGAAGTGCTATGGCGCCTGTTATGTGAAAACATATAAGGTTGGTTTTGGTAATATTTAATGTAAGCAGATTGTTATTTGCCAACCCGCACTAGGCCAGCGTGGTGGACTATATGGCCTAACCACTCTCAATCGTTCTCTCGATTGTAGAGGAGGCCCGTGCCCTGCAGTGGGACGTATATGGGCTGATACAGATTGTTATTTAGCCATTTAAATACATGACAAAAACCAATATTCGCGTATCCACCGCCCCCAAAACATGTCAGTTAATCTTTGGGCGATGCGTCACTGTTTACGCAAACACAAATCTTCATCATCATATTTACCAAACTCAGGACCATTGGATGACGTACCTATCAAAAAATGATTGGGTGTTAGTGCCTCAGGTAAGTTAGGATCATTCGAAACATATGTGATAGTGAATAGTCATTAACGAGTGCTTCAACTTCCGCAAACAACGTTATCAAGGTTTCTGGGCGAGGCGCGCGTTCCTTAAGGACTACTTTGAGTGAAGTTTTTACAGTGCGTATCATACGCTCCCAAGCACCGCCCATTTCATACGTCTTAGAGCCATTATAGTCGCATCAGTACTGAGACTCTCAATCACCTCGAAGTGAATAGCACGTATAGTCAAGCAAGTAAATATGACTCCGTATCTTTTTTGTCTTTTTATATCTACAGTTACCTCCATGGGGCCAAAAATAAATCAATGCCCGTAAAACTGAAGGGTCTACGCTTATGTTGCAGGAGTGCCGTGGGCAAGTCTGCCATGCGCTGCGGCTGTGGCGCTGCACGGCGGTACCGGCAAAATAGACACTGAGACGCAATAATGCGCACAGTTGGCCGCAGCTATAAAATCCAATAACGTTGCCGTAACTCATTTACGACCAGTTCGTTGGCATCGTGTAGGGCCTTTCGGTGGTAATATTCTACCAACAATCTGGATATTTTATGGTGACCATCAAGGATGGCAGGTCTCAATACCAAAGGATCAACTCCGACTGCTTTATCGATGCGACCACCAACTCGCAAGACTCCTTCACTGTCGACGTAAGGCATGAGCACTAACAATCGACTAGAGCGCGGTAAAGGTTTGTTTTGCTGAATATTGTCAATATCCTGAGCAAATGAATCGTACTGAGACTTAATTATCGGCAATCGTTCGGCTCTGGACATCAGCTCCTCTGTCACAAATCCTCTGTCCAAAAACCCACCACAGAACCACTGCCTTCAGGGGATCCTTCAGGTATGCTGCCACCCATTGTTGGAACAACATTCCACCGCCATGTCGGTCTAAAAACACAGTGTTTAGGGCTGAAACTGAGTTAAGAGGGCGCCCGCGACGGGCAACCGTCGCGCGTCTCCTCGCGTGGACACGCGGGCGGGCTCCGTGAGAGCACGACGGTCCCCGTCGCGGAGACCGGATTTACGCAGTGTCGCTAGTTTAATTTTAAAGGTGTGCATGTACAGTCGTGTCGATGGAGAACTTATTATATTATTACATAGCAAAACGACGACTAGCAAAAACGACAGCCAGTAAGCTCGTTTATTGAATCTAGGTTGCTGTGCGGAGAATTTGTTGTAAAGTTCAGTAAATTAAGAGAAAATGAAAACTCAATTTACAAATCTTTTAAAGTTTCAATACCGGTCTATGACTATTTTCGAAACTGACATTTCGCTTGACTGTACGTGGCCTCCACTCTAGAACCTTTCAGCCCCAACGGCCATCGGTTCTGCGAGCTATGTGCCCAGCCCACTGCCACTTCAACTTGCTAATCCTTTGGGCTATGTCGGTAACCATTGTTCTCCTACGGATCTCCTCATTTCTGAGTCGATCTCGTAGGGAAATACCGAGCATAGCCCGCTCCATGGCTCGTTGAGTGACTTTGAGCCTTCTAATGAGGCCCACAGTGAGAGGCCACGTCTCGGTGCCGTATGTCATCACCGTCATGTTACCGCTGGCGGACACCGCGCGCTGTTCCGCGCGTGCCCCCGCGACGGGTTCCAACGCGCGGAGGCGGGCCCCGCCGCGCGGGTGCGCGACGCGCCTCCCTGTGCCGGACGCCCGCGCGGATCCCCGCGGCGGAGTACTTTTGTATGAAACCGCGCGAGTGCCCGCTTAACGCAGTTTCAGCCCTTAGTTTTAAATATAATTTTAAACAACATTTGTTACTACTCCAAAAGCAACATTACTAAGATAAGATACTTACCAAAACGTTTTCGACCCGATACTGTGATGGAAGTGGAACAGAGAGGGTTGGCATGGTTAATTAGTTTCCATACAAACCATGATTAATAACACCGCCTATGACAAACTTAGAGCCAGTATTTCCACATAATATTATTTTAGATTGGCGAGGGACACAGTTTTACATCCTTTTCTCACCTCACCTACATTCCAGTTACGTACCCGTAACACCACCATTTGTAATGTGGTTCAAAATATTGTTAATTTGTTTTTTATTTCATAAGCAGGTACAATATCTTGTAGAACAGCTCGGTACACTTCAATGATGGCAAGTGCGTGCGTCGCGCCTCTGACCGAGATACTGTACAAAGCACTATGGAATTTAAATAAATATATATTCTTATTTTTATTTTCCTGTTTTGTTCGATATGGGGAGCCATACTTACATAGATATACAACCACATACCCACGCACACACACATACAACGAAGTAATAGAACCACCAGGCCAGTAATAGAATAGTTTTTTGTTTCTTTTTTTAATATTTTTTGCTTGTATTTAGGTTTATTTTGAATTGTCATGTTATTTGTTTATTGTATTTTTACTATTAAAATTTCTGTCTATTAAATAAGTAACTCCGACTGATCGTCGGCACGTCTCTTGGGCCTCCCATTGAAAATCAGCGTTGTAGTATTGCATATGCAGTACTGCAGCAGAAAGCTGAATGGGAGGTTCCATTGCTGGCGCAATATTTATAATTCAGAATAATTAATTTTATATTAATAATTCAGTTCTTAGTGTAATTCGTTTTTTGTTTTGTATTCTTTAGGATTTTATTTTTCGTAATTTATTTTGCTATTGTGCTAGCAATAAATAAAAATTTCTTTTTCTTTTTTTTCTGTTAATTCGCCGACATCGTTTTATAAATAATAAAACTTGTGACAAAACTCTTACAAGCCTAATCCAAGATGAAAAATTATTTTCATCCAGCAACATATTCTTAGTGGTTGAACTTATCACCATTGTATTAATGCTCCGTTGTTCACAAACAACATCCTCAGACAATTTGGTCGTCCTTAGGTCCTTGGGCCAGTCACCTTCTGGCTGTCGCAGAAAACTGGGACCTTGAAACCAAACATCCTCATATTGCAATGGCAACGAGTCTTCCTTAGTGCCTACGTCCGCTACATTTAGCCGCGACGGAACGTATCTCCATTCGTATAAATTTGTCAGTTCGTCTATTTCACCAAGTCTAAATGCAACAAAGGGCTTATAACTTCTCGGGTCACTACGAATCCAGTGAAGGACCGTGTGTGAATCTGTCCAAAAATAGCGCGTATTAGGCTTCACATCCTTATGTTCCCGCTGGACTGTATCACCGAGACGCGAAGCTATTAACGTTTCTTGTAACTCCAACCTAGGGATTGAAATGGGACGAAGTGGAGTCACTCTACTCTTCGCTGCAGTAAAACTTACAACAATGTCCCCATTCGATAATGTAAAACGCCAATAAGCAACAGCGGCATACGCTTTGATTGAAGCGTGTAATTGTGTATCTATAACTGTGTTTTCTTGCACAGTAACTGCCGACGAAGAACTACATTGAGTGTGAGTACTAGCCTTAAAATACCAACGAGGTATCCGTAACAAATGTAATTGTTTTAATTCGTCGAGCCATTTAATCCATTTTTGGTGCTCGGCTGGTCGAATATGGCTATTCCAGTCAATCGTAGATCTATGCACGTCTTGGAAAATGAATTTACTTAATAGTAAAAAGTGATAAAAAGCCGTGAATATCATATGCAGACATAATCACGCTTAACATTTTTGCCTTATCAGGCGCTACCGTTCAAAACATTTTCGGGTACACGATTTAAATTAATTTGAAAAGAAAATGTGTCATCATCCGGATGCCACTTCAAACCTAATGTACCTACGCTCAGCTATATTATGGTTACCGTCTTTAAACTGCACAGCACTATCAGCTAACGCATCTGTAGGTATCGAGTTTAAAACCTCTTTATTATTACTCGACCAACCCCTTATCTCAAAACCACCTTTCTTATGTATTTCAGTAATATCGCGCACTAATTTAATCGCTTTATTTACATCACTCGTTGAGTACAAACAATCATCCATATAATGACTACCTAAGATGACGTCACGCGCTTCCGGGTTGATGTCCTCATATTTTAATGCATTTTTATTTTTTATATACTGTGCAATGAAAGGCGAGTATGTCGCACCGAAAATTAAACTTTGCATTACACAAACTTTAATTGGGCTTCCTGCAGATTCTTGCCATAAGAACCTAAGTACATGCTGATCTTCTGGTCTTATTTTTATGCGCAAAAACATGTCACGAATATCGCCTATTATGACAATCGGATTCTCACGGAAACGAAACATTATGCCTAAAAGCGAGTTATATAAATCGGGTCCCGTATAATTCTATGGGGAAATAGCACAGATTCACCAACCCTGTTTACACTACAGAAGAAACTGATTAGAATATTGGTAAACATACAACAGACTGACACTTGCAAACCACATTTCCAAGAACTTAAAATTCTAACCTTACTCAGTATATATATACTAGAAATATGTAAATTTGTCCGCAAAAACCCTGATTTTTATACTAAAAGAGCCGATATACAAACTAAATACCCACTTAGACATAAAAATTGATTGAACCTACCAACTTCAAGACTCACTATGCATTCGTCTAGCCCATTTGTTATGTCCAATAAAAAATATAATAAACTGACAGACTACATAAAAAATGCAAGTAATGAAACATCCTTTAATAAACAATTAAAACAATTATTAATTACAAAAACTTACTACACAATATCAGAATACCTAAATGAAAAATAAATAGCTAACTTTAATAAATAAAAGACTGATTCAAATATATTATACTAATTAATGAACCTAAATACATAATGACTAAACTTGTACAGAATTACAATAATTATACCGGGTATCTCAAGACTGCTACCGAAAACAAAGCTGGGTGGTAGTTTTAGTGACTACAAACACAATGCAACTAAAAATTTTGCTAAGAAACGCGACAATTTTTATTTATCATTTTTTAAATATCGTCATATTTGGGTGGTAAATCCATAGTTTTTGCTAAAATAATAATTTAAACTCTTTTATACCTTAGAGACTTTATAAATAAAAGGGTATACACTATTATTTTACGAAAAAATGTATTTACCACCCAAATACGCTCATATAAAAAATATAACAAAAAAAAATTGTCGCTTTTTTTTCCCACATTTTCTGTTGCATTGTGTCTGAAGTCGTTTAAACTACCACCCGGCTTCGTTTTCGGTAGCAGTCTTGATATACCCTGTATAACAGCAAAACAGAAATATATACCCAATGAAAATTAAAAAATATGACATTAAAATAATGATTCTATTATATATAAAAGTGCATGTTAAATATGAATATATACACTAATTATAATTTTTAACGATTCGATATTCTAAATAATATGGCTTCCTCCTCTCTCCTAAATTGTTGCCGTGCCCAACAGGGTCCACATTGTACCTTTTATAAAATGTTAACATCTTTATAACATGTGGTGTGCAATAAAGATATTGAGTATCATTCAAGCAATCGCCATTTACTTTGGCGGCGGCATCGAGTACCACCCGCAACTTATTAGGTTTATTAGGATTCAGAACGCCAAAGTGTGGGATGTACCACACGTGTACAGGTGACCCTTCTCTGCTAGTATCACTGATTATTCGAGCGTAATCATTAGTGAACAATTTATTTATTTCCTGTGCATACCTAGTTTTATATACACCATCTTTATTAAACTTACGTAACACTGTATTTTGACGGGACAATGCTTTAAAATATGAGTCAGGCATAATAAAACTATCCTTTTTATAAGGTAAACCAACTTCCCATTGCTGTCCTACCTGGCGACTGGTTTTATCTAATATATCAATGGCACGATCGTGATGAAGAAATTCTGACTGACTCTAATTTAAATATTTTTTTAATTAAATCATTGAGAGCACTAATTTCACTTGATTTACAAGTTTGAGAGTGTGCGAGATGGAATATTTTAGTGTGTTCACTTACCACATTGTATATCAATGAATTACCATGGAGGAATGAGCACCAGCACTGTGCCAGCCATGTACGGTCCATCCCAGTCGACAGCGAGTTGCGTATAACTTACCCCTGTTTCCGTGTACAACTTCAAGAGGAGCTATCACAAAATAATTATCCTGCCCTAATTAAATTCGAGACGTTACAGTGTGTTTACATATCAAGGGCTTTATGTGCTAAATGCGGATAATCAACATTATGTACAAGAGACATATTTTGACTACTTAACTTAAGTTTACAACATTTTCGTAATTTTATATCATAATAGTCACTTAAATTATTGTGCCCTGATATTTGAACTTTTACACTAGGTACATCAGCCTGGAAAACTTCTATACCAAACGCGTCAGTAAACTTAATATCGCATGGATTCTCGCACTGTAACCCTAAACTATCTGCTAAGTCCGAGTCTATCATGGACACTGCAGCACCATCGTCCAAGAGTGCGTAAGTATTAGACACACCGTATGGTCCGCGTATTTGTACTCCCATCACTTTGAGCAGCGCGAAATCCTTTGGGCCCGACGAGCTCGTAGCATTGATGGCGGCGCTGTCATCTCGGGTGACGTGTGCGCTCGATTCCGAGTTCGGGTTATCACCGGAACGTGACGTAGTGGTTGATTTTGTCCAGTGTAGCAGACGGTGATGTGCCATGCCACAACCTTCGATGTCACATACTGGTTCGGGACATGTCTTACTGTTATGTCTTGCAGTCAAACAACAATAATACAATCGGTGTTTCTTTACGCAAAACCATTTGACTTTACGCATTGCACGTTTAAATAAGCGGCAATTGGGCAACGTGTGCTTGCCTTTTTGACACAATAGACACTTATCGTGCGTACTGGTCACTGCAGTATATACTGAGCGATATGGTTGCTTGTCTTGGATGGCATACGTCCTTCTAATATTGTGTTCTCGAGGCTGGACACATCCAAAGCCGGCTATCATTTCTGCTTCCCGTTTCATAAAAGTTGCTAGTAATTCCAGCTTAGGATTATCTTCAAATCGTTGACTATATGCAAAGTCATTCCACTTACCCATCAAAGTGCTCGGCAATTTTGACATTATAGCGGCAACGAGCTCCGGACTTCGAAGATAATCGTGTTGTTTGAGTGCTTTTATTGTTGCTACACAGTTACTAATTATAATAGCAAAATTAATCAAATCTTGTTGATAATAATTTGATAACACGGGTAGTCTTTTTAACTGAGACGTTATGTTATAAATGATGAACTCTGGTCGACCAAACCTCAACTCTAGGGTATTCATGATTTCTGACGGTGGCGTGTTACCAATCAGGAGGTCCATTTCAGCTTCTTTCACCATAACTTGCAACGCTCGCCGCAGTCTCCATATATTTTCCGCGTCACTAAAACCGCAAATGTGAGATGATTCCTCATACGCGTTCTTGAAATGCAGCCATTCGATAGTGTCTCCGCTAAATACAGGCAGTTCGCGCGGAGTGGCGAGACGGCGAAGGCGATCACTGCGTTGCGTGCCCGGTTTTTTCATTAGGTTGTTTAATTTGTGGGCCAATCGTTCAATATTGTCGTCATTTATGTTAACTGGTTGATCCTGCGTCGTACATTGTTGATCCAGCCATTTATTGACGCTATGATGTTGTCCGTGCGCAGCAGACGCAATGGACACAGAACGTGCGTCTTCATTGTGCGATTCACCATTGCAGGTCGCATTTTCCTCAGCTTCGACTAAGGCAAGGTCAGCTTCCAGCTTCTTCTCGATCAAGTCCAGCTGAATTTTGGCCTTCGATTCCACTGCCTTAAGTTCTAGCTGTTTTCTTCGCGCTGTAGAAGATGCTATAGACTTTTTTGAACATTCAGTCCTTTTTGATGTACCACTCGATTTGGGTGCCATAGCGTGCGGTGATAATTTCGGTGCCCTTGGTGCTGCCACAGATCATCCTTTGTCCCATGGCATAATATGACAATCGTTGCCATGAGAAACCAAATTGTTGGACTTACTTGCTGCACCCTCCATGTCCGCCATCCTTTTTCGCATGCTGCGTGTTACAATGTTTGATGGCGGTGTGCGATACAACACGATAAAAAAAAATCCCGATTCACAGATCCGGCTCGAAGGACCATTTGTTGACGAATGTCATAAAGTCTACTAAATTATATTTTTTCATACACACTGACGCGTAGTCCAGGTTCCCTAGAACAAGTTTCATAATTGATTACTAACAAGTTGATTTTTCGTGAGTAGCTTCCTTTCGACTAGACGCCCAACTTTTTCCTTACAGTAACGTTGGTAAATGGTAGCTTAGTAGGGTAGCAAGGATAAAACATGTCGATTTGACGAATTTTTAAAATTTATTAGTAACCGAATTTTTCTTTGTTAATTATCGAGATAATTATCTAAATAACGTGAAAAAATATTTGTCCTACAAAATATAAGGTTTTATCACAACAGTCCCCCCTCTCCAACATGTATTATAAACAAGGTCATGGAAAATAATTACTAACCAGCAGATTTTTTTTTATTGGTTAACTAACATTTGTATAGTTTACTACCCACAATGTCCTACAAATTGTGTGGTATGTCATCTTGGTCCTACGCTCAAAAGTTGTAGTACTAATACATAATGTAAAAATAATTACTATCAAGCTGAATTTTCGAGAATAGCTTCATCTCAATAAGACGCCCAAGTTATTCTTGTACGAAAATTCTCGATTGTGTTTTATAACTAAGATAATAGGGATGAAATATGTTGACTTGACGAATAAAAAAAAATTTTATTAACCGATTATTATTTTGTTAATTATCGAGGTAATAATCTAATTAACGTAAAAAAATATTTATTCTACAAAATATAAGGTTTTATCATAACAGTCCCCCCTCTCCAACATGTATCATAAATAAGGCCATGAAAAATAATTACTAACCAGCTGATTTTTTTTTATTGTTTAGCTAACATTTGCATAGTTTACCACCCACATTGTCCTACAAATTGCGTGGTACGTTATTCCAGTCCTCCAGTTACAAAGTTGAAATTCATGAAATTAAAAAAAATATTTTGTATATTTTGCTATTGGAGCTAAGGCACACTGCTATCCTTGATCACAAACGCATCCGCACAGCATGGTTTACTGTGGACCACAGACGACTAAAAATACAGACGGCCAACACACAGTTACATTGTTTTTGTAGTCACTTAAACTACCACTCGGCTTCGTATTCAGTAGCATCCTTGATATACCCGGTATATATTTAGATGCGTTTCGCACCGGAGCTGGAAATCGGTATTTTACCGAAATAACTATTTTGTCGAGCTTTTAGAACTTGTCTTAAGTGACAAACACTAAGCATGAATTCACGCACTAATAAGGTGAGGTGAAGCGCGCGGGGCGGGGTAAATTTGGGGCACCGAGGTATTGGTGCATAGGTTGTGCAAACAAAACATTGCGCGTCGTTTTAACCATAGAATACTAAACTAACAGAAGTCAAGCTTCATACAAAGCGCGCTTAATCAACGCCCACATAGACAGCGTTCACCGACACGATATTCCAAACCAGTCGATACCACTGCGAGAGCGAGTTTCAACTTTTGCGCGAACGCCGAGCGTAGTATGGCAACAAAAGTGAAGTACATACACAAGGTTGACTTCTGTTAGTATTCTGTGGTTTTAACTGGACGTATTATTATAATTATTGTTCGCTATAAGCAGTTGGTCGCTTAAACCGGGGTCGCACTAAACGGTGATATTTTCTCAGTACCATACTATGAAACCTAACTTGAGTAAACATTATCGTCGTTAAAACCGATTAGTCAATATAAGCGAAGTCGTTGTATACGAATACTACTGTAAGTATAAATGTATATTTCATTTTATTTTGTATACTCAAAAATTACAAATTTTGTAGGACTAATATAACATACCTTTATTTTTGTAGGACATTGTTTTATTTGGATGAAAAATATATTAACCTATCACGTGATATATTTGTCCTACAGTTACTAATAAAAAAAAAGTCTTGCGGTATTGACAACTTTTGAGCGTAGGACCAAGATGACATATCACACTATTTGTAGGACGTTGTGGGTAGTAAGCTATACAAATGTTAGTTAACCAATAAAAAAAATCAGCTGGTTAGTAATTATTTTCCATGACCTTGTTTATAATACATGTTGGAGAGGGGGGACTGTTGTGATAAAACCTTATATTTTGTAGGACAAATATTTTTTCACGTTATTTAGATAATTATCTCGATAATTAACAAAGAAAAATTCGGTTACTAATAAATTTTAAAAATTCGTCAAATCGACATGTTTTATCCTTGCTACCCTGCTAAGCTACCATTTACCAACGTTACTGTAAGGAAAAAGTTGGGCGTCTAGTCGAAAGGAAGCTACTCACGAAAAATCAACTTGTTAGTAATCAATTATGAAACTTGTTCTAGGGAACCTGTACCAGCGCCTTCTAAAGAGTATTTACACTTTTGAATTCACATATCCAAAATACTAATATAGAGGGCGCTATACACAAATATCTTATGAAATAATCACAAAGTGTCGCCTACATATACGTCGTATATTATCGTCGTAGTTATTTACAAAATTCACCTGTAAGAGATAATAAACTATCGCCGTTCGACACAATTAGTCCCATTCTCCTAGCACCTGGAGAGCATCATGTGGAGACGTGGTGCAATCATATGCATGTTGTGCACCAATCTAGGATCTAGTTCTGTGTTTTTGCGTTTTTTTCCATACCCATTCCATGAGTACCCCCCTATCTGTATACAATGTACTTTGTGCTACCTACGTATATAATTTGAGCTCTGTGTTGTGAATTATGTTACATACTAAAATAAAATTATTGTATTGTGAAAAGTGTCCATCAGTATTGTTCCAGGTTTTGCTTGTGACGATTTTGTAAGAAAATAATTTAATCGTTATGGAATCAATTTTTACTCAATTATGGTAAGATCGGTAACGATAATTTATGAAAGGATATCTACATTATTGAAATAAAACTATTATTTACGGATTTTATCGCGAATTTGGTTTAATTTTTATATTTTTAACTTCCACATGAATATATACACATATATACAAGAATTTCATTTTCAATTTAAAGATACAGTGACACCAACCGATTATATTTACTGAAAAATGGCTTTAACGCTTCAAAATGATCTAACAATATATGACTCCCTTTCAGGCTACAGTCACCGTGAGTAGTTCGTTGCGATGCAACTGCCGGACCTACTGGGCAGCGCTGGCGTTCCAGAGCAACAAAACCCACGTGAATGCAAGTGGACTCCGATGTGGAAAGAAACAACTGAGCGCGGTGGACGTGGACACGCTCACTTGCGACGCCAGCTCACAGTGCGCGCCGCTGCACCTGCCCGCGCACTGCACGTGCGGCGAGCGCGAGGACAAGGACCACGGCTCCGTCGTCATCGTGACGTGCGAGCGAGCCAACCTCACCGCTCTGCCGCGCCTGCCGAGCGCCCCGTACAAGTGGCGCCTGCACCTCGCGTACAACAATATCTCCACCATCCACGCGGCCGACGTAGCTGGGGACATCGTGGTGAGTGCCGGCGTTCGCGTCGAACCGCCTCTAACGCGACTCCAACGCAACACAATCACTCTCGCTTCATTTGCAGGAACTTGACCTGAGGAACAGCTCCGTCAAGCACATCGACGGCGAGGCGGCAGCCAGACTGGCGAACATCTCGCTGCAGCTCGGCGGCAACGAGCTCGAGTGCGGCTGCGAGGCGTTCGAGACGCTGACGGCGCTGCTCGGCACCACGTCGCGGCTGCGCGACGCGAGGGATGTGAGGTGCGCGGGCGGCAAGGCGCTGACGGCGGCGCGGCGCGTGCCTTGCATGTCGTACGTGGGTCCCGCGGTGGCCGCGCTGGCGGTGCTGCTGGGCGCCACGCTCGCCGTCATCGGCTTGCTCGCGCAGCCCAAGACCCGCCAGAACATCAAGACCATCCTCATCGGGCTGGGCGTGCTGCAGCCCCGGCCGGAGCCCAAAGACGACTGCCACCGAAGGTTCGACGCGTTCGTGTCGTACGCTCACGAGGACGAGGAGTTCGTGGTGGAGCAGCTGGCGGAGCGGCTGGAGAGCGGCTCCGCGCCGTACAAGCTGTGCCTGCACTACCGCGACTGGGCGCCGGGCGAGTGGATCCCGGCGCAGATCGCGGCGTCGGTGCGCTCGTCGCGGCGCACGGTGGCCGTGGTGTCGCAGCACTACGTGCGCTCGGCGTGGGCGCGCGCGGAGTTCCGCGAGGCGCACGGCGCCACGCTGCGCGACGCCGTGCCGCGCCTCGTGGTGGTGCTGCTGGACGACCCCGCCAGTCTGCCGCTCGACCCGGAGCTCGACGCCTACGTGCGCCACAACACGTACGTGCGCTGGGGCGACCCCTGGTTCTGGGAGAAGCTGCGCCAGGCGCTGCCGCCGCCGCGCAAGCCGCCGCCGGAGAAGAGCGCCGCGCCTGCCAACAACCAGGTGCGGACTCCAAGTGACTGTGCCAAAGACGAAACTATAACGAATATTAAACAACATGAAAAATGTGCAGTGACGTGATATTTGTGTACATATTGTCGGTAGTTTCAATAGCGAATAATTTATTATTTGTGAATATTATGACGCCTCGGACATAGGTTACGATTTGTCGGTAGCGGAGTTGATATTAAATAAGCAAATTATTTATTTGTGTTTAGCCCCTGTGCCGCGCTCTTTCACTAATAAGATACATGTTGTGAAGATAGCCTACGAGTATGTAGTGTGCAGTGCACTGCGATACCACCCGGTTCACAAGGCTGTTTTTGCCAAAGAAGAACGGGCAAGAAACTCTAGCGTTGCTCTTTTCAAAATTAGTATACAATACTGGAGTTGTAGCTTAGCTGAATTTAGAGCAGTTCATTTAATAATTTATGAATGATGAAGTGACGTTGCCCAAAAATCGGAATCGGTATACACTGTTCTGCCAAATCAGTAAATATGATACTCATAAAAGTTTCAGAGTAATTCAAAGTTATCATTATAAGCAAAACTAACCGACCAGGCCACACAAGCAGCACCCGTTCACGAGTATGAAGCATGCGCCAGCATCCTTAAACATGGTAAAAACAAACTTTTCAGTGAGTATGACGTACTCAAATTGCTAACAACTACAATGAAATATGGCTATAATATGTGATATGCCTGCCGGATGCTATACACTGTATATAATAAAATCTGGATAAGTACTACCCGCGATCGCGTGTGGCAGAATCAATGATCAGTGGGGTAATTCACGTTATTTATTGACGCGCCGATCAAGTTGCTGTGCAGTTGCAATTAAGTTTACTTTTTAGTGCAAAATGTTATTCTTGTAAGTGTTTAGTCGCGCGTGTGCTGCGCGTTAACTGTACGTCAGTCTTATGTAATACTTTTGACTATTATGGACTATTATATACTGATACGATTTGTAGGACGTTTTACTATAATATGAAAATCGATCATCTGGCTTCTCAAGTTGTCTATCTTTATATTGGAGGATAATATATCTCTCAACTATTTATTTTTTTCACCCGCTTTGCTGCGGACGGGTGTGGACAATAATTTGCTTCCAACGCCTCCTTTTTGTTTTGCTTTCTAATTCATTTTGATGCGGGTTAAAGACAACCAATGTCCCTGAGAGACTCGCCGAGCTCCGGAGGTCGGTGTCAATTCTTTGTGTGCTACTGTTGATCCTATCTTTGTAACGTAATATACTTGTGCTCAGTTGGATGTAAGACGGAATTTCACCGTGTTCAATAACTTTATTCGATTTCTACTCAATTAACCTAACATTATATATCTCCCAGTGCGTCATATCCCGCATTTTCTTGCCTCAGTATCAGCCCATATACGTCCCACTGCAGGGCACGGGCCTACTCTACAATCGAGAATACGATTGAGAGTGGTTAGGCCATATAGTCCACCACGCTGGCCTAGTGCGGGTTGGCGGACTTACATACCATAGAAATTCTTATGAATCCCTATGGTATGCAGGTTTCCTCACGATGTTTTCCTTCACCGTTTTAGTGCGTGGTGATTGACTATCAATACACACATGACTCCGAAAAGTCAGAGGTGTGCCCTGGGATTCGAACCCGCGACCACCGTGAACATGTTGGCAGTCGCGTCTAGTCCGTTTACCAACAGGCCACCACGCACTTTTAATTTAACGCATTTTCTTGCATTAAAACAAAATCATCGTCTTTAATGAACCAAAAGTTATCGCATGGGACTTTAAGACTTTCAATGCGTACCGCTAGTGTGAAGCACCAAACATCCGTTTTTAACAAAACTAACTCCGTGGAAGCTCCCGAGCATGCGTCATATAATCGAGGTATTGCCTCTAACCTAAAGGATACTTTTACAATAGAAATTTCCTATTAACCTGGCTACTGGACGACTGAACTAGTGACGGGAGTCCAAGTGGAACAAACGATGTTTGATCAGCTTCATTTAACCTTCTGCTAATTTTACAGCGTCGAACACGTGCATCACAGTCTCATCCTAAAATATTTTCAGTCAACATAGCTCAGTCTGCGTCGCCGAAACGTCACAATCGCACGTCAACGCGTCTCGAAAGATTTTAAATCCAAATGGCGGTTAATCGCGTTAAGTGTAACAGTTGCAATATAGTCATAAATGAGTTACTGTCCTTTGTTCAAAATAAAATGGACGTTATAGATACAATCAGTATTGTTCGTGTTTGTAAGAGTGCATTCTCTCAAAACGATATCGGGACAGCCAAAGATTTGTTATTCGAGACTGAAAACCGCTAAAAGGAAAATTCACAGAAAAAAGGAGGGGGAGGTCCAAAAAGATCTTGAAGACATTGTGGGATTATTACGGCAAGTCGATCCCGAGGAGATTCCTGTTTTTGTTGCACAAGACCTAAGCAAACTTCCTCCAGTGACTTTTGGCCACGTAGATGTCACAAGGTTACTTAAAGATATAACTTGGCTACGACGGGAAATTGAGATCGTGAAAGAGAACTATGTGCATAAAGAAGATATGAGTAAACTGCAAGATGATGTTGTCCTGTTAAAATCACTAGAACAAAGAAATGCTATTGATGAAAGCAGTCAGCTATTGTCAAGTGTGGAGTCACATATTGTGACTATTAAGTCTCCTATACAAAATGGAAATAAAATTCCACATCAAAATGTAATCGAATATAGAGAGCCAGTATGTGCGAGTACAAATAAAACAATATCAGAAGGCACGCCTGGGAAGTCGGTTGCGGTGCCTACGTCGATTACAAAAAACGATGAATCATATGTTCGCACAGGTGCCCATCCAATGCAAAAATCCTTTGCTCAAATGTTAAATCTGGAGTGCGAATGGAAAAAGCAAAAACACGATGAAGAGTGGAAAATAGTACAAAGAAGAAAATATAAAAATAGATTCCTTAGTGTTAAGGGAATAGCTGAAATAAATCCAGAGGGAAAATTTGAGGAGGGGGACTCGAAAGTACCGTTTATTAATGATTATTAATGATGTTGATAAAGAAACATTACCATCAGATATATCAAGTTATATTTTACAAAAAACTGGTATTGAGTTTGTATTGGAGAGAAATCCCATGAAAAAAGAAAAAGATTATAGTACTTTTAAAATGTGTGTTCCAAAGCAAAAGTTGAGTATATTTATGGATGCGGGACTATGGCCTGACGGTATAGCATTCCGTCGCGTCGCTTTGTTTATTTCAATAGAGAAAAGGTTAGAGATAACGAACCAACATAAATTATTTAATGACTAGCGGCCCGACCCAGCTTCGCCTGGGTGCATATATTTTTTGATTCCACTCCACACCAAATACATGTTATTTTTCGTATTAATCTCTTGTATACCTAAACTTGACATAGCTATCCTACTGTCTGGCTCAATCCCGTCTCATCCGTCTGTTCAGTCTCTTCCCGATCCGTCCCGTCCTTTTTCTTTTATTATCCATCCCGTCTTATAACGTGCATTTACATTTCGTCCTATCAAATCTGTCAGCTATCCCAGCCCTCTCCCGTACCTTCCACTCTATTATATCCCGTCTCTCCATATACATGTACTTATAAAGATTGCCTTATGAAATTTTGACATTAAAATGCGTTTTTTATTGTCCATCCAATATTCCGTCCCTTATTTCAGCACCAAAATGCTGTTTTTCCTAATAATATTGCACGCCATTACTTTTTGTTAGTAATAAAGTAATAATAACAATTTAAAAAAAGAATTGGCCAAATTGGTCCAGGCGTTGTTGAGTTATGCGCTTACCAACACATTTTGCGATTCATTTTTATATTATAGAAGATATTATAGTCCACCCTGCTGGCTTAGTGCGGGTTGGCGGATTTTATTTCACGTAGAATTTAATCCGAAAAGTCAGAGGTGTGCCCTGGAATTTGAACCCGTGACCATCGTTAACTTGTTGGCAGTCGCGTCTAGTACGTTACCATATACAAATTAATAAAACCTTCATACTGCCTTACCAGGTGACGTAAGTAATAGAACAAATATTTAAAAATATAAAACTGCATATCGTTTCGTTATAATGTCTAGATACGGCATCAACGTACCAATATTCTTTTTATTCTTGAGTCTAAAAACAATATTAATGCGAAATTTAAATATGTCCCCCAGCGCATCTAAAAGTATCAATTCAAAAACAATGTCGTTTATGAAAACGAAAAATTATAATTAGATATATTTTGGTGTACTCCGGCAAAACGCTTCGATAGAGTATACCTTGTTTAAAACTGTTGCAATAATCTCAAAAAACAATGGGCGATTTTGGTAGATATGAACATGATTTCAATTTACATTTCACAAAATTATGCGCAAGACGCCGTATCTAGATAATATTATATACACGATATACACGATGTACACATTTTTTGAATTTTGTTCTATTTCGTCAGCCGTCAATGAAAGACAATGGAAAGATAGATCATTTTACGTTGGATGGTAGTTGAAGCTGGACCGACTTTTACGTCTCCCGTCAAATAAACAAAGATCATCCTATATTGGCTGGACGCATCACGCTTAAACGATACCCAAAAAAAAGGTTTTTAGTATCTTCCTCAGAAATTTTCCTATTTTTCTCACCCCTAAAACCTTCCCAGGACTTCCACGAATATTTCAAGACCAAAATCAGCCAAATTGGTCCAGGCGTTGTTAAATTATGCGGTTACCAACACATTTTGCGATTCATTTTTATATATAAGATGAATGATGTACATAATGGAGAGTGCGTTATGGTCAGTTTTAATTGTAAATCAGTTAAACGGACAATAGATAGTGTGCGAAAATTGTGTGGCTCGGCAGACATCATAGCTCTGCAAGAAACGTGGTTAATGGCGCATGACATCGGGTATCTCGGCAGTATTGACGAGGAGTTTGACTACACAGGGACGACAGCGGTGGACTCAGCGGCAGGTCAGTAAAAAGGGCAGGCCATATGGCGGAATCGCATTATTATGGAGAAAGAATATGTTTCAGTCAGTGTTGGTCATTGAGTGTCAATGTGCGCGTATGTCGGCTATTAAAATTAATCTAGGTGACAAAGTAGCTGGACTTTATAGTCGTTTGGCACGAGTTGAGGGGTAAAAATGGTCAGAGGTGGTAGGGATTGGGTCCTTGATTATAACGATACCACTCTTATTAAAAGGCAATGCGTAGTTTTTGAGAAATTAATAAAAATAGTTCTTAACCTCAAATCACATAATACGCAAAACGGAACGTTATTATAGGCGATTGACAACTAAATCGCTATTACTAAATAAGTTATATTATCTGTGGTTTAGAAATTAGATGAAATGGAACGTAAAATAAAAGTAATTGCGTTAAGTGTCAATGTCATTCATTCATAAACTTCATTCCGTTTCTCCCCGAGTTGCGTGAATGTGTTCTTGTAGCTGCGTGGTGATTATTATGTGGATTTCTTCAACAACTTTGGCTTATCTTCTGGACTTCGATTGTTTGCCTTCACGACCAACCTACGCTTTTACACTGGACACCTTTTACACTTTTTTTTTGTTTTCAACAACACAACCCATTATGTCTGATGGTAGTTGGTAAACCGACTTTGGGTAAATTAGGTCGACTCTGTCACAAAACCGACATAGGGCACCCCGACTTCACCTAGACTTTTGGGTACCAACCCTAGAGTGTATATAAAAGCCGGAGGCGCGGAGGGAGAGCAGACCCCGCCCGCTGTAACAAAAGATAGGCAACCGTGCGAGCCGTAGCGGCTGAGGCTGGTCACCGGGGGCGACCAGCAAGCCGAAGCTGCGCAGGCGAGCGTGGATGCCTATCCTTTGTTACGCAAGGGCGAAGGGGCTGCACTTCCCGCAGCGCCGGAGACGTTGCAGCAGCAACTTTGTTTTGAGGTTAGGTTACTAAAATTGGTATTTCTCAGGAATGGTGTATTGCCTTTTCACGAGAGTGGTATCGGGGGACAGTGGGCACCCCCCCTCCTCCCCCTCAACCCCTATTACCCACCATTTCGTGCCAAACGATTCTAAAGTTTTCCCGACAAAGTAATTTTAGTATTCAGTGTTTGTGTTAAGAGGCATTCTTAACTGCGAGGAAAATTTATGTGAGTTTACGGACTGTCTTAGTCGAATTAATGCTGTTATTGAGGATCAACAAGTAGAATGTTGTTATATCTTGGGTGATTTTAATTCCCACCCTAAACAATTATTTGGAAATGAATTATGCAATTTTTGTTTGGAAAATAGTTTGACATGTGCAGATTTTAAATTATTGGACATAAATTCAAGTATTTATACATTTATTAGTGACGCACATGGGTGCAAGAGGTGGCTCGACCACTGTGTAGTAACTATGTCAGCATTTCAGTCTATTGTTATAATAGAAGTGATGAATGATCAATGGCTATTATTGTTTACTGTAATTTAAAAATAATTAGACCTAAAATAACGAATAAGTCAATCAATTATAATAAAGTCATGCGGGGAGTTAGAAATTTAAATCATTGCTCGTTATATCAGGAATTATGTAGCAAAGAATTAAAAAGTATTGATTTTCCTGATCAGTTTTGTTACTGTTGTGATGTGTTTTGTAATAATGTAGAACATTTAAAAATTATAGAAAATATGTATGAAAAATTGATAGACGTCTTAAGCAATTCTGCGACTGCTACTTTTGAAAAAGGGCTATGTAAAGGAAAAGGGGATATATTAAAGGTTGGAATAAATATGTAAATGAGGCTCAAAGGGAGTCTAGGCGTATGTTTCAGATGTGGATCATGATGGGAAGACCGTCCAGTGGTATTCGTTATGAAAATATGGTGAGTGATAAAAAGTTATTCAAATCTAGATTAAAATGGTGCCAAGACCATGAAGAGCAATTGGCAATGGACAGAAAAGCTGAGCTCCGTAAGCGTCATAATTTCCGTGAACTTTAAAAGTGTACTAATACTCTGAAACATTGGCCTGGACGTCCGGTGAGTGTAGATGAATTAACAGATGGAACTGACATATCAAATATGTTTAAAGACTATTTCTTTGTTAGTTCACCATTGGGACCGTCGTGTATGGAGATTAGTCAGAAATTACAGGGATCTGGCAATACAATTATCAGCCTCAGATTTAATGCGAAGGATGTCAGTTTAGCGATAGGTGAAATGAGAGGGGGCAAATCCCCAGAACACGACGGACTCAGTCTTGAACATTTGAAGACGCAGGGAGACATTTACCCAGAGTATTGGCGTTATTGTATAATTTATGTGTATCACACTCGTACTTGCCGCAGGACATGATGAAAACCGTTATTGT
Organism: Hyles vespertilio; assembly: GCA_009982885.2. Taxonomy (NCBI): domain Eukaryota; kingdom Metazoa; phylum Arthropoda; class Insecta; order Lepidoptera; family Sphingidae; genus Hyles; species Hyles vespertilio. The sequence goes on along the minus strand of CM042809.1, from coordinate 77,612 downwards.
ACCAATTGTAAAAAACAAAACAGGTGACATATCATATAATTTAGTTATAGACCTATCCTATATCTTTATCTTTAGCTACCATTGTTGCCAAGGTTTTTGACAGAGGACAGACTGCTGAATCGTCATTTACAGAAGTATGTAACACTGCACGATGCACAACATGGTTTTCGTCAAGGACTGTCAACAGAGTCTGCAATATTATGTTTAAAAAAGACTGTCGGTTACTAAACGGACCGGCGAACACCGGTTTTCTGTTGTTTTCTGGACAATTCGAAAGCTTTCGATATGGTACACTACGACAAATTGTGGGAGAAAATGAGACACAAACATTCCATCTGACTTAGTTGTCTTAGGAATATTTTTAAATACTGGTATGAAAATCAAATAAATTGTGTGCGTTGGGAAAATTGTTTGTCAGATGAATATAAGCTACAATGTGGTCTTAGGCAATGTGGATTAACATCTCTATTATTGTTTAACTTGTATATTAACGATCTTATAGTCAAGCTGAGCAATCTGAATACGGGGTGCTATATTGATGATGTAGCATTCAACAACATAAGTTATGCTGATGATATGGCGTTATTGAGTCCTTCAGTCGCAGGGTTGAGTCGGATGTTGAGAGTGTGTGAGGATTATTTATTTTATTTTTATTTTTATTTATTTAAGGACATCCAATGGTAATTACATTGTTTCTTATATCTAATACACTTACAATTTAGTTAGGTTAGGCAGGTCCAACTTCGAGAGAGAGGTCAATCGTCGAATCCAACTCGGTTGGGCAGCGTTCGGGAAACTACGCGACGTCTTCTCGTCCAAAATACCTCAGTGCCTTAAATCGAAAGTCTTCGATAGTTGTGTGTTGCCAGTGATGACTTACGGAACCGAGACGTGGCCTCTCACTATGGGCCTTATTAGGAAGCTCAAAGTCACTCAACGAGCTATGGAGAGGGCTATGCTCGGGGTTTCCCTACGAGATCGAATCAGAAATGAGGAGATCCGTAGGAGAACTAAAATAACCGACATAGCCCACCGGATTAGCAAGTTGAAGTGGCAATGGGCAGGGCACATAGCGCGGAGATCTGATGACCGATGGGGTCGGAAAGTGCTCGAATGGAGGCCACGTAGCGGAAAGCGCAGCGTAGGACGTCCACCCACAAGATGGTCCGACGACCTGGTAAAGGTCGCGGGACGTCGCTGGATGCAGGCTGCCTCCAACAGGTCTCTGTGGAAATCATTGGGGGAGGCCTATGTTCAGCAGTGGACTTCCTTTGGCTGATGGATGGATGGATGGATTACAATTTAGTAACATGTTAAATGCACTACCTGCAGGCGTCACAACATGCATTGAATAATAAATAACTACTAAGTAATACTGGAATTAAATTAAAATAAAAAAAAAACATAATGCTATCTCATCATCATCATCATCATCATATCAGCCCACATTAATCCACTGCTGGACATAGGCCTCTTCTTCATTACACCACTTCTTCCGGTCCTGTGCTTGTCTCATCCACCGTTTCCCTTGAAACCTAACGATGTCATCCATCCATCTGGCGGGTGGTCTGCCGACCTTTCTCTTGGCCCCTCTAGGCCACCACTCCGTAACTGCCTTAGTCCACCGACTATCGCTTCGTCTGGCCAAGTGGCCTGCCCACCTCCACTTGAGTCCAGCAATGCGTTGACCGACGTCAAACACTCCTGTTTGCTGTCGGATCTTCTCGTTGCGGACTCTATCTCTGAGCGATATACCTAACATGGATCGCTCCATAGCACGTTGAGCCACTTTTATGTTGTGCACATGTTCTTGTGTGAGCGTCCAAGTTTCGGCTGCATAAGTGAGGGTCGGCAGCACACATTGGTTAAAAACTTTAGTCTTCAGACTTTGAGGTATTTTGCGCGAATGGAAGACATCCCTAAGCTTTCTGAAGGCAGCCCAACCTAACTGTATACGTCGGGAGACTTCTTTCCTTTGGATATCCTGGTCCAAGGACAAACAGTGACCAAGATATATGTAGTCATCCACGACATCTACTGTGCATCGTCCCACTGTTACACGGGGTAAATGTAAATGATGACTCGCCATGATCTTAGTCTTAGTCATGTTCATCCTCAGACCGATCGTCAAGGATGAAGTTTGTAAGTTTTCTAGCATCGTTTGGATACTAGATACATTATCAGCTATTAAAATAAGGTCGTCTGCAAAGCGTAGGTGTGATAAGTATCTACCGTCTATTTTAATACCTGACTCTTCCCAATCCAGTGTCTTTATAACGTCTTCAAGGACATTAGTAAATAGTTTTGGTGATATTGTGTCTCCCTGACGTACACCTCTTTTTACTGCGATGAAGTCACTTAAGTTGTGCAAGCGTACCTGCATGGTAGCCGACTCATAAATGGTTCGAAGGATGTCTACATATCTGTAATCGACACCGCAACGGATGAGAGACCGAAATACAGCCCAGTGTTCAACGCTGTCGAATGCTTTCTCGTAATCGACAAACGCTAAACACAAGGGCTTGTTGTACTCTCTACATCTCTCTATCAGTTGCTTGATAGTATGTATGTGGTCTATCGTAGAGTATCCACTTCGAAATCCAGCCTGTTCTACTGGCTGGTCTATTCATCTAGTAATCGTGTGAGTCTCATACAGATAATTTTAGCAAAAATGTTGTATATTTGTGACAGAAGGCTGATTGGTCTGTAATTTTCAAGTTTACTTTTGTCCCCCTTTTTGTGAAGTAAGGTGACGATTGCATTTTTCCATTTGCTAGGTACTAAGCCATTGATTAAAACCTGATTGTATAATTTTGCCAAAATTTCTATAATGGCATCCCCACCTGCTTGCAACATTTCTATTGTAATACCATCTTCGCCAGGTGCTTTTTCTTTCTTCATTAGTTTTAGCGCAAAAATAACTTCATCTTGTAGGATCGGTGGTAAATTATCCTCTCGGGTAAGTTCTGTAGTGACATGTAACTTTGTAGGTTCTGTCGTAACTGGATCTGGATATTTTTGTGCATATAGTTCGGTGTAAAATTCTTCTACTATGTCTAGCAAATTATCTCTATTTAATCTCTATAATGCAATCTACAATCATAAAATTAAAAATAAATTAAAATTATGCTGAGGGGCACGGTCTAAGGTACTACAATGCCAAGAAAAGTAACTTACTAATATTTGGTGTAAAGTCGTCGAAAATCTATCCTCCAGTGTAGCTAGCGGGAGGTATTTTGGACCGTGTTCAGCAGTTCAAATATCTTGGTCACATTGTTACCCCCGATATGAAAGATGATCTAGATGTGGAAAGGGAATGAAGGGCGTTGGCGGTTCGATGTAATATGCTTGTTCGCAGATTTGCGCGTTGCACAGTTGAAGTGAAAATATTACTTTTTAAAGCATTCTGCCAGTCCACGTGCAGTTTGTGGACAAACTGTACGCCGAGGGCCATCAGCGCTCTTCGGGTCCAATATAATAATGCCTTCAGGATGTTGTTGAGACTGCCACGCTTTTGAAGTGCATCAGGAATGTTTGCGGACGCCCGCATTGATGAGTTTGCATCAATTCGAAAAACGTGTCGCGTCGCTACTGCAGACGTTGAGGGGCAACGCAACTTAATATTATTGGGGGTAGCTTTGACTGCCCTTTTATTAAATACATGGCAAGACTACATAAGTGCGTGGTGGCCTGTTGGTAAACAGACTAGACGCGGCTGCCCACATGTTCGCGGTGGTCGCGGGTTCGAATCCCAGGGCACACCTCTGACTTTTCGGAGTCATGTGTGTATTGATAGTCAATCACCACGCACTAAAACGGTGAAGGAAAACATCGTGAGGAAACCTGCATACCATAGCGATTTATAAGAATTCCTATGGTATGTCAGTCCGCCAACCCGCATTAGGCCAGCGTGGTGGACTATATGGCCTAACCACTCTCAATTGTATTCTCGATTGTAGAGTAGGCCCGTGCCCTGCAGTGGGACGTATATGGGCTGAAGATCGTAAGACTACATATACCTACTAACTTAGTTAACATGTAAGATTAATGTACACTAACATTATATGGATGTAAGTATCTGAAATTAAATGAATTAAATAAAATAGCAATTTGAAGGTGCTTTTAAAAAGATTCGAACCCTATAAAATGATCATCCAAAGCTTTAATTACCTTATTTGAATTGTCACTGCTTCGTCTGGTTTGGTTCTGTCTCTATAGCATCAAACACCGTGGTTCACCACAAAACAATATTATTGAAGCACTGTCCACGAAACGGAAAGAGTGACCGTCATTCGTCGTTACTGCAAGTATTGGAATTTTAAATCTGTCTCTGTGTCCTGTAGAGTTCACTATTCGGTGTAGGTTATATAAAGGAAACACAGTTTGATTTCCGACAGACACACTATTCGTACGGCGCACCAGCAGCAAGTGTCCGGTGAGTGCAGGCACTGCACTCACCGCACCCCCACCACTACCGCTCGCCCCACTAGTAGATATGTCATCATTTACTTATATGTTACATCTACCTTTTACAAAATTTAAAAAAGTAGAATTAGTTTTTATAGTCAAATATTAAAATGTTCAACATCATTTAGATTCAGTCATTCTTTTATCTACCACCCGGTTCGGAAAGCTGTTTTCACTAGAGAAGAACGGGCAAGAAACTCTAGTGTTGCTCTTTTCACAACTCTTTTTTTTTTACAAATTAGTTTATCAAAACAATCATCGAACAATATTAAATTCAAACGCTATGTTATATAATATTAAACACATCACTTATTTATTTTCGACCCTTGCTTCGTCATCGGTGGTGTCGTTATTTGAAGAATTATCATCACCATTTGTGCAGACTACTCACTTTCCTTCAACCCTCTTGGAATGTACTATATTTCTACGTAACCGTTCTTATAATATTTTATTTTATTTATTTTATTTTATTCGGAAAACAAACAGTTATATATCTAGGTAATATACAATATTAAAATTACAATTAACAATTAACATGTTTTCACATTTTATAAAGCTTATTACTACTATATGGTCGACAACTTGTTTTTCTTCACTGTATATTAAACATATACCTTCTCTCCAATATCAATATTAGATTCCGTTGCTTGCCTCTTTCTATCTGTGTATTCTTTTCCTTGTTTTTCGTTAGAGTATCCCTGTCTCTTGCTTCTAGGTCAGTAAACTAAACATCAACAACGGAAGGCAACTTATCTCTAAACTGTCGCCCGTAGTTGTTTCAATATATCACGGTTCCGCTTCTCAACTTTCCCATTTTGTTGAGGCCAATAAGGAATGCTATGGTCCAACCGAATTCCAAATTCTTTGCAACAACTTCAAATTCGGTATGAACAAACTGCCAACTATTGTCAGCGGTAATACCTATGCGAGCCTAAACGAGGAAAATCTCTTTATCATGAATCGATGAAGCAGAATCGAGACATACATATAAAAACTCATGCCTATTTCCCACAAGGGGTAGGCAGAGGTGCCAGGACACCCACATTTCGCCTTGTATGTTCCGTCCCACAATTTGATAGGTGGCGAGCCTATCGCCATATCGGGCACAAATTCCTGACCTTGGGCTGATAATCAATAGGAAAATCCAATATCACTTTGCCCAACCCAGGATTCGAACCCGAGACCTCAGCTTTGTAACCATACCTTAGTACAACTACGCCGAGGCAGAATCGATGTTCTTAGTAATTTTGATTTCTTTATATCTACTAAGATAATCTATAATAGTAAAAGATAATGGCCGATAGGTAACGGTACGAGATAGTCTATGGCTGTATCAACCCAGGGTTGATTGGCAGTTCTCTTCTGCGCATGAGATTAGGAGAATTTGGAGCGGAAACCAGAGTGCAACCCTTGCAAGCTCATATATAATGTTCAGCATCTCTATCAATTTTGGGCCTAGGCACTTTTAGAACGTAGTCTTATTTTCATAGCTACAATGCCTGGATGGTCTTCATGAGCAGCTGTTAGAAAGTTTGATTCAACATGATGGGATAACAATTTTATTCTCATGTAATAGTAAATTGCCTTGAGAACGAAGTTCCTGCACAAAGACCTTATAAGCGTTAACACTCTGGTCCCAGCTATTATATATTCCGTTTCTGACTAACTTTAGCTCTAAAGGCTCCCTCGCAAACTATTCTTGACTCATGCAAGGTAACTCTGCTACGGGTCGATATTGGTCAACAACAAGTTCGAATAATTATTAACATCAAAAGCTGTGGTGACTTATCACCCACAGTCTTGACACAGTATAGACCACTTTGAAATTATTTTTATTTTATTTATTTACCCACTTTGTACAAATTAATAGTACAGGCAGACTTAATGCCTAAGGGCAATATGTAATTATATGACTGTAAGCGCAAAACATTTTTTTGCACACGGCTTAGAGTCAGGTCCAAATACCACCTCTAATCGCTTGTGATCACTGACAAGTTCAAAACTATCTTTCCCAAATAGGTATGTATCAAAATGTTCCACCACCCAAACCAACGCAAGAGCTTTCTCAGTCTGACAATACCGGTTCTCACGGTCTGTCAGATTTTTTATTGCTGTATGCAACAATTTGAGGCCCGTTAGTGCCATTTTGGACGAGCACAGCTCTTAAACCGACTGGACTAGCATTGGCGAAGGCTTGGGTACAGTCAAGCGGATCATAGTAGCCTAAGGTCTTAATTTGAGTCATAGCGCTTTTCGACCCCTCAAACGCCTATTTTGTTTATTGCGCCAATAAAATGATATTTACACCTATGCTTTGTTTTAGTCTTTGAAGTTAGCGCAAAGGTTCTGTCCAAGTAGCTAAGTTAGGGATCCATTTTCCTACGTAATTACTTAGCCCTAAAAAGCTTGACACTTCTCCCGTAACTTTTGGTTCTCGAAACAATTCGATTGCCTTTACATATTTGTCTAAAAGGCTTAGGTCCCTCGGAAGATAGCTGATGACCAAGAAAATCTATTTGATTTACTCGAATGCACATTTTGTATCGTTTAACAAAAACTTTGTAGTCTTATGCAAAGCTCGGCCTCATTGCTACCATAAACGACTATATCACCAATAAAGTTGACGACTCCTGTACAAGGCAACAGGATACTTTCTAATTTATTTATTTTTTATATTTAATATTCGAGACACACGAGTTTCACAAAATGACGCGTTTGTACCTAAACAGGCAGAGATAGTCCCCGGCTACAAATGAATGTATTTTAGTATATTTGGTACACCAACAGCACAGTATACATAATATTCTTAAGTAAATTAACCATTGGTCTAATACACACGTACACGTGCCAATAACAGGCGAACACAACATTCGTTTAGACATTTATAAAATGTCGTGATATGTCTACTGTCCTCACTTAGCTCTAGCTGGTGGACAGTTTTTTTTTTTTTTTTTCAAGTTATGAGAAAATGATAGCATTTCTGAAATTTGGAATAAACTGTTCCATATTGTGCAAGGATAGTTCTCCATAATGATAGCTCTATTTGCTCTCCTTATGTCTACGCAGATGCGTACATCACCATCTGCTTTTAAGATCGATACTAAGGGAGAGATCCAGTCAGGCTGGCCATTAATTGGCTTTATAATATCTGACTCAATAAGTTCTTAAGTTTTCTTATTAATTTTAGACTCAAGAGGAACAGGGTCTTTACGACAAGGCTGAGCAGCTGCTCAGCCGGTTTGATTGATTTATCTAAAAAGATATGAATCTGAACATCTTTAAATTTTGGGAACTAATCCAACTTTTAGAAAGCCAAAGGACGTGGCAGTATACCGGGTATCTCAAGACTGCTACCGAAAACGAAGCCGGGTGGTAGTTTTAGTGGCTACAAACACAATGCAATTAAAAGTTTCACATAGAAACGCGACAATTATTTTTTATGATTTTTTAAATATCGTCATTTTTGGGTGGTAAATCCATAGTTTTTGCTAAAATAATAATTTAAACTCTTTTATACCTTAGAGTATTTATAAGTAAAAGGGTATACACTATTATTTTAGGAAAAAATGTATTTACCACCCAAATATGACCATAGGAAAAAAATAACAAAAAAAAATTGTCCCTTTTTTTTGCAACTTTTTCTGTTGCATTGTGTCTGAAGTCGCTTAGACTACCACCCGGCTTCGTTTTCGGTAGCAGTCTTGATATACCCTGTAATATGTTCCTAGCAAATTCCCATGACCATCTTTAACTACATAAAAGGTGGCTTCGGCTCGGGGGTACTTGCTGCCAATTGTAATGATTCAAAAGATCCTAGTACAATTAAAGTATTACATGCATTAGCATGAATCTCTTGTTTGGAGATTTCACTTGATTTTCAACTAGGACCCTATTGTTCTTGAGAACTTGCCATGTAACATCATTAGTAATATTGCATTTACGACCGGAATCTCTTACCATCTCAACTTTGACACCCCCCTAGCGTACATTTAATAGTGTCGTCATAACGTCCACGGGACTCGATATTTCAAGTTTTTTTTTTTTTTTGAACCCTCCATTATATTAACCGTTAGGTATTTACTTGATTTCGACAAACCAAAATTATTAATTTGTCGATTCACTCCTCTAGAGCGTTGGTTTCGGAAATAATTTTGTCAAGAGTCACATCATCGGTAAGGGTTAGAATTGTTTCCCTTAATTTGGCTGACTTACATTTCTCTGTGACTTGAACAATCACGTGTTCGTTAGGGGGAGTGAATTGACATTTAGAGCTCTGGTGTCTAACTCTATGAGAATATTGTCATTATTTTTCCTCCACTTCCTTATTTGATGAGCCTAAACAAGTGACGCTCATAAATACCACTTTTTTATTTTTTTATTATTATTATTTATTTTTATTTTTTTGGAGGAAAAGTATTCGTTTAGCACAGTGATTCTCAACCACTGTGCCGCGGCACTTTTGTGTGCCGCCAAATTTCAAAAGTGTGCCGCCAAATTTTGCAAATATATAATAATGTTAATATTATTAAATTATATCATTAAAAAAGAAAAATATTTTTAACATGAATATATATTTCAATCCAAAAAAAAGTTAATTATTTTATTATTTGTTTTGCAACGCGTTTTTTCTAAGTGCCAAATTATGATGAAGCGGCGTGCATAGCAATATGAATATGTCTCAAGGCGCTCTTTGTGTGCCGCCAAATTTTGAAATCGTTAAATATGTGCCGCAACAAAAAAAGGTTGAGAATCACTGTTAGCATGTTGACAGCGACGATAAATACATCGTTGTAATTATACTAGTATTATTATTACTAGTAGTTTCTACATATGCACCATATGCACCAGGAATATTATAATATATTTCTTGTAGGGTTGACCCGCCCATATGCAGGAGCAAGGCCTTTGTCCCCTTTTACACTAGTAGTGCACACTCCCATTTTTCCAGCATAGACCAATTGAAGCTGAGTCGCTGTCACAGTCAAAAGACTCCAAAGGTGGTGTTTGCGACATATTTATGGTCTACCCAGAAGGCTGGAGTAATTTCCTTTTAGGTACTGTTCCGAATAAATCGAACTACCTCTTGATCTTATTGTATTTAACTTAAGGCCATTTAGCCTGTTCTTTATACAATGCAAGATCATTTAGGTACTGTTTGCATAAGCAAACTACCTCTGACAACAATGTTAACTTTGATTACTGACAGACTAAAAAGTGTACCTATATTTGAACATCGACATCGAGATAACTAACGAATGCTATCCAATGTTCAACATTTGCGTTTAACCAATAAAAGAAAATGCGGGTAGATAATAATTAATCATAAAAATCGAAGAATATTTCACACTGTATCAAGTCCATTACAATATCTTGATTTAAACATTCTTACAATCATAAATAACAGCTGTTTATAGTTTATATCCAGAAAATGGTTTTATTGCTTTAAGTTTAAATATATCTTGTTAAGCAAAACCCATATTCTAATCTGTCTTTGCCAATAATCAAAGCATTTAGTCATTGATGTGCTACATATTTAGGTACCAATCAAAGTAACTAAATCAGTTCCGTTTTGCAATAACAAGTGCCTTGTTATAGATGTAATTTAACAACTTAAGTCAGTTACGACGATTCAATGCCCATAAATACTTAAAGATGCTAATAAAACGCAGAAACAATTATGTAGGGCACGAATATTAACAAAACTGATTTGCTACCGATTTACCTCTAAGCTCATGCTTAGTTTTTAAATTGTTTGGTGCATACCTTTATAACCTTAATTTGTGGATGGCAGGGTCGCCACATGTAGAGTTCACTATTCGGTGTAGGTTATATAAAGGAAACACAGTTTGATTTGCGACAGACACACTATTCGTACGGCGCACCAGCAGCAAGTGTCCGGTGAGTGCAGGCACTGCACTCACCGCACCCCCACCACTACCGCTCGCCCCACCAGTAGATGTGTCATCATTTACTTATATATTACATGTCCTATAGAATGTCAACTCTTCAAAGGTTTTAATATTGTTAAAACTAATAATATATCGATTTTTGACCATACTCTACTTTCTTTAGAAAGTTGCAATACGAACACAAAAATACAATTGTACAACTGTATTAGCCCATATCAGCCCCACTGCAGAGCACGAGCATCCTCTACAATCAAGAGTAAGATTGAGAGTGGTTAGGCTGAATAGTCACATATATGTACATTGTACACACAACACACAACAAAATGAGTAATTTTTGTACTTGTATCTAAGAATGTTGATGTGGTTCATTAATCATTATATTACAACTCTAATATTATAATATGCTTTTCTCTTCTTTTGTCTACTCGTAGTCATAACTATTATTATAAATAATCAGTTAATTAGGCTAATTGGGTTGTGATTTGTGACCAATTATAATAATTAATCTTCCTACAGCTCGTTAAAGACACAGTATGAAAGGAGGGCTCGACCGAGATCGTATCATTTTCACACAAAAAAACTGATTTAAGTTAATAGTTGTTGCGCTACATCTGCTCAGTAGCATTAAAAATTGGCATTAGAAATAAATAAACACAAAAATGATAAAAGCCACAGTGTCTTCTACACTGTGGCTCCTCGCTCAAACAATGGAGACCGCTAACGTGAACATACATCGCTGACTATAAATGTGCTCGCGTCTGGCAAAACGTGTAAAGAGTAGAAAGCAAAGAGTACAAAATATCTTGAGGAAACCCAAACTCTATCACAATATTACGTGCTTGGGATGACTGCGCAGTAAAACACAGTGTACAAGTTAACAACTTATTTGTTTGTTGGCTAAAAGGCTCGCTGGCCAGTTTGCGTTAGCGCACAAACTACAAATAACACAGTATCCACTGGCAAGTGATGACGCACGCCCCTACTCATTAGCGAGCCCGCTGTCGAAGTGCTCGGACCGGTCTACTGCGCGCGCTGCTGCGCTCCGTCGCCTCGACTGACTGTTTATTGCACTTTGTGGAATATTTGTGGCTCCCTGTGTATCGCCTGCGTCTCTGACGCCGTTTGTCGTGTTCGTACATGCAACCAAGGTACGCCAGCGCAGTGATGGAACCGCCTCAACACTCAACAGTGATGTGATGTGCGTAGCCGCTGCGGGTTTTCCCTGTAGTGTTGAGTGGCGAGCGGGTTCGTGTCCCGCGGTGCGGCGTGCGGCGGCGATGTGTGGCGGCGGCTGGCGCGCGGCGCTGCTGGCGGCGCTGCTGCTGGTGCCGCTCGCCGCCGAGGACTCGCTGCGCCCGGAGTGCCCGAGCGACGCGCCCGCACTCTGTAGCTTCACTGAAGAGGCCACCGCAGGAGAGTTCTTCTACAAGGTGTCAGGTAGGCGCTCCGACTACTTTCTGAGCTCACTCGGGGCGTGCACTGCCATCAGCTGGATGCCTCACTGCGTGTCTTGCGATCACTGGGGATTAATATTTAATTCATTTCTTAAAACATACCTATTTAAATTTTAAGGAAATAATTTTCTACGAGTCTTTTGCTAAAGCGTACTTTTCATTTTTAGTTATGAATCACTTAATTATTTATGAATTTGTAGTGTCTATTCCATAGAGTACTAAAGATTATTGTAAAAATAATAGGGAAAACTATTTAACTCATTGTATTGTCATTGATTGTTTAAAAATTTGAAAAACTTGAAATAAATTTGACGTTTTCAAGTTTCAGAAATCGAGCTGAAATATTCCGTTACAATCATATATATAGTGCAAGCGAAGCTACTAACTGCGTGTTAATATACATATAAGAAATGTTTGGTAAAACCTAAATAGCGGGTAATACCCATATTTTATATTCTGTTCCACGGCTGCTGATGACCGCGTGTGACCTTATGATTGGATTACTAAACTCGTCAAGAAAAAAAAACAATTATGTTGAGATACTGGCAATAAATGATAAGAATGAACTGCATGAACTCGTCATTCTACATAATATTATTATTATCTCTTAAAATACAACAAACCTCCAGATGTCTCAATATTCCACGCTTAAATTAATTTATAGTAATTAAAAAACCCCGAGAAAGTCCAACATTTATGAATACCGTAAGAATAACGTGCACAAGTGTGTGTGTGTGTGTCTGTGTGTATACTGTATGTGTGTCAGGCACACAGCGCCGTGCACATTCCTTGGAATTAAATCCAACCAACCTCAACACACTGATGTCTTTACAATATTATTTTCTGTACTAATATCTGAAGATACTTTCTAGGAAAATTGAGCCATTCTTAAGCTTAAGTCTTAAGTCATTTAATATACTAAACTGCGACAGTGAAAGTGGTAGAACCACGCAGCTATCCGTCATGACTCAGCATGAATGGGCAGGCTGGTTTGAGGCGGTACCCCTGTCTTACAAGAGATGAACGGATTACGGCGTGAAGCGACGGCTTTATTACCCAATACCCCTTTCTTCTTTCCGTCCTTTTTCCTTTCCTCCCGATTTGATGGACTGGCAACACATCCATTATTCAATATGTCTAGTGCTTCCTCTCGCTACAATGTTCTTCAAACCGGAATACAAGAGTGCATTTACAATACTGATTGGCAAGAGAAGTAGACATTGGGGTGGTACAAACGTACTCAGGCGGCCTCTCACATGTGAGGGAACCATCAACAGTAAATGTTTTTTTGGATTCTTGTGTTTTTTGTTGTTTATAAGGGGTTCCATTAGTATATATTATCTCTTAATCTTATTATTTATAACAAGAATCCCTATTTCTATTTGCAGACCTGTGGCATCAAAATTTGCGCATGTCTCGTATACAGACTTCCATCCCCTATAGGGGTTAGGAGACAATAGCTTTAATTTTAGATTTTTTTATTGTTTGTGTACAGTCACGAGCATAAATATATTACTATGGGCAGATTAGCAAAAATATATGTCCCAAGAACGAGTTCAATAATATCTGTCTACACGTACGCAGCAAAAATATCTGATGTCATCAGGCAGCATAATAAAGAGGCATCAAAATTATGAAACATGTACATCAAATAATTGTGATAACCTTTCGAAGCAAAAATATGTGACGTTACAGGTGGCAAAATGTTATGATCCCTCGTGGAAAGCAAATATATGTATTGTTTTCTATTTCTATAATTTGCATTGATTCCTCACGAAAAGCATAAATATGTGACAACAACTAGGTGGCAATAATATCTGACATCCCTACAATTTCTTCTTCTTCTTCTTCTACCTGGCGTTATCCCGGCCGGTGCCCGGGTCCACCTTCCAGCAAATTCTATTCCATTTCGCCCGATATTCGGCATCCTGAATAGTAAGGCCATTGACCCTCATATCTTCCTTGACGACATCTAGCCAGCTTTTCTTTGGTCTGCCCGTCGGTCGAGGTCCGAGAATATTGAGGCTCAGGCACACATTACCGACGTACTCCTGTGGTTTCCTTAGGACGTGACCATACCATCTTAAGCGGGATTCCTGGAGTTAATCTTTCACAACGCGAACACCAAGACTGCCACGAATGTGCTCGTTATGGATTCTGTCCAAACGCGTAATGTTGCATATCCACCGCAGCATCTTCATCTCCGCAACGTGGACCTCCTGGACATGCCGCTTCAGTGCAGGCCAAGTTACTGTACTAATTATAATATACTAAATAGCTTACAAACCGAATTTCAGCTTTCTAGGTATTAGGGAGGAAAGTATTAGGAAGTACCCTAAGAATTTTGGTGATTTTTATTGAGGATGAGGAAATCAGGGTTTTGAAGGTTGATACCTTAAAATAAAATAAAATGTAAGGTTAAGTAAATAATATGTATATTATGATGTGGTGTAAGTGATAAACATTATGTTTAGAGCCGAGTTTATATTATCGGTTGATACAACAATCACGGAAAACATGTTAATTATATCTGAATATCTGAGATTCCATATTTGAAGGCTCTCTAAGCCGACTAATCGTTGATGGCATCCGTATGCAGTACAGGGACTATATGGGTTGATATTATTGTAACTGGCACAGTAATCTAAACAAAACATGTGTAATCAGTAACGGTACTCGCAACTCGGCAGTATGCAATATGATCGGCGCGGGGCGGCGGTGAGACGGCGCGGTGCACTGCACTCGACGCACGCAGCGATGCAGATGTAGCGCACAGAAATACCTGTTCTTCATAATGCACATACATCGCACATCCAATCACACCTCTCGCCAGTGCAAAGTACGAGGCAACTGGCAAGCTCTTACTCACACTTATACATTCTTGCAAACAGCAGATTATATCGATATTACCAATTTCATTACACTTACTAAAAGAAACCGAACTCGTTCAAAGTCGGCAGTGAAGAAGATTGATTCGGTAGAGTGGTAGTTCGTCCGCAAGCCGTCCCTGGAGGGCGGCAGACACAAAAGCCACTTCCGACACATTTCGTATTTACAACTTACTATTGACATAACAATAATTCATTACTAGATTCTTGAACTTACAAATTAAATTATTATTTTATTTTATTCCCAAACTCAAATAGACCATAAATATACTATCTGTGTACGGAGACCACTTTTTTGCTGATAGCTTTGTTGTTTGTTGATGATGTTGTACGCACATTATACTAATATTACTGGATCCATTAGAATTATTATTTTTGTTTGCGTCAGATATTAAACGCTCATCTCAAATATTATCAAATTATCTGATGTAAGTACATTAAGTTCTTTTTACATAGTATGTTGAGCATTTTGTTCAGTTGCATGATATACATACAAACATTATTCTTTATTTATTTATTTAATTTATTTAAACACTTTGTACACAGATGTAGTACAGGCGGACTTAATGCCCAAGGGCATTCTTTACCAGCAAACCTTAAGGTAGTGCAGAGAGACGGAAGCAGGTGCTTATTAATCAAATTAACAATAGGCGAAAAGAGAAAATATATTAAATATATTATGTAGGTATGGATGTATTATTTCATATTTAAAAGCCATGAGCGAACGAAATCCACCATTATTATTTGACCAACAAAATGACTGTACAAAAATGCAGCTATAATATTTTCAGTGGAAAGTGCTTATTAAGACCAATACGTGATACATTGAACAAAGCTCTTGTTTTATAAAGAGCGACTGACTTGCATGTGCGCGAGATGCGTCGCTGCGGTCAACAGAGTGCACCGAACATCCGCGTTAGCTCATGCTTTGTGACGGTCTGGCGTCATCTCATTCTTCAATTCTTTCAATCTGCTTTCGGAATAGATGCGTCCGCTGTTTATTTATTTACAAACCGATTATAAACCTTATTAGTCACGTAAATGGCTAAAAAAAAAAACTACTTTGTTATTTGCAAGCGGTAGAGCCACGCTGTTGTCAGTCATGACTCAGCATCAATAGGCAGGCTCGTCCCGGGTGGTACCACTTTCTCACAGAAGTGAAGCGACAGCTTTGCTGGTGTTCCGCTTCAACATGCCATTCGCCTGAAGGTAAGCGATACGACCGCTCATGCACAAAAGCAAAACCAAAAAACACCACGAATATAAAGAAATGCTTGGCATTCCACTGCGGTAGCCATCCTGAGAAATAAGACATTAGGTCTCATTATGTTCAGTAATTGCTCTGGCTGCAATATCCTTCGATCCGTAATAAAAAAAGTACATTTACACTGCTTTTAATATGTTGTACAATAATGTATTGTAAGAAATGTCTTATACATGGCGTGGAACCATTTCATTAAACTAACTACAATACTGTGGCTGTCTTCCACTGATTCACGGGTCAATCTAATAGAACAATAAATATTTCATTTTCATATAAAACATCCAGTAAAACATATTTGTGTGTTTTTTTTAGTGTACGCACTGCACACACAAACAAACACACACACACATAATACCACGTGTGTGGTTTCAATAGATGTTATCATTTCTCACAAACATTGTACATATTTAATAAAATATATTTTGGAGACATTATAATTATTATCAATTCCAAGGACTCAAATCTAAAACGTGAAATCGGATGTCATTTTTTGTACATAATGCGACTTCTATTAATTGGAACGAACCTTATTGTATAATATTTTTTTCTCAATGGCTCTAAAACTATTATTATTACTAATGATATAATTCAGTTATCAAATACGAACCAAACAAATAATGAAACATTATTTTAAGCTTCCCGGTGATAAGCACAAGAGCACAGGCCATGCCTGCAATTCGATGTAAAAGATAAGCCGAGCAGCATTTAGCGACGCGGGCCAAACATTAAAAAACTAGCTCGAACCACATTACTTTATGTAAAGTACCTATGTGTATAATAATATGACATGCCTAAAACGCATGAAGCGACTCGAAGGTATGCTATTTATTTCGTCCAATTCCTACTTATTGCGTATTGAGTTATAAAATATCATAATTATTTTTTGCGTTCCCGCTCTTGGCCTCTCGTCAATTGAACAAAACATTATTTTATGCAGTTCACTCAAGTACATTGTGGTATAATTTATCAGCAGTATGTGTGTGATCGCTGCGCGCAAAACAAGTAATAAGTACGGTAAGTACGTAATAATCTGTTTTTACCCAGATTATTGCAATTGGAGTTGCAGTTTTGGCCTTAAATAAGCACTAGCATTGTAAATAAACTTATGTAATGCAGAAAAACTTTATGAAATTGAAAGCATTTTACGATGTGTATAAATTATTTATTTACTTCCCTATTTTTCTCCAAAAGTGCAGTTATTTTAGAACAACAGTAATAACCTCATTAATAGTGGCTAGAGTTTTTTATCGCTTAGACAATTTTCGAATTTTAAAATATCTTTTCTTTTATGGCAATATCTTCTAGGACCACGTTCACGGTTCATGTTCACGGTGGTCGCGGGTTCGAATCCCAGGGCACACCTCTGACTTTTCGGAGTCATGTGTGTATTGATAGTCAATCACCACGCACTAAAACGGTGAAGGAAAACATCGTGAGGAAACCTGCATACCATAGCGATTTATAAAAAAATCTATGGTATGTAAGTCCGCCAACCCGCACTAGTCCAGCGTGGTGGACTATATGGCCTAACCACTCTCAATCGTACTGTCGATTATAGAGGAGGCCCATGCCCTGCAGTGGGCCGTATATGGGCTGATACTTCTAAGACTCAATTAGTCATTTTTGTCAAAACAGAAAGAGATCTGTCAAATCGTACTGAGTCAGTAGTAGCTAGTCGTAACAGTCATCATTAGTAACATCCATTGATTAGAGCGGGAGCAATATAATATAATATTCCATTTGATTGTTTTTAAATATTAATTACTAGCGGCCCGACCCAGCTTCGCCTGGGTGCATATATGTTTTGATTCCACTCAACACCAAATACATGTTATTTTTCGTATAAACTCTTGTATATCTAAACTTGACGTAGCTGTCCTACTGTCCGGCTCAATCCCGTCTCATCCGTTTGTTCAGTCTCTTCGCGATCCGTCCCGTCCTTTCTCTTTATTATCCATCCCGTCTTATAACGTGCATTTACATTTCGTCGCATCAAATCTGTCAGCTATCCCAGCCCTCTCCCGTACCTTCCACTCTATTATATCCCGTCTCTCCACATACATGTACATATAAAGATTGCCTTATGAAATTTTGACATTAAAAACTTTAGCGTTTTTTATTGTCCATCCAATATTCCTTCCCTTATTTCAGCACCAAAATGCTGTTTTTCCAAATAATATTGCACGCCATTACTTTTTGTTAGTAATAAAGTAATAATAACCATTTAAAAAAAAGAATTGGCCAAATTGGTCCAGGCGTTGTTGAGTTATGCGCTTACCAACACATTTTGCGATTCATTTTTATATTATAGAAGAAGATATAGTCCACGCCGCTGGCTTAGTGCGGGTTGGCGAATTTTATTTCACGTAGAAATTAATCCGAAAAGTCAGAGGTGTGCCCTGGGATTTGAACCCGTGACCATCGTAAACTTGTTGGCAGTCGCGTCTAGTACGTTACCATATACAAATTAATAAAAGCTTCATACTGCCTTACCAGGTGACGTAAGTAATAAAACAAATATTGAATAATAAAAAAAATAAAAACCGACTTCAAAACAAAAATCCACTAAAAACCAAAAAATAATAAAATAATAACTAACCACTTAAAGCAAAAAATAATAATATTTATTTCATGGAACTCGTGCATGTTGATTCATTTGCTTAATGACTTGACTAGCCAACAAATCAAAATATATGCGTAACATATTGAAGGCGGGCCGCCAAGCATGTAGGACCTATGCCTTATATTAATTTAAATATCTATATGTTTGGTACTGGGCGACCCGCCGTCAATATGTTACGCATATATTTTGATTTGTTGGCTAGTCAAGTCATTAAGCAAATGAATCAACATGCACGAGTTCCATGAAATAAATATTATTATTTTTTTGCTTTAAGTGGTTAGTTATTATTTTATTATTTTTTGGTTTTTAGTGGATTTTTGTTTTGAAGTCGGTTTTTATTTTTTTTATTAAAAATTTTAGTTATTTTTATCTTTTTAGTGTTGATAGGTATTTAAATAAAGAAGATTTGGTCCCCACGCCACAAGGAATATGTTCTTTCCGATGACAATGAAATCGCTATAATCGGCTAAAAGCTGCCAAAGATATTGGAATATTCACATGTTTATTTTTTTTTCTCCCCCCCCCCCTCCCTTCGCGCCTACCCCTTTTTCCCTCAACTACTGTAGCCTAGCTTTTATACTGAACTCAATGCAAAAAGAACCGTTGAAATCCTATTAAATTTTGAGGAGTTCTACGCTCCAGGTCCGAACATGATAATCAGATCTTAATGTTGTGTTCCTGAGATCAACCTGTTAATACGTTCTTTCCAATGAAAAACAAATCACTAAAATCGGTTAAAAGCTGCCGAAGATATTAGAATTTACGTGTATTTTAATTTTATCACCCACCCCCCCTCACCCCCACCCCTTTTTCCCTCTCTCACTGTATCTTAACTTTTCTTATGAACGTAATGCAAAAAGAACCATTGCAATTCTCCTTAATTTTAAGGAGTTCCCCTCTCCAGGTCCGAAGATATTCATCAGATCTTCACCATATTTTTATGGGACCAAACGACAAGCACCAGCTTTCAATCAAAGAAAGAATGGTCGAAATCGGTTCACACAGTACAGAGAAACGAGGTAACAAACATAAAAATAAAAAAAAAGCAACATACAGTCGAATTGAGAACCTCCTCCTTTTTTTGAAGTCGGTTAAAAATATAAAACTGCATATCGTTTCATTGTAATGTCTAGATACGGCATCAACGTACCAATATTTTTTTTTCATCTTGAGTCTGAAAACAATACTAATGCGTATCAATTCAAAAAACAATGTCCTTTATGAAAAAGGAAAAATTATAATTAGATATATTTTGGTGTACACCGGCAAACCGCAAAACGCTTCGATAGAGTATACCTTGTTTAAAACTGTTGTAATAATCTCGAAAAACAATGGGCTATTTTTGTAGACATGGACATCGCGCAAGACGCCGTATCTAGATAATATTATATACACGATGTACACATTTTTTGAATTTTGTTCTATTTCGTCAGCCGTCAATGAAAGACAATGGAAAGATAGATCATTTTACGTTGGATGGTAGTTGAAGCTGGACCGTCTTTTACGTGTCCCGTCAAATAAACAAAGATCATCCTATATTGGCTGGACGAATCACGCTTGAACGATACCCAAAAAAAATAAGGTTTTTGTATCTTCCTTAGAAATTTTTCAATTTTTCTCTCTCCTAAAACCTTCCCAGGATTTTCACAAATATTTCAAGACCAAAATAAGCCAAATCGGTTCAGTAGTTTTTGAGTTCATCGATGACATACAGACAAACATTCATTTTTATATATATAGATTAGTTTTCTGAGTCTCAAGTGAAAAATCGCATTCCTTATACAAAAATAAAAATCAGTTCCAGTGCTTAAATTCCTCAAAAGTAGGCAGTGGAACATTTTCATGGAGTTCATGTGCTAATATTTGACTGGGTTTTCATCGAGTTATGTCCACAAATAGAAGTTTTTAAACTAATTTTATATCTCTATAGTAGGTATGTATATACAGATATTATCTTAAAATACAGATACAAATGACAAGTAGGTATCTTTAAAACTATGCATAATGTATGGGGTATCACTATCTTTGTTTGATTTATTTCAATCCTCAAAATCCCTTGATTTTCTATTTGTAATCCCGAGGTTTGAATCTTGAAAAATGAGCCAGGATCTCGAAATCGATACTTCCTCCATATGTACACACGTGTTACATGTATATTACTCTGTTTAAAATAATAATAGGCGATTATTTATTTAGACTTTAGAGGAAGTAAGAAAGTGTAAAAAACTGACTAGGGATGCACTGGTAGCAAGTAGTGTGGGAGCGCACTGATGAGCGGTGAGCCGGCAGCCGCGCCGCGTGTTCACTTCGACAACTCGATCGTTTTCCTTGAGTTCGCGCGGCTCCGCGGAGGCGTCGCAGTAACGTTGTAATGTATTCCGGGATATTTTCCTTGTTGGCCACGAGCGGGACTTGTGATCCGCACTCTAAGGAGCGCTATTTATAGATCTACACACAGACTGATGGTGTGGTACTGGTCGGTTTGACTACCAACTTATTACGCACAATATACATAATTGTTATTCCTATTCAATTATGCGCACAATAGATGTGATAACAAATATTTTTTATTGAACAAAATAGACATATTATGAATTATATTAGATAATGTTTACTAATCACCTACATTTATTTATAATAATAAAATATTTTTTACTCTTCAGATTATAGTATTGGTATAGATACATATAGGATATGTAAAGAGTTTTTGTTTATTTGAACGTATCAAACTCCTGAAACTGAAACTGAATCCAATGTAAAAAGAACCATTGGAATCCTGCTAAATTTGAAGAGGTCTACTCTCCAGGTCCGAAGATGATCATCAGATCTTCATGTGGTATTCCTTGGATCAACCCATGAATACAGTCTTTCCAATGAAAAACAATCACTAAAATCAGTATAAGTATTTACCTGTATATCAATTTTATAAATGTTTCCTCCAATCTAAATTTTGGTCAGTACATTGAGTCCATTGCTAAAAATGCTGCAAAAAACTTGGCATCCTCTTTAAGATTAGAAGGTATTTCACGCCGGAGCAACTTTTGAGTCTTTATAAAGCTCAGATTCGCTCTGGCCTTGAATACTGCTGTCATCTTTGGGATGGTTCAGCTAACTACCAACTGGCAGCATTGGACTCTGTGGAACGTTGCGGAAAAAGTCTCATAGGTAACAAGTCCCTGGTGGAGGCTAAACTTCCAAGTCTCGAACACCGGCGGAAAGTTGCTTGCCTAACGATATTTTATCGGATACATTTCGGTGAATGTGCAGAGGAATTGCATGATTTAATTCCACCTTCACCATTCCTCTCCAGAACAACAAGAAGAACAGCTGGCTACCATCCTTATGTCGTTAATTTACCATCGATTCGCACGAAACGATTTGCGTCCTCCTTCATCATGCGTACGGCAAAGGATGCCTTACCACAATCAGTGTTTCCAGAAAATTATGACCTGGTTATCTTTGAGACTAGAGTGAATAGGCACCTTCTAGGTAGGCGTGTATTAACGTAGACTATATCGACACTTTCCATCAGGTGAGATTATAGTCAAACGCCTAACCTACAGAAGTAAAAAAAAGAAAGAAAAAAAAGACGTATGTATGTAACGGAATCTTTGAACATGATTTTGATCCCCTTCAAAACGTTCTCTTTCATATTAGCCAGGACCTACACTACAATAATTTGAAAATATATGACATTTTCTTATCTTCTCTAATCTAGATCTACCTAGATCTTCAGATTTTAACTTTTTTGAAAAAAAAAAATGTTTGTAATTTGCACGTAGCTGCCTTCGTTTGATAAGGGTATAAGACAGTCGTAAATAGATGTTTCTAATGCAAGCAATTAAATTATAGTTTAAAAAACTAAAAAGTATAAGATAAGAAAATAAAGTAAAATACATACATTTTATTGTCACAAAGCGTGGGGTGCTTACATCAATTACTTATCATCCAGTACACCACGCTTTATAGCAAGAAGCATTTTACTATGCAACTAACTAGCGGTGCGAAGATTGTTTTCCCTCGATGAAACCCACTTTTTTGTGTAGGGAAAAATATATATTGTCAATAAATAAAACATAATCGAGACCTAGGCCCGAAAATCTTAAGTAACCTTTATTATTACTCTCTTTCATAGGTCACCAGGTGATTATTAATTTCCGCGATGGTGGCTATTTCGACATGCAATGCGTCAAAAACGCAGTATCACTAGAAAGTCCCGGTGTGCCGCGTTTCCCGGTTCCCGTGCGCGTCGGCCACGTGACGCTGAAGGCGTGTGCCGCGCCGCAGAACAGCTCGTACGCGCGTGCGCTCGCCGCGCTCAACGTCGTCGCCTTCACCAATCTCACGCTCAACGACGTGCCCGCCGCGCCGCCGCTCTCCGCCGACCACTTCGCCGGCCTCGCCAACCTCCAGCGGCTCGACGTGTACAGCCCCGACAACGGCAGCCTCGCGCTCCACGCACTCGGCGGCCTGGTGGCGCTGCGCACGCTGCAACTCAACAAGGTGCGCACGCCGCCCGCCGAGCTGAGCCGCCTGCCGCATACGCTCACCACCTTGTTCCTGTGGTACACGGGCGCAGAACGGGTGCATATCAACACCTTGCCTAATCTGCGCCTTCTCGACTTGCGCGATGATTTTCCAGTCGATGTGAACGCGAGCGCTGCCGAAACACTAGAAGAAATGTGCATAATGATGCCCGACAAGGTGGTGCCCGAGGATGCGGTGCCGCCTTCGCTTCGTGTTTTTTCTGCATAACAGTTGGAATGACTCACATGCCGCGCCGCTGACTCGGTGCCCGCTTCTCGAAAAATATTCTATAACCGGCGTGAACGATAACTCGACG
Organism: Hyles vespertilio; assembly: GCA_009982885.2. Taxonomy (NCBI): domain Eukaryota; kingdom Metazoa; phylum Arthropoda; class Insecta; order Lepidoptera; family Sphingidae; genus Hyles; species Hyles vespertilio. Next base: position 54,164 of record CM042809.1, on the reverse strand, counting down.
ATGTCACTGCCGGGCGCGTGGGTGGCGAGGTGTCCCCGGCTCGCCGAGCTGACTGTTAGCTTCGTCCCGCTGCGCGACAAGCTGCCTGCAGCGCTGCTAGCGAACGCGGGCGCGCTCAACAAGTTCACGTGCACGAGGTGTTCACTGAGCGAGCTGCCACCGGGACTGTTTGATGACACCCAACGGCTGCAGTACGTCGACTTGTCATACAATAACATCAAATCATTACCCAGGTAAGCACCGTGATGCATTTATTAATAACCAAAAGGACAAGACACCTGCCAGACAATTAAAATTAATGAAGATTAAATAAAGATGATCCTCTAGTCAAGTGTTCACCCCGTTCAAACCCCGTCTCTTTCCTATGGCTTGTTGCGCCAACAACATATTGTAAGCTCATATTACGCATGTCACCAGCGTGTCACAAAAACAACTAGTAATAATAAATGAATGAAGATTAATCCCTCGAAAACCCAGGTCATTGTTGTCGGCAGCCCCAGGATGACCTCAAAGCTAGATTGGACTAACCTTCCTCCTGTCTTTTGTGATGGAACCACCGTCCCATACAGCGACTCCCTAGATTAGATTAGACTAGATTGCCCTTTCTCTCTCTGTTCTCTTTGTCCATCCAAAGGTTGCCTGGAAGAGATTGCCTAGTGTAATAAGGCCGCTGATTGTAGTTATTTTATATGTTGTTTTTTTTTAATGTTTTTCCTGATGTACAATAAAGGTAATAATAACAATAATGTGTTGATACATACTATATTGCAAATGGGTTGATTAAAAAAATCTGACCAGAATCCAGAATATGCTTACTAAACATTTTTTTTTTAGTAATTTCACTGGTTGGTTAATAGCAGCACATATCAATCGAAAGTATGAAGCCTATAGAATATGCGAACGGTAGATTGACTATTTTTTCCCCGTCACAACTCTTGGGTAGGCAGGTATAAACAGGTAATTTGTTCGTAATTTTTACAAACGACATCAATGAATGCTTTACTAACTCAAAAATAATCATGTATGCCGACGACATGAAAATATTGAGCTGTATAAAAACTTCGGCTGACTCGATTTGCCTTCAGGACGATCTTAATCGATTTACTGCATATTGTACGCGCAATAAACTAGAACTTAACGTGTCAAAGTGCTTCATCTGCACCTTTACCCGCAAACCAAAGCCCATCCACTACACATACACACTCAATGGAAAAGCAATCTCGAGAGTTAATTTCATAAAAGACCTGGGCATAATATTTGACTCCAAATTAAAATTTGATTTACATATAAATGACATCGTCAAAAGAGCCTCCAGATCTCTAGGGTTTGTTATGAGGTTATCATCTAGTTTCAAATCTATTAAGACTATCAAAATTTTGTATTGTGCTTTCGTTCGCAGTCTCCTTGAGTATTCTTCACAGGTGTGGAATCCTTTTTATAATACATCGACAGAATTGAAGGAATTCAAAAAAAGTTCATAAGATATATTCAGTTTCGTTCCAAAACATATTCGCCTAATTATGTTATTAGTTGCAAAAAATTTCACTTATTACCACTAGCAGAGCGAAGGCGCATTGCTGATTTAGCTTTTTTACATAAATTAGCGAATGGAGCAGTTGATTGCCCCGAGCTCTTAGGTGGTTTAGGCCTACGAACTCCCACAAATCTTATTAGAAGGCCGCAACTATTACATATAACCCATGCTAACTCAAAATACTATCAGAATTCCTTCCTTATTCGAAGCAGTAAACAGTTTAACTCAATAATGCACCATTTCCCATTTCCGCCATTGTTGGCCCCGCATAAACGTTTCGTTCGCAGTAAAGCAAGTGTAGGAAAAAAATAATAACTTTGTCTAAAATATTCCTAAAAATAATCTATAAGTAGGTAATAAGTCATAATAACTAACAATACTAAATATATATAAAGCAATGTTTGTAGTATATACTTGCACATATATTCTTCCCATTTTTACACACTTTCATTGCAATAACTAAACGCTGCAGCAAAATATTTGACACTTGACAGTTGCTTGACAGGAACCATGCTTTGTCTATTTGTTTACATTGTGACACAATTATAATACGTCTCGGTGTATATTTTGTGTAACTTATAAAATATTAGTTCCTTTAAATTCAAAATTCGATGATAAAGAATTTATGTAAACGTATTCTTATTACATTCAATAAATTGACGGATAACCTACAAAACCTAACCTGAAAATAAGATATGTTTTTGTAAATATCTAAAAACCCTGAACTTCCTAGGCTTTGTAACTTTTCTGTAATAATCTTGGAACAAACCTTACCCCAACAATGCAAAACTAATTGATGTAGACGAGATTCGAAGTACTAGGCACAGCGCCATACAAAAACTGGCCATGTCCTTTCGGTTGTCTAGTTTTGATTGCCTATCTTAACTTATTGCCTGTAATCAAACAATATTTGAAATGTGAAGGAACAATTGTGATAATAAAATGTAGTTATATAAATGAGGATGTGCGCAGTGATGCGCAAGCAAGTAGCTCCATGGCATGCGCTCATCGTGACACAGAAAGCGAGTAGCATGTAATGAAACTTCCTCAGAAAATATGGGTCGTATCTTTTCGTAAATGGCATTTCATAAATAAGTTAGATGCTTAACCTAATGCGTCTATACCGCGCATTAAATTCTGCTACCGGCCAACTATGTAATTCTGGATATACACTCAGGGCGCGTGCCATCTGTTACAGCGGGCTGTTTGTGAACACATACTCTTTGGAGACGCTCAACTTGTCGCACAACCAGCTGACGCACACCGTGGCCGACTCTCTGGCGGCCGTCGGCACACTGAAAGTGCTGCATCTCAACTACAACGAGAACCTCGGCGACCTGTGCAACGGCGGCACCCACGTGGTCACAGTGACCGGCACCTCGGCGCTCAGCTCGCTGACGGCGCTCACGCACCTGTACCTGAGCCACACCCGCATACAGCACGTGTGCGGCGACTGGCGTGAAAGGCTGCTCAACCTCACGGTGCTCGATATGTCACACATCGCCTTCAAAGACCTCACAGTATGTGGACTCCTCTTTTGTTGCGTATATAACGTCGTGCTCTTAGGTCTCATGTAACCGTAACGCACTGTTCAGTTGACAGACCTGCAGTATCGACGAGCGAAGCCGGACTCCAGAGTGTATCTTGGCAATGACGGTGAGTTTGAGCTGTTGTATACGCGCGAGAATTACGAGACGGTCAGCAGCAACAGCACGTCCGCGACCGGCTATCAGGTGAGTCTACACGAACAACTGCCATGAGCAAACACATACTCAGTTTACACTGTTATTTTGGTAGTAGGTGTTAAGTAGTGGTAACGGAAAAGTAGTTTTACAATTTTATTTGGGACAATCTGGAGATTAGCTAGAGTTGTTTTGGCGGCATTTCCCCAGATTTTTTCTGCGCAAATTCTGCGGAACACACCGAATGATGTACCGAAGATATCCCATAAGAAATAAAAGTCTAGATCTGATGTGTTCGATCTGTATGTTCCAGGTCTTTCGATTATAGGTAGTATATTATATACAAGGGAGTACATTGGGCCCGACTCAGTTTCTTCTAATGATTAATGATCTTCCCAAAGTTCTTAAATATGCAAAGTGTCTTATGTATGCTGACGACCTGAAAATATATTTGCAAATCAGAAACCATGAGGAATTAATGCGGTCTCTACGTGGAGTGTAGCAAACAAATTGCCACTGAATAACTCTAAATGTAAAATTATAAGCTTCACTCGATCCCAAAAGTCTATCACTAATGCAATATGAAATAGAGGGAGTTGTTTTAGAACAAGTGAAATTAATTCGGGACTTGGGCATAACCCTAGATAGCGCTCTCAATTTTCATGAACACCTTGGCTTCATCATACGCATGTCATCCGAATTGCGTGATACCAGGGTTCTAAATTTATTATTTAATGCGTACGTTCGTAGTATTCTTGAGTACAACGCAATTCTGTGGGCCCCGCATGAAAAAAAGTACTCAGTTAAGTTAGAAAGAGTGCAACGCAAATTCGCCCGGCATTTATACAAAAGGATATAATATGGATACTATCCATTTCTGTACCCTTCATTATTTGTATCTGGCATGGTAGGTAGAGATACTTTATACCTGAGACGTCTAGTATCAGTAATTATCCTTTATGGTCTCTTACTGAGGAATAAAATAGATAACCCCGTTGTGCTGGAGCAAATATATCTTTACGTCTGTCATCTGTCATCTGCACTATGTTAGAGTAGGCAGTCGACGTCGACATCGGTTGTTCGCATGTCCAGCCCCTATGCAGCTTGGTAGTGCTACCAATACTCCAACAGCCAGAGCTATAAATCTCTTAAATGCACTTACTGAACAGGTCCAAGGTGTTGATATTTTTTGTGACAAGCTTGACAAAATCGTTAACTATGCAATTGAACAATTTGGTTCAAATATGTGTTGTACGTTTTTTTTTTTTATATATTATGATTTTTATTGTCTTCTGTTAATTTGCTCATGCTTTTTTAAAACGTATAATTTAAGTGTTATTGTTTGTATTTCCTTGTATTTATTTTATAATGTGTTACTGGTTCATATTTCAATTTATATGTTTAAAATTATTAGTGTTAAGTATAGTACTAAGCTCATTTAGCGTAAACATGTTGGCACAGTATGCTGTAAGTTTGCATTGTACATTTAATAAATAAATATAAATAAATTATTAGTGGATAAGAGTGAATAAGTAACAAACATACAAACTTCGCATTTATATTATTAGTAGGATATTGGGAATACATAACATTATTCCATGAAATGTAACAATTATTCTATACAAGTAAACGTGCCAATAACACAACATTGTTCTTTTGGAGTAGAATAGCCCATTTATCGAGGAAGCCTACATAACGTCATGCTATGATCAACTGGAGCATAGCATCAATGAGAAATAATTTAGAAACAGACGAAAACTATTCCTTTTGAGAGCTTCCATTGCATGCGCTGCGTAAACGGTCCTGAAATAATAAATAACTCTTTATTCAGACGCGACTGCTAACAAGTTGACGGTTGTCGCGGGCTCAACACCCAGGACATACCTTTGACTTTTCGGAGGCACATGTGTATTGCTAGTAAATCACCACGCACTAGAACGGCGCATAAACCATCGTTACAAAACCTGCATACCCTAGCGCTTTCTAAGAATTTCTGTAGTTGACTTTAAAGGTACAAAAGCTAACATGAGAAGTAAGATGTATGTGGCATGATTTGAGAAATCTCAACCTGAGCGAATCCGGTCGGGCCGCTAGTTGGATAGGATAGGATTATTATTATTTTACCAGCAAACACTTTTTTCAAAAGATCTAAAATAATATTAACGCTACGTACACATAACAATATTAGCGACTTTTCACTACTAGTACCGACTACCGAGCATGCTGACTATGCAAACATAATAAGCCGCAATTTCTAATCCCATTCTTTATCTGTTCGGATAGCACTAACATAAAAAGTTTCCACTCATTAGACCCACCCGACACCGCCTCGCTTCGCGCGGTTGATATATGAAATTGTATGGACATACGCTCACTAGGTACATCAGCTCCGTAACGTCACCGGTTCGCCGCCGTCCACGCGTGGATCACTCGGTGACAATTCGCTGTAGATAAAGAGCCCGTGGCCGCCAGACCTTCATAATTATATAAAACCTGAAATTTTGTGTGCATGCCTCTAACATAGGCATCGCACAATTAGCTACTATGAAGTTACGATCGTGGTTGCTTTGGAAGTTATGAGCTTCTATGTTTCTGGCTGGCTGGGGGTGTAAGGGGGAACGAATGACAACTTAGTTTTATTTTTTACACTGGCCTGGCATAGTGGCGGCATTGCACCTGATGGAAAGTGCCAATGCCGCCCAGGCAGAGTATCCAGTGGCATCGGACGGCAGTCCCAGGCCAATGGAAACAATTATGCCGGCCTGCTAAGGTGCCTCTTCACACCGCGGCGGAAGGACCCAGGATTGTAGGAAGGAGGGAACACGTGCGCCGGCAAACAATTCCACAGCCTGACGGTGCGGCACAAAAACGAATTTGAGAACCGTTTGGTTCGCGCCGGGATGGTGTGGACCGTCAAGCTATGGCTTCGCAAGCCAGCACGCGTGGTTCTGGTTAGGAATGGAGAGGAGGGGAGCAAGTTGAACAATTCTTCAGAGCACTCACCGTGATACAGGCGGTAGAACACGCTTAGAGAGACGAGTTGTAGCGGCTCTAAGTTGCTCGTAACGTCTGCATCATTCACAATGCGGATGGCCCGCCGCTGCAATCCATCCAATGCATCGAGCAGGTACTGGGCGGATCCATCCCAGAGGTGCGAGCAGTACTCCATACCCGGCCGGACCTGCGCTTTATATAAGCGACAAAGCTGACCGGGCGTGAAAAACCGACGCACCCTGTTCAGGACTCCAACCCTGCGTGATGTGGCAGATATTACGCCCTCGATGTGATTCCTTGGATTGAGATCACAGCGGATATCCACACCAAGGATACTCAGGTCATTCCGCACTGAGAGGGGAGTACCCTGAAGAATGGGGAGGGGAGAGAACGGGGATTTTTTGCACGTGAACGCACACACCTGGGTTTTCTTGGCATTGAACTCAACCATATTCCTGGAACCCCATGTAGAAATGAGATCCAAGGTCCGGTTAGGTTCAATGACAAGATCTTCGCGTCCCTGCACATTTTCGACACGGCAACCTGGAGGCCTGCAGTGGTATGGCCCATGAACCGTGCTGTCATCTGCATAGCAATGAATGTTGCCAAGCGACAACATGTCATTGATATGCAGAATAAACAAGGTGGGCGACAGCACCGAGCCCTGAGGAACTCCGGCATTTACCGACATGAGCGCCGAAGCGTGTCCGTCTACGACTACACGTATTCTACGCCCATGCAGAAAGCCGGAAATCCACGAACACAGGTTGCCGGGTAGACCGTATGCCGGAAGCTTGGACAGAAGACCACGGTGCCAGACCCTATCAAACGCCTTGGCAATGTCGAGGCTCACAGCAAGAGCCTCGCCACTCCGGTCAATCGCCTCACCCCAGCGATGCAGGACAAACGCTAGAAGATCACCCGTCAATCGATTACGACGGAATCCGTATTGTCGGTCACTGATCAATGAGTGATCCTCCAGGTAGCGGACCAATTGAGCGTTTATGATCCGCTCCATGACCTTACACATCACTGAGGTGATAGCGATAGGGCGGTAATTGGTAGGGTCCGATCGATCACCTTTTTTGGGGATCGGTTGAACATTGGCCTTCCTCCAAGATTCTGGCACAACACCTGTGCGGTAGGACGCTCGGTAGAGGCGAGTCAGTGCTGGAGACAACTCGGCTGCACAAGCCCTTAAAACCACCGCTGGTATCCCATCCGGACCACTGGCTTTCCGCACATCGAGAGACCGTAACTCACGCCGCACATCACACTGCCTGATGCGAATATCTGCCATTGAGAAACCGCAATCAGGCAGTGTAGGCAGCGACTGGGAACCACGGTCTTCGAGGCGGGAATTAGCCGCAAAGAGATTTGCCAGCAAGGCAGCCTTCTCTTGCGGCTTGTGGGCCAGCGACCCTTCTGGGTACCTCAGCGGCGGCAACGCTGGACGGCAGAAGTTAGATTGAACGGCCCTGGCCAACCTCCAATAAGCACGACTGCTAGTTGGGTGATCGGCCAACGCACGCCCAATCCTGTTAACGCGCTGGGCATCCGCCCTAACGTAGGCCTTCTTGCAGGCCTTAGTGCTCCAAGTCAACCTCACCTGCTCGTGGTGCATCCTGCCGACTAACCAACGAGGTTCTGGCGACCGATGCATGGCGGTATATCCATGCTATGCTGACGTAGCTAAATACCACAGACCAGTGATGGGCAGCAGCGTCACTGGTGCGAGAGGTTGTGTCCTGCAATCGCCAACCCGCCTGCCCACCGTGGCGATTATGGGCAAACCCTCTCATGGCTAGTACCACAATTAAACGGCCCTCAGTTCCCGGTCGCCCCGCTATTCCTGGCCAAGGTGGCGGCCACGGTTACGGCGGGGTAAGGGGTGCTAAGAATCCCCGGGCTACGGCAGGCCGCCAACACCAACTGACTCTGGCTACGTACTACGGACGTACTAGAAGAGGAGCTGAAATGTATAAGATGGCACGTTTTGGGGTTATGTGAAGTCCAAAGAGAGGGCGAGGACACCGTCACATTAGATTCAGGCCATCTTATGTATTTCAGAGAAGGAGACCAACCCTCTCAAGGTGGTGTAGGGTTTTTGGTCCACAAGGCCCTATCTGACAACGTTTTAGAAATCTCCAGTGTGTCGTCCAGGGTAGCATAGCTTGTGATCAAACTCACCGAGAGGTACAACCTCAAGGTTATCCAGGTATATGCAACGACCTCGACACACTCAGATGATGAAGTGGAAGAAATGTATGAGGACATTTCAAAGGCTTTGCATAACACCACAAAGGCTCACTTCAACGTTGTCATGGGGGACCTCAATGCTAAAGTAGGAGTACATGCAAGCGGTGAATCGGTAGTAGGACCACATGGATATGGAAATAGAAACCATAGGGGGCAAATGCTGGTCAACTTCCTGAGTAAAGAAGGGCTTTTCTTAATGAACTCATTCTTTAAGAAACAGCCCAAACGGAAGTGGCCGTGGCAAAGCCCCGAAGGTATGACGAAAAACGAGATTGACTTCATAATGACGGACAAGAAGCGGATATTTTGAGATGTCTCAGTGATCTCCAGGTTTAAAACCGGAAGTGATCACCGTCTCGTCCGAGGCACTCTAAATATCAATTGTAGCTTTGGGCGTGCCCATCTCATGAGGTCTACGCTCCGACCAAACCTGTTCTGTACCGTGACTGGGTCTGAAACGTTCCAGTTGAACCTGGAGAACCGATTCGCTGCTTTGGAAACTACAGTTTGCGCTGATGTGGATCAAGAACTCAACCAAGTGGTGGAAATCCTCAGGGAGGGAGAGACCAAATTCTGTGAGATGCGGAGGATCCGAAAGAGGTCCAAACTTTCGGCAGAGACTCTGCAGCTTATGCAGAAGCGACGCGATGCGCGAGCGCTGTTACTTCGACAAACCAGCGGTCACTGAACCGAAAAATAACCAAGTTGGTTAGACGCGATCTTCGAAGGTTCAATACGCGCTCTGTAATAAAGGCGATTGAGCTAAATCGGGCGTAGAAAGTCTTCGTTCAGCAGATGGGCGGAAGTCATATCACCAAGCTGACCACATCATCCGGAAAAATCGTCGCTACTAAGCCGGAGATTCTGTCGGAAGTTCAGGACTATTACGGGAGACTCTACGCATCTCACATGCCCCGTCCAGAACCCGATTTTGAGGATCGAGGAGCCACTCTTACACGCCACTACTCAGACGAGTTGCCAGAAATCAGCCTAGACGAAATTGTGATGGCTGTCAGGCAACTTAAAAATGGAAAAGCCCCTGGCGAGGATGGCATTACGTCTGAACTGCTGAAGGCAGGAGGAACACCTGTACTTAGCCAGCTTCAGCGGATTTTTAATTCCATCCTTTTTTCGGGGAGAACTCATAAGACATGGAGCAAGAGTGTCGTTGTATTGTTCTTCAAAAAAGGAGACAAGTCCCTCTTGAAGAACTACCGACCGATCTCCCTCTTGAGCCATGTCTATAAGTTGTTTTCGAGGGTCATCACAAACCGTCTCGCGCGTAGACTCGACGAGTTTCAGCCCCCGGAGCAGGCCGGGTTTCGAAGAGGATATGGCACCATAGACCACATACATACAGTACGGCAGATTATACAGAAGACAGAGGAGTATAATCTGCCCCTATGTCTGGCGGTTGTGGACTATGAGAAGGCCTTTGACTCCATTGAGATCTGGTCTGTTCTGGAATCCTTGCAACGTTGCCAAGTTGACTGGCGATACATCCAAGTGTTGAAATCATTGTACGAAGCTGCCACTATGTCCGTCCAAGTACAGAATAAACAGTCTGAACATATCCCTCTGCATCGAGGCGTGAGACAAGGGGACGTGGTTTCCCCCAAATTGTTCTCAAATGCATGGGAAGATATGTTCAAGACCCTAAACTGGAACGGTCGCGGCATCAACATCAACGGCGAATATATTTCATACTTGAGATTTGCGGACGATATCGTCATAATGGCTGAATCCGTGCAGGATTTGCACCATATGTTGACCAGCTTAGCTGATTCTTCAGCTCGCATCGGTCTCCGGATGAATTTGGATAAAACCAAAATAATGTTCAATAAACATATTGATCCGAAACCGATCGTTGTGCACGGAGCTCCTCTTGAGGTTGTTTCGGAATATATCTACCTCGGGCAGAAACTGCAATTAGGTAGAAACAACTTTGAGAGTGAGGCTCGAAGAAGAATCCAGCTGGGCTGGGCAGCATTTGGGAAACTTCGTCGGGTCTTCTCGTCGCCAATACCGCAAAGCCTGAAGACGAAAGTCTTCAATGAGTGCGTCTTACCCGTAATGACATACGGTGCCGAGACGTAGACACTGACGGTGGGACTGGTTCACCAATTCAAAGTCGCTCAACGAGCAATGGAGCGGGCTATGCTCGGTGTTTCCCTGAAGGATAGAATCAGGAATGAGGTTATCCGACAGAGAACCAAGGTGACCGACATAGCCCAGCGGATCAGCAAGTTGAAGTGGCAGTGGACTGGTCACATTTATCGTAGAACCGACAACCGTTGGGGTAGACGTGTTCTCGACTGGAGACCGCGCCTCGGCAAGCGTAGTGTAGAACGCCCTCCAACGACGTGGAGTGATGATATCTGAAAGATGGCTGGTAGCGGTTGGAGACGTTGGGCTGAAGATCGAGCCCAGTGGCGTGCCATAGGAGAGGCCTATGTCCAGCAGTGGACGCGAATAGGCTGATGATGATGATGATGATGTTTCTGGCAAGATGAAAGAACCATCAAAAGTGTCTGAATACTAAGGAAATATTTGTATATAGTTTCCTTAATAACATATAAAAAATTAAGGTTTTATACTACAACGCTGACAAAATTACATTATGTTAAAGTTTGAAGATATTGTAATATTTAATTACATAATATTTAATATATATTATATATTTTTTTGTAATTTCTCGTTTAAAGATATAAGATACAGTAGACACCAATCGATTATATTTACACTGAAAATACTGAAAAATGCCTTTAACGCTTCAGAATTATCGAAAAATATATGACTCCCTTTCAGGCTAAAGTCACCGTGAGTAGTTCGTTGCGATGCAACTGCCAGACCTACTGGGCAGCGCTAGCGTTCCAGAGCAACAGAAACCACGCGCCTGCAAGTGGACTCCGATGTGGAAAGAAACAACTGAGCGCAGTGGACGTGGACACGCTCACTTGCAACGCCAGCTCACAGTGCGCACCGCTGCACCTGCCCGCGCACTGCACGTGCGGCGCACGCGAGGACAAGGACCACGGCGCCGTCGTCATCGTGACGTGCGAGCGAGCCAACCTCACCACTCTGCCGCGCCTGCCGAGCGCCCCGCACAAGTGGCGCCTGCACCTCGCGTACAACAATATCTCCACCATCCACGCGGCCGACGTAGCCGGGGACATCGTGGTGAGTGCCAGCGTTCGCATCGAACTGCCTTTAACGCGACTCCAACGCAACACACTCACTCTCGCTTCATTTGCAGGAACTCGACCTGAGGAACAGCTCCGTCAAGGACATCGACGGCGAGGCGGCAGCCAGACTGGCGAACATCTCGCTGCAGCTCGGCGGCAACGAGCTCGAGTGCGGCTGCGAGGCGTTCGAGACGCTGACGGCGCTGCTCGGCACCACGTCGCGGCTGCGCGACGCGAGGGATGTGAGGTGCGCGGGCGGCAAGGCGCTGACGGCGGCGCGGCGCGTGCCTTGCATGTCGTACGTGGGTCCCGCGGTGGCCGCACTGGCGGTGCTGCTGGGCGCTACGCTCGCCGTCATCGGCTTGCTCGCGCAGCCCAAGACTCGCCAGCACATCAAGACCATCCTCATCGGCCTGGGCGTGCTACCGCCCCGGCCGGAGCCCAAAGACGACTGCCACCGACGGTTCGACGCGTTCGTGTCGTACGCGCACGAGGACGAGGAGTTCGTGGTGGAGCAGCTGGCGGAGCGGCTGGAGAGCGGCTCCACGCCGTACAAGCTGTGCCTGCACTACCGCGACTGGGCGCCGGGCGAGTGGATCCCGGCGCAGATCGCGGCGTCGGTGCGCTCGTCGCGGCGCACGGTGGCCGTGGTGTCGCAGCACTACGTGCGCTCGGCGTGGGCGCGCGCGGAGTTCCGCGAGGCGCACGGCGCCACGCTGCGCGACGCCGTGCCGCGCCTCGTGGTGGTGCTGCTGGACGACCCCGCCAGTCTGCCGCTCGACCCGGAGCTCGACGCCTACGTGCGCCACAACACGTACGTGCGCTGGGGCGACCCCTGGTTCTGGGAGAAGCTGCGCCAGGCGCTGCCGCCGCCGCGCAAGCCGCCGCCTGAGAAGAGCGCCGCGCCTGCCAACAACCAGGTGCGGACTCCAAGTGACTGTGCCAAAGACGAAACTATAACGAATATTAAACAAGAAAAGTGTGCAGTGATATGATCTCTGTGTGGATTACCAGTTTTTGGAAATATAAATTGACGTTTTTGACATTATATTATTATAATTGATCGTGATGATTATTACTGGTGATATTTTTCTTTTTTTCGATTTATTCTTAAACTAATTTAGGTAGAGAGTTGGAACTCGCAGAATTAAATAATCTCTTAGAAGATCATCAAAATATCTGTTTAGGGCCATTGTTGTACTCTCATCGGCCTATGGCTTCTTCCCTTTATGCGAAGTAGCTGTTTTGTACATGACTCATTTTAGTTTGCACCCATCGATGTTTCATTGAGTTTCTTTTCCAAAAATCATTTTCATAAGTTTACATCCGGTATTCAAATTCTTAAACTCTAATCTATAACTCCTTATTACAAAACCACGTAGCCCTTGTGCGTGTTTTGCTAAATGTGATATACAATAACTCTTTTTGAACATGATATGAAGATGAAGGAAAGCAATTCAAAACTTGATATTATCTGGAAGTACATAGTATAATTTACGGCGGGTTGTTGTAATGTGCGAAAAGACAGGGTGCACCACGCTTGCTGAGCCCGTGTCTGCGGGCGCCGCACCGCCGCCGCGAGCCCTCTGTTTATTATTCTCTCAATTACTCTTTCTGTATCGGCCCATATTCGTCCCATCATCGGGCACGGGCCTCCTCTACAATCGAGAATACGATTGAGAGTGGTCAACAATTAAGGTCAAAATTACTCATTACTGCCTCTTTGATTTACGTGATCGTGAAAATCATTTCTTTACTTTGATGTGACCTGTTATAGCGAAATATAGCAATACTTAGTTATCTTGTAGTAGATGACGTTCCAAACTTTCTAAGATCTCATCCATTGTAGTGGAACGTTGTCTCGGTAGAACGCTCGAGAAATCAGTTCAGACGGGTCAGAGATTATTCCCGAGCCAATAATTATAATTAGTTTAAGCTACATTGTTGATATAGTTATGTGTAACTGTGTACATATTGATTCTTTTATAAACTTATTTTTGTAATGTGTTTTGGTTTTTATTTTCCACTTACTTAATATCTTATCGCACTTTATATTAATTAATCCGACGATATTTACAGTAGATATTTTTTATAATTTTAATTTACACGAAGCTACATAATACTTTTATTATATCGAATGGCGAGACGAGCGTATTCGTATTCTGATACGATCAACGATACGACCACTCATGGACAGAAGCAATACCCAGCACTACCATGAATAATAAAGCAATGCTTCGCATTCTACTACGCTCGCTATCCTAAGACGTAAGATTCATAGCACTGCTCTTGGTATACCAGGGCATAATACTCCGATATACGTTTCTGAGCATCTGTCTCCTTCCAACAAGAAGGACCTTCACGCTGCGGCAAGGCTCAAAGCAAAAGAACTTAAGGGGGGAAGTTCATGTAACATTTTCAAAAAATCGTTTTTTTTTTCGATAATCTGAAAATATGGTATACCTATTGAGCGTGTACTGACGAGAGAGGGAAGAAAAATTTCGAATATTTCTGAGTTATAGCTATTTGAATGGAGTGATGGGTAAGTAAATTATACTAGTTATTTTCCTGTACTAAAACTTTAAACGCGATTATCTCGAAACTTTATTTTTAAAAACTGCTCGTGTTATAACTCAAAAAGTTATCGACCGATTTGTTTGAAATTTGGTGAGGCCTTTCTCTACATTACTAATTACTAAAACTTTTGATATTTCGCGTTGATTAATTACTTTTTAGGGGTTACAATGTCACAAAAATAGCCCTAAATTCAAACTTTTTTTTCAAGCTTATTTTATAATGAATTTTACTATTATTTTCTACTTTTTTAGGTTTATCCTTTCCGTTAATATCTTATAAAAAGAAAACAGTTCAATTTATTTGTTTCAAATCGATAGATTGAGAGTGATAAATGCAGTAGTTTGGGACCTCGCTCAGTAGTCAGCCAACAAAAAATGATCCTGAGGCGCCATTTTGGAAAAAAAAAATTGCAAATCTTAAATAAACTTGTGCTAAAATTTCAAAACAATATAATTATTTTATCACCTTTAAAAATCCGTTTAAAAAATGACCGATTTTGAGGCTTCCCCCCTTAATTATAAGTATACCTAGTCAGGTCATAAAATCTGTCACATGTTTAATATAAAATGCTATCATCAAATGCTTAGGTTAGGTTAGGTTAGGTTTTTTTTTTTGGGGCGTTTAGCCCCGCTGCTTCCCCTAACTAGAGTCAGAGTCATTTCATACTCTCTATATGTCCATACTTACTCCTAACTAATCCTATCTCCTACTTTGGGAGATCCTTCTTATTGCCTATCTCCTTCGTAGGGAGGTCCTACTTATGGCCTATGTACAGTCTTATCTAGGGGTGCTTTTTATTTTATTTTTTGTCTTTTATATATTTTACTGATTACATGTACTTATATCTATCTTATGTTTATCTTATGTCTATCTTATATCTATCTTATGTCTATCTTATATCTATCTTGAGGGCTTAATTCTATTTACATCTATTTCTTTTGTTGCTAATTGTACATAATTCTTAAATTACATACTTAGCCTAACTTATTTTTACTTGTTTCGTCTTATTACATCTAAAGTCACCTTTCTTACACGCGCCAGCCGATCTTTCAACTTACTAGCACACGAATTGAACTTAGATCTTTTTCAAACTAGTACTCTCGAACTAAAAAAGAAAATGAGCAACACTTTTTTTTCTCTTAAGCCATAATGTAACGTGACATGAGTGAGCTAACCAAAGATTTATACCAAAGTTGTTCACCTACTATCTGTATTCAGTTACTATATGTGAAAACTTGTCATTAGCCATCAGTAAGTTATTTTAAGTACTCAAGCATGTTCTGTTAGCTGTAAGTTTTCCTTTTCAATAAAAAAAAAAAAAAAAAAAAAGCTATTTTCCTACAGTATTCGATGAATTTTGCCCTTTTATACTTATCTCTCATTAATACTTTAAAATTATTGACATAGATATGTATTTACATCTAGTTCATTCTCTATATTATGTCGTTCCAACATGTGCACCGGACAGTCTACTAATGCGTGCACGATCGACTCGCTCACGGCTGGGTCACATATGCATGCCGGGCTCTCCTTGCACTTTAAGCGATTCAAGTACTCAGAGAACCCGCCATGCCCCGTGAACACCTGCGTCGTGATCGGGTCGACCGCAACTTTACGCACCAGTTGATGGGCCTCCACAGCGTCGGGGAAGAAGAGTTTAGTGGTTGACGCGGTTTCTCCCATCACGTAGCGCCCGTTCCACTCGTCAACCGACTCCTTACGGATTTGTCTTTTGACGAATGAAACGGGACATCTGTCGTAATGGGGCCGCGTCTTGAGCCTCAGTGCCGCTTCCTTCGGGAGCTCGTCTGCCCGCTCGTTTCCCTGCAATCCTGCGTGGGCTTTCAACCAAAATAACTCTATTATTTGGCCGCGTTCGGTTGCTGTGTGTAAGATGTTATTCACCTCGAACGCCAGGGGATGCAGAGAAGCACCACTGGCGACAGTCTCTAGGACTGCCCTCGAGTCGCTCAGGATGCTGCACTGCGGCTTCCCACTTTTCACCGCTTCTTCCACGGCCCTGTGCAGGGCCACCAATTCTGCCTGGTAGACGGTGCAGAAGTCCTCCAGCTTAAGCTTGATGTATTTTTTCTCGGCGGCGCTCTCCCAAATTGAGACCGCCGCTCCGACCTTGCCCCGGATCTTACTTCCGTCCATATAGATTCTAAGGCCGGTGTCAGCCAGCTGGTCGACCTCCGCACCGTCCCTCAGGCATCTGTAGCGTACCGCACCCCTTTGCGCTGGATGGTTAAGTCTTCCGAAGGCCACAGGACGTTCCACCTCCCGGTCTCCCACTACCCGCCGGGAATAACCCCTCCTGACCTCGTACAGGGAGGCATTTTCCCTGACACGGATGTCAAGAGGGAGTATCCCCGCGAGCAGTAAGGCCGAGTTTAGTGAGACCGTCCTGTACGCCTTCGTAAGCTTTTGCGCAAAGCCCCGTTGCACCACAGCAAGCTGCTTCCTAACACCAAGCCTCTGCGCGGCTGGAGCCCAGACACTTGCCGCGTATAAAATTATCGGCTCGACGACAGCCGTGTACAATAATTTTACTACTTCCGGCCCCAGACCCCACTGAAGCTTCGCCGCCCGGGAGAGCTTGTTATAGAAAGCTAAGGCCTTTCTACACACCTCGGTGACGTGTGCCTTGAACGTCAGCCCGCTGACGTCCAGGCCAATGTCGACCCCACCCATGTGAAGGATTGGGGAATCATACTTTAGCCTCCGCGTTAGTACCATCGCTTTGGTTTTTTGTGGCGCGAATTTGAGCTTATTTCTGATTCCCCAATCCCTCACATAGGCGAGAGTTTCATTGGCCTGGCGTTGTATCTTGGCCATTTCGTCGCCTTCAAATGCGAGCACTACATCATCCGCGAACGCCTGGCAGTAACTGCCCCTTCTATCGAGCTCTAATAGCAGTGGGTCGAGGAGCAGGTTCCAAAAGGTTGGACCTCCAATGGAGCCCTGAACGCATCCTTTGAAGGTCCACCTTTCGTGCTCCTCGCCTGCGTAGCGAAGCTTTACTTTCCTGCTCTCAAGGTAGCTATCTATCACCCGTCTGATGTTAATTGGACATCCTTCCTCCGACAGCCTGACTCTAATAGCCAACCACCAGGCGCTATCGAAGGCTCCCTCTATGTCCAATGATACTATATCACTATACGACGAGTTTTTTTGCCTTTTATTTTTTCTCGTATGTATTTCATTAGGACATGGAGGGAGTCCTCGGTGCTCCTCTGGGGCATAAAGCCAAACTGTCGGGGGCTTGTCCTCGGGTGTAGATGCCACCTCACTCGACTCACTACCATCTTCTCCAGAATTTTACCCATCACCGGCAAAAGCCCTATTGGTCTGTAGGACTTCACGTTAGTGTAGTCCTCCTTGGCCGGCTTCCTAAGGATGACCACAGTCGCCTCCTTCCAAATCCTAGGGAAGTGGCCAAGTTCCAGACATTTGTTTGCCAGTGATAGGTATAACTCCGGATGCTTGTCGATAGCTTTCTTACAGATGTCGGCCGTTAGGCCATCTGCTCCAGGGGCTTTCTTATGGTTGAAGCTGTCTGCAGCCGCGTATAGTTCTTCGATCGTAAATGGTGGGTCATGGGTCTCAGCATTGACTTCGTCATTTACTCGTGCGGCTGTTTCTCTTATACTCTGATGTTCTGAGTTATACTCAGCTTCCTTATCCTCCGGGTAGAATGTCACTGCCAGGAGCTCAGCAGATTCTTTGGCACTAAGGGTCTGTCCAGCGAGAGTCAATGGCAGGTCTTCGTATCTTTTAGATACTTTGCCGATGCATCTGTAAACGCCTTGCTATATATTTTCGTTGTTCTGCGTTTTACAAAACTCTTTCCAGCTTTTTATTTGTGCTGCTTTTGCTTCGGATTCATATTTCTCTTTTGATTTCAGGTACTCATCGACGACTTTTGATCTTCGTACGGGCGCTGCACATCGGATTCTCCTTTTCCTGGTGGTGACCTCCTGCTTCATTTTGGCGAGCTCCTTCGTCCACCAAGGTAAGTTGAATTTATTTTTAATTTTTATTTCAGGTATGGTTTGTTTACAGGTTTTTGTGATAGTTTCTATGTAATTTTCGATAATTTGGTCCAAATCAATTTTATTATTTATACTTTTTATTTTGTTTAAGTTAATTCCTTTTTCTACTATAAGTTGCTCTAATTTTTCGCTGAAATAATCCCAATTTGCTTTTTTTGTGTTATATTTCCTTGTGGATTTCATTTTCTCTTTTACATTTTTATTTTTTATATTGTTTATTTTAAATGTAATGGCATTATGATCTGAGCTCGCCATTGAACTGTCAACCTTCCAGTCCTCCACCCGGTTCAGGATGTCCGTAGTGCATGCCGTTATATCGATGTGACTCGTGAGAGTCCTACCTCCTCTCACGGTCTCAAAAGTAGGCCGGAAGTCGTCGTTAAGCACCTGAAATCCATGCTCTTCTAGCATCCCTGCCATATCTTCCCCTCTGCTGTCAGTGTCCCCGCTGCCCCACCAAACGCTTTTTGCGTTGGTGTCGCCCCCTATGAGGATTCTGCGGGATCCCAGTTTTCCAACTATTGCCCCCAGTTGCTCCAGGTATGGCCCTATGGGTTTGTCGGGTTCAAAGTAGAACGAGATGACCACTAATTCTCGGGTACCGGTTAGGATCTTCACCACCGTGATGTTAGTCGTGGTCAGGGTCGGGCATTGGGTCACAGTCAAGCCGTCATTGAACACTGCAATGGCTGACTTGACTACGGCCCCACGCCCGTTGTCTCCCTGGAAGATCCTAACCCCCCGGTGGTCCCTCACTCTACCTTGACCTCCCACGTACGGCTCCTGGAGTAACGCGAAGTCGATCTTCCGCTGCTCGGCCTCCAGAAGAAACTCCAGCGTTGCTAGTTGTTTCCTCTGGAGGTTGGCTTGCGCCACGGTTGCCGGCCTCGCGTCTACTGGGTTAGTAGTCTGACCTGGGTTCCTGGGATCTATCTTAGCAATACGCTACTGCGGATCTCGCCAGGACATCCCACTTCCTCCTCACAGGGCACTCTGAGCTAAAGGCATTGTGCCCGGCTCCGCCCAGCTTGGCTTTCGTGCAATTACAGCACGACGGGGGTACCCTGGCCAACCAGTCAGCACATTCTGATCTGTGGTGGGCGCCCCCGCAGTGGCTGCACACGTCCGCCTGCTCCCGGCAGAACCGTTTACCGTGCCCATAGCCCAGACAGCGTGAACAATGTATCAGAGGGGATTAATCTTCGACTCTCACTCTTTGTATGTCGATGTGGACTGCTCCGGCCTCTATGAGGCACTTCCACACCGACGGTGGCACTTGTACTGCCACGTGAGATGCGTGAGGGTTTCTTGCCCTCCTCCTGAACTTGACCCTTAGGCTTTTTTCGTCGCCACTAAAGTCCCCTAACAGGTCCTTATTTTGGCTGATGAGTGCTCGCACTATCTCCTCGTCTGTGTTATACGCGAGGACATCTTTTAACAGGACCATCGGCTCCTTGTTTTGTACCTCCTCTATGTTTAGGCCCTTTCCAACTTTCCTTAATCTGTCCTTTATCCTTCCAATCTCCTCCTTTGATTTGCACCCTACGATTACCTTCCTGTCTCTTGCCTTTCTAATTCTATCTATCTTCATCCCTTCCTCTCTGGCATTTAGGGTGGTTCGTATTTTTTCAAATACTTCCTCCCCCGATGCCTTTTCATCCTCTGCGGTTATAACGATGGAGTGCATTTGTTTCTCTTCCTGTCTCGCTCTTTTAGGCTCCATTACCGCTGCAGCGTAACTTTTCCCTTCTTTAAGTTCTTCTCTATGTATTTTTATTTCGTCCTTTAGTTTCTCCATCTCCTCCTTGTTTTTTTTGTAGCATTTCACTATGTTCTTCAAGTTTTTTAATCAGTCGTTCTTGTTCTATCCGATCCTTTCCCTCTGATTCTGTCTTTGTAGCAGGGTCGGGCTTTCAGTCTTGTCCGTCTTGTCCTTCCTTTGCTCTCTCTTCCTCTCTCCTTCACTTTCGGTAACCAACTTATAAAGTCTCTCGGTTGCCTCCAGCACATCATTCTTGATCTCCGTTTTTATGTTCCGGCTATTACTGATCTGCAGTTTTATTTTCATGAGGCAGGCCTTTGCCTCTGCTGACCTGCTCATGGTTGCACTTTTTTCCGGTGTTGTGTTACGTTGATTAAATAAAACTAAAAGTCAACGAACAAAAAATTATATACATAATATAACAAAACGACTAAAATTACAATGTAGGTCTCTAGGGCCGGTTTCGTTCGAGGGTCATTTATACTAGGCAATAGTATTTTCCCGCTAGTTTACTCCCCTTGGTTATCGCGCCGACGACACGTAGTTGGCGGCGGCTGGTCAGGTGGGTAGGTCGGCCGGTGCAGACTTTCAGCGGCGAGATGATCCACAGCCAAGCAGCTCTAGCACAGCTTGTAAGCAGGAACAAATAGCCCGTACGAATATTTTATCCGGTACGGAAAACCCTGGAAACCACGGTAACGGATGTTTTACAAACTGTCCACTTTAAAACTTTGACTGCAACATGGGCGCTAACGGTCTAACGCGACTCCCGTAGGAAAAGCAAACTAAGCGTGGAGACGAAGACGGTATTAACTAAATGTCAATTCAGATGAGGCAGTCAAGGCAAGGCAAAGCAGAAGGACATAATTAACACCGCAGTTGCAGTAGTAGCCGGTGCTGATTTTTTTCCTATCCCCTTTGTTTCCGGTGGGATTCCCCTGGGCTTTGGTCTCGAAGGCCCGGCAGAGCCCATCCCTTCTGGTTTTTCCATTTGGGATTCCAGACTCTGTCGCGCCTGCGCGACCTTTGTCCCAGTGATTTCCCTCGGACTAAGGGTTTTTTCCGGGACTTACTTTTGTCTCTGGGATCTTTGGCAGGTGTGCGGAAGCCGAACATGTTGTCCGGGACCAGAAGCAGTAAGTTATTTAGGGGAATGCGTCAACTTTTTAAGCTCCTGCGAGTGTAAAGAGCTTGCAGGAGATATACCGGGTATATCAAGACTGCTACCGAAAACAAAGCCGGGTGATAGTATTAGTGATATCAAACACATTGCCATTAAAAAAATCGAAAAAAAAATTGTAAAAAGTAATTAAAAAAAAATTTTGTTTCACTCATGGTCGTATTTAGTTGCATGAATGCTTCGAATTTATGCTAAAATAATCAAATAGTACCTACCAACCGAGCAGCGAGCGTCGAGCAACGGCCGCCGAGGCCCCCTCCTCCCGCCGCGCCGTGTCGCTCCGCGCTCGCCCTGCGCCGCACCGCGCCGCCCGCCCCCGGCCGTGGCCCGGACAGCTGACTGCGAGCCGAACTGCCGCACCGCCGCGCGCGCCGCAATTAGTTACAATAATTATTAATTACAATTTTCTAACGACCATAGTTTATTGCAATTCGCATAATTGCACCAATGTTCAGCAGCTTTTAGTACAGTAGCTAAAGCATTTGGTCACAAGGCATTTTAAGATAAAGTAAAAACCAGATAAAGTTATAAGAAAACTTACCTAAACCCCTCGGTATGGCATCCCACGATATGAGGCTCGAAGTGCTCTATTTGTAGCAAATCCTCGTACAGGCGGGGTATCGTCGAGGTGTCTTCAGTACACTCCGCTCACTGCGTATCGGACACATCAAATTCAATGACACATTTTGTCCGCACATTCATAATTGCGCCGGAGAATCCATGTACCTTATTACCTAGCTACGATAGTTACCTACTATATTTCCCCGACAAATTCTCAATACGCGACAAGAGTTTGAGCTACTCATAAAAACATTCGAATATTGCCCTACTCACACACATTGGCACAACAAAACGACACAAACTTCACAAGAACCTAAATCAATAACAAATCACCAAATTCACAACTTAACAACAGAAATTTGTACATGTCACAACAAGAACTCAATACTCATACTGAAGCAAAGAGTAGAATAGTAATAAATGAAATACTGAAGACTACGTAGTGAAGTCGAGACGTTTCCCCACCAGTCTCTCCATTACCTCTCAAATGAACCCCGCGGAGCCCTGATTCCCGCGCTTCTAAGTACCAATTAACTTCTTTAAGAAAACGTGTATGAATTGAAAAATAAGTTTCCAATTTATCAGGTTTTAATAAACTTTAAATACATACTCGTAATGGTTACACATAAAACTAAAACATTGCAATAATTAAAAAAAAAACGTAATTCACCTCAATGGCCTAGTGGCCGCGTGTTTGACCTGTGTCGATCGTCGCGGCCCTGTGATCGAAACCCAGACCAGATAACACCGTTTTTGATTTTTCATGTCATGTGAGTTATTTTTGACATTATTAATTACGTTCAGATGTAAAGATGAGCTTATGCATTTTATGTATCGTTCAAATCGACATAATTTAAAAAAAATATTATTTTAGTTGCGTTCACGACTTCAATAGAGGGCGCTTTATTAAACAATGTCGCATTCTTGGCCGATGCATGTACTCTAAAACAGCGGAGCCCTGCGTAGATCATTGTAATTTTCTTCCGATTTTTAGTACATTAGCATAAGCACTTGATCTTTGGCGCTTAAAGCTTGCAGGTTTAATCCCCACAAGATAAATTTGTGTAAAAACAAGATAAAATTATAAAGGAACTGACTTAAATCCTTCGGGGTCTACTCTAAAACAGCGGAGCCCTGCGCGGGTGCGGCGCATGCTCTGTAGTCTGTATGCAATATGCACACAGCGAGGCGCCGCGGCATGATTGCTTTCGGCAGGAAAGTGTGTGAAAAGTCGCATTAATGGTAAATGTTGAATGTTGTTTATTGAATGGAATGCTCTATGAAGAGTTTTGTATAGACATTTTAAAAATAAATAATTCTGCTACAGATCATAATCACTCAAAACCGCTACGGGTTAACTACTAACTTCAAATTGCGAAAGAATTACCAAAAGTACTTATTGACGATGGGGCACGGGGTAGAACTTTGCTGGCGGACCCAGGGCTCCATTACATTACATTCACGAGCCGCGTATGCCAAATCGAAAATAATTTATTATTAAGCCATCTGTCGACATCCACTGTCAACTATGCAACGTTGACTGTACAATTAATGTAATGATTACTAAATTCTTTAAATATTAGTAGTTTTATTTCTTTTAGTATGTTTTATTTATTTACAAAAGGATTAATTCACCCCTGAATGTAGCTAATTAAAAAAATATGAGAAACATTGGCTGGATTTGATATTTAAATGCAGCGCGGACGTTACTTTTGCCACGCACAAGATGTTCCAAAGGAAATTATTCCTAATAACTAAGTATCAGTATTATGAATGATTATAATTTAATTACTATACAAAAAAATATTCATAAAATATTTTTATTTTTATGGCGAGTTTTTATCGAATTCGAGTGTAGTTTAATAAAAAAGGACATTTTAACAGATTATAAGGAATTAGTAAAAAGCGCGGGAATATGTGGGAGAGGTTTGCGAGTGACAGTTTATACTAATATTCGTATGTTTATGCGCGCGCGAATGTACGTCTGTTACAATTTACTAAATTTGGTTGTTGCTATTAGTTTTTTTGTTAATACTTTTTGTTATTTAGTTAGTTTCTTGTTAAGTTTGTGTTCTTTTTATTCGTTTTTCAAGTATGTCGCTTTTATACAATGCTCGTGAGTACGGGCACATGCTCATGTGTCTGGGGGAAGCTCTCGGAAATGCTTCTCGTGCTTTGAGGATTTATAGAGAAAAGTTCCCTAACGTTCGGCACCCGGTTGATTCACGGGTTATAACCGCTGCTTACTAACGAGTTTTAGAAAATCGTCCTATTGTTCCTATGGTCTCTGGTGGTGGGCGGCAAGATGATGTTCAGACTGAAGAAAGCATTTTGGACATAGTGCGCCGGAATCCGCGCTTAGGCACAAAAAGCGTTGCCAAATTACTCCGGCGGCGGGACGGATCGCGGGTTTCCCATTCTACTGTGCATAGGGTATTGCGCCGTAACAAAATGCGGCCCTACAAAGTGCACAAAGTGCAAGCTTTGATGCCCGGCGATCGCAATCGTCGTGAGAATTATTGCCAATGGCTTCTTGACCGACAAAGTCGGGAACCGGGGTTCATCGAACACGTCATCTGGACTGATGAGGCCACGTTCACCAGAAACGGATTGTGGAACAGGAGGAATATGCATGTATGGTCTGAAAATAACCCCCACGCGGTCCAAACAACAGGACACCAAATACGATGGTCGGTGAATGTATGGGCTGGTATCTTCAATGGCAAAATTCTCGGGCCTGTATTTTTGCCGCAGAGATTAAATGGATGCAGCTATTTAAGTTTCTTGAATGAAACCGTTCAAGACCTTTTAGACGATTTGCCGCTAGCGGAGTACCGTAGAGCGTGGTTCCAACATGATGGCGCACCTCCGCATATCGTAAGATCTGTCCGTGAGCGTCTTACGGCGATGTTTGGGAACCGTTGGATTGGCAGATTAGGGCCACAAGCTTGGCCTCCTCGCTCACCTGACTTAACCCCGTTAGACTTTTTTGTGGGGATATGTGAAGGAAAGGGTGTTCGACCGTGAGTGTGATGGTGCGGATGAAATGCGGCGTAGAATTCGAGATGTCTTGCGGTACCACGAAGTGCCGCCCTATCTTCGGCGTCTGGTGCACTCGTACCTTTCTGACAGGTACGTTGTGTATCCGGGCGCCGACGGGTGGCACCTTAGGGAAGTGTCGTGCGGTGTTCCACAGGGCTCGGTTCTTGGGCCGCTCCTGTGGAACATCGGCTACGACTGGGTGTTGCGTGGTACCAACCTTCGGGGCGTCGCTGTCGTCTGCTACGGGGACGACACACTAGTGACAGCGACGGCCAGGACATTCCAGAGGTCCGCCCTGCTCGCCTCGTTCGGTACTGGACTGGTGGTGAGCAGGATTCGGCGACTGGGCCTCACGGTGGCCCTCGACAAGACCGAGGCCGTGTGTTTCCACGGACCTCGGTGTGGGCCACCGCCGGGGGCCCACATCACGGTGGAAAGCGTGCGGATTCCCGTCGGCTCGAGGATGAAATACCTCGGTCTCGTCCTCGACAGTCGATGGGATTTCCGCGCGCACTTTGAGGAGTTGTCGCCGAAGCTGGTGAGGGCGGCGGGCGCACTGGGGCGCCTGTTGCCCAACACTGATGGTCCTGGCATCACTTGCCGAAACCTTTATGCTGGAGTCGTGCGGTCCATGGCCCTCTACGGGTGTCCCGTTTGGGCCGGGTCCCTGGGCGATCGTTGCGTCCGCCTGCTGCATCGTCCGCAGCGCATGGTGGCGCAGCGAATAATCAGGGGCTACCGCACGGTCTCGCACGAGTCGGCCTGCGTATTGGCGGGAACTCTGCCCTGGGTGCTGGACGCGAGGACCCTCTCGTCGGCTTTCTTCCGGCGAGAGGAGGCGTCCGGCCGTGGGCAGAGGTTGGTCCCCCGAGAGGTCGAGGCCTTGTTGGCCTCCCTCCGCAGGTCCGCTGTGGAGGAGTGGCGTTCCAGGCTGGAGAACCCTAGTGCTGGTACGAGGACCGTCGCGGCAGTGCGACCTGTCCTCGAGCAGTGGCTGGACAGGCGCCACGGCGCGCCGACATACCGGCTGACGCAGGTGCTCACCGGGCACGGCTGCTTCGGTGCGTACCTGTGTCGCGTAGCCGGAGCCGAGGAATCCGCCGTGTGCCACCACTGTGGCAACTGCCGCGAGGACACGGCCCAGCACACACTCGAGGAATGCCCAGCCTGGGACGAGGAGCGCAGCGCTCTCACTGCGGTTTTAGGTGGAGACCTCTCCCTGCCGGCCGTGGTCGCCGCCATGGTCGGCAGCCAGAGGTCGTGGCGAGCCATGCTCTCCTTCTGCGAGCGCGTCATGTTGCAGAAGGAGAGCGTCGAGCGGGATCGGGAGCAGAACGATCCCGCTCGTCGTCACCGCAGACGACGAACTAGGCGCCGGGACGCCAACTAACCCGGCGCCGCAGAGGCCACACGGGGCCGCCTTCCCTATCCTGGCGGCCCGCGAGACGTAACGCCAAAGGCGTTTGAAGCCGCGTCGCTCTAAGCGGCAGTGCACAAGGAGGCGGTCCTGGCGCGTCTGTTCAGCAGTATCCCGGGGCCGTCTCCAAAGTGCACCGATGGTGGCCAACGCGGGGTTTTTAGTCGGTATTTCGGTGCGCAGACTACGATAGGGACCCGACCCAGCTCCACGTCTCGCTGGGCCGGAAGGCGCACCGGTGAGTCCGACACACCCCCGCCCCTTCGGGGGTGGGATGGTCCGTAAAGGGATTTTCCCCGCGAGAAAAAAAAAAAAAAAAATGGTTGCCTGTAAAGTCGGTTTTACGGGCGAAGATTTTACGTGACAACGTCTTTTTCTCGGTAGAATATTTATTGATATGAATATAATTAAATTGCACAATAGGAACAAGGAATTGAATGAAAATAAGAATTGCACAAATTTTAACTATAGAAATATATTTTGTTTACTAAAACATTGTACATGTAATGACGAATCTAAGCACTCCATATTTTCACTACAGACACAGCTGACGATACTTTAACCACACGTGTGAACTTGTATTGTGACGCTTTCTTGTTTTTCCAACGCCAAGAACGTTCGAGAAAGACAAAGACAGAGACACAAGCATGCGCCGATTCAATGCGCCTAATTCTCTAGTGCTGCGCGCGCACCGTTACGTTACCGGGCGTTACACTTTTTCATAAGTGGCTCCCAGCCGCAACCTAATTTAAGACGTTGTCACGTCAATAAGAAAAATCGTATTTTGCCTGCTCTCGATTGTCGAGCTCGTCAAGACGATTCCTCTGACTCCAAACACGGGGGGTTTACTTTAAGAAATGACGGAGTTATGCCTGGACAAATATTTTAGGGGAGAGAGGGAGGAATTTGGGGATTTGGTTGGGGCCAATCTGTAGAGCTCACCGAGCCGGTTCCAAAGATACCAAACTCGGTGGATCTACGATCTATATTGGCCGAGATAGGATTGGGGGGGGGGTGAGGTAAATTTTCGGGGTGGGGGTAAGGGAGGGGGGGAGGAAGGTTTCGTGGGGAGGCTAACTTAAATTAATTTTTTGGAGGTAAAATATTTTTTTTTGGGGGGGTAATTTTTTGCGTAATTTGGGATTTCTGGCGGGGTCAATTTGTAGCCCTCACCAAGACGGTTCCGAGGATACCAAACTCGGTGGGTCTACAACCTAATTTAAGACGTTGTCACGTCAAAAAAAAAAAAAAGGTAGGGGTGCGATGGGGTGCGATGTCGGAAACCTCCACGTGGTGCACCCTGGGCAACGTGGGTCATCGTAGTTGCAGTTCTGCAACTACTATGGCCGACGGCGAATATCCGACGGGGAGGGCAGGGGGTTTGGCGGTCGCTGTCTTTTGTGGCGGCCGCCTCCATCTGTCGTTGCAGGCGAGATCCTCCATTTGGGTCACCCTCCGGTTCTGTCCCGGAGGTTTCGGCGGGCCCGGTGTGCGCTTACCCCGCCGCCGGGCGGGCTGTGGGAGTGTCCCTCCCACGGTCACCGTCGCATATCGTAATCCGGTTGTGAGGTTTGTGGTCATGTCTCGCACTCCTGCCGGACCGAGGGTCTTGGCTTAACCGCCCGGACCGCGAGGGAGGATGCCTCTATAAAAAGTACCCCGAATCCTAAGCGGCGGCGCACCGCGAGGGGATGCATGGCTGATGGGCAGTTCAGTCTCTAGTGCGACCCCCGCCAGAGTACCGGCCGACCCTCTGGCGGGTTACGCTAGGCTTACCCAGGTACAGGGGGCACTGCCTGGGCGGACCTTCTTTTCCCCCATACTCGTGGGAACAAAAATGGATACCTCATTTAAAAAAAACAATAAAACAAGAGATTGTTCCGTAGTGGTGGAGAGGTTACCTGACTCGGACACTTCACAAGCGTCCAGTCGGGTACCTTCCTTAATGGGACCGCCTGTGGTGAGGAACGCGCCATCCCGCGACTTCGATTCGGAGTCCGGGATGAGCAGCGACTCATCGCGAGCGAAGAAAAGCCGCACAAGGCAGCGAGGGACACGTCCTGCTGAAAAGCGGCAGAGAGGAAGCGATGGTGGCAGTACGGCGGAGACGGACTCCCGTGCTGCCACAAAAAAGCTGAAACGGAAGCCCCCGGCTCCAGCGGGGAGCTCGTGTGACGACGACGCCGTAGAAAGGGCGAAGGCGGCGTACGAGGCGGCGCTTGAAAGCGAGTGCATCGCAGAGGCCGAGGCGATGGAGGCGGATGAGGCCGATCTGCGGAAGGCCAAGGAGGCGCATCCCTGGACAAAGCCGGCTCCAAAAGATGCGCCGCCGGTCACTCGCAGCGAGGCCCTCACGCGAATGGCGGAGCGGCTCCGACACGTGTCCCGGACGTCCCGACACTTAAAGGGAACATACGTTCGGGACATCAACGAAAGCGTGTCGGAGCTGTTGGCGTTGGCGCAAGAGCCGGCCCCTGCGGAGCTTGCCAGGGTTGAGGCGGAGAACCGCGAACTCCGCCAGAAAGTGACGGCGTTGGAGGCAGCCCTTACCACTCAGGGCAAGATGATTGCGGACCTGATGGCGTCGGTCAGGTCACAGCAGCGGCCAGCGGCTGAGCTGGCATCCGGCGTTCCGGAGGCAGATGCTCTGAAGCAGCTGCTAGAGGTGTACATGGCGAAAGTCGACGAAAAACTAGAGGCGATCGCCATGCGGCTGCCTCCGGAGCCGATTCTCCGGCCTCCGCTGGCTGCCGACAGGGCCAGAGCCAAGGCAGCCCCGCAGTCACAGGGAGTTGTTGCGGGAACACCGGCCGCTTCATGGCCGGCCCTTGGAGCGGGAAAGAGAAAAGCCGCCCCTGCGGCTGCTGGCCGCCCCGCAGCAGCTGCCCGGCCGATCGCGGCCTCAACGGCCCCGCCGCCAGTCGTAGCACGGGAACCGCGAGGACGAGCCCGAGGCAACCGGAAGCGCGCCCCGCCTCGGTCGCAGACGCCACACCCGCCCCCGCAACCCGCCACATCCACGGAGACTCCGTGGACTGTGGTGGCAAAGAGGGGCAAGAAGAAGTCCCGGGTGGCTCAACAGCCACCCCAGACCCCACGCAGGGCTGCTCCCCAGCTCCGCCTCCCGCGCAAAGCCGCCGTGACTCTTACGGTGTCGCCGGAGGCGTTGAAGCGGGGAGTAACCTACGCACAAGTCCTGCGTGAGGTCCAAGCCAAGGTGGACCTGGCCAACATTGGCATCACAGCTGGGCTAAGGTCAAGGCGGATTGCCACCGGGGCTTTCCTCTTCGAGGTGCCCGGGCCTGAGTCGGAGGCGAGGGCCGACTCCCTCGTCGCCAAAATGAGGGAGGTCCTTCGCGGGTCGGGCGAGGACGTACGTGTCTCCCGGCCCGTGAAGACGGCGGAACTGCGGGTCTCGGGGCTGGACGCATCGGCCACCCCCGAGGCAGTCGCAACGGCCATCGCCCGTCTCGGCGAGTGCTCCCCCGACGATGTCAAAGTCGGGGAGATTCGCGACGACCGCTCGGGCCTGGGCGCGGTGTGGCTCCGCTGTCCGGCGAAGGCAGCGGAGAAAGTTGTGAAGGCGGGGCGCGTCCTCGTGGGTTGGGTGGCAGCGGCAGTGCGGCTGCTTGAGGCCCGGCCCCTGCGCTGCTACCGATGCCTCTATAAGGGGCATGTGAGGGTACAATGCACCGGCGAGTGCGACCGCAGCGGGCTCTGCTACCGCTGCGGTCAACCGGGACATAAGTCCCGGGAGTGCTCCGCGGACCCGCACTGCGCAATTTGCGCAGATGCCGGGAAACCCGCGGACCACCGGGTGGGCGGCAAGGCCTGCGCTGCCTCCTCGGTCCCGCACCGTACACAACGCGGTGTGGGAGCCGAGGTTGCGACGCGGCCGCAACCGTCCCGCCCTGAGGCGATGGAGATCGCCCATACATAAATGGACTTAAGTTTCCTCCAGGCGAACATCAACCACTGCCAAGGAGCACAGTACATGCTCGAACAGTCCCTGGCGCAGTGGTTGATTCACGTGGCTGTGGTCGCCGAGCCATACTCTGTCCCTGCCCGCGACGACTGGGCAGGGGACCTTGATGGCTCGGTGGCCGTCTTCACCCAGGGCGCCGCCGGCTCTCCGCCCTTCGAAAAAGTAGCGAAGGGTGCGGGATGCGTGGCGGTCCTGGTGGGAGGGGTGTGGATAGTGGGAGTCTATTTCTCTCCCAACAGGTCCCAGGCGGAATTCGAGACTTTCCTCGCGCGCCTGGGGGCCCTGGTACAGCATGACAGCCAGCCTCGCCCCGTGCTTGTAGCCGGCGACTTCAACGCCAAATCCTCGGCTTGGGGTTCGTCGGTGACCGACGCGCGGGGCGAGGCCCTGGAGGAATGGGCGATCTCCATCGGGTTAGTCGTCCTGAATCGGGGGTCGGAGACCACGTGCGTGCGGCACAACGGCGGTTCGGTGGTGGACGTCACGTTCGCCACCCCGGCCCTTGCCCGCCGTGTTCGGTTGTGTTCGCACGATGCACGCGATTTTGCGGGTCAAGGCACAGGCGGAAGAAGCGGTGTCCCGGGGCAACGTCGTGGTGGCGGTGTCTCTCGACATCGCCAACGCCTTCAATACCATGCCCTGGGCCTGCATTGTTGAAGCACTGCGGTACCACGAGGTGCCGCCCTATCTCCGGCGCATGGTGCACGCGTACCTCTCTGAAAGGTGCGTAGTGTACCCGGGCGCCAACGGGTGGCACCGAAGAGCGGTGACGTGCGGTGTTCCGCAGGGATCGGTTCTGGGTCCGCTCCTGTGGAACATCGGGTACGATTGGGTGCTCCGTGGTACCAACCTTCGGGGCGTCGCTGTCGTCTGCTATGCGGACGACACACTGGTGACAGCGACGGCCAGGACTTTCAGGAGAGCCGCACTGCTAGCCTCGTTTGGTACGGGACTGGTGGTTGGCAGGATTCGGCGACTGGGCCTCACGGTGGCCCTGAATAAGACCGAGGCCGTGTGTTTCCACGGACCTCGGTGTGGGCCCCCACCAGAGGCCCACCTCACAGTGGATGGCGTGCGGGTTCCCGTCGGCTCGAGCATGAAGTATCTTGGCCTCATCCTCGACAGCCGATGGGATTTCCGCGCGCATTTTGAGAAGTTGTCGCCGAAACTGGTGAAGGCGGCGGGCGCACTGGGGCGTCTGCTGCCCAACACCGATGGTCCTGGCATCCCTTGCCGAAACTTGTATGCTGGAGTCGTGCGGTCCATGGCCCTCTACGGGAGTCCCGTTTGGGCTGAGTCCCTGAACCCTCGTTGCGTCCGCCTGCTGCACCGTCCGCAGCGCATGGTGGCGCAGCGAATCGTCAGGGGTTACCGCACGGTCTCGCACGAGGCGGCCTGCGTTCTTGCGGGAACTCTGCCCTGGGAGCTCGACGCAAAGACCCTCTCGTCTGTCTTCTTTGGACGAGAGGAGGCGTCCCAGCGCGGGCAGAGACTGGTGTCCCGAGAGGTCGAGGCAATGCTGGCCTCCCTCCGCAGGACCGCCGTGGAGGAGTGGCGTTCCAGGTTGGAGAACCCCAGTGCTGGCACGAGGACCGTCGCGGCAGTGCGACCTGTCCTCCAACAGTGGCTGGAGAGGCGCCACGGTGCGCCGACATTCCGGTTGACGCAGGTGCTCACCGGGCACGGCTGCTTCGGTGCGTACCTGTGTCGCGTAGCCGGAGCCAAGGAATCCGCCGTGTGCCACCACTGTGGCAACTGCCGCGAGGACACGGCCCAGCACACACTCGAGGAATGCCCAGCCTGGGACGAGGAGCGCAGCGCTCTCACTGCGGTTTTAGGTGGAGACCTCTCCCTGCCGGCCGTGGTCGCCGCCATGGTCGGCAGCCAGAGGTCGTGGCGAGCCATGCTCTCCTTCTGCGAGCGCGTCATGTTGCAGAAGGAGAGCGTCGAGCGGGATCGGGAGCAGAACGATCCCGCTCGTCGTCACCGCAGACGACGAACTAGGCGCCGGGACGCCAACTAACCCGGCGCCGCAGAGGCCACACGGGGCCGCCTTCCCTATCCTGGCGGCCCCCGAGACGTAACGCAAAACGCGTATGAAGCCGCGTCGCTGTAAGCGGCAGTGCACAAGGAGGCGGTCCTGGCGCGTCTGTTGAGCGGTATCCCGGGGCCGTCTCCAAAGTGCACCGATGGTGGCCAACGCGGGGTTTTTAGTCGGTATTTCGGTGCGCAGACTACGATAGGGACCCGACCCAGCTCCACGTCTCGCTGGGCCGGAAGGCGCACCGGTGAGTCCGACACACCCCCGTCCCTTCGGGGGTGGGATGGTCCGTAAAGGGATTTTCCCCGCGAGAAAAAAAAAAAAAAAAAAAAAAAGGTTAGGTTAGGTTAGGTTGGGGTGCTATGTCGGGAACCTCCACGTGGTGCACCCTGGGCAACGTGGGTCATCGTAGTTGCAGTTCTGCAACTACTATGGCCGACGGCGAATATCCGACGGGGAGGGCAGGGGGTTTGGCGGTCGCTGTCTTTTGTGGCGGCCGCCTCCATCTGTCGTTGCAGGCGAGATCCTCCATTTGGGTCACCCTCCGGTTCTGTCCCGGAGGTTTCGGCGGGCCCGGTGTGCGCTTACCCCGCCGCCGGGCGGGCTGTGGGAGTGTCCCTCCCACGGTCGCCGTCGCATATCGTAATCCGGTTGTGAGGTTTGTGGTCATGTCTCGCACTCCTGCCGGACCGAGGGTCTTGGCTTAATCGCCCGGACCGCGAGGGAGGATGCCTCTATAAAAAGTACCCCGAATCCCAAGCGGCGGCGCACCGCGAGGGGATGCATGGCTGATGGGCAGTTCAGTCTCTAGTGCGACCCCCGCCAGAGTACCGGCCGACCCTCTGGCGGGTTACGCTAGGCTTACCCAGGTACAGGGGGCACTGCCTGGGCGGACCTTCTTTTCCCCCACACTCGTGGGAACAAAATGGAAGATTCTAATAATAAAACCAAAAATCTGCGATGTTCTGTGGTTGTTGAAAGGCTGCCTGATGTGGACGCTTCTCAAGCGTCCAGTCGGGCATCCTCTTCGATGGGTCCACCTGCGGAGAGGACCGCGCCAACCCGTGACTTCGAATCGGAGTCCGGGATGAGCAGCGACTCTTCGCAGGCGTGTAAAAGAGACGCAAAGGTACGAGGGTCCCGGTCTGCTGAGAAGCGGCAGAGGGCCAGTGATGGTGGTAGTGCGGTGGAGACGGACTCCCGTGCTGCCACCAAAAAGAAACAGACGGAGACCCCTAGCTACGAAGCATAGCTCGGATGCCGAGGACGAGGAACTCGAAAGGGCTCAGGCGGCTTATGACGCAGCTTTGGACGTAGAGCGCGTCCACGAGGCTCAGGCTATGGAGACAGATGAGGCCGAGCTGCGAAAGGCCAAGGAAGCTCACCCTTGGACTAAACCGGCTCCCAGGGGTGAAACCCCGGTCACCCGCAGCGAGGTGCTGATGAAGATGGCGGAGCGGATCCAGAATGTCTCTCGGACGTCCCGACATTTAAAGGGCACGTATGTCAGGGACCTGAACGAGAGCGTGTCGCAGCTGCTGGCGCTGGCACAGGAGCCGCCCCCTGCGGAGCTCGCAAGAGCAGAAACGGAGAAGCGTGCCCTCCGCGACAAGGTGACGGCACTGGAGGCGGCCTTGGCTGCCCAAGGGAAGATCCTGCAGGAGCTGCTGGCCACGCAGCAACGACCAGTGGTGGAGTTGGCAGACTCCTCTGGATTTTCCCCGCGAGAAAAAAAAAAAAAAAAAAAAAGGTTAGGTTAGGTTAGGTTAGGTTTTTTTTTTTTTTTTTTTTTTTTCGGGCTCCACGCCCGTCTCCTTCCCCTAACTAGAGTCAGAGATGTTTTATTTCTACACTTGTCTCTTACTGTCATATTTACTAACTAGTCTCCTTCTTTGGGAGACCCTACTTTTGCCTAGTCTCCTTCTTAGGGAGACCCTACATATGCCTGTGGTAATACTTATTCTATGAGGTCAACACGGTACACATATTATATTTTTACTTTTCTCTTTTCATTTCCTTTTTTTTTTTTTCCCTTTTTTTGGTTTGTTTTATTTTTATTATATATTATTTTTTTCATCTTTTTGTTTCTGTTTTTTTTTTTTTTTTTTTTTTTTCCTTGTTATTAGTTTTTATTGCTTTTTTCTATCTTTTGTAAAATACTTAATCACTATCACATATATCTAAACATCTTTTTTTTTATATTCTAATAATTAGTAACTAATTATTATATAATCTCTATTATATAACTTAGTTTACTATTCTTACTTATTTCTTACATTTATACTTAATGCTATTTTCTTACAATATTTTAAAAACTTTTGTCTACTTTGCTTACATATTAATATTTTACATAAAGACTGTTTCTTAACTGATTTTTCTATTTCGCATTCTAACTCGTATCTTTGCTTGAGGTACACAGGGCATTCAGTTAGCGCGTGCACAATGCTTTCAGTTTCTTCTGGGTCACAAATGCATGCCGGGCTCTCCTTGCACTTGAATCGGCTCAAGTACTCGGAGAACCCGCCATGCCCCGTGAAGACTTGCGTCAGTATTGGGTCAGTCCCAATTTTTGTGACGAGTTTGAAGGCCTCCGCGGCGTCCGGGAAGAAGAGCTTCGTAGTTGAGGCCGTTTCACCCGTAATATAGCGCCCGTTCCATTCATCTATAGACTCCATACGGATTTGTCTCTTGACGAATGAAACGGGACACTTATTATAGTGGGCCTTGACCTTGAGTTTCAGCGCAGCATCCTTCGCGAGTTCATCGGCCCGTTCGTTACCCTCCATCCCCGCATGTGCTTTAATCCAAAAAAGGTCCAAAATTTTGCCACTTTCTTTAATTTTTTGCATTTCATTTTGAATTTTGTTAGCTAAAGGATGGAGGGAGAAACCGTTGGAGATTGTTTCTAACGCCGCTCTTGAATCGCTCAGGATGCTGCACCTCTTACTGCCACTCTTTGCTACTTCCTCCACGGCTCCACGCAAGGCCAACATCTCTGCCTGGTAGACGGTACAGAAGTCCTCCAGCTTGAGCTTTTTGGTTTTAATTTCTTGGCCATCTTCCCAAATGGAGATGGCAGCTCCTACTTTTCCCTGGATCTTACTGCCGTCCGTGTAAATTTTCCGGCCTGTTATTAGGTTTACTTCTGTACCGTCCACCAGGCACCGATAGTGCACTGCCCCTCTTTGCGCTGGATGTTCGAGAGATGCGAAGGCCACAGGACATTCCACCTCCCGGTCTCCCACTACTCGCCTGGAATACCCCCTCTTGACCTCGAATAGGGATGCATTTTCCCTAACCCGTATATCAAGAGGCAGTATTCCGGCGAGCAAAAGGGCCGAGTTCAGCGAAACAGTTTTTGTAGGCCTTCGCAATCTTTTGTGCAAACCCCCTTTGGACGACTGCGAGCTGCTTCCTGACCCCTAATTTTTGTGAGGCTGGAGCCCACACGCTTGCTGCGTATAAAATTGTTGGCTCTACGACAGCCGTATACAACAATTTCACGATGTCTGGACCCAAACCCCACTGCAATTTTGCTGTCCTTGATAGTCTGTTATAAAAGACAACAGCTTTCCTACAAACTTCGGACACGTGAGTCTTGAATGTAAGCCCGCTGTCAATCGTGACCCCAAGTATTTTAATACTCTTTTCTAGACCAACGTTGACGCCACCCATGTGAAGGATTGGGGTATCGTACTTTAACTTTCTTGTTATCACCATTGCCTTGGTCTTGTGTGGCGCGAATTTAAGTTTATTTCTGATACCCCAATCCCTCACATAGGCTAACGTTTCGTTGGCCTGCTTTTGGATCTGGCTGGTTTCCGTGCCGTCGAACACCAATACTACGTCGTCCGCAAACGCTTGATAGTAACCTCCTCTGCTTTCTAATCCCGATAACAGTGGGTCGAGGAGTAGGTTCCAGAAGGTTGGACCCCCAATGGAACCCTGTACACACCCTTTTGAGGTCCACCTCTCGTACTCCACTCCTGCATACCTGAGTTTGACTTTTCTGCTCTCTAGGTAGCTGTCAATGACTCTCCTGATGTTGATTGGGCACTTTTCCTCCGACAGTCTGACCCTGATAGCCGGCCACCAGGCGCTATCGAAGGCTCCCTCTATGTTTAATGATATCAGAACAGTGATCTTCTTCTCTTCCAGTTTCTGTCTGATATGTCGCATTAAAACATAGAGGGAGTCCTCGGTGCTCCTTTGGGGCACAAAGCCAAACTGTCGGGGGCTCGTGCGTGGATGAAGGTACCACCTCACTCGACCCACTACCATCTTCTCCAGGATTTTACCCATCACTGGTAACAGGCCTATCGGTCGGTAGGACTTCGCGCTGGTGTAATCGTCCTTGCCAGGTTTTCGGAGTATTATCACCGTGGCTTCTTTCCAGCTGGTTGGGAAATGACCCAGCTCCAGGCATTTGTTGGCCAGTGATAGATAAAACCCTGGGTGCTTTTCTATCGCCTGCTTGCAGATGTCTGCAGTCAGGCCGTCTGCTCCTGGGGCTTTCTTCGGATTGAAGCTACTTGCTGCCGTATGTAGTTCATCGATTGTAAACGGTTGGTCATGGTTCTCATCATTGACTACCTTGTTTACTCGAGCGGCAGCTTTTCTCGTTCGCTGATGGTCTGCGTTATCTTCGTTTATATTGTCCTCAGGATAGAAGGTTACCGCCAGCAGCTCCGCCGATTCCGCAGCACTAAGCGTCCGCCCCTCCTTTGTCAATGGCATGTCCTCGTGTTTACTTGACACTTTTCCCACAGCTCTATAAACTCCGTCCCATATTGTCTCCTTTCCCTGCTTTCCACAAAACTCCTTCCAACTCTCGATTTGTGCCATTTTGGCCTCCTTCTCATATTCTTCTTTCTTTTTCAGGTACTCTGCGACCACCCTGTCTCTCCGGATCGGCGCTGCACATCGGATTCTCCTTTTCCTGGTGGTGACTTCCCGTTTCAACCTGGCGAGTTTCTCCGACCACCAAGGTAAGTTCATTTTATTATTTGTTTTAATTAATGGTATTGTTTTGTCACATGCTTCTTTTACTGCTTTTATATATTTGTTTGTTATGTTATCTAGTTCTGATTTATTTTTATTTGCTTTATTTCTGTTTCGTTTATTTTGTTGTCTATCATAAGTTTTCCTATTTCTTCTCTAAATTTTTCCCAATCTGCTTTTTTCGTTTTGTATCTTTTTGTTGTTTTTGCATTTTGTTTATTGTTACATTTTGTTTGACTTTTTTTGTGTCATTTTTGTGTGCCATGGAGTCGTCTATTCTCCAGCCCTCCACCAGGGTCTGGATGTCCTCAGTGCAGGCCGTGATGTCAATGTGGCTGGTGAGTAGTCTTCCACCTCGCACTGTCTGGAAGGTCGGATGTTCCCCTTCATTGAGTACCTGGAGACCGTACTCTTCCAACATACCTGCCAGTTCTTCTCCCCTGGTGTCAGTGTCCACGCCACCCCACCATATGCTCTTTGCGTTACTGTCGCCCCCTATGAGGATTCCATGGGGACCCAGTTTTCCAACTACTTCTCCCAGTTGCTCCAAGTATGGCCTGATGGGTTTGTCCGGCTCAAAGTAGAGTGAGATGACCACTAGTTTACGGATTCCCGTTTGGATCTTGACTACCGTGATGTTGGTTGTAGTGAAGGCTGGGCATTGGGTTACGGTCAAGTCTTCATTGAATACAACAATGGCTGACTTAACCGGAGCCCCTTGTCCATTTTCGCCCTGGAAGATCCTCATCCCCCTGTGGTCTCTCACCCTACCTTGGCTACCCACGTATGGCTCCTGAAGCAAAGCAATGTCGATGTTGCGTTTTTTAGCCTCCAGGAGGAATTCAATTGTTGCCAATTGTTTCCTTTGTAGGTTTGCCTGGGCTACTGACACCGACATCGCGTTTACTGGGGAAGCCATCTGATCTGGGTTGCTGGTGTCCACTTTAGCAATATGCTATTGTGGATCGTGCCAGTTGTTCCCACTTCCTCCTCACAGGGCACTCTGAGCTAAATGCGTTGTGTTCAGCTCCGTTTATCTTGTTCTTGGCACAGTTGCAGCACGTCCGGGGGTATGTTCGCCATCCAGTCAGAGCATTCTGACCGGAGGTGAGCCCCCCCACAGTGACTGCATGTGTCCACTTGTTCGCGGCAGAAACGCTTGCCGTGACCGTAGCCCAGGCAGCGCGAACACTGGATCAGGGGAGACTGGTCTTCTACTCTCACCCTCTGTAGATCGATATGGACGGTCCCTTCTTCGATCAGTCTTTTCCAGATCCTTGGTGGCTCCTGTATAGCCACATGTGACGTATGCGGGTTCCGTGCTCTCCTTCTAAATTTAATTTTGAAAGCAGGTACCGTCCCCGCATTCATCTCCCAGCAGGTCTTTGTTCTGGGTAATGAGGGCCTGAATTATGTCCTCGTCCTTGTTGTAGCTGAGGACATCCTTCAGCACCACCAATGGCTCCTTGTTTTTGATCTCTTCCATTTTCAGATCTTTGCCTCCTGTCTTAATTATTTCCTTAATCCTTCCTAGTTCTTCCTTCGATCTACATCCTACTATGACTTTCCGGTCTTTGGCTTTCCTTATTTGGTCGATTTTAATTCCGTCTTCCTTTGCCTTAAGGGTGGTCCGTAGTCTATCCAACACTTGTTCACCTGTGACGTACTGGTCCTCGGAGGTTATAACGATAGAGTGCATTTCTGCACCCATCTGCATGTTCCCCCGTGAACCACCCGCCACAGTAGCGTAGCTTCTTCCTTCTTTCCACTCCTCTCTGTGTTTTCCTTAACTCTTCTCCTAATTTTTCCATCTCTTCTTTATTTTTCTTCAGCATTTCACTGTGTTCGTCTATCTTTTTAACAAGTTCCGAATTATAGTTATCCCTTCCTTCCACCGGTAAGCTACCAGTTGGTTTGGCCGTTTTGGTCAATTCGATATTTCCTTTATCTTTGTGTCCTTTCCCTGTTTTTTCCGTTTCCGCCTCTTTCACCAGCTTAAATAGTTTGTCTGCCGCTTCCAGTACATCTGTCTTTATGTCTGTCTTTAGGTTCCTGCTTGCATTGATCTGCAGCTTAATTTATCCAGCAGGCTCTTGCTTCGGTCACTCTACTCACATGCCTGACTTCTGTAGGTGATTGCACTCCAGGTAACGCGGGTGCTGGTTCCATTCTAAAACCCTTCGATTCTGTTGAGGGCCCTTTGGGTTTTGGTTTCACAGACTCGGCGGCACTGGATCCTTCAGATTTTTCAATCTGAGTTTCCAGGCTCCGACGTGCCTGTGCAACCTTAGACCCGCTGGCACCCTTTGGGCTGAGGGATTTTTCTGGGGTCTTACTCATGCGGTCTTTTGCTGGTGTACGGTATCCAAACATCGTGAGTTATTGAGGGTAAGTATGGGTTAAAAAGTGTTAGGGGAATGCGTCAAGTTATAATTCCTACAAGTGTAGAGGGCTTGTAGGAGGTTTATTGTATAATTTCCGTCTGGTTAGTGAGTGTAACTGCTCACTAACTGTCAATAATTAGATACTAATACCTATTTCTTTTTCAGGTGCCGGTATTGAGCAGCTCGTCGTGTCCAGCAAGGTGGTTTCCCGAGTGTGAGTCGGGTAAGTAAGACTTTGTTTATTCTTTATATTCACACGATACAATATAACAGTAAATATTAAATAAATAATGTCTTAAATATTTTTATCTTATTAAGGGGGGAGTTATCTTAATAATAATTCTTAAAATTAATCTTATTGGCTACTTATGAACTATTTAGGCCAATTTCCGACGGTGAAAATTATTCTTAGTAAGTACTAAAATTTTGGCCTAGATTCGAGTGCATCATTCGAAAGGCCTTCGGACGCTGAATCCAACAAGCCCAAACTCGGGTATTCTATCATAAAGGACGACCGAGATACTGATGTTTCAATTTTTCCAATATGGCGGCCGGATTTTGGTTTTCGCCCGTTTCTTGGGCCTCTGTTGCTCAATTTCACCCGAGTTTGGGCTCGTTTGATTCGTGGTGACTTCGCGGATGCGTCAGGGTTGTCAGTACCAAAAAATTTTTGGAAATTTTTGTGTCTCTTTTTGGGTCCTATAACAAGGACCTGGTCTTAATTAACTTGGCATCCAAACCCGGTTAGGTTAGGTTAGGTTAGGTTAGGTTAGGTTAGGTTAGGGTGGGGTGCGATGTCGGAAACCTCCACGTGGTGCACCCTGGGCAACGTGGGTCATCGTAGTTGCAGTTCTGCAACTACTATGGCCGACGGCGAATATCCGACGGGGAGGGCAGGGGGTTTGGCGGTCGCTGTCTTTTGTGGCGGCCGCCTCCATCTGTCGTTGCAGGCGAGATCCTCCATTTGGGTCACCCTCCGGTTCTGTCCCGGAGGTTTCGGCGGGCCCGGTGTGCGCTTACCCCGCCGCCGGGCGGGCTGTGGGAGTGTCCCTCTCACGGTGGCCGTCGCATATCGTAATCCGGTTGTGAGGTTTGTGGTCATGTCTCGCACTCCTGCCGGACCGAGGGTCTTGGCTTAACCGCCCGGACCGCGAGGGAGGATGCCTCTATAAAAAGTACCCCGAATCCCAAGCGGCGGCGCACCGCGAGGGGATGCATGGCTGATGGGCAGTTCAGTCTGTAGTGCGACCCCCGCCAGAGTACCGGCCGACCCTCTGGCGGGTTATGCTAGGCTTACCCAGGTACAGGGGGCACTGCCTGGGCGGACCTTCTTTTTCCCCCATACTCGTGGGAACAAAAATGGATATTTCACAAAATAAAAACTCAAATAAATCTATTGACTGTGCAGTTGTAGTCGAAAGACTGCCCGATTCGGACAACTCTCGAGTGTCCAGTCGAGCAAGTTCGTCGAAGAAACAACCTGCGGAGAGGAACGCGCCATCCAGCGACTTTGACTCGGAGTCCGGGATGAGCAGCGACTCTTCGCAGGTGAAGAAAAGCCGCACAAGGCAGCGGGCACTTCGCCCTGCTGAAAAGCGGCCAAGGGCTAGCGACGGCAGTGGTAGCACGGTAGAGACCGACTCCCGAGCTGCCACAAAAAAACAGACCTCCGGCCCCAGTGTGGAGTCAGGACGCAGAGGACGACGCTCTTGGCAGGGCGCAAGTGGCGTATGAGGCGGCTCTTAACGAGGAGCGTGTCGCCGAAGTCGAAATGAAGGAG
This sequence comes from Hyles vespertilio, assembly GCA_009982885.2. NCBI lineage: Eukaryota > Metazoa > Arthropoda > Insecta > Lepidoptera > Sphingidae > Hyles > Hyles vespertilio. Next base: position 12,725 of record CM042809.1, on the reverse strand, counting down.
GCCGATGAGGCTGAGCTAAGAAGGGCCAAGAAAGCGCACCCCTGGTCGAAGCCAGCTCCAAGGGAAGCGGCCCCGGCTACTCGTAGAGAGGCTCTGTCTCGAATGGCGGAGCGACTCAACCACGTTGCTCGTACGGCCCACAATTTAAAGGGCACTTACATTAAGGAGCTGAAAGACAGCGTGGCTGAGCTGCTTGAGCTGGCCGAGGAACCGGCCTCCGCGGAGCTAACGCGGATGGAGGCCGAGAAGGCTACACTCCGGGAGAAAGTGTCAGCGCTGGAGGCGGCGCTTACTGCGCAAGGGAAGATCCTGGAGAGCCTCATGGCAAAGCTGAGCTCGATGGATCGACAGACATCTGAATCGAGGGTGTCCTCGGAGGTGGATCCACTGAAGGAACTACAAATACACATGGCGAAAGTGGATGCCAAACTGGAGGCTTTCGCCATGCGGCTGCCTCCAGAGCCTATCCTCAGGCCTCCACTGGCTGCGGATCGTAAGAGAGCTCAGGCAGACTCTCAGCCCCAGCGCCTTGCCACAGGGAGGCTAGATGCATCGTGGCCCGCACTAGGGGCGGGCGGTAGTAGGGTTGCCACGGCAGCTGCCAGCAGGACCTGCTGCAGAAGACCGGCCAGCAGCAGTCGCACCAAGGCCGCCGATAGTGGCCCCGCGGGAATCGCGAAAGCGAAATAGGGGGAACCGTAAACGGGCCCCGCTCAGACAGCCGTCGCAAGTATCGCGTCCGCCTCCCCAGCCCGCCACGTCCGCAGAGGCTCCGTGGACCGTGGTAGACAGAAGGGGAAAGAAGAAGTCCCGGGTGGCTCAAAAGCCAGCCCAGACCATGCGCAGGGCTGCTCCCCAGCTCCGCCTCCCGCGCAAAGCCGCCGTGACTCTCACGGTGACGCCGGAGGCGTTGAAGCGGGGAGTTACCTATGCAGAAGTCCTGCGTGAGGTCCAGAAGAAGGTGGACCTGGCCAGCCTCGGTATAACAGCCGGGCTGAAGTCTAGGCGCATAGCCACCGGGGCTTTTCTCTTTGAGGTGCCCGGGCCCGAGTCGGAGGCGAGGGCTGACTCCCTCATCGCCAAAATGAGGGAGGTCCTTCGTGGGTCGGAGGAGAACGTTCGCGTCTCTCGGCCTGTGAAGACTGCGGAGCTGCGGGTCTCGGGGCTGGACGCTTCAGCCAGCCCTGAGGCAGTCGCAGCGGCCGTCGCCCGTCTTGGCGAGTGCTCCTCCGATGACATCAAGGTCGGGGAGATCCGGGACGAGCGCTCGGGCCTGGGCGCTGTATGGCTCCGCTGTCCAGCGAAGGCGGCGGAGAAGGTTGTGAAGGCGGGACGCGTTCTCGTGGGTTGGGTGGCGGCGGCAGTACGGCTGCTCGAGCCCCGGCCCATGCGTTGTTACCGATGCCTGTACAAGGGGCATGTGCGGGTCCAATGCACCGGCGAGTGCGACCGTAGCGGGCTCTGCTACCGCTGCGGTAAACCGGGACACAAGGCGCGAGAGTGCTCCGCGGATCCGCACTGCACGATTTGTGCGGAGGCCGGGAAACCCGCGGACCACCGGGTGGGCGGTAAGGCCTGCGCTGCATCTTCGGTCCCGCCCCGCACTCAGCGCGGCGTGGGCGCCGGGGCTGTGGCGCGGCCGCAACCGGCCCGCCCAGAGATGATGGAGATCGCCCAGTCATAAATGGCGCTAAACTTCCTCCAGGCGAACATTAACCACTGCCAGGGAGCACAGGGCATGCTCGTCCAATCCCTGGCAGAATGGTCAATCCACGTGGCTGTCGTCTCCGAGCCACACTCTGTCCCCGACACTGATGAGTGGGCCGGGGACCTGGATGGCTCGGTGGCCATCGCCACACGGGGCGCTGCCGGCTCCCCGCCCTTCGAAAAAGTAGCGAAGGGCACGGGATGTGTGGCAGTTCTGTTGGGAGGGATTTGGGTAGTAGGTGTGTATTTCTCTCCTAGCAGGCGCCTGGCGGACTTTGAAAACTTTCTCGTCCGTCTGGCGGCCCTGGTGGTGCAAGACAGTCAGCCTCGCCCGGTGCTTGTAGCCGGCGACTTCAACGCCAAATCCTTGGCCTGGGGTTCGTCGGTGACCGATGCGCGGGGCGAGGCCCTGGAGGAATGGGCGATCTCCATGGGGCTGGTCGTCCTGAATCGGGGGTCGGAAAACACGTGCGTGCGGCAAAACGGCGGTTCGGTGGTGGATGTGACGTTCGCCACCCCGGCCCTTGCCCGCCGTGTTCAAGACTGGAGGGTCCTGGTCGAGGAGGAGTCGCTGTCCGACCATTTATATATACGGTACAGCGTCCAGACCTCCCAGGTCCCCGTCCAGTCCGGTGGTAGTCCGACTGTCGGTTTCATGGGCGGCCGGCGATGGGCCGTAAAACGCCTCGATGTGGAGGCGTTGAAGGAGGCCGCTTTAATTCAGGCGTGGCTCCCCGTACCGGACGGGCCGGTGCGGGTCGAGCAAGAGGCGGAATGGTTCGGGGTGGCGATGTCGCGCGTCTGCGACGCGGCCATGCCCCGGGTCACCCGCCTCCCAGCGAAGCGCCAGGTGTACTGGTGGTCGGCCGAGCTCACTGAGCTGCGTGCGGCTTGCCAAGTCGCGCGCCGCCGACTCGCCAGGCACCGTCGTCGTCGGACCCGTAGACCCGGCGACGACGAACAAGAGCGGCTCCTTCTCGACCTCCACAGAGAGGCGAAGAGAGCGCTGCGGGTGGCCATCGCACGAGCAAAGGCTGCGGCGAATGATGAGTTCCGGAGAACTCTCGACAGAGATCCATGGGGGCGTCCGTATCGCATGGCGATGAAAAAACTCCGCCCGTGGGCGCCCCCGCTGACTCAGAGTCTCCGGACCGATCTCGTCGAGGACGTCGTCGCGGCCTTGTTCCCGGCCACCGAGGAGTTCACTCCTCCACCGATGGCGCCACGTCCATCGGCGCCATCGTCGTCATCGGTTTCGGAAGGGATTATCCCGGAGGTTTCGCCGCAAGAATTGGAGGCGGCAGTGCTTCGGCTGCGGGGCAAAAACTCGGCCCCGGGGCTCGACGGGGTGCCCGGTCGTGTCTGGGTGCTAGCCGTCGAGTCGCTGGGTACGAGGCTCCGCGGCCTTTTCTCCGCGTGCCTGGAGCAGGGCATCTTCCCGTCGCGATGGAAGACGGGCAAGCTTGTCCTGCTTCGGAAAGAGGGGCGACCCGCAGAGTCGCCATCGGCCTACCGGCCCATCGTGTTGCTCGACGAGGTGTGCAAGCTTTTTGAGCGTATTGTTCACGCGCGCCTCGTCGAGCACTTGGAGGATACGGGCCCGGACTTGTTGGATTGCCAGTTCGGGTTCAGACAGGGCCGGTCCACGATCCACGCGATTTTGCGGGTCAAGGCACAGGCGGAAGAAGCGGTGTCCCGGGGCAAAGTCGTGGTGGCGGTGTCTCTCGACATCGCCAACGCCTTCAATACCATGCCCTGGGCCTGCATTGTTGAAGCACTGCGGTACCACGAGGTGCCGCCCTATCTCCGGCGCATGGTGCACGCGTACCTCTCTGACAGGTGCGTGGTGTATCCGGGCGCCAACGGGTGGCACCGAAGAGCGGTGACGTGCGGTGTTCCACAGGGATCGGTTCTGGGTCCGCTCCTGTGGAACATCGGGTACGATTGGGTGCTCCGTGGTACCAACCTTCGGGGCGTCGCTGTCGTCTGCTATGCGGACGACACACTGGTGACAGCGACGGCCAGGACTTTCAGGAGAGCCGCCCTGCTAGCCTCGTTTGGTACGGGACTGGTGGTTGGCAGGATTCGGCGACTGGGCCTCACGGTGGCCCTGAACAAGACCGAGGCCGTGTGTTTCCACGGACCTCGGTGTGGGCCCCCACCAGAGGCCCACCTCACAGTGGACGGCGTGCGGGTTCCCGTCGGCTCGAGCATGAAGTATCTTGGCCTCATCCTCGACAGCCGATGGGATTTCCGCGCGCATTTTGAGAAGTTGTCGCCGAAACTGGTGAAGGCGGCGGGCGCACTGGGGCGCCTGCTGCCCAACACCGATGGTCCTGGCATCCCTTGCCGAAACTTGTATGCTGGAGTCGTGCGGTCCATGGCCCTCTACGGGAGTCCCGTTTGGGCCGAGTCCCTGAACCCTCGTTGCGTCCGCCTGCTGCACCGTCCACAGCGCATGGTGGCGCAGCGAATCGTCAGGGGTTACCGCACGGTCTCGCACGAGGCGGCCTGCGTTCTAGCGGGAACTCTGCCCTGGGAGCTCGACGCAAAGACCCTCTCGTCTGTCTTCTTTGGACGAGAGGAGGCGTCCCAGCGCGGGCAGAGACTGGTGTCGCGAGAGGTCGAGGCCATGCTGGCCTCCCTCCGCAGGACCGCCGTGGAGGAGTGGCGTTCCAGGTTGGAGAACCCCAGTGCTGGCACGAGGACCGTCGCGGCAGTGCGACCTGTCCTCCAACAGTGGCTGGAGAGGCGCCACGGTGCGCCGACATTCCGGCTGACGCAGGTGCTCACCGGGCACGGTGCTTCGGTGCGTACTTGTGTCGCGTAGCCGGAGCCGAGGAGTCCGCCGTGTGCCACCACTGTGGCAACTGCCGCGAGGACACGGCCCAGCACACACTGGAGGAATGCCCAGCCTGGGACGAGGAGCGCAGCGCTCTCACTGCGGTTTTGGGTGGAGACCTCTCGCTGCCGGCCGTGGTCGCCGCCATGGTCGGCAGCCAGAGGTCGTGGCGAGCCATGCTCTCCTTCTGCGAAGCGCGTCATGTTGCAGAAGGAGAGCGCCGAGCGGGATCGGGAGCAGAACGATCCCGCTCGTCGTCACCGCAGACGACGAACTAGGCGCCGGGACGCCAACTAACCCGGCGCCGCAGAGGCCACACGGGGCCGCCTTCCCTATCCTGGCGGCCCCCGAGACGTACGCAAAATGCGTTTAAGCCGCGTCGCTTTAAGCGGCAGTGCACAAGGAGGCGGTCCTGGCGCGTCTGTTAGCGGTATCCCGGGGCCGTCTCCAAAGTGCACCGATGGTGGCCAACGCGGGGTTTTTAGTCGGTATTTCGGTGCGCAGACTACGATAGGGACCCGACCCAGCTCTACGTCTCGCTGGGCCGGAAGGCGCACCGGTGAGTCCGACACACCCCCGCCCCTTCGGGGGTGGGATGGTCCGTAAAGGGATTTTCCCCGCGAGAAAAAAAAAAAAAAAAAAAAAAAAAAAAAAAAAAAAAAAAAAAAGGTTAGGTTAGGGTGCGATGTCGGACGATCCCGATCTACGTCTCGCTGGGCCGGAAGGCGCACCGGTGAGTCCGACACACCCCCGCCCCTTCGGGGGTGGGATGGTCCGTAAAGGGATTTTCCCCGCGAGAAAAAAAAAAAAAAAAAAAAAAAAAAAAAAAAAGGTTAGGTTGGGGTGGGGTGGGGTGCGATGTCGGGAACCTCCACGTGGTGCACCCTGGGCAACGTGGGTCATCGTAGTTGCAGTTCTTGCAACTAACTATGGCCGACGGCGAATATCGACGGGGAGGGCAGGGGTTTGGCGGTCGCTGTCTTTTGTGGCGGCGCCTCCATCTGTCGTTTTAGGTGGGCCCATCTCAGGGCCACCCTCCGTTCTGTCCCGGAGGCATCGGCGGGGCCCGGTGTGCGCTTACCCCGCCGCCGGGTGGGCTGTGGGAGTGTCCCTCTCACGGTGCCGTCGCAATCGTAATCCGGTGTGTGGTTTGTGGTCATGTCTCGCACTCCTGCCGGACCGAGGGTCTTGGCTTAACCGCCCGGACCGCGAGGGAGAATGCCTCTATAAAAAGTTACCCCGAATCCCAAGCGGCGGCGCACCGCGAGGGGATGCATGGCTGATGGGCAGTTCAGTCTCTAGTGCGACCCCCGCCAGAGTACCGGCCGACCCTCTGCGGGGTTACGCTAGGCTTACCCAGGTACAGGGGCACTGCCTGGGTGGACCTTCTTTTCCCCCATACTCGTGGGAACAGAAATGAATGATACTTCCTCAAAAAACAAAAAAAATATTCGATGTTCTGTGGTTGTTGAAAGGCTGCCTGATGCGAACGCTTCTCCAGCGTCCAGCCGGGCATCCTCTTCAATGGGTCCACCTGCGGAGAGGACCGCGCCATACCGAGACTTTGAATCGGAGTCCGGGATGAGCAGCGACTCTTCGCAGGCCAACAAAAGAGACGCAAAAGTGCGGGTGTCCCGGTCCGCGGAAAAGCGGCAGAGGGCCAGCGACGGTGGCAGTGCGGTGGAGACAGACTCCCGTGCTGCCACAAAAAAGAAACAAAAACGACGTCCATTAGCCCCAGAACAGAGCTCGGGTACCGAGGACGACGTCGTCCGAAGGGCGCAGGTGGCGCTCGACGCAGTTCTGGACGTAGAGCGCGTCTACGAAGTCCAAGCGATGGAGACAGACGAGGCCGACCTGAGAAAGGCCAAAAAAGCGCACCCTTGGACTAAGCCAGCGCCCAGGGGTGAAGCCCCAGTCACTCGAAGCGAGGTACTAATGAGAATAGCGGAACGGGTGCAAAATGTCTCTCGCACATCCGGACATTTAAAGGGCACCTATGTTCGGGATCTCAATGAGAGCGTGTCGGAGCTGGTTGCGATGGCGCAAGAGTCGGCCCCTGCGGAGCTCGCAAGGGCGGAGGCGGAGAAGTGTGCCCTCCGCGATAAGGTGAAGGCACTAGAGGCAGAATTGGCCGCCCAGGGGAAGATGCTGGAGGAGCTACTGGCCACAGTGCGGTCGCAGCAGCGACCAGCGATGGGGTTGGTGGAAACCTCTGGTGGATCGGAGGTGGATCCCATTAAGCAAATGCTGGAGATCCATATGGCGAAGGTGGACGCCAAACTTGAGGCATTCGCCATGCGGCTGCCTCCGGCTCCGATTCTAAGGCCTCCACTGGCTGCCGACAGGGCGAGAGCCGCAGCAGCAACAGCAGCTTCTAAGCCGCAGCCCTCTGTTGTGTCGCCACTGGGCACTTCGTGGCCGGCCCTAGGGGCAAGAAGAGGAAGGGTAGCCCCTGCAGCCGTTGGCCAACCTGCTGTGACATCCGGACAGGCCACAGCTGCTGCAATACCGGAGCCACCTCAAGTAGCTTCCAGAGAGTCACGCGGTCGCGTGCGGGGACGCCGTAAACGCGCCCCAAGATTGAAAACTCCGCTCCCGCCCCCCCAACCCGCCACGACCACGGAGGCTCCGTGGACAGTGGTGGCGCGGAGGGGCAAGAAGAAGCCCCGGGTGGCTTCTCAGCCAGTCCAGGCCCCGCGCAAAACCGCTCCCAGGCTCCGCCTGCCGCGTAAAGCCGCCGTCACTCTGACGGTGACGCCGCAGGCGTTAGAGCGGGGAGTGACCTATGCGCGGGTCCTGCAAGAGGTCACGGCAAAGATTGACCTCGCCAGCCTGGGCATCACGGCGGGGCTGAGGCCGAGACGGGTGGCCACTGGGGCTTACCTCTTCGAAGTGCCCGGGCCCGAATCAGAGGCGAAGGCCGACTCCCTCCTCGGGAAAATGAGGGAAGCTATCCGTGGGTCGGAGGAAGACGTACGCGTCTCCCGACCCGTCAAGACCGCGGAGTTGCGCGTCTCGGGTTTGGACGCCTCAGTCACACCCGAGGCAGTCGCAGCGGCCATCGCCCGCCTCGGTGAGTGCTCCTCGGAGGATGTCAAGGTTGGGGAGGTACGCGCCGAGCGCTCGGGCTTGGGCGCAGTTTGGCTCCGTTGTCCTGCCAAGGCAGCGGAGAGAGCTGTCAAAGCAGGACGTGTCCTAGTTGGATGGGTGGCAGCGGGAGTGAGGCTTCTTGAGCCTCGGCCCATGCGCTGCTTCCGCTGCCTATACAAGGGGCACGTAAGGGTGCACTGCACTGATGAGTGCGACCGTAGCGGGCTCTGCTACCGCTGCGGTAAACCGGGACACAAGGCGCGAGAGTGCTCCGCGGATCCGCACTGCACGATTTGTGCGGAGGCCGGGAAACCCGCGGACCACCGGGTGGGCGGTAAGGCCTGCGCTGCATCTTCGGTCCCGCCCCGCACTCAGCGCGGCGTGGGCGCCGGGGCTGTGGCGCGGCCGCAACCGGCCCGCCCAGAGATGATGGAGATCGCCCAGTCATAAATGGCGCTAAACTTCCTCCAGGCGAACATTAACCACTGCCAGGGAGCACAGGGCATGCTCGTCCAATCCCTGGCAGAATGGTCAATCCACGTGGCTGTCGTCTCCGAGCCACACTCTGTCCCCGACACTGATGAGTGGGCCGGGGACCTGGATGGCTCGGTGGCCATCGCCACACGGGGCGCTGCCGGCTCCCCGCCCTTCGAAAAAGTAGCGAAGGGCACGGGATGTGTGGCAGTTCTGTTGGGAGGGATTTGGGTAGTAGGTGTGTATTTCTCTCCTAACAGGCGCCTGGCGGACTTTGAAAACTTTCTCGTCCGTCTGGCGGCCCTGGTGGTGCAAGACAGTCAGCCTCGCCCGGTGCTTGTAGCCGGCGACTTCAACGCCAAATCCTTGGCCTGGGGTTCGTCGGTGACCGATGCGCGGGGCGAGGCCCTGGAGGAATGGGCAATCTCCATAGGGCTGGTCGTCCTGAATCGGGGGTCGGAAAACACGTGCGTGCGGCAAAACGGCGGTTCGGTGGTGGATGTGACGTTCGCCACCCCGGCCCTTGCCCGCCGTGTTCAAGACTGGAGGGTCCTGGTCGAGGAGGAGTCGCTGTCCGACCATTTATATATACGGTACAGCGTCCAGACCTCCCAGGTCCCCGTCCAGTCCGGTGGTAGTCCGACTGTCGGTTTCATGGGCGGCCGGCGATGGGCCGTAAAACGCCTCGATGTGGAGGCGTTGAAGGAGGCCGCTTTAATTCAGGCGTGGCTCCCCGTACCGGACGGGCCGGTGCGGGTCGAGCAAGAGGCGGAATGGTTCGGGGTGGCGATGTCGCGCGTCTGCGACGCGGCCATGCCCCGGGTCACCCGCCTCCCAGCGAAGCGCCAGGTGTACTGGTGGTCGGCCGAGCTCACTGAGCTGCGTGCGGCTTGCCAAGTCGCGCGCCGCCGACTCGCCAGGCACCGTCGTCGTCGGACCCGTAGACCCGGCGACGACGAACAAGAGCGGCTCCTTCTCGACCTCCACAGAGAGGCGAAGAGAGCGCTGCGGGTGGCCATCGCACGAGCAAAGGCTGCGGCGAATGATGAGTTCCGGAGAACTCTCGACAGAGATCCATGGGGGCGTCCGTATCGCATGGCGATGAAAAAACTCCGCCCGTGGGCGCCCCCGCTGACTCAGAGTCTCCGGACCGATCTCGTCGAGGACGTCGTCGCGGCCTTGTTCCCGGCCACCGAGGAGTTCACTCCTCCACCGATGGCGCCACGTCCATCGGCGCCATCGTCGTCATCGGTTTCGGAAGGGATTATCCCGGAGGTTTCGCCGCAAGAATTGGAGGCGGCAGTGCTTCGGCTGCGGGGCAAAAACTCGGCCCCGGGGCTCGACGGGGTGCCCGGTCGTGTCTGGGTGCTAGCCGTCGAGTCGCTGGGTACGAGGCTCCGCGGCCTTTTCTCCGCGTGCCTGGAGCAGGGCATCTTCCCGTCGCGATGGAAGACGGGCAAGCTTGTCCTGCTTCGGAAAGAGGGGCGACCCGCAGAGTCGCCATCGGCCTACCGGCCCATCGTGTTGCTCGACGAGGTGTGCAAGCTTTTTGAGCGTATTGTTCACGCGCGCCTCGTCGAGCACTTGGAGGACACGGGCCCGGACTTGGCGGATTGCCAGTTCGGGTTCAGACAGGGCCGGTCCACGATCCACGCGATTTTGCGGGTCAAGGCACAGGCGGAAGAAGCGGTGTCCCGGGGCAAAGTCGTGGTGGCGGTGTCTCTCGACATCGCCAACGCCTTCAATACCATGCCCTGGGCCTGCATTGTTGAAGCACTGCGGTACCACGAGGTGCCGCCCTATCTCCGGCGCATGGTGCACGCGTACCTCTCTGACAGGTGCGTGGTGTATCCGGGCGCCAACGGGTGGCACCGAAGAGCGGTGACGTACGGTGTTCCACAGGGATCGGTTCTGGGTCCGCTCCTGTGGAACATCGGGTACGATTGGGTGCTCCGTGGTACCAACCTTCGGGGCGTCGCTGTCGTCTGCTATGCGGACGACACACTGGTGACAGCGACGGCCAGGACTTTCAGGAGAGCCGCCCTGCTAGCCTCGTTTGGTACGGGACTGGTGGTTGGCAGGATTCGGCGACTGGGCCTCACGGTGGCCCTGAACAAGACCGAGGCCGTGTGTTTCCACGGACCTCGGTGTGGGCCCCCACCAGAGGCCCACCTCACAGTGGACGGCGTGCGGGTTCCCGTCGGCTCGAGCATGAAGTATCTTGGCCTCATCCTCGACAGCCGATGGGATTTCCGCGCGCATTTTGAGAAGTTGTCGCCGAAACTGGTGAAGGCGGCGGGCGCACTGGGGCGCCTGCTGCCCAACACCGATGGTCCTGGCATCCCTTGCCGAAACTTGTATGCTGGAGTCGTGCGGTCCATGGCCCTCTACGGGAGTCCCGTTTGGGCCGAGTCCCTGAACCCTCGTTGCGTCCGCCTGCTGCACCGTCCGCAGCGCATGGTGGCGCAGCGAATCGTCAGGGGTTACCGCACGGTCTCGCACGAGGCGGCCTGCGTTCTTGCGGGAACTCTGCCCTGGGAGCTCGACGCAAAGACCCTCTCGTCTGTCTTCTTTGGACGAGAGGAGGCGTCCCAGCGTGGGCAGAGACTGGTGTCCCGAGAGGTCGAGGCAATGTTGGCCTCCCTCCGCAGGACCGCCGTGGAGGAGTGGCGTTCCAGGTTGGAGAACCCCAGTGCTGGCATGAGGACCGTCGCGGCAGTGCGACCTGTCCTCCAACAGTGGCTGGAGAGGCGCCACGGTGCGCCGACATTCAGGTTGACGCAGGTGCTCACCGGGCACGGCTGCTTCGGTGCGTACCTGTGTCGCGTAGCCGGGGCCGAGGAGTCCGCCGTGTGCCACCACTGTGGCAACTGCCGCGAGGACACGGCCCAGCACACACTCGAGGAATGCCCAGCCTGGGACGAGGAGCGCAGCGCTCTCACTGCGGTTTTAGGTGGAGACCTCTCGCTGCCGGCCGTGGTCGCCGCCATGGTCGGCAGCCAGAGGTCGTGGCGAGCCATGCTCTCCTTCTGCGAGCGCGTCATTTTGCAGAAGGAGAGCGCCGAGCGGGATCGGGAGCAGAACGATCCCGCTCGTCGTCACCGCAGACGAAGAACTAGGCGCCGGGACGCCAACGAACCCGGCGCCGCAGAGGCCACACGGGGCCGCCTTCCCTATCCTGGCGGCCCCCGAGACGTAACGCCAAAGGCGTTTGAAGCCGCGTCGCTCTAAGCGGCAGTACACAAGGAGGCGGTCCTGGCGCGTCTGTTCAGCAGTATCCCGGGGCCGTCTCCAAAGTGCACCGATGGTGGCCAACGCGGGGTTTTTAGTCGGTATTTCGGTGCGCAGACTACGATAGGGACCCGACCCCAGCTTCCACGTCTCGCTGGGCCGGAAGGCGCACCGGTGAGTCCGACACACCCCCGCCCCTTCGGGGGTGGGATGGTCCGTAAAGGGATTTTCCCCGCGAGGAAAAAAAAAAAAAAAAAAAAAAAAAAAAAAAAAAAAAAAAACAAAAGGTTAGGTTAGGGTGGTTAGGTTAGGTTAGGAGGTTAGTTTAGGGTTCCCCTAGGTTAGGTAGGTTAGGTTAGGTTAGGTTAGGTTAGGTTAGGTAGGTCGGTAGGTTAGGTTAGGTTTAGGTTAGGTGGTTAGGTTTAGGTTAGGTTAGGTTAAGGTTAGGTTAGGTTAGGTTAGGTTAGGTAGGTTAGGTTAGGTTAGGTTAGGTTAGGTTAGGGTTAGGTTTAGGTTAGGTTAGGTTAGGTAGGTTCGGTTAGTTAGGTTAGGTTAGGTTAGGTTGCGGTTAGGTTAGGTTAGGTTAGGTTATGTTAGGTTAGTTTAGGTTAGGTTAGGTTAGGTTAAGGTTAGGTAGGTTAGTTAGGTTAGGTTAGGTTAGGTTAGGTTCGGTAGTTAGGTAGGTAGGTTAGTTAGGTTAGGTTAGGTTAGGTTAGGTTAGGTTAGGTTAGGTTAGGTTAGGTTAGGTTAGGTTAGGTTAGGTTAGGTAGGTTAGTTAGGTTAGGTTAGGTCTAGTTAGGTTAGGTAGGTTAGTTAGGTGTAGGTTAGTTGAGGTTAGGTTAGGTTAGGTTAGGTTAGGTTAGGTTAGGTTAGGTTGGTTAGTTAGGTTAGGTTAGGTTAGGTTAGGTTTAGGTGAGTAGGTTAGTTAGGTTAGGTTCGGTTAGGTTTGGTTAGGTTAGTGTAGGTTAGGTTAGGTTAGTAGGTAGTGTTAGGTTAGGTTAGTTAGGTTAGGTTAGGTTAGTTAGGTTAGGGTATTTAGGTCTTAGGTTAAGGTTAGGTTAGGTTAGGTTAGGTTACTTAGTTAGGTTAGGCGGTTAGGTTAGGTTAGGTTAGGTAGGTTGGTTAGGTTAGGTTAGGTTAGGTTAGGTTAGGTTAGGTTAGGTTAGTTAGGTTAGGTTAGGTTAGGTAGGGTAGGTAGGTTAGGTTAGGTAGGTTAAGGTTTGAGGTTAGTTAGGTTAGGTTAGGTTAGGTTAGTAGGTAGGTTAGGTTAGGTTAGTTAGGTCTAGGTTGGTTAGGTTAGGTTAGGTTAGGTTAGGTTAGGTTAGGTTAGGTTAGGTTAGGTAGGTTAGGTTAGGTTAGGTAGGTTAGGTTAGGTAGG